>JAAONU010000011.1:58308939-59508939 GCA_012932295.1 Cyclina sinensis | reverse complement strand
ACAATATCATGCACATAGTGAAATGTTTATATGTTGTTACTTTTCAGCTCAGCAAGCTCCCACTCGTAAGAATCCGCCTCTATTAGCAGACCCTAGATATACAGCGGCACCAACCCCCTATGAAGGTCAGTTCTCTGTTTACCACAGAATATACTCACGACTTAGTGTAACCTTTCAGCTGGAACTGCTGCCTGTTGATCAGGTTAATGGAAATTTACAAACAACTATCAAGTCTTTAGAATAAGCAGTGACTCAACTGTCAAGTTAAAGGTCTTATGATCATACACTATCATTGAATAAATTTTTGAAGCCATTTTGGAAAAAATAATACTCTGGATAATTTAGTCTGAGGGATTTGTGAACTTTTGGGTCATTTGGAGCTCTGTCCCAGGGTCAAATGTTTTACATAGACATATACAGGTCAACTCATAAGCTCTTGCCAGAAACCGCAAAATTGAGACTTCTAAAATTTGGGTTGTAACATAATCTAATGGTACAGTTCAAGTTTATTTAAATGATATATCATACAAGTGAAAATTGGTCCCTGGCCATTGGATCCTGTTTTAGATAGAAATATATAAGAAAATCTTTAAAATAAGGCTGAGACTAAAGAAATTTGATATGCAGCATTGCCTAGTGTTCTACCAATATCATTCAAATATTGCCCCTTGTTTAGTTTCTTTTTTATTTGGATGATAAATACGGTACATGGCACCTGTCTTTCTTACCAGTTATACTCAGATGGATGCTTCAGGGGCATTATGACCCTCTTGTTCTTTTGAAGTACCAGTTTGAAACCTAGTTCCCTGCAGAAAACTGCAGTTTTTTGTTCAAAATGAAATCTCAAAGTGTGACAAGAGTTGAAATTTTACATTGTAAATGCTATATTTTATTTTTACTGTAGAATTTGAAGATTATCCTGCCCAGGGGCAATCAGGTCAGGGTAGAGGAGGCTTTGGACAGTATGGGGAAGGTGAGGCTGGGTTTGAACAGGGATATGCTCAGCAAGCAGGGCGTGGTATGGGACGTGGAGCAACCTCTCCAAGAGCAGGACTGCAATATGGACAAGAGGTTACAATATATAAAACATAAAAAATTTGTAATTTAATTCAGAATGGAAATCAAAGTTCTGTGTATTGTAATTTTCAGGGGTTTTTTTTAATAATGCTACATAATATTGCTATTACAGTGGAAGATTTTGTTTTTGGTTTTGTTTGGTAAGTTTTGGTTGCATTTCATATTTACCTGTTTGACTTTTTAAACAGACTTATTCTCAGTTTGCTCAGATCCATTAATCATTTATCATGGTGATAATTAGCTGCTTACAGAATGAACAAGGAACATGGAAGACCGTGAATAGGCTGTATGAATGTTTTGGCTTATTATGGTCTGCACTTCTTATATAAAGTCAAATACAGATGCTATCAACAGGGTTTGGAATACTTAATACAACTTGCCAATTATCTTGAACATAATGATATATGTCAACAAGGACCATAGTGTTGTGACTTAACTACTTTACTGTATTTTTGTCTGTATGTATTAGAAACACTTATTGTACATTTTGTTGTTTGGTTTAGATATTGACTTCAATGTTTATGAACCCAAAAGCTTGCCATTTTGGTCATCCATTGGTTATCATAATATTTCTTGTACTGAATAGATTTTTTTAAAGTTATTTAATATGTTAGGGATATGGACGTGGTACTCCAGGCCGAGGGCCACCATTGAGACAGGATCCAGGGTATGGTATGCAGCAGGGTGGATACTCAGACCAGCCCCAGATGATGGGCTCTGGAGGACCACAGTCTGGTTCCGTGTTGATGATTTATGGACTGGATCCTGATCACATGAACTGTGACAAAGTCTTCAGTATGCTGTGTCTGTATGGCAATGTTGTGAGGGTAGGTAGAGATCAAATTTTTTTATATTGAAATTTAAAAATAAGTATTTGGTTGGTACATTTACATAGCTTTTCCAGAAGTACCATCATTTGATCTTTGTAAAGGTCATCAGTTTGTGACCTAAATAATTCATTATATTGATAATGTTATAGTCTTGTACTTCATTAGAATTGCTCATTACCAACTATCTGGGACTTTGCTTTTTACTTCCTTTGTCAAAAAGAAAATGCTTTTGTCAAAAAGCAAAAGCTAATGGTTTATAATAAGAAATAGAATATAAGTCTTGTGTAAAATTGAAGGTATTTGTTATTTTTTTACTGTTTAAGTTTGATCTTTAATTGGTTAAAAATACAGACTCTTCTCAGAACTTGATTCCATCAGTGTATATTTCCTTCACTCAACTGAAGCAAAGAAAAGAATTTTCTAATTTTATCAATGAGCTGGTGAATCTGTAGGGTTAAATAGAAAGGAAGCCTTTTAGATTTTCAAAACTTACAACAGAAGAAAATAAAGATCTAAAATGGATACAGTTCATTAGATATTGCGTCATTTGTGTCTCTACAGATAAAGTTCTTGAAGTCTAAGGAAGGAGCTGCCATGGTTCAGATGGGTGATGGATTAGCAGTAGAGAGGGCCATGTATAATCTAAATGGTGTGGAACTGTTCGGAAGAAAACTGAATCTTACGTATGAACACATTTCATTCCTTTTGTCTGTGAAATGTTTTTGTAGGCGTACATATGAAAGGCAGATAATATAGACATGAAAATCTTACTGAGTTAACAGTCAGTTGAAACTTCGAGGAGAAAGTTAACTACAGAAGGTGGTTAAGAAACTGACATGAGCACCAGGTGATGATGTTTATATATAGTCTGTGTTTTTAGATTCTTTATATGGCATTCTGCTGTTTATTACGTTATCTGCTTACTATAAGCGTTAATATTTTATTTGAGTAACTGAATGTAAAAGTTACAGCTTACCGTCTTTTCAGTTTGTCATTAGTTAAACTGATGTAACTTTTCTTTGAGTTGTGTGATTGTGAACTCTGCTGCTGAACTTAACTCTGTATGAGAAAGTAATCAGATAGGGGTCTTTCAAGGAATGTTTCATAGCTCGTTCCAGTAAAACATATATCCCACCCAAGGAAGGGACTTTCAGATGTACCAACTACCAAACCCCTTTAGAAGTTGACTAGAAAGGACCCCTCAAAAAAGAAAAATACCCCAATTTCTTTAATTAGCTTTCCTGGGGTAGGATATTTGTTTTATAGGAATAGCCCTCAATTGATTTACCAAATACATGGCTGAAAACTTTTGAAGGAAATGAAACAAACCATTGTTTCTGTATTTTTAAATAATTGACTAATAATTTTTAATTTCAACTCCAATTTTCAGGTTGTCAAAGCAACCTTATCTGCAGGAAGTGACCAATCCCCATGAGTTAAATGATGGCACAACATCCTACAAGGACTGTCAGGGTAATAAGAACAACAGATTCTCGAACCCAGAACAAGCCAGCAAAAATCATATCCTTTGTTAACTTATGGAAATGGAAGAATGGTTGCTTTTTCTTGCTTTATCAGGAGACAAGTTTTAAAGGTGTTTTTCCAAGAACACTTACAAAAATACATAAGTATTATCTCTCATAGGATGTATTCAACTAAAAATAGACAAAATAGATTTTTTTTAACTATAGCAAATGCTGAAAACATTATGTAACAAGTGAACCTTAATTAACAGTTGACGTCAATGAAAGATTGCTGTAATTATCTATACATGTATTTTTGTATTTCCTTAACACTGTGAAAGCATCACGGGGCCCACAGAAACCCTTCATTACTTCAATGCACCACCTAAAATCAGTGAGGATGAGATGAGACAGGTATAGTGTGACAGAATTATAATGCTTTATGTAGTCTAGGACTACCTCCGTAGTCAAGGTCACTGACTTGAACCACTGAAATCTTTTAGGGGGATTTATTCAAGCCATCAGGTGTCAAGCAGTCAGACCTTGCATATAATGAAAAAAGGAATTTCATACAAATGAATTGTGTTTTTTTGTACATGTGGTAATACATACACATGACAAAATCAACAATCTGGTCAATTGACAACGTCCAGAAAATGATGTCAAAGTTTGATGTCATAAACTAATTGATTTTTGCAAACACGATGTTTTCTGCTTTCTCTGAATTACCATAAAGTGCCGTCTTTTTAAAAGCGAGTTAAGTCCTTTTAAAGATACTGAAACAAAGATATATATCACACAACGACCTCACAACTATATTGCATGTTTAATTTGGAATGACATCCGTGATGTCAAAATGATTAATAGAAATGTTATATATGCATTGTTTATTCCACTACCTTCAGGTAGTCAGATTGTGATGAAAAATATACACCAGTAATTTCAAAGCAGACGAATATCTGAAAGTGAAAAAAACTAGAAAAATTAAACTTGAGCACATTGATAATTTCATAACACTGCCCATATTATGCTTATATCATTTTAACTACACTTGTATAATTTAAAAAATGTTTTGAGAATAAGAATTTTCTAGTTAAAAGTGTCAGTAATAAGCAGGTACTTGTATACCTGTATTGTATTGTAAAGTAGGATGGAAACAGGTATAAGTTGACTTTAGTACAGTAATATTGTAAATATCTTGATTACAGGTGTTTACTGATTCTGGTGCTGATCAGTTTATCAAGATCATGCAGTTCCCCAGTAAATGTAAGTTCACCAGTCAGTTTACACTGACTTATTTCTGTATGTTTACTTACTCTTCATTCATTTTAAATACCAACTTGAAGAGAAAACTGAAGATTGAAAGTGTTAATTTAAGATGGATAGCTTGAAGTTCAATTCACAGGAGTTATAAATTGGTCTTGTTTTAAAAAGACCTTATTTTGTTTTTTTCTAGATATCAGAGGAATTCAATTTAAGGTTGTTAAGTTTTATATACATGTTTGTTAAGGAATATATTTGATCTTTGTTGTTAAGGAGAGAAATAAGAGAAAATAAAAATTACTTTGACACAGCACTGGATGCTTTGTGCACCTTTGTACTTTAGCAGTTACTAAATCTATCCATCCATCCAATCTATCTATCTAATGTGTAACTAGTATTTACACAAATAAGCATATTTACAAACCCTAGTCTCTCTTTACAGCTGAGAGAAGTTCCACAGGGTTGTTAGAATGGAGCAGTAAGTCAGCAGCCCTCGAGGCCCTTGTGTTGGCCAATCACACTTTGGTACAAAATCCAGCTGGTAAGACAATTAGCCTCTCATTGTCTGTGTTCAGTAATTTGAGAGAAGTCTTTGTTAAAGTATTGCATAGAAATCGTTATGTTCAACTTCAGCAGTCTTTTTCTGCGTTTGAAGATGTAGTTTAGTTTATAAAAAAATAGACCTTGTCGCAATAGACAGTAGGCTGTTGTCAGAAGACTTGAAGTTCAAATTTGTAGTTTTCTCATTTTTTTAGTGTAAATGATCATTAGGAAAGAATAGTACGTCTCATTACTTTTCAGTCCAGCAATACATTTGTAGTTCGAAATAAATAGAATGATGAAGCAGATGACATGTGATTTCTTTTCAATGATTTTTAGAGAAATACCGAAATACTTTCTGTGTGTAATAGTATTAAAGAGACCTAATTTTAAATTGAAAGCCTCAGATTTCATCAGAATCATATATGAATAATAATTGAAAGATTATGACATTTCATTGATATTTTAGCATGTTGAAAAATATTTTAAATCATGGTTTTATATTTTACAGGTGGAAGACCGTACTCCTTGAAGTTGTGTTTCTCCCCTGGTAGCATTCGAGAAACTGAGTAAAATGTTAGCAAAGATCATCACATTTGTTCATCTTATGTTCAGTTTGAAACTTAATCTGTTTCGTTTTCATAATGATCATGACTCAACTTTTGCAATGTGTGGTGACATTTTAACTTACACTATCACAGGACATTCAGCACACATTGATACAAACACTTAAAACAGAAGATAGAGAATTTTGTATTTATACTTGAATATAATACAGTATCAGACATCAGGTATGACACAGTGAAGATTAAAGGTTTTTAGTTTCAGTTATAAAAAGGTAAATAAGCGTCAGAGGCTGACAAAATATTACTGTTACACCAGAGCTTTGTACTGATTTTGTATTTTGAGAATCCAGTGTAAATGTTATTTTCATCAAATAGTCCAGAAATGGAGCTCAAAGTGAACATTATTTAATGAACTATAATTTCATCAACTTAAACATCTCAGATAATTTCATCAACTTAAACATCTCAGATAATTTCATCAACTTAAACATCTCAGATAATTTCATCAACTTAAACATCATTATTAGGATTTATATACTTTTTTTATTATTTTTTGTAGTCATTTTCATTCAATATATTGTGAAGTCTCAAATGTTTTGTAGTTCATGAGTTTGTTAAAAGTATTGTGAACCTATAAAAATGGAAATAAAGAATTTCATACAAAACATTTATTGTAATCTCCTTAATAATGACAAAGTACTTCAGATATTTAAGGCACCAGTAATGAAATCAGCCTATTGTATATTTAGATACTTTAGGAAAACATGCTTATGTTGAATTGTAATTACTGGTACACTAGATCATGAACTTTGAGAATCAGAGAGAAAATAAACCAGACATAATATCAGTTAACTTGAGCATATGCTTATGTAACAGTAGACTAGAGACTAAATAAGGTGTTCAGCGGAAGATTTCATGAAAAGGGGTCAAATTTGATTGCACACAGATTATGCTGAGCTCTATACTGTGACACCTCTCTGTAATTTAAGTGGACCGTCTGAGATAAGGTATATCACATCTTATAATAAATACCTTAGATAAATTTGACGACATCTGATTGGTTAAGACCTGTATACAAAGCTCTATAGCGTGAGCAAAACTTGCACATACCACGAGCAATGGTTTTCTCTAAAGCCTCAACACTCAATCTCTGATTGGATACTAATTGTTTTGTTTACATAAAAACAGAAATATATCAATCTGGCATCAAATATTGATGATAAGATTGAAATATCTTTATAAAAAAATTGTTGGACAAACACACTTGGTTTATCTGGGAAATGTCATGGAGGAAAAGCTTGGGGCACATTAGGGGAGTACACTGAAGGAAATGGCCATGAATTAAATCGTAATAATCAGCTAAGTATATCACTGCAGCTAAAGCCTAAGTGTATCAACTTGGCCAGAGTATATCACCTAAGCTTATTTGTACCACCTTAGCTAAAGTAAATCACCTAAGCTAAGTGTATCACCTCGGTTAGTGTACCACCTTGGCTAAAGTATATCACCTCAGCCAGAGTATATCACAGTAGCTTAAGTACATCTCCTCAGCTAAAGTATTTCACTTCAGTAGTTTGGAGTCTGCTCAGGCCAACAAATGGTAAGTAAAATGCCAGTCTAGACTTGTCTTTAGACAAAAATACTGTATTTGATGAAGTATTGGAATAAGACCAGAAAAATGTTAAGAACATTAAATTCATTTATACAAAAATTCAGTGTAAATGGTGACAAATTCAACTCTGAGTTATAAACTTTAATTTATACTCGGTCCATCTGTGGCCTTCACATTCAACAAAGATAACCTGAATTATGGACAATTTTGCCATGAAATAGACTAATAACTGACATAGAGGTCACACTAAATATGGAATTCCAAAATTACTGTAATGTCTGTAAGGCTAATTCAACAGCCACTCTTTCACCTATTTAATGATGACCTCAACCAAGAATAATGTCATCTTAACATATATAATTATATATACATACAAGTACATGGATGAAACAAATAGTGAGTTTAAAATGAGAACTTCATGTTTCCTCTATACTCATGATAGGAACATAATCTTTATATTGTATTGTGCCTTTGTCAGGATCAACAGCTGCTGATAACATTTCTTCTAGTTCCTCTTGATTAAATGGCTCACCTGTGGAAAAGAAAAAAGAAACATTAAAAAAACAAAGTACAGACTAAAACACAACTACATACCTGAACGTATTTTTCTCTTGTACCCTAAAAATTATGTGACATACTTCTATATAGTTATAACACTATACTATACTGTACTACTGTCTGAGGAGGCTGAAACATAATTGTTTCTACACATTTTTTCTTGATAAAAATTTTATCCAATACATTCTGTTGGGTGGACTGTAACTCATTGTAAAAGCAGGTAAGCTAGATTACAGTACAGCTTGGTTAAAGTTTTCACTGGCTGTATGGACAAAGTTTAAAAATTCTGTAACTGCCAAAACTCTGGTTACCTTCTTCTGTCATTAACTTGGTAAGTTCTTCCTGGGTGAGGTAACCTTTGCCCTCACTGTCTAAGACTTGAAATGCTCGCAATAACTGGTCTTCTGGAACAGGCTTGTATCTACAAAGGTTCACAATGACCAGTTTAACATAAAACATCAGTGCATGTTGTATATATAATATGCTTGTTTAATGAGTTTTTATCTGTATGATATTAAGTAATTTGAGTTGTTTACTTGGGTTTAACTTTCAACTGTGGCATGATCCTAAGTCTAGTTTTACAAAAGTGCATTCAGATTTTCATTTGATCATGCAAAGCCACATGTATTTATTTCATTTGATCATGCAAAGCCACACATATTTATTTCACTTTATCATGCAGAGCCACACATATTTATTGCAAAATGTTAAGAAGCTGACTGGTTTTATTCTTACTGAAAAATGACATACAGTAGGTAAGAAATATGACATTACCTTCTTTCCATAAGTACTTTAGTCATCATTGGCAGAAACTTTTCAAATCTTATGTATCCAGTAGGCTCTTCTTCCTCTATCTGTGAAGAAATGACAATTCACATTGATTTACTTCCAATTTTAACAACTAGAAGCTTTAATCACTGTTGTAGTGACATCACAACCCTGTAAATCTTGTTTGTACCAAAACACACCTTATATGCAAGGGGACATATGTCTTTTTTTTGCAATTTCAAAAGTTTGCATGTAAATAATTTTATGTGTATGCCAAATTTGGAAATATTATGACTGTTCTATTGCATTATGATAAGTCTAAAACAATACTGTCTTCATCATAGCTCCCAAACATTTGGAACATTAGTTACATTGTTTTAACAGTATCTGTCATTCTTGAGATAACTTTCTGATATTTTGTACAATTGCAATTTTTAAAACAAACTCTAAAAATATCAAGGAACAAGCAAGAAATATTAAACTGCATGCATTTAAATACAATGTAAATTTCTATCATTGCTCTGAATGAAAAAAGTTACTTGTCTCTTCAGCTGCTTCACTGACATATATCAATTTACTACAGGTTGCACTTGCATTTTCCCTTAGTTGCATCTGGAAACTACAGCTATTAACAACTACATAATTCACTAAAACAATGTAATTCTACCTTTGACAGGCACTTTAAATATTTAAGATAAATGAAACATTGAAAATTTAGAAAAACATGTCTGAGAGGTTTATTAGTCCATAAAGCTATTTCCTCTGTTTAGAAGAAAGGTTTTGTAAAAATTTTAGGTTAAGTTTTTTTCTGGCAAATCTTCCAGTGATAATATAAGATTTGTGCAGAAAGAAGTTCCTAGATTTAAGAGCAAGAGCACTGATTTCAGAGCAAAAAAAAAAATGTATTGTCAAATTATAAGATTTTTTTTTAATCAAGCAAGTATTACCATGTTTAACATGTCATGCAGTTCAGCTTCACTTGGACAACAACCCAAGGACCTGATGATTGTACCAACTTCCCTGTAAACAGACAGACAGGACCAATCAAGATACAATTTATATGAATGCATTAACTTTAGCAGGGCATCTTTATTCTGAGTGATCATTACTGATATGAAAAGACCACAGGTCTGTACATAATCGTTTTTGATATCCTGCAATATACAAACTCGGTTTATATTAGCTGCATTCTGTTTGATGAACTTAAAATCAAACAACTGAATCATGCTTACATTGAGTTTCTTTTAAGGCAAATGATTATTTTCTGGAGATCACTTTAAGAGAAGAGATACCAACAAAACATTGGGCATGTTGTTCAGTTTTTTTCTTACTTTCTATAAACTTGAGC
Organism: Cyclina sinensis; assembly: GCA_012932295.1. NCBI lineage: Eukaryota > Metazoa > Mollusca > Bivalvia > Venerida > Veneridae > Cyclina > Cyclina sinensis. Next base: position 59,498,914 of record JAAONU010000011.1, on the reverse strand, counting down.
TCAAACTGTTGTCTAACACTACAATAATTCAGCCTGGATTATATCTTTATTCATTTACCTTACATCAACTGTTTTATTTGACTCATGATCAAACATATCAAATGCCTCTGTAATCTTTTTCTGGATGTCTGCAATGATGGAGTCTGAAAGGAGAATGTTTTAGAATAATGATTAATCTCAGAATTACCGGTACTTATTCTGAAATATGCTATTATACAGTTACCTAAAACAGAATACTCAAAACTAAACAAACTATCAGAACTTCTTAATTTGTTATTTGAAATATTTTCGACAATGACTACATTTATCAATCTTCACCTGAGAATAAAATCATATGTCACAGTTTGAATGAATTTTCTGTGTTATTAAGTATGAAAATAAACCTGTGCAAATTTGTGCTGCCAATATGCAGATTTACCAGACAAAAAAGTGAACCAAACAAACACAAAAAAGATACGCATGGAGAGACTTTTTACAGATTAAAAAAAAAAATCTTTGATCAATGTATTATTTTGTTTTATTGTTTGTTTGTAAAATAATCTGCATATAAATGCAGCACAAGCTCTGTAAACTGGATGTCCTCTTTAATGTGGTATTTAAATCAAAATACATGTAAATAATTGATATGAATTGTGTTGAAAACAAATGTTTTTAAACAGCATTCTCTCCAACTTGAATGCTGCTATTTCTTGAAACAATGAGTTTTGACTGTTCTTTATGAAAGTCAAAATTAACAATAAAATCAAAGCAGGGGTTTCATTAAAGTTTTGAGTTGGGGGGAATACAGGTGAAGTAGGGGGTGATTTGCTGCCAGCTTGTTATAAAATAAGCCTGATATTAAGAAAAGTAGTTGGGTGAAGATCTCAAATTAGAAAGGAGAAATACCCACCTTCCACCTCTTAATGAAACCCCTGTGACAAAGTACCTACCCTGTGACTGACGGGGTAAATCTGTTACCGATAAAATGTGAAAAACCTGATATTATGACGTGTTTCTGTATCAAAAACTGAGACAGTAATTTAATTTAGGCATGTTCTTCACAACCACAACTTGTACTTATATAAATAATTTCTCCTTTTTTATTTTTGCAACGTCGACCTATCTAGCTGTGAGTCAGCCCCTTTAATGCATTTATATCTATTTTAACTTCAATTTCAACTGTATTGTATTGTATAGATGTTTTTAAAAATGTAAATAGTCGGTCTACAATCCAAGTTTACGGTTTACGTCCTAGATGTGTACGTGTTTTATGCATATAACTGTTTACTTAAAAGTAAAACTCTTTGAAGACTGATTTCATTTTAATAAACAAGCTTCTCGATGCAATAATATACCTGTATTATCTTTTTGTTCGTCTGCACCCGCCATGTTGTTTATATTTCGTTGCTAGTGCGTCTAACGATTCAGAAGAACACCTGTAAAGCGTTTTTACAATTTGATTGGTATCTCACTACTTCCGGTTTTACTTCCTTCTTCCGGTTAGAAACTGAAAGTTGAAATGGTAGGTTAAACAAAACAGTGCATTTCTAAATCTTTATGAATTGAACTTTTACTTCTGACTTTTATGAATTGTTGAAAAAGTCTGGAGAAGCATTAAGACAAAGGGAATGTTAAATACTTGGTTTATGTCAGTGGTGCAGAGGTTTGAAATGCTATTCTTTGTGTAACGCCCCTAAATAATTTTTATATTTCATATTCTTATTATCCAATGATTAACGGAGAAAATTTTTAGTGTAAAGCTTTCCATCTGCTTCGATTTATTTTTCATCATTGAAGAAAAATGATACAGTTAAAACTGATTCTTTACATGACAAATTAGTTGATTAATTAGATCTTTACTGCAGTAGAGACATGTGAGATAGTTCAACAAACTCAGTAAGGTAGTTTTGTAACAAGCAAAATCTGTAACTAATAGAATTCAGTAAGACCAAAATAGTGGAGAGAATGTGGCCAGCGTCATTCAATGCAGCATTTATTATTGGTGTTTTAATACACGTGTTTAGCTTTTAGGTAGGCACAATCAAAGACAAAATAAATTATGGTATTTGAGATTTTGGCACTAAAAAGTACATCTGAATAGTCCTATTTTCCATTTTGTCTAGAAAAATATGTCTTTTCAGAAAAACATGGTTAGAAATATAGGTGTCAAAGTCAAATATCCTGAAAACTTTAGTAACTATTGGCTATTTACTACTGGTGATTTTAATAAAAATTATATAGATTATGCAAAGCTGGTCAAACTTACTTGATGTCATCTTAATAAATTTTGAGCTAATTTTGTGTTGGCAGTATCTCGGCTCTCTTCAAACATTGATAAGAACAAAATAATGGAAGACTGTACTGATAGGAAATTTGTCAGTACTTGTCTACCAATCTATTCACAATTAATAAACAAAATCTTTATCAAATACATGTATATTTAGATTAGAAGAGATATCATTAAGAGTTTTAGCTTTCAAAATATTTAATGAAGTAACAAAACCTGATAATATAACATGTATGGCCTGAAAAAGAAATCATTAAAGTTCTCAAGGCTTTTTAAATGTAGTATGCCAGCAGATTTGAGCTATCAATTTATTAAGGTTAAAGCACATGCATGCATTTACTAAGTAAATTACTGAGGTGTGAACAGATACAAGACTTTTTGCACTTATCTTGTTTTTCCAGGCTCAAAATGTGAAAGTTTGTGAAATCAGTGAGGAGGTTATTCAACGACTGAAGAAGTTTCGTTTCCGGAAGGAGAAAAACATTGCAGCGTTACTGTGTACAAGCAGCTTTCTATAAAATCATGTTCATATCCAATTTTTTATATTTAATGGAAATAGTTTTGTATTTCATGTTCTTTCTTCCTTTGTGTTTTAGTGAGTCATTTTGTCTAATAACATACAAAGTTTGAATCAGAGTGGTGTCTGGTTTTCAAGCAAAAGTTTATCAGGAAAAGAAACTGATTTTTCTCATTTTCTTCATTCTGTATAAAATAAGTTTGATAGTGGCTATTGTGAAGTTAACTTACATCAAGTGTTATGTTCTTTTTTAAATTTATGATGAGACATAAATCTGTTCTTGCTTCATAATTATTATTTTTTAGCATGTACAAATATAATTTTCATCACCTGTTAATGAGTAAGTTTTGAATAATCAAGTCATGATCATTTCATACTTTGTCCTGTTAGTACATCTACCCTTCACTTTGTTTTTTATTGTGAAGTATATATATTTCTTTATTTTTGTCCAGTATAAGGAAGATTTTTCTCACACTTGGTCAGACATATTTATTGCAAAAGATACATTTTTAGTTTCACAATAGTGTTAAGATTTACTGAGTTTAGTTTTCAAATAAGCCTTGAGAAAAAACTTCAAGGAAGATCTTTAAACTTGTTTGGGTGCCAACACTGATAGTTGTAATATTGAAAATGTCAGCTACCACAATAATTATCCTGGTTGATATTCATTATTCAGTTTAAAACATAATATTCTTCCTCTGAATAAACAGTTTTTGAAAACTTTTACATTTAAGCATAGTGCATTGGTAGATGAATATAGTTTGAATTTAAATATTTCAGTTTGTTTTTATTTGGGCTATAATAAACTATTCCAGTGAGTTATTTTAAGAGCACTCCACAATATTAGTGGAATTGATTATAAAACAGATAGACAAGGTGCTTGTTAGCATTTTGAGACTGGGGACAGGGTCCATGCAAGGGGGAAATTTTGCATGATTTTAGATATTTTTCATCTATATCTGCTCATCATTTTTTCAATGGGGATTTTTTTTTTTTCAGAATGGGGGTAATATAATAGTTACTATTTTAAGCAGGGGAATTCAGCCCCAGATTTTGGCAAACGAGAGCCCTGACAGATAGCCTGTTCTTTGCATGATGATGTTTTCATTTTCTTTTTCATCAAGAATGCAGTTTTCTGTTTTCCTTTTTTCAGTAAAGGTGGATATAAACAAGTCAGACAGTGGTTCTTGATGAAGAATACGAGGTAAATATTTCAGAGATATGTTTAAGTGCACTTCTTGCAAGCTCCTTTTATAAATACTTCTGCAGAAAGTAACGGTGGTATGGAAATCGTAATCAATTAATGCTGAATTGGGATTGAAATCCCTATTCTCCAGATTAAGAGTCTTAGGTATAGTGTCTTGACCTTGGTGCTTCCTATAATGTATGCTCACTTATACATGAACACTAATATGAAATAATGTTGATAGATGTCCCAGGAGATATGATAAAGTATCTAGTTAATAGGTTAAGCCACGGTCAGAGGATGTAGCTGTGACCTAGCCGGGTTTTCTACTTAATATATATGAGATTGATTTTTGACTTGCGTACATAGACATTAGTGTTAATGACACCTATTTAAAAGTGCTGGTCTGTTTTCTGTTGTAGTTTCCATTGTTCTATTGCTTTACAAAAGGTAGCAGGGTATATGTTAATAGTCTCAATCCATGTGTCTTTCTGGAGCATAACTACAATTGAAGCTTTAGGGATATTTTGATTGCATTGAGAAGCGCAGAAGATTAGAACTATTACTATATTTTTATGACCTGCTTTAAAAGTGGGAGGCATATTGAGTTACTGTTGTCAATACATATGTCTGTATGTCTATTTTTACTATATTCCATAAGGTCATTGGGTATAAACAGCAAATGGCTCTTATTGATTTTGAGGTTACAAGGGAATAGGTTAAAGTCATAGTTTAGTTTAAACATATTTTATTCCCAGAATATATACATAATGAACATTTGTTTTACGTACACATACAAAAGTTACAAATGTACATATTCAGAGAACAGGATTAGAACGAAAGACTAAGTCTTATAGAATTCTTCTCCTTAAGGTCATAAGGTTAAGGTCATAGTGGCTGTGTAAACAAATTTTCCAATTAATAAATGGAGAACACTCTGGGGTATGTAAACAAAACTTGGTAAGGACATTCGGCATGATCTGCAGGTGATCCCTTTTAACTTTGAGGTCAGTAGATCAAAGTCACTGACAGCCAATGCTTTTTACTGTACAGTTATTGCCGTTTGTATTTTATGTCACATGCTCTTTACCTGAACACATTTCTAGGTTTTTTCTCAAATTTTATCCAGGACACAAATGTTGAGGAACTTCAAGAAGAGTTACCTGCCCACCAGCCCAGGTTTCTTGTTCTCAGTTATGTAAGAGATCATGGAGATGGCAGAGTGTCTTACCCTCTCTGCTTCATATACATTTGTCCAGCTGGTAGGTTTCTTGTAACAGCTTATGTGATAGATATGTGTTACTAAGTTCCGGTAACTCTAAGACTTTACTTTATCAACCTAAGACTAACTGAAAGTTTTCATTTCAAAAGTTTGAACAACCCTTTGAAGCAGTGTCATATTTTAAATACAATAATTACAGACACAAGAGAGAATCAGAAAGAAATCACTACTTTCGTCATCTAAATGTAAGAAACATCTGACTGGATACAATACATAGGTTTGACTGTTTTTATTGTTATAAAGATACTAATTATACAATGATGGAAAGGAAGCATTTACAAAGTTTTGAAGAAGTAGTAATGACAAGGAAAATCCCTGTCAAAGCCTCTGAGGTTATATTTTATTGACAGACAGACAGTATGGAACTGTGTCTTTATACATGTAGATATTGACAAATGTATTTGTGCTTGAAGCAGGGAAATAAAAAGACACCTGTTGCATATCTCTATATATTACATTTTCTGCAGTCTATTACATTTATTTTAGGATGTAAGCCAGAATTAAGTATGATGTATGCAGGGACCAGAAATCTTCTTCAAAAGGAACTTGGAATAACAAAGGTAAAAAAAAATAATTACTGTCTACATGACTCAAAATAAGTAGGTGGACTTTTGGGAACAAATTAAACAGTGAATAAACTTGATATTTCAACCTTTATTAGCTAAAGTGACCTGTAACTTTTACATTAGCTTTCAAGTAGCCAAATAGAACTGAAAGTAACAAGCCTTGTACATTAGCCTTCATTGGCCAAAGTGAACTGTAAGTAACAAGCCTTGTACATTAGCCTTCATTGGCCAAAGTGAACTGAAAGTAACAAGCCTTGTACATTAGCCTTCATTGGCCAAAGTGAACTGAAAGTAACAAGCCTTGTACATTAGCCTTCATTGGCCAAAGTGAACTGAAAGTAACAAGCCTTGTACATTAGCCTTCAAGTAGCCAAATAGAACTGAAAGTAACAAGCCTTGTACATTAGCCTTCATTGGCCAAAGTGAACTGTAAGTAACAAGCCTTGTACATTAGCCTTCATTGGCCAAAGTGAACTGAAAGTAACAAGCCTTGTACATTAGCCTTCATTGGCCAAAGTGAACTGAAAGTAACAAGCCTTGTACATTAGCCTTCATTGGCCAAAGTGAACTGTAAGTAACAAACTTTATTATCCACACAGAGCTGTAAGTAACAAGCCTTGTATATTAACCTTCATTATCTGAAGAGAAATTTAAGTAAGAAGCCTTATACATTAGCCGAAGTGAACTGAAATTAACAAACTGATCATTTGCATTCATTAGCCAAATAGAATTGTAAGTAACAACCTTTTACATATTAAGCCTGTATTAGCCAATGTGAACAGTAAGTAACAAACATTTTCATTTAAGTCTTTATTGCTTTCATTTCAGTTTGACTTATGATGTACATTAGCCCATTATAAACCTGCCTTTACAGATTTTAGACAACCAGTTTCTGTTCTCTTTCAGGATTTTGAACTGAGAAGTACAGATGAATTCACAGATGAATGGTTAAATGAAAAACTCAGTTTCTTCAGATAGTGTTATCAGGGACTTAAGATAGTGTTTAAAATACGTCAGATAGTGTTTCAAAGACTATCACAACCATTGTAAACATAGTATAGTAACACATTGTTAAGCAATATGATAAGAGTTACTTGAGTCACTTGATTCAGTTTACATTTACATTTTCGATGTATCATTTGATATGAGAGCATTTGATAAGACCAAATACATGTATGCATTCACCTATGCCAGTCATTATAGATTGCTGCATAATCTTAACATGTCCATCAGTGCATCACAAATTTATCCTGTGAATTTGTGTCAAAGCCCTTTACTCTTCTTTTGTCTTTTGGTATATTAGTCTTTTAGAAAGAAAGAATAGAAATGTGTGATGATTGTATCATGCATTTACTATTTTTGTGATGATTGTATCATGCATTTACTATTTTTGTGATGATTGTATCATGCATTTACTATTTTTGTGATGATTGTATCATGCATTTACTATTTTTGTATGCCATGTCATAGAAGTATGATGTATGAGCATGCTAAAGTAAAACACAGTAAAATATATTTACTTTTCTATTTTTCACAGTAGTCTAGAATTTGTCATTGTGATTTTTTCCCCCACTTGTCCAGTTGTAAAGAGGGTATTATAATAATAATTGTGAAGAAGAAAAAAAAATGGAAGAAAAAAAATATTAAGTTAGTTAGAAGTACACATAGAAGATGCTAATTACTAGAAATAAATGGGTTTTTGTAAAATCTTAAAGGTAAAGATTGTAGATCTCACTTCAGTAATATAATTCAATGCTTAAAATCATCAAGATTATGATAAAACAGACTTAATAAATCAGAGCAATATCCTCAGAGTGGTCCATAGTGATAAATGTACAGTATTTATCATTTCACTGCCACATTCAGGCACATACCAATTGTTTTCTTACCAATCACTTGATTCATTAAATTCAGACACAGTGCAAAAATTTAAAGGTTTTTGCAGAAATGTTTGTTTTTTTTCTCATTCTAGTGACACACTAATAAAGCTATAGTAATCTTGTTTGCATATGCATTTATTTTAATAACTTATTCGTGTTTCACTCTTTGCAAAACTTTTAAGATGTTCAAGATAATATTTTTTTGCATTATTTTTAGTTTTCTTTCCCCTAGGTATCAGTTAGCTGTTTCACAAAGGTTTGACAACTGTCTTTTGGATTTTACATTGTAACCACAGCGTCATTTTTTAAATATTGTACAAAGTTTTAAATCTGCAGAAGTTTGCAAGGCCTACAGAATACCTGACTGTTGTGTTTTGCTTTTTAAAAAAGGAATGTCTAGAATTAGTTTACTTCACTGTATTGAAAATGGTTTTACATGTATGTGATCACAAGCTCCAAAGGTCTACCAAAGATGGAAGTTTGTTTATTGTGTGAGATGTACGTTTACTTTTTTTAATTAGTTACAGGAAAATATTTGTTTTTTGTTGACTCTGGCAGGTATTTCATTTCCTCTTTTCCCTCTCATATTTTCCATATTCAGTAGTCTTTTATTACAGATGTCATTACCTTTCAAGTTTCATTTAAAGCTTTTTTTCTTATGAAAGATATGAGGTGACAAGAGTACATTGTACAATTATCTACTGGTCGAAAAGATATTCAGTATTCAGGTTTGCCTGTCTAGCTTTACACATTAGTTGAAAACAGCTACATGTTTCCGGATTTGCATGGAAGAAATATAGATACAGTGACATAGACTTGACAGTCACATTTTCGAATGTATCTTTTATAATGCCTTAAGTACCCTAAAGATTGTTGTTCCTGTATGCTAAACAATAAAAGAAAAAGTAAAACTGTGTGCCCCACGGTATATAGCCATAAAAGAATATGGTATGTAATTTTTTTCAGATTTGGAGTTAAATTTGGTTTAATTGATTGTGTTCTTAAACAGAGTTGAACAATATGTGAATTGTTAGTTGTTTGTCTACCTCTGCTTTCATTATTCAGATATCATACGTAATGCTTGGTTACACATTCCATCTCAAAGGCTGCAATGCAGAAATAAAGTTGGACTATTTTCACAGTAACACTTTTTCGTAATACAGCATTTAAACTAAGTTATGCTACTTTTCAATTTAGAAATTCTTTAGAATTTTCTGTGATAGACCATCAATGCAAAAGGTTTTCATTTCTTTTTATTAAGCAATACATGCAATATTTTATGGCATTACCTTGTGAAATTACAACAAACCAAACATAACTTACTTCTATTTCATTCGCACCTCTCAAATGTTACATAAATGAGGTTCTTAAAGGCTAATTTTAAGTAAGAGTTTTCATTATGTATTTGTTTTCAATAGACGTCATTATACTTTTCCATGTATGCATATATATGCAATTAGTACTTCATCTTTAAGATTTGAAGACTGTCATCTAAATTTCTTTGTGCTTTACCTCAGATAAGGGACCATTGTTTGATACATTGCCTTCAAACCATGTTTTAACTTTTATTACGAGATTTAGCTATTTTCTTATGTGAGATTTTGTTCTCTTCAGAAATAAAACTCTTTTTAAATCAAATAATCGTTTTTACATTAGTGTTTGCCATAGTGAAAAATACTTCTCTGTAACTGTCAGTACAAAGTTTTGCCACAAAACCTTGACATTAAACCTAATGTGTTTAGCACAGGAGATGATGTCAGCAGGTCTTTCAGAGCCTGGGTTATTTTTCTTATGTACACTGAACTGACACTTCTCTTAGTGAAGATTTCCTGTTTAATTTTCTGACCCAAAAGTCTTCGACATGTGCAGTCTTTTCTTCTTCATTTTATATGTCCGAAGCAGGGCATCATATTATACGCCTGGTCGTCCGTCCATTAATCTGGTTACAATTTCCTGTCCGCTCTGTATCCCTTAAACCAGTTGAGGAAAATGAACGTGAAGTTGGCACATAGATCGCAGCTCTACATCTAGCTCTGCGATCTTATATCATTGCAGAGCTGGGTCGCAGCTCTACATCCAGCTCTGCAATCTTATATCATTGCAGAGCCGGGTCGCAGCTATACATCCAGCTCTGCGATCTTGTATCATTGCAGAGCTGGGTCGCAGCTCTACATCCAGCTCTGCAATCTTATATCATTGCAGAGCTGGGTCGCAGCTATACATCCAGCTCTGCAATCTTATATCATTGCACAGCACGGTCGTAGATCTACATCTAGCTCTGCAATCTTATATCATTGCAGACCTGGGTCGCAGCTCTACATCCAGCTTTGCAATCTTATATCATTGCAGACCTGGGTCGCAGCTCTACACCCAGCTCTGCAATCTTATATCATTGCAGAGCTGGGTCGCAGCTCTACATCCAGCTCTGCAATCTTATTTCATTGCAGACCTGGGTCGCAGCTCTACACCCAGCTCTGCAATCTTATATCATTGCAGAGCTGGGTCGTAGATCTACATCCAGCTCTGCAAACTTATACCATTGCAGAGCTGGGTCGCAGCTAAACATCCAGCTCTGCAATCTTATATCATTGCAGAGCTGGGTCGCAGACTTACATCCAACTATGCAATCTTATATAATTACAGACCTAGGTCGCAGCTCTACATCAAGCTCTGCAATCTTATATCATTGCAGAGTGGGTCGCAGCTCTACATCCAGCTCTGCAATCTTCTTTCATTGTAGAGCTGGGTCTCAGCTCTACATCTAGCTCTGCAATCATATATCATTGCAGAGCTGGGTCGAAGATCTACATCTAGCTCTGCAATCTTATGTCATTGTAGAGCTGTGTCGCAGCTGTACATCCAGCTCTGCAATCTAATATCATTACAGAGATAGGTCGCAGCTCTACATCCAGCTCTGCAATCTTATATCATTGCATAGCTTGGTCGTAGATTTACATCTAGCTCTGCAATCTTATACAATTACAGAGCTAGGTCGCAGGTCTACATCCAGCTTTCCAATCTTATATCATTGCAGAGCTGTGTCGCAGTTCAATATCTAGCTCTGCAATCATATATCACAATGAGTTGGATCATAGATCGACATATAGCTCTAAAAATTGTATAGCTGCAGAGTTGGGTCGTTGGTCGACAACAAGCTCTGCAATCTTAAATCATTGCAGAGCTGGGTCGCATTTCTCCATCTAGCTCTGCAAACTTATATCATTGCATCACTCCATCTGCATAGTTTTTTTCAGTTATTGCCTTTTGTAATTTTTCAAAGCATTACTTAAAAAGACTTTGAGTTATCAACATGAAACATCATAATATGTGGATAGAGCTCACTCAGGAGGTGTGCAGTGTAGAAGAGTGATAACTTTACCCTTAATAATCTTTGTTTTTTCATACTTAATTTTCACCTGAGTGGGGCAGAACTCAAAATGTCTTTGAGATGACCACATGAAACTTTATAGGTGGATAGATCTTATTGAGGAGGAATGTTGTGCGCAAGAATGATAACTCTGCTTTTTATAATGTTTGATTTAGTGCCCTTTGTTATTTTTAATACTTTTTGTCCCGAGCTTATCTCAAAAGTATTGCAGGTATCTACTTGAAACTTCATAGGTTGAAAGATCTCACTGTGGAGGAGTGCAGCGCACAAGAATGATAACGCTACTATGCATAATTTTTCAGTTATTGACCTTTAACTTTCAAATCTGTAATTACTTCAGCCATTAGTTATCATTACCGAAATTGAATTATGTTGCGCTGCTGCTACATATACATTCTTCCAATAAGCAAACACATGTTAACATGGCTCTTGTTGGTAAGAGTTTTGTAACAATCTATATCCGTGTTGTTACAAACATATTGTAGTAAATAAACTTTTTGCATTTCTTTCTTTTTCTTTCTACAGTCTACGGATGGACAAAAAGTCTATCGCAACACGTATGGTGTGTGAATAGGCTAAGAGCCTTAAATGTTCAAGCATTTTTACACATGTTAATTGCGGACAAAGGCATTTTCATATTTACGTCGTTTGTTTATTTTGGCATGTTGATGACTGCTGCTCTAACCCCGACCCCCAACAAATCTGTTGATAAGTCATGAGAATAAATATTCGAACGCACCTCCTTTATAATTATATGAGAGCTATCACTTAAAGGTGGTAACAAGTTTTATTTCTTGAGCCGCCAGACTCCTTTTAAGGATTACTTACGTTCTTTACTCAACGGAGTCTTTATATGGCCATTGAGTATCACAATTCGAAGTTAGTCAGACTTAACCTCAGAAATTTCGAAAACTCGTTATTCACATTATTTAAACTTTATTATCATAAACTAAATGATTATTTATGTATATTGTAATACCAAAAAGTGTAAATAGACCTACATGACTGTACATGAAAAGTAGACAAAACTAAAACAAGTTCTATCCTTCCAGTTTTTGTTTCTGTATAATATTAACACCATTACAAATCTGTTTGGTCAAATAACTATGCTCATCTGAAACGTCATTAAGATAACGCTCTACAGTGAAGATATACTGAAATACCATTAAAATTTTGCAGACCTAATTGAAACTGAATAATGAATATGTAAAAAGAAGTAAAAACAAATGTTTGAAGAGCTCGTTGTCTACGACCCAGCACTGCAATGAAAAAAAGACTGCAGATCTAGATGTAGAGCTGAGATCCAGCACTGCAGTGAAACAAGATTGCAGACCTAGATGTCGATCTACGACCCAGCTCTGCACTTATGTTAGATAACAGAGCTAGATATCTATAAACGATCAACCTCTGCACTTATGTTAAATTGCAACCAGATGTCGAACTACGACACAGTTCTCCTAGAGCAAAGATACAAGATTAGTGTACTATATTTAGATATTATACCCAGATCTGTATTAATCATAGATTGCAAATTTAGATGTCGATAGCCTAGATTAAATGCTGGGAATCAGCTTTGCAATGATAATAATAATGCAGAGCTAGTTGTCGATCTACGACCCAGCGATGCAATGATATAAGACTGCAGAGCTGAATGTATAGCTGCGACCCAGCTCTGCAATGATATAAGATTGCAGAGCTTGATGTTTAGCTGCGACCAAGCTCTGCAATGATATAAGATTGCATAGCTGGATGTAGAGCTGCGACCCAGCTCTGCAATGATATAAGATTGCAGAGCTGGATGTAGATCTGCGACCCAGCTCTGCAGAGCTGGATGTAGAGCTGCGACCTAGGTCTGTAATTATAGAAGATTGCATAGTTGGATGTAAGTCTGCGACCCAGCTCTGCAATTATATAAGATTGCAGAGCTGGATGTTTAGCTGCGACCAAGCTTTGCAATGATATAAGTTTGCAGAGCTGGATGTAGATCTACGACCCAGCTCTGCAATGATATAAGATTGCAGACCTGGGTGTAGAGCTGCGACCCAGGTCTGCAATGATATAAGATTGCAGAGCTGGATGTAGAGCTGCGACCCAGCTCTGCAATGATATAAGATTGCAGAGCTAGATGTAGATCTACGAGACAGCTCTGCAATGATATAAGTTTGCAGAGCTAGATATTATACGACCCAGCTCTGCAATGAAATAAGATTGCAGAGCTAGATGTAGAGCTGCGACCCAGCTCTGCAATGATATAAGATTGCAGAGCTATATGTAGATCTACGACCGTGCTGTGCAATGATATAAGATTGCAGAGCTGGATGTATAGCTGCGACCCAGCTCTGCAATGATATAAGATTGCAGAGCTGGATGTAGAGCTGCAACCCAGCTCTGCAGAGCTGGATGTAGAGCTGCGACCCAGCTCTGCAATGATATAAGATTGCATAGTTGGATGTAAGTCTGCGACCCAGCTCTGCAATGATATAAGATTGCAGAGCTGGATGTTTAGCTGCGACCCAGCTCTGCAATGATATAAGATTGCAGAGCTGGATGTAGATCTACGACCCAGCTCTGCAATGATATAAGATTGCAGAGCTGGGTGTAGAGCTGCTAACCAGGTCTGCAATGATATAAGATTGCAGAGCTGGATGTAGAGCTGCGACCCAGCTCTGCAATGATATAAGATTGCAGAGCTGGATGTAGAGCTGCGACCCAGCTCTGCAGAGCTGGATGTAGAGCTGCGACCTAGGTCTGTAATTATATAAGATTGCATAGTTGGATGTAAGTCTGCGACCCAGCTCTGCAATGACATAAGATTGCAGAGCTGGATGTTTAGCTGCGTCCCAGCTCTGCAATGATATAAGTTTGCAGAGCTGGATGTAGATCTACGACCCAGCTCTGCAATGATATAAGATTGCAGAGCTAGTTGTAGATCTACGACCAAGCTATACAATGATATAAGATTGCAGAGCTATATGTAGATATACGACCCAGCTATGCAATGATTTGCAGAGCTGGATGTAGAGCTGCGACCCAGCTCTGCAATGATATAAGATTTCAGAGCTAGATGTAGAGCTGCAACCCAGCTCTGCAATGATATAAGATTGCAGATCTAGATGTAGATCTACGAGACAGCTCTGCAATGATATAAGTTTGCAGAGCTAGATGTATATCTACGACCCAGCTCTGCAATGATATAAGATTGCAGAGCTGGATGTAGAGCTGCGACCCAGCTGTGCAATGATATAAGATTGCAGAGCTAGATGTAGATCTACGACCGTGCTGTGCAATGATATAAGATTGCAGAGCTGGATGTATAGCTGCAAACCAGCTCTGCAATGATTTAAGATTGCAGAGCTGGATGTAGAGCTGCGACCCAGCTCTGCAGAGCTGGATGTAGAGCTGCGACCTAGGTCTGTAATTATATAAGATTGCATAGTTGGATGTAAGTGTGCGACACAGCTCTGCAATGATATAAGATTGCAGAGCTGGATGTTTAGCTGCGACCCAGCTCTGCAATGATATAAGTTTGCAGAGCTGGATGTAGATCTACGACCCAGCTCTGCAATGATATAAGATTGCAGAGCTGGGTGTAGAGCTGCGACCCAGGTCTGCAATGATATAAGATTGCAGAGCTGGATTTAGAGCTGCGACCCAGCTCTGCAATGATATAAGATTGCAGAGCTGTGTGTAGAATCACGACCCAGCTCTGCAATGATATAAGATTGCAGAGCTGGGTTGTGTTAGAGCTTTGAGACCCAGGTCTGCACATGATATAAGATTTCAGAGATGGATGTTAGAGTGCGACAGGTCTGCAATGATATTAAGATGCAGAGCTAGATGTGATCTACGACCGTGCTGTGCAATGATAATACAGATTGCAGAGCTGGATGTATAGCTGCGGACCCAGCTCTGCCAATGCATATAAGATCGCAGAGTGGATGTATAGCTGGACCCGGCTCTGCAATGATATAAGATTGCAGAAGTGGATGTAGAGCTGCGGACCCAGCTCTGCAATGATATAAGATCGCAGAGCTAGATGTAGAGCTGCGATCTATGTGCCAACTTCACGTTCATTTGAGGAAATTGAAATGATTTGGAAGAAACGTTTCCAGTATGAGATGACGTGCAGAGCACATGTTTTGGCTGGCTTGCAACAAGGTCAAACATACAGACCACATTACCAGCTCTATATCTTTTCAACTGCTTGGAGGAATTTTAAACTGTTTGACATTTTATTTCCACTCTGTATCACTGCAAAATCTTCTGATGTGCAGAGCAAAGATTTTGGCTGACTCGGGTCATGGTGAAAGAAAACAGAAGACACACGTCATACTTATATAATGTTTGAGAATTTTTTGTCTGCTCTGTATCTCATGAGTCGCTATAAGTAAATCTTGACTAAAGTTCTCAACAACAAAACAATAAATATTTTACATTGTTTTATTATTGTTCTTTAAAATTACCATCTAATTTGTAGTTGTTTCTAAAGTGTTAGTCATTGTGTATCATTCATTGTCGATAGCTTCCTTCCTGCATATGTTGCCCCACTTTATTGGACGTCTTATTATACTGTTCTTAAACTCAGTTTTCTTTTTAGATTTAATGTAAACTTGCATGAATGTAAGTTGTGAGCATGCAACATAGGCAACTTGTATAAGTTGCATAATCATACAGCTAAGTTAACTTGATGCTTGAAAAGAATTACAATATTGCAACAGTCGCTTGGGACAGGTCACAACAGTTAGCAAAATATATTATTGAAATATTGATGCTAATTTGAAAGTATTACGAGCAACTTAAAATGTAAAGTTATAACACAGCGAGATATATATTTAAACTCATTTAGACTTTTCATTAAAGTTGTTATTAATTACAAGCATCTACATGCATATCACAATTCACTTATTTCAAAGGTAAAATTTGCAAAATATTGATGCATGTTTTATTCCTCCATTTAAATGGGGATACAGATTAGCTCTTGTCTATCAGAAATTGCCATTGCACTGGCTTGCTGTTTTCTTTACGGCGTACATGACATAGTTAACTACAACCAGTTGAGCATCTATGTTTTATGTAAGACCAGTACCACCAGTGTCACGGAGCCTGACTAAGTTAATTTTCAGGTATTTTACATGATTTAATTTACTAATTCAAAAGAAACTGACATAACAGTCATCCATGTAGAAATGGTCTGTAACGGTAAATTGCAGAGACACAACTTGATACGTAACTGGTCACTTTTACTCCATCGTCGGTGACCCCCGGTACATATTCCGCACAACTACATTATGTACCGTGGGATAATTGACTGCTGATTATTCGTTTTCATGAATATTTATTAGCAAAGGGATGTAACTCTTCGTCGAATGAGATGCCTCATTACAAATAGACACTCTTCAGTGTGGAGAGTAGGCATAATGACAAGTTACTTAAAAAAGACGTATTTCCCAGGATTTAAACATAGGTGCGGAAGTCAAATTGTAACAAGTAATTTCATTGGCTGAGATTCCGCAAGGGAAATCTTACGGAAACCAATGAAAGTAGGTAATGAATTATTCATGAGTACGAAATTTTACCAGCCAATTGTCCCACGGTAGACGAAATTTTACCAGCCAATTGTCCCACGGTAGATAAATAGAGTGAAACGGAATGGATCGAACGTGGGTTTCCGACGATGCTTGTACTCTTGCCACATAATTACATTGCTGACATTCTTTTAAAACATTATGTCATACATCAATATAAGTTTGGTCAATGGTTGACTTTCTATAGGCAACTCTTACCTCAATTTTGACAAATATGCAAAAAAGGGTACATGTCTCACGTGGAATGTCCTAGTTATATAGCTATCTACAGTTTACAGTGTTTTCTAGTAATGGCAATAATGAATCCCTGCGTTTCGAAAGTTTTAGGGATACCACAGTGTCAGTATGTATGTTTTTGTTTGATTCACTGAAGTCAAAACGAGTCCATTAAGTTTTTAACTTTTTACAATGCATCACATTATGTACACTTTTAATTTTATTCAATAATGCCGTTTACTTGCACAATCTTTCCTTGAACTTAGATACTATATCTGTAGTGTTGATTCCCAGAAAGTGTGCCGTGTTCAATATCACTCGTGGTGTTGCCTCCTTTCCATGTGACTGTCTCCATGTTTGAAGCAATTTAAATATTGTTTCCTTCAGAGCGTGCTGGTTTTCGAATCTTTTGATTTCAATATCTTGAAATGTCAGGCCTAGTTCTAGCATTAAAAATGCAAACTTTGCTCCTATGTGGTCACTGACAATTAATAAGTCGTAGTTATCATAAGGCACGGAGTCCAAGATGGTGTCACTGAGACCTGCAAGATAAAGCAGAATCTACTGATGACTACTGTAAAATTGCTACAACGGCAGCAAAAACATAAAAAACAAAGGTGACGAAAAGTTATTGTTCTAATTATTTTTTCCCTAAATGATCATGTCACAATAACTCATTTTGTCAAAGTAAGTTCTGCTTTTCTTTTTTAAGGGTTTCAAAACATAAGGATCTAGAATAGATATGTGACTTATATTAAAAACGGAAAGACTGAGGAGGGTGACAAACTTTTCTCGGCGTAGCTGTATTAAAATCGATTTTGACCTACATGTGTAACGAATCAATGAAATTGATCGATAAAAAATCTTCATCTGAAAAAGGAAGTCAGCATCTGGTTAAAGGTGTTGCTGTCAAAAACATCAAAAACTTTGTAAAGATTCGAACAAAATGCAACTCATTGTTAACCTATTATTTGCTGAGAGTATTTGTACTTATTGCTGTTCAGGCGAGAACCCGTGTAAGCAAAGTTTCCTTCCTATATTTAAATTTGCGCTTATCTCTTTTTATTCTTGCAAACCCTACGGGGAAATATTGGCTGATCCTATCACGTGCAGGTTTGTGATAACTCGATCGCAAGCGAGGTTCCGACTTTCCCCGCTTTCTCTCGTGACGGGAAATTCCAGTCCTCCACAGCGGGTCACATAAGATTCTTATATACTGTAAGTTTTATTGGCACTTTAAAATAAACGCCTTTAGTTATTCTTGATTTTTGTTGAGACTGAAATCTTACCGTAGTCTTCTTTCATGTCTATTTCTTTGCTTAAAACTTCTGTCAACATCTTCATGTCATAATCTCTTCTTTTCGTCAGTGTTTGCAATAGGTCGGTTACCGACTGATCAGGATTTCTCTCTTTCCATGTTATAAGCAACCTGAGGCGTTGCATGTCTGGCCAGTTGCACCACTCACTAACCGCTTGATCAGCTAAGGTATTTCCTTGAGGCAGTTTTAGTTTTGATGCAAGAGAAATGGCATTTTCACGAGTCAGGTTTCTTGCCAGGCGCCCAAGATCTTTGTCTTTTGGTTTTTCGTGATTTATTTCAAGTGTATCCTGGCACTGTAAAGAAAGAAATGACATTTAGATTAAGTTTCACAATAATACCGGAGAATATGGATATACAATTGATATAAATATTTATGTTTATTTTTTAAATTATTTTTTTATTTATCTTTTTTGGACAGAATGATTACACATAAACTCCAGTCATAGACGTTTTCACTGCTTACGCATCAGTTCTAACATTCATAAGTCTAATGGTTGAAAGTACGTTCGGCAGAATAGTATTTTACCGTGTTTGGGCTCCATGGAAATATCTGGCTTATTTCCTCCCAAGAAACCGAATGAAATTCCGGTCCATCGGAGCACATCACTTCTCCATTTTCTCTTGCCTTTTGCAAGTCAACAAAAGTTGAAACATGCCTCGGGCACTCAATTTCAAAAGTATACCGGACATTGTCCTGTCGGTAAACACACAAAATATCCTCAATTTTCTTCTGTATGATTTCTGTCACCTCGATCATTTTGTTGCATCCAGACTCACTAATCCTTCTGTGTGAAGAATAGTTTTTCATCTCAAAGTATATACAACAATTGTGCCAGTATATCTCAAGCCACAATGTTTGTCTCTGGTAACAAAACCGGACGAAAAGGTTGTATATATGAGAAACATTGTTTTTCTCGTACACTGTGAGGTCTTTCTCCTCTATCATCGCAGCTATGAGCAAATGGTAGAAAGCCGGCGGTACAAAAGCATCAGCGAAAGACAGTTTGAGTGTTGGTGTTTTTTCGTGATGGCGACTGTCTTTGAGGGTATCCCAGTCTTCACGGTGAGGCATCAGACATGGAAAGAAGTAGGTATTTTCACCAAACTGGTGCATTATATGTATGTGTGTCAGTACTGATGTGAGCTTGGTAAGGATACTGTCAGCTTCAGGAACACTGAAGCAACGTGACGCTGCTTCCAGAATAAAGTTTTTATGTATGATACCGTTTTTATTCAGTCCTGACGACTTTAGTTGATAGGATTGGTCTTGTCTCAAGAGCTCATTAAAGTAGTTCGCCAGAAATGTTGGTTGAAGTATGATAATATCTTTCATGTCAGAATGACAGAAGTGCATGAGCCATCCCCTTCTGTGTTCGTGCTCAAGAAATGCCTCAATTCTGATCGGGTCTTTCATAGGCATATCAGACCTGGCATCTAGTTGTTCAATTTGCGAAAAAGAAAGAAGATTTCGCCCTTTGTTTTTTTCCTGAAGCACAAGATTTTCAAGATTTATCCACTGAGCCGGTATTTCTTCGTCGATAACTCCTAATCCCAGATTCAGAATTTTATTCCTCAAAGTCTGCAGATCAGAATCAGATGCAACAGAAAGCGTGTTGTCTATGGCAACGAATTCGACCTGTGTCAACGTCTTCAGAACTTGGCGTAAATGACTAAACTTTTCTTTTACCTTTTCAGGAGTGACTTTGTCTTTATGAGTACCGACAATAATGAAAGGTGCATGTCCATTTTGTTCATCTCGAGTGTAGGCCTTGATAGATGATATCCAAAACTTTACAGTCTCTGTTGAAAACAGTAATAATAAAAAGAGGACCATCATGGCCCTGTATCTCTCACCTGAGTATTTTGGATGTGGGTCTGCTGTTGAACAAACATCAGAAGCAAAATTACAGCTTTTGAATTGAACACTTACAAAAACCTTATATTTTTATAGAAATAGGACCCCTGGAATGAGGCTAATTTTGTCCCGATTGACATACTTTGAACAAATTTGGTACATATTTACTAGTCAGTCCTACATACAAAATATAAGCTCTAATGCACACGGTCTCAGACAGTAGGATATTTTTGTTTCTACACAATCCAATGTCAGCGTGGCAATATATCACGTGATCGAAACCAAGACAAAACTGTCAATATTGGCTCCACTTGAACAGAAAATTTCCCGCTTCATTGATTACCAATAGACATGTGTCAGTCTAAGGAGAAAACATATAAACTTTCCACTGAATATAGGATCTCCATCAGCAGCTGAGGGTTTTTAAGCACTGCGTAAAAAGTTGGAATTTGTTTGCATGTGAGGTATGAAGATCCTGTACTCCAGGGAAAGCTTATATTGTTTTCCTTAGACTGACACATGTCCCATTTAAATCGACAAAGAAATGAAAAAGTTACGGGTAATTTTCTTTTTTCAAGCGGAGCCAATGTTTACAGGTTTGTCTTGGTTTTGATGCCTTTAGTGACGTCACACAGTCACGTGGTATTGCTACACTGAATGTAATACAAGTGACCATCGGCGGAGTCAATTTTGAACGAAGAAATATCATTTAATCAGTCTTTGTAGATGTCAACTATACAATGCTACATATTAATATCTAATGTATACAGCTTACGGTTCATGACAGATGATTTTCAGATTAAATATTTTACACAAATAGGACCTCCGGGGCGGGGTCAATTTCGATCCCAGGAATATAGTTTGATAAAACGTCGTAGAGATCCACTTGACAATGCAACTTACAAAATATCTTAGCTCTAAGGCATATGGTTTAAGACAAGAAGTTATTTTCAGGTCATTCCTAAATGATCCTATGTTATATCAAGTGACCCTCGGGGCAGGACTGGGCATAATCTGAAAAATACCCATACTTAAACTTGACCTAGAAATTACCAAGATTAACATTTCGACTAAAAATCATGTTATATGATTTCAAAATCTGGCTTCTAGTGTGTTTTAAAGATTTTCCTTTGACTTGAGCCGGTGACCTAGTTTTTGACCCCAGATGACCCATATTCAAACTTGACCTAGACATCAAAATAAACACTGAAAATCATGATGACAGATTTTAAAATGTTACGTCTAGAGTGTTTACAAAGTTTTATTTAAGTTTAAACCTGTGACCTATTAATAGTGTTTGAGTCCAGATGACTCATATTCAAACTTGACCGAAAATTCAACACAAACATTGTGACATAAAGTCATTACGACTGACTTCATGATTAGGCTTTTAGAAAGTTTACAAGATATTTTATTATCTAAAGCCCTGACCTAGTTTTTGACCCCAGATTACCCATATTTTTATTTGACCTAAAGTCGTCAACACTAACATTTTCACTAAAATCATGTTGATTTACTTTGAAAGGAAAACTCCAGATTGTAAGAGATTTTTGTTATATTTAAGTCTGTGATCTAGTTTGTAACCCCATGTGACTCGTATTCAAACTTGAATGAATTCATCAACACAAACATTGTGACAAAAACATGATGACTGACTTCAAAATTTGGACTCTAGTGTGTTTACAAGATTTTCATTTGTTTTAAGCCAGTGAATTAGTTTTTGATCCAAGTAAAATATTACCGAGTGACCTTTTTTTACTACAGTTGACACATATTATTCGAAATAAAATCACAAAGAAAAAAAATTTCACCAAAATCATGATGTCTGACTTTAAGATGTTTAGTATAGAATGTACCCAAGCCGATTATTATATTTTATCCAGTCATCTTTTTTTTAGTACAGTTGACTTATATTCAAACTTTTTTCTAGAAATCACGAGGACAAACATTTTTTTCTAAAAGTCATGATATCTGAATTTAAAATGTAGCTTCTACAGACAATACATGATTTTACTCTGATCTAAGCCAGTGACCTTAGTTTTGACCCCAGATGATCCATATTTAAATTTGACCTTGACATCAGCAACGAAACATTTCAATTAAAAATCATGATGACTGACTTTAAAAAGACGCTTAGAATGTAAATGAAATGTTTATTCTATTCATTCAGATGTTGTATATTGAAAGTTGGCTTAAAAATCATAAACACAAACTTAGTGACTAAAAATCATTAACTGACTTCAAAATGTGGCCTCTAAATAATTGAAAGATTTTCGTTTGATTTAAGCCAGTTAACTACTTTTTAACCCAAGATGACCCATATTCCAACTCGAAATAGAAATCATCAGCACGAACAATCTGACTGAAAATAATGATGACTGACTTAAAAAGGTGGTCTCTAGGGTGTTTACAAGATTTTCATTGGATTTAAGCCAAGTAACCTAGTTTTTGACTCCAGATAATAAATATTGTAACTCGAACTAGAAATCATCAAAACAAACATTTGACGAAAAATAATAAAATATTGATATTTATTTTAAACTGTGCTTTGAAGACTGTTAACAAGGTTTTCTTTTGATTTGACCTAGTGATCTTATGTAAAGTTTCGAACTCATCCGGGATAATCATCATGGCAAACATTCTGAGCAAATTTCGTTACGACTCGATAGATAAAAATGTAGTCTCTTGGGTGTTAACAACATAAATTGTTGACGCCGCACGACGGACAACAGACGACGGACAATAGGCCCATCACAAAAGCTCACCCTAAGCATTGCTCAGGTGAGCTTATGATGAAGCTCTCACTGAAATGCCTCAACAATGATTAGATTATTTCTTGAAACCATTTACCTGTGTTAAATAAACGTATTGAATCTTTGTTCTGCAGGCCAAGAAGGGGAACTAGCGAATCGACAGTCCGTTTTGTTATTTGCATACTAGCTGTATTCATACCTATTTCATAATATTTCACATGTTGAATTAACAAGTCACTGAACAAGTAATAAAATGCAGTATTGGATTTTTGAAACATGAACTTCGATTAATAATTTTCTCAATCTTTTTGTTGAAAAAATATATCTGTACATTTTTAAAGAAACGTCCTCACCTTCAACTGTATAGTGCTTCAACGGGCCCATTCTGAATTCAAGAGAATCCTGAAGCTTCTGGTTTAAGTCTAGACTCAGGTCAATGACGAGTACATATACGGCCGAGGGTGCCAAGAATGCTTGGTGCGACGAATAATATGTAGTCTGGCCGGCAAAGTCCCAATACGAGACATACATTCTCTCCTCAAACGAATTCTCCTTCCATCGCTTTACCTTTTGTAAGTAAAGTTCTTTTTCTTTTATATTAATATGTTCCCCATATTTTAATGATTTCTGTATACAAGGCTCGTCTTCAACTTCATCCGATCCTACCGCTAATTCAGCCATTTCATCACTCATGTGTGCCTCACTTGCGACTCCATTATTTTGTTCACTGTTTTCAACATAGTGTAGTGCAAATGCCATTCTTTGAAGATTGAGTTCTTCCTCATACCCTAGAATGTAGGAATGTGTATTTGTTCAAAAGAAGGATGTTGTTCAGGCAGCACTGATAAACAGGTTATGAGTAATTTGCATAGACACAAAAACGAACATTTTTTCTCTTAGTTTTATTGGAAATTATAGATAAAGGAAAATGTAACCGGCAGTTTAACAGAAATGCATTATGTTTAAAACGAAGGTAGAGATTCATTGAATTCAAGCATTAAAAGATTATGCACAGGGAATGTTTAGCCTGTCTTTGGCAGAAGACTTTAGGTAAACAGTGGACAGCTAAAATACCGACTAGTAAATGAAACGCATAACCTTATTCTGTTAAAGGAGATTTCATCTGAATATCAATAATCATTTAAACTCTGGTATAACTTGGACAAGATTTCTCTCGAAAGTAAAATTATATAAATTGTTTAAGTGGCTAAAAATATCAACTTTCACTGATGGCTTCTTTTAGAAAAATAGATATTACCATTTTTATTTAGATATGTTCATTTTGAAAGTGGTTCTGGCATTAAATAAAGTTGAGTATGGTAAAAACATATTGACTAGTTCGGGCAAAATTACAATTCACAACTCATTTTTTATCAATCGTAGGTGTGTTACTTCTAATTTACAATATTTATGGGCCTTCACTGTTTTCAGCATTTATCTTAGCAGACATGTTTTTATTGTTACTGTGAACACAAAAATATGATTAAGCTTGACGCCTTTTTTATCAATCTTTATAGACTTCAGACATATGTTGTCTGCTAGACTTTTACTGCTATGTTCTTGACAATTGAACTTACCTACAAAAATATTACGTCCCAGATTATTTTCGGGCAGATTAATAGCTAAAATTGTATTATCTGTTTGTGAATTTGTTGTGTAAGTATTCTGATACCCTGTCTAGCTTTCCTATGATAGTACAAACTTGTAAATCAGCTGTTTACCAGTTTTAATTCCCAGATAGCTCGTCTCTTCCTGACAAACAGACAAATGATTCAGGGAATAATGCAGCATTTCTTAGTGTTTTTTTTCTAACGGTATTATTTGGACTTACCCACATAGTTCGTTTCCCAATATCGTGCGCCTTCCTTCTCTGTGCATCTTGTTGTTACTTGGTTGATTTCAAGACCTTCTGTTGGACGTTGATTTCCATCTGGACATTTTATGTCTATTTCCTGAAGACGTTTCACCAATGTAGTCTTTCCAGCCCCCTGATTTCCAACAATGTTGACCCTCACATGGTTGGATCTTGCCCTTCCAGTTCTAAGAGTCTTACGAAACAAATCCCAGTCATCATCATTAATGTTCGGAAGTTCCTTACTTCTAAATTCCTCTTCTCTATTATACACTGAAAAAATATAAGAACATACTGAACTTGTTTTTATGACGATGTCCTGCTGACCTGAGGAATAAATTTTTATCTTAGATCCTTTACCTTTTGTTGTTAGATTAGTCAAATATGTTATATCATAAGTTATTTAGAAGCATATACAAGAAATATGCATACTTAAACACTTTCTCTGCTAGGCGTCATCCATAGCGTAACAAAAAAGTAAGACACGAGGCTAAGGAAAAAAAAACAACGGGTACTAAGACAGAAATGCATAAACAGCTTTTCTACTTTGAGATCCTTTAAAAAATCTAAAAAATCAACATACATTTATGTTTAGACAGCGTTACCTTCATTACTAATTGTCACTGATTCTAAAATTTCTAAAACTTCATTCCCAGAATCCTGGCTGTTGGCGGATTCGCTCCTGCATGCTTTTACCCTTGATCCATCGTCGTCGACAGCCATTTTGCCTTCAAATGTAGCCCTAGGTTCCTTTAGATCTTCAATCAACAATCTTAACTTTTTCCCAGCTATATCCTTCTTCACAGTAAATAAATCAAACTGATTGAAAGTGACTTGATCATCGTCAGGGATTTGACTAAAATCTTCCAAGCTGCTCTCTCGTCCTCTACGTGTGTTGTAACGTAAAGATACTAAGGGGATATTCCTCCTAGCTCTAGGCTGGAAACGTTTCTGTAGATATTCAACCCAGCCGGTGTTAATCGGTGTCAATACAGTCATTGTCAACCACATAAAGAAATACTTTAGTCGTAAATTTCTCAAGATCTTTTTCCTGGTGATTCCAAGCCGGTGTGCTCAAGTCAGGCGTTGCAATAATATATAGATGTTTTCCATGAACGGTACATCGTGACTTAAGTATAATTTTTTTCCTACAGGAAAATGATCTGAAAAGTTTTTTCTGTTGGGCCAGGGCATTCGCGACATCACACTTTGCCTCCAAGTTGTGTCCAACGACTATAACATACACATCACTATCTGATATCAAAAAGGAAAAGAGTCAAACGTAATAAGTGTTTTGTTTTCAGTAAAAATATTACAGTTGATTTTTTTTTAATAGTCAAAACGAAAACAAAGCCTGATTTGCGATAGACTTTATCCTTCGTGAAATATCCAATAAAAGGCGTTTACATGTAGGTCACATTATAGGGAATGACAAACAGCAAATAATGATGTATATGTAATTTTACGGCTTCATTCCCCTCTTTGGTTTGGTAGGAATGATTGAAGTTAACTTTAACGTTTACGCCATTTTGCTGTACATTCAATATTTGCAAGAAAATATCGAGGCGAACTCGAAGTTGTACAGCAAAATAAATACGGAAGTAAATTATCTTTACCATAAATCTAAAGTTCAAATAGTTAAAATTTATATCTTTCAATAAGTAAACGATGGGATCCCAGAAAAAAGAATAAAAAAAGAAGAAGACGAAAGCAGGCATTACCTGTCATGCTTATGAAAACTGATTTCTTGCCTTGTGTAGTCTAGTCAATCCAAAACCTATTAGTTTTTCATTGAATTTGTGACTATTCGCTGAATTAGGTGGCTATTTTTAGCACAATGTTTAGCAAGATTTATTGGTTAGTTTATATTTAAAGTTTTATTTTCGGTATTTTAGAAAAACAAGTAGGGCTTTAAACTTGAGTGTAGATATATAATTATAGTGTTATTGTTTTTGTAGTATGAATCAATACAGTATATAAAAGATAGTAATAATATTTATAAAATTTATATGAAATCGAAACAAGGATTATAGGAAATGAAGGTGATATCGAAAGCGGATGTAAGGAACGCTCCCGCAAGGGTCATGGTAAGTTAAAAGATATATCCTTTTTACTCACATTGATTTACATTTCTTTGCTAGATATGTGCTTGTTTATTGGTTCTCAAGGATTTGCCACATTTTACAGAGTTCTTACCGAAACGAATTAACTGTCTCGTCATGATTTACCGAGGAGAAATCGTGACCACATCTAATAAATAAGTCAATGATCTCCGCCTGATTTAATCACAGTGTGACAACAGGCACAGACAAATATTAGCTTTATTTTCTTTTTTTTTCGCTCTAAAATTTCTTATTATTAGAAAGTCTAAGTCATCTTTAATCTTTTATACATCTTTTAACTTTCTCTTTCCCGTAACGTTTACAAGAATGATTTGAAGGCATAGTAACATTTCCACACAAAGTTAATCATTTTGCACTAGTATCATATTCATTGGCTTCTACTCTATAACCTTACTTTAACACTATTAAATATGGTTACGGATTAAATACGTTGCATGTAAGTTACAAGATTTAAGTTCATCCATTTATGTTATAGCCTTATTATTATGTCTCCCCCCCCAAAAAAAAAAAAAAAATGGGGGAGACATATTGTTTTTCCCCCGGTTGTCAGTCTGTCCGTCCGTCTGTCCGTCACAAAATGGTGTCTGCTCTGTATCTTCCAAAGCCCTTGAAGGATTTTTATGAAACTTGGGTCAGATAGTTCACCTCATCAAGGCGACGTGCAGAACCCACTTTGCGGGTGTGGTGTCTCAACGTCAAGGTCACACTTGGAGGTTAAATGTCAAATGCCACAAAATCGTGTCCGCTCTGTATCTTCAAAAGCCCTTGAAGGTTTTTTATGAAACTTGGGTCAGATGTTCACCCCATCAAGGTGACGTGCAGAACCCACTTTGCGGGTGTGGTGTCTCAACGTCAAGGTCACACTTGGAGGTTAAATGTCAAATGCCACAAAATCGTGTCCGCTCTGTATCTTCGAAAGCCCTTGAAGGATTTTTATGAAACTTGGGCCAGATGTTCACCCCATCAAGGCGACTGTGAAGAATCAACTTTGCGGGTGTGGTGTCTCAAGGTACAAGGTGACACTTGGAGGTTAAATGTCAAATGCCACAAATGCCCATATCTATGTAACAGCACTGTCATCGACATGATTCCAACATACTACAGGTACTAGACTGAATGAATACAACCATTTTGTACAATATGAAACAAGGTTTCTGCTCAATCCTTTCTTGACAGAGTATGAGTTTCTTGTTCATCATGTACATTTGACAAAAATATCCCCCTTATTTTACAATCGTCTGGCTCAATACTGCCTGCAGCAACTGGCTGGGGGAGACATATGTTTTTGTTCAATCAAAAACCCATTTCTAGTTATAATAGTTATTATCATAATAACATATATTTTTATTAAGATATAATATTATATTTTCATGTTTTTATTGTCTCTTTCTAAAGATCATGTTTCTGCAGATCCAGAAAGCTTCTGATGACTTTATGGAGTTTTAAATGAAAGCCATGGATTAGAAATCCTGAATAATGAAATTATAAATTACAGCCTACCTGTTTCCAGGTCTCACATTTTCTGAGTCGTCAAGATGCAGAAAATTGTTCACTGTATGATTTATACTTTTCAAGTCATCAGGCAAGTTATATAGTTAGTTTTTCAGGTCTTATGGGTTTCTTGATTTCTAGATTTAAGTAAGAGGCGTATTTAAGAAGTATGAAATAACTCGGCTTGAAAAAAAATCTTATGTCTATAGTTTATGGTTTAAATCATTCCTATGAACAGTAGTGCTACCGCTGTTTACTTGTTTTTGAGTGATCGGTTTTCTTGACGTATGTAAATTACTAAAATGTCGTTATTTAAAGATTTCTTTGCTCTTAATTTTGACAGTTCGAAGCCGCTGTTGTTTAAAACTCTTGGAAGAAAAGAAAACATAATCATCTCGGATCTTGTTTAAGCAGATAATGCTGAATAGATACATTATTTTCAATGGCTTGGTAAAGGAACAAACAGTCCTTGGAATATAGCAGTTTTTGATTTTGTTGCGTCACCGTCATTTTACCATAAATTTACTGTTTATCAAAAGCCACATACACTAAAATGCTTTTTTTCTCCTTACGACAGGAAACGTTGATGTAGAATAATAATTAAAAGCCAGCTGTGTTGATTAATTAATTCTGTGAAGATGGGAAACTCTATAGCCTTGAAGACGACAGAGGAATCGGGAATGCTGGAAATTACTGAAAAGCTATTGGAAGATTTTCAGGTAAGGGTTCCTTAAAAATTATTCCTAAGGTCGTTTTTGTTTTACAACATTCAAGTCGTTAACTTAGGAAAAGTTACTATGGACTACTATAACTTCATCAACAAATCAAAATGTTTGCAGTAGGAGTATGAAAAATCACACGTCATTGCAAAAAAAAAAAAAAAAAAATACATTTGTTTGCATCAATGTTTAATTGATATTATGTTTTCAGCATCACATCAGCTTAGTTGACCGGTCTTTGGTGGGTTTTGCAAAATCAGTAGACGCGATGAGGGCTTCTTGTGCAGTCCTCCAAAAAAGTAAAACAGAAAGACCTGGTGAGCGTTTAATATGAAAGATAAATGTTTTAACACAAAAATAGCGCTGATAATCCCTAGAACAACGACTACCTTAACTTTATTTGTAAAACTTTTTTTGCTAATAGGATTACTAAACAAAATTTGCGTTACCTTTTGATTATTTATTGAATGAATGATTAATTAGATAGAATTTGTGTTACTAGTTATTTTTAACAGGCTAACTACACGTAGTTACCGTTCTTGTTACTGCTTATTGTTTTTCCTAATTACAGATATGTAGTAAAGTGAATTTCATCTTGTTGACCATTTTTAAAATATATTATGTAAAAAATGTAACTAGATAACCCTTTAGGAAAAAAGATATGACATATGTTTCAACTCCATATTGGGATAGCTAGATAAAATTCGCGTTACCACGTATTAACTTACTGAATAACTGGTTAACTAGGTAAGATTCGCTTTGCTACTTATTAACTAACTTATTAACTGGTTAATTAGATAAAATTTGCGTTACCAATTATATACGTACTGGATCTGGTTAATTAGATACATTTTACGATGTTACATATCTTCAAATAAGAAATATATTAACTAGTAACACGAACGGTAACTACTTAGCCTGTTAATAAGTAACACAAAATTTATCTAGTAAGCCAGTAGTTAATCAGTAGTTAATAAGTAGTAACGCGATTATTTTTTTCTTGTTATCCTTTCAGCAAAAGAAATATAGAATATTAAGTTAATTGGTGGCAATTATGGGCTCTATTTAGTCTATTATTTGTGTAAAGATATTTTTCTTACGGTAAAACTTTTCGCAAACGTTAACCAGTTAACTATAACAAAAAATATGTCACAAACACGAACACGTTTTCGAACTTTAACTTACGGCAGAAATATGTCATCATATAGAAGATATCCAAACGTATATATATGTTCTACAACCTAAAGAATAAAATTATTTAAAACATTGATTTTAAATTTTTTCAAGATGTTCGCTTGTACATATACTTTATTTTTACATGATTACACTAAATATACCTTTCGTTTTTTTCCTAGACACTGCTGTTGTTACTGGTTCTGATGTGGGTCACTGAAGCGGCTCGGCTTACTTGAAACTGTAGATGTAAGACATCTTATTGTTCATATATTGATTAAAAACTAATAAAACTTAAAGTTTGTAACGAAAATATTAATATGCATTGCTTCATTTGGAATTTCAACAACGGTTGAAATACTTCGGTGAGTTAGATTTTCGTTGTCAGTTTTTCAATTCATATCTTTTCAGCCTCTAACCAATGCCTGTCTTGATAATGAACTGAAAATTCTTAACTATTTTCTCCTTATCAAAAATGAGGTTTTAAATTTATTGTTTCTTCTATAACTACAACATGTAATTATGTTGTAGCGAAATGCAGTCATGTGAACTAATATTAAGTCAGCACTTCTTAGAACATACCTCTAATATAATAGTATAATTATTATATTATATTTTAGTATTTTTGTTTTGTTTATTGAATAAGGTAGGATAAAAAAATAAAGTAAATTATCGCAACAAATGATAATACCTGTTAAGTTTTTTTTTGTTAGATATATACAGCAACTGCATCACATTTATTATTTAATCTGTCTAAACATGCTGTAAAACACTATATCCTGTATATTACTGTTTGCAATACTTCTTCATTAATATTGCACAGTATCATCGCCTACGGTACTAAATGTCATTTTGACTTTTTTATAGTTTTTTTTCAAAGGCAGTATTCTTGCATCAGATTTCAAAAACGTACACTAATTTCATTTCTCTTGCGAATCTATGAAAAATGAGAAACAACCTTCATTTGAGGTGTTCATGCCATACACGTGCACAGTACGATTAAAAAAATAACATCGTCGTATTTTTTGGGAGAAAACAAAATTACTTCTTGAAGGCAGAATTAAATGGATTTGATAGTTTTGTGACATCCTTTTACAAACAACTAGTTATACAAGTATTTGTAATTGCAACTTGTGTCTGCATTAGGCGTATCAATGTTTTGATTTAGATTTTCCGAGCTAGACAGCAATAACTCCCATATAGGCCTACTATAGAATAATAGATGGTTGTGTCAACAGTATCGCTTCATATAATAAGATGTTGAATTAGCAAACTGATCAAAGTTTTCTTCATTGCACTTATCATTTGATTTCATGAACGTTCTTTTTCATTTTCTGTTCTGTTGGAGCACTGATATTTCTTACTTACTTTAATTATACTGCTGTATTACATCGCTGAATAATATAATAACAACTCGTTTTAGTTTCTACCACCTTCTGTTTTTGCAGAGAATGTACTTTAAATTGGAAGACTTTTCAGTGATTCCAGTATACCATAGTAAATGGGTATTTTCATAAAAAATATCCTCTTGAAAATAATCTTAACGCGATTTGTAAATGCAAGCATAGCTAGATTATTATTTTGTTCTGATGTTTCCGGTTGTAATTTTATTTTTATCTGTAGGAGATCGTGTCTGATCACAAGTTTGTTGCTATCGAATCCTTAAGTAGGTTTTTTGCTTTCATCATCGGCATGGGAAGTGGTTTTATTGTTTCCGAGGAAGATACGGCGTTGCTAGTAGACCAATACAGACATCAGAACTTGACTTACACAGACAGTGATTCTCAGTATTACGACTTAAGGATAGAGTTCTTGCAGAGAAAAAATAAAACTTTAAGAGATGAACTAGAAATATTGAAAGAGACAGAAAAAGCCCTAAATGATAGGGAAGTATTATACCAAAATGAAAAGAAAAACTTAAAAACGAAGCATACAGACTTAGAATTTGCCCTGGCTGATATG
Source organism: Cyclina sinensis (assembly GCA_012932295.1). Taxonomy (NCBI): domain Eukaryota; kingdom Metazoa; phylum Mollusca; class Bivalvia; order Venerida; family Veneridae; genus Cyclina; species Cyclina sinensis. The sequence continues at coordinate 59,466,779 of JAAONU010000011.1, read as the reverse complement.
AAAACCGAAGTTAAAAAAGTCTCGGAAGAAAATAGAGTAAAAGACCAAAGGAATGAGCAGTTACTAAGAGAAAAAGCACATTACAGGCAAAGAGAAATATACCTGGAGAATGAAATTCAAGCAGAACGATCAAAAAGGGATGATGCAGAAAAAGAGAATAAAGCTGAAAAAGATGAAAGTATTAATGAAATTGAAACACTCAAAAAGACCTTGAATGAAAGAATGACAACAATTGATGAACTACAGCTTGAAAAAGATTCACTTAGAAATGAAAACTCGAAACTAAGTGAGGATCTCAGAGAAGCTAACGTTTCTATAGAACTTCTGAAAAATGGTATTACGTCATCAGTGACGTCACTTTCCACTGAAATAAAAAATATGAAAGCCGAGTGCCACACATTAGGAAAGGATTATCAAAAGGAGATTCAGTCAGTAAAAGAAGTATCTGAACAAGAAAATAACTCTGTGAAAAAGTTGATTTTGTTGTTGGAAGATATTAAAGATCAGGATCAGTATCGGTGCAAGGAAGACAGAGAATGGAAATCTAATATTTCCATGCAAGAAGAAAATGTTTCCACATTAGTAAAAACATTGAAAGATGAGGTAAAAGACATGAGATTATCAGCGGCGTCTGTTGAAACAAATATGGAAAAAATGGTAACCGAGTTGAAGAAAACAGAGGATGTCCATGTGGAGGTACAAAAGAATTTAAAAGAACTAATTGAACAAGAAAAAAGTGCAAAGGAAGAGTTCGATAGGCGGCTTGAAGATATAAAAGATCAGCTTCAACGTCAGCATCAAGAAAAACAAACAAACCTGGATTTGCTTAACGATGAAATCAAGGATTTTATTTCAGAATTCAGAAATAAGTGGAAAGCAAATATTTCTTTGCAGGAAGAAAACTTGTCTACTTCCTCTAATGTACTTTACGCAGAGGTAAAAGATTCAAGAAAATCCATTGAACAGTTGTATGAAAGCGAACCTTATCGACTGAGAAAATGTTTGAACACAGAAAAAGCACTTAAAGATGAATGTGCAACGGAATTACATAGTATGGAAAACAATTCCCAACAACATGAAGAAGAAATGATACCTGTAGAAATCGAGGTTGGTCGTCTGAAATCAGAAATTGTCTCACTTCAGTCAGAAGTAAAAAACAAGGTGCTACAGATCGAGGTACTCAATAAAGATCATAAAATTGAATTGGACAGAAATCTTATTGAAATGGAGGAATTGAAAGGTAAATACAAAGATCAAAAGAAAGAAAATGACGAAATGCGAGAAAACGTAAAAGAACTGAAAGAGAAAAACTGTTCTCTTACTTTAGATCTGCAGAAAGAAGCTGACAAACATGTGGACATATTAGAAGACAAGGCAACAATTATTAATTTGTTGAAAGGGAAGATAGAGAGAATGAAAAAGGAATTTTGAAGGCTTTAAAGAGCTTAAAGATAAAGAAAAGCAAGAGTGTCTAAACGAAGTGAAACAACTGAAAGAGAAACAAAAGGTAGACCTCGAAGACATACATCAACTGAATTCTGAAACAATGAATCTTAAAAAGGTTATTACAGTTAAAGACGAAGCGATTAAGAAACTTGAGCAAGCAGCAAACTCCTTTTTGCATGGTATTTTAGTATTTTAAATGTTTTCTTATTTTCGCAATCTAGAATGTAAAAGTTTTAAATATAAAATAATTTATAGAAATTTTTTCACACTAATTTTTCAAACACGTGGTATTAAGATTAACTGTTTATCAAATAACACGTCACCTGTCCTTTAAGCAAACTCTGTATACTTTTATTATCTGCTGATTTAACAAGTTTGATAACCATAAATGACATAAGAAAAGTAAAGTGACGGATGTATATTACTATCGTTTCAGTACAAGTTCAATACAACACTAAATATAGTGTCATAGCAGAGATTGGCGTTCTACAGAATGAGCTGAAAAGACGCATGGCAGACCAATGTATTGACCTAAATTTTCTTGATTGCACGCAGCCTTTCTCTCCATTATCTACAGATCTTCCTTATTTGATTGTCTGCGTGAGACCTGGAAGGACCAATCGTGATAAATTCGTTTCTAATGTTATTGAACATGTCAATGGTAATACTTTTACTTAAAAAAAGATAGAATGAGAAACATTACAGTTTCATTAAAACCTATATTGCCGTAACATGTATTCTGATGTCACATGATTTTGTTATGTAACGCATTGGATTTTTATTTCGAATTTGTATCAGGCTCCAAGAATATCAGAGACAAATCGTGATGAAAACGTTTCGAGTGTACTTGAACTTGCCAGTCGTAATAAGTTTACTCAACAAAATAGAAATGTTGTTGCCATAACATATATAATTATCAATGTTAAAGGATTTTAAATTTTACGTATCAAGCTCAAAGAATATCAGAGACCGAAAAACGCAGATTCTACGGATATTCGATGGAATACTGCCTGCTATTTGGTGGGTAAAAATCTGGTATGAACTTATGATAACTGGGTGTTTTGTCTCCAAAAATGTTTTGGAATAGATTAGACTAGCAGATGACTTTACAATACCGTTTAATTAATAGAAAGATTTTCAAGTTGAACATAATATAAATGATGCAGATTTCTTTACCGCCAGTAAATATAAATACAAGTCATTACATAATGCATATGCCATGCAAAATGTCTATCTTAAAATGTCTTTATATTTCAGCCACACCGAAGACAGCTTTGCTTATATTTCACAAAACAGACGAAGAAGCTTTTCGGAAAGACATGGCGTCTGTCAAAACTAGCATAAAACATGGTGACCAAACTGTTTTAATTTTCGATATCGGATACAGACATGAAATATATAAAAACAACATAAACAATAAGAATGTTGAGAGACTGTTTGACTTTCTCAATAGAGAAGGGGTCCTCAAATCCAGAATTACATACCTATGAAATGCGTGCCGTTCTAGCTTGTCGAAGAATCAGCGATAATTATTTAAACTTGACTGACCCCTTGATATGAGAAAACTAGTGAGAGAATTTGAATGAGTGTGTCCATCACATACGAACTTATAGTGATTATTCATGTTCTTTTGCCCTCATTTGAAAAATGGGCGGCATGTAGCACTTTTTTGTCCGTACGTTTTTAATTTGTATTTGTTTTTTATTTAATTTTGATTTGTCCGTAAACACGGAGTCCTATCATTTTGTACGATCAAAAAATGGCGAACGCTTCGGCCTAGGTTCAGGAAACTTCATAGGGTTATTTGCATGACATGCACATGACTGTATTGATTTTGAGGTCAGTAGGTAAAGGGTCACGGTCACTACAGTTATCCGTATAAAATTCATGTCCGATCAATAACTGGCAAACGCATGGAAATCGGATCATTAAACTTCACAGGGTTATTGAGCATGACCATTTGAAGACCTTCTTGATTATAAGGTTATTAGGTTTAAGGTCAGGTTAACAGTGGTCATCTGTGTAAATTCTTTGTCTGATCAATACTGGCCAAGGCTTGGGCCTAGGTTCATTAATCTTAGGTTTATTGGGCATGATCAGTAGATGACCAGATTGACTCTTGAGGTCGCTAGGTCAAAGGTCACGGTGTAAAATCTTTGTCAAGTCAATGACTGGCCTGGGTACAAGAAACTTCTTGATTAAGCATGACCAGTAGATGTCGTACGAGGGGCGTTCAATATATTCGTAGACTAATGTACTCATTGTTTTTATTTCAGAAGTAATTTTAATTAAAATTGTATCAATTGATAGCGTTGTTATTCTTTTTCAAAACAATGAAAATTCAAATTGATAATTACGCAACTTTAAAACTGACAGCCATTTTCATTAACCATGGTAACGCGCCAGCACCCGAGTCCAAATTTTCGTAATGAACTTATTATTAAGCGTGTTAACATACTACTTTTTTAATAAGATAAACACTTAAAAATCCGGGAAAGTAATGTATGACGATAGGACGACGCTACCTAAAAATATGACGTCATTTGGACGTTGGAGTTTGAATTAACAACATTTTCGCTGTGAGAGCATCAACGGAATTGACGTCAGAAATGATGTCACAAGAAAAGCTGGAAACCAGGACAATTATAAAATTTTGCAAGGATCTCGGGGAAAACACCTACTGACACTTATAAATTGCTGCAAAAAAGTCGAGGGAAGACATTTGTTAGCAGTGCGCTTGTTTTGAAATGGCATAAACGTTTCTCTGAAGGTCGAGAAATATCTAGGACAACACAAGATCTGGGAGGAAGTTGCACGTTAATGAAACACACTTAACGTCAATTAAGGAAGCGTTAGAGTTTGATCGCCGTGTGACAGTTAGGAAGTTGTCGGAGATTGCCGACTTGAGTGTAGACACCGTACATAATGTTCTTAAAGGAGTTGAAGATGCGAAAGGTAAAATTTATATTTTTTAAATAAATTAATGGTTGTATTACAGGGAAACGATTAAAATTGTAATAAAGCGCTGGATGTCTAAAACTTATAAAAAGATAAAGTTTTTATGTACCCCAATTATTTTTGTTTTTTTATATTCTTATTTAATTTCTTGTTTATTTTAGATCTATTACTCTATTTTAATACGCTTATTTTATTATATCGCACTTTTTAAAATAATTACACTAATCCAATTCTGTTGTTTTACACTCCCGAATTATAAACTATAATATTTTCATTTTACATTGGAATTTTATTGTTTTTTTTTTTCTATATTTTCTTTCCATAGGCCAATGCTCAATGGGTGCCACGCCTCTTGACAGATGTACAGAAGAAAAGACGAGTTGCGGATTCAGCATAATTTCTGCAAAGATATTAGCGACAGGGTGAACATTTCCTCGACTACAGTATCACTACATACGAGACTTGGTTATACCTCCATGACCCGGAAACTAAGACCCAGTCTGCAATATAGAAAAGGTCGGGTTCGCCGCCACCGGAAAAGGCACGAGTATCAAGATCTGCGGGGAAACAGATGTATGTGATGTTTTGTGATTGGAGTGGAATGCTACTTTGCCACCCAATACCCGATGGATCTACCGTCAATGCTGACTATTATTCAAAGGTATTCTTTAAATACTTATTATAAATGATTTCCATACATGTTGTCTAACCAGTCGTATATAATTTTATTGATATGTAGTAAATAAGCAGCGTGTTACATTATGCATTTTGATAATATTTATACCAAGAACTGAACTATCAATTAACTGAAAAGAATAATCCACAAATTAAAAGAATATAATATTTACAATCTATTATCGACATTCGTCTGTTTCATTTAATACAGGTGCTTAGACGTGACCTTATACGTGCCCTACGGACAAAGCTTGCCCGAATTAGACTTAGACAAGTTTCTACTCCACCAGGATAAGGCTCCGGCTCACATTGCAACATCCACACAGTTAGCAATAGATCTTCTGGCTTTTGGACTTTATAAGCATCCGCCCTACTCATCTGACTTAGCGCCTTTTGATTTTGCCATATTTCCAACGACCAAATCGCATTTAAAAGGTTATAAATTTGAATCATTTAAACAGCTGACGTCGTGAAACACCAGCGTGACCTGGGGCGCTGACATTCGGGGGACATTGCCTTATGCGCCGTCAAATACAGAGAGACAGTTTGTCATACGCGGTTATAATTTCATGTACAAGTGTAAATTAAATTCCGTTTCCGGTCATGTAATTTTATGAATTATATTTGCATAACAAAAAAGTTATAAGCACAGTCTACAAATATATTGAACGCCCCTCGAACATTAATTTTGAGGAAACCAGGTCAAAATTCAAGCTCAGACTGTCAGCCTGTGTAAAGTATTTGTCCAATTCATACTTGTACAACTCTGACTTAGGGTAACTAACGAACCTTGATAGGAACGCTGGTATGGAAGGGGATATCCGCTATTTCATACATTATTGTATTTGTTATTTTAATATGCCAATTTCTTTTCAACGCTGCCAATTCATTTTCCAAGTAGCTTTTTAGAAGTGCATTATTCATATTTGTATGTAAATTGTGATATTTTAATCATAACACTACTTTTAATGTTGCAACCATTGAAAACTAGTATGATTTTTATAATTCTGTCATAAGAATTCATATGCAGATATTTTTATAATGATTAAGCATTTGATTTGCTTACTATTCCAATAATATGAAAATTGTTGAGTTATAATTTATTTAATGTACTTTATATGCAATAATTTGAATTAACATATATTCGTTTCCAGAAAGATATGCATGTAAAGTTCAACATTATCTAACATATAATCGTCCTCATAAAAATGATTGCAACAAAATACGATTGTTCTCGTGATAATTTTGACATTATAAATCGAAGCCGAAAACCAAACCGCATTTTTACGACAGAGGTCGCCGTAGAAAAAATAACCGCTCCCTCCCCGGTGTAACGTCCATTTTTACCTCGCGGAAATATACAACCACAAGAAACACGAGGAGAGAACGAGGTCACCGCCGCGTTGAAGCTTTGACTGTTGCGTTGTATTTTGACACCAAGGGTCATCATTTAAGTGTTCAGAATTACCTTTAATTTGGTAATGGAACATCTACATCACTTTCAATATCACAATGACGTTTGCGGACTTATTTTCTTCGCATAAACTAGTGTCGCCACCGGTATGGGGAGCGTTTATTATTTTTACAGTTTTTACCCGTTATTCCCCTTTACTTAAAAGGGCCTATTTTAGCGCAAAGAAACGAGTTTTGCTTGTCAACATTTAACTGCAACGACTAAAGTGTCATGCATATGACCAAATCAAAATAAATTGAAAATAGGAATAAGAAGTTTATCAATGTCATTTTAACCATATAGATAAAACGTTAAGCATATAGATAAAACGAGAAAATTAGCAAAATAAATTCTTAATAATAATTAAAACAATTGCATTTAAAGTCCATTGCATAAATTATAAGTCGACGATTTTCATATTATTGGCATAGTAAGCAATTTAAGCACTTAATTATCATTAAAATATCTGCATATGAATTCTTATGACTGAATTAAAAAAATCATTAGTTTTCAATGGTTACAACATGAAAGTTAGAGTTATAATTAAAATACCGCAATTTACATACACATATTGATAATGCACTTCTAAACAGCAACACAGAAATTGAATTGGCAGCATTGGAAAGAAATTGGCATATTGACATAACAAATACAATAATGTGTGAAATGGCAGATATCCCCTACCATACGCTGGGCACGACAAGCAGATGCATTTCATTTATTTTAAGGCCAGTATTTAAATATGAAGGACTCTTTTGACTGTCTATGTTAAATTCTGGGTTTTGTAGTTTAGGTCGTCCATTGCCTAAGAGTTGATTTATTAATGCAACTTTGAACCATCATTTCAACGAAGTTGGAAACTAAAACTGGTTATCAGAGTGATATTGTCATTGTTTGCTCTGGCGAACGGGTGGTCAGGCGACTGGACAGCGTCAAACTTGATAATTTCTGCTTATTTTCTTGCAGTTAGCCGATAGTAAACAAACGTGGTCAGCTGGAAGCTTAAAGCAAAATACTCTTTGCGTTTTAGGTTGAGGGATTAACTGTTACTTAAAATATATTTTCGGGTATCTGTTCAATATCTTACTTTCAACTTTGCTTTTTGTAATCAGACTCATTTGAAAGCTTGTATTCAGATTTCTTTTTGGGTCAAGGGGTCACTCACTGTTATTCAAAACATTTTTTATGTTTTGCTCAAAATCTGTATTTCCATTTACCCTATAAAAACTAAACTTCGTTTACTACTTATTTCATTTTTATGTCCCACTGAGGGAATCATTGTCTTTGCTATTGTCTGCACCTCCGTACGTCTGTACGTCACGAAAGTTAGTGTGTTGAGCTTTTAAAGGAATCGCTTCAAACTTTCATTGATGAATAGCCTTGGTGTGTACTTGAGCGTGAAGGAATTATTATTTGTTGCACTAAGTCTTATCAAAATCATGCGTTTTTTTTTCACTTTATGGGATATAGAGAAAAAACTTCTGTGCCAATCTACTCATAAGTCTTTTGAAGGATTTGCTTTAAACTTTCAAACATGAACAATCTAGGTAAAAGGAAGAATTATTCCATTTATTTTATCTTGCTTGGTGACATTGTTACATCAAGCTTGATTCCGTCTTGCTTTATGGCATTGGAAACCTATATTGTGCTAAATAATATCATGCTGTATGGTAACTGAATGCGCGGTCATCTCATTGCAACTTCATTTGTTCCTTCCTGACATATGCAATATGTTTAATTACAGCTTATTTACTGACAACGCAATGTGTTCGGCGTTCTATCAAACAGCCTTTAATTACTAGTTATCAATATTATTGATGTGAAATGTTACATTCCCTTCTATTACCTTAATTTGCAGAATGTCTTTTGCCGCATATCATCTACCTACGTGTATCGAACCTGTTTCATCATTAACGATTAATTTTGGTCTGTGCTCAGCGATTTTGTCGTGTCTTAGCATTCTTATACTTCAATGCATTCATTCACTACAAATAGAAAAGCATTTCAAAAACACTACGCACCGAACACGAGGATGACAACGATACCAATAACAAAGTATTCACTTTACGGTAAGTACTAAGCAGTAAGCACAATGAAATTTGCAATATTTGTGTTCATATTATGACAATTGATGGTGCTTTGTTGGTGCATCACGCTATTTTGCGACTAGATTTTTGCAAAGTTTTGATGTTTATTTCATCATTTTGTTTGCATACTAAACTTTCGACTAAATCATAAATGGAATATCCTTTAATGCTACAACTTTGAGTACGATTTTACCTGCTAAATAGTCATCCTCGGTGACCTAGGTTATTTATTATACCTGATAAATACGGTATAATGTAGTTTATACGGAATTTGTAACGTGGGCTCCGACGATGCTAAATAGTTGGATTACTGACAGCTCAGAGCTACTGTAATAAGCTATTTAAGTTAAAGAACCGTTAATTGCGTAATCAATCTCTGGGTGGCGTGCAAAAGCCATTGTTTTGAAAAGGGGGATCAATGATGTATGGTCAGCGCAGTTTCTTTACGGAATATTCCGATGAGAGGCGGAAATGTGGAAAATTTCCGTCGATCTTTATAGTAGAGTTCTCGCTAACAACGCAACATTAATTCGAACACTGCATATGAAAATTGGCCAGACAATGTATAATAGAAATGAGCGAAGCTCTAGGGAATCACATCAAATGTGTGATAAATCAGAAATTAAAACTAAAACAAAAACCATTTCGCACATTTTAGTGTACAAAAGGAAGTATGAAATAAAGTATTGTCGACTCTAAATGACAAATATGCAAAAAGCACTTATCATTAAATAGTTTGAATAGAACATGAAAAAGTTGGGTGATACATTAAGCTACATGGCATCGCATTTTGATTATTCCAACACTGTGCAAAAGACGATGAAATAGTACAACGTAAGATTGAATGAAGCGTTATGCTTCTACTTTTCTGAGAGGAAACAACTTTATGTTCATGTATGAACATGTTTTCATTAAAAATATAGGAAGCGGCAGGTTTTTTTTTTCTTGTTTTTACCAGTATAGACTAAGTGTTATTATGCGATGTATTTTCAATGTTATATTTAGCTCACATTAGCACAACGTGATCATGGGGCTGTGTCCGTCGTCCGACGTGCGTCATGCGTCGTTAACTTTTGTTTTAAACAATATCTCCTCTAAAACTGCTAGGCCAAATTGATAGAATCTTTGCATTGGTGTTCCGTGCATGAAATTCTGCCAAAGTTGTTCAAAAGATTTAATTCCATGCAGAACTCTAGTTGTTTTGGCAGCCAAAGGGAAAAATCTAAAACTTCTTCTTGTTTGAAGCCATTTAGCTCAGAGCTCTGAATTTGGAGTAAGGCATCTTCTACCAGACTGCTACCAAGATTGTTCAAATTTTGTCCCAAGGGTCAAAAATTGGCCCGCTACAGGGGTCACATGTTTCGCAAAGATTTATACAGGACAAAATCTGAAAATCTTCTTGTCTAAAAACGGAAGGTCTAGAGCCGAGATATTGCGCAGGAAGCATCACCTAGAGGTCCTCTACAAAGAATCTTTATATTCTGTGTGTCTTTCTGTCTAGTGGAACTGAAAAGAGATTGTTCAGTTTTTTTCCTGGGGTCAAAATTGGCCCCGTTCCGGGGATCACATGTTTTGCAAAGAATTATATCGGCAAAAACGTTTAAAATCTTCTTGTCTGAAACCAAAAGCCCTAGAGCAGTGATATTTTGCATGGAGCATCGTCTGGAGGTCCTCTACCACGATTGTTCAAATTAAACCCATGGGGTCACTAATGGCACTGCCCCGGGGTCACTTGGTCATATACAGACATATATAGGCCTTACTGTTTAAGTTTGTACTCAATGGTACTCATGTGAACGATATAGGGCCATCATGGCCCTCTTCTGTACTATAGTAAATGTCTATTTTTTCTTAGCTCTTGAAAACACACCAAAGTGTGTTCGAGTGGGGGAATCCATGCCCTATGGACAGACATTTCTATTTTCAAGTAGAAATGACTGATTGAATTTCTTAAAGCTCGTAATTCTTAATTTCGAATGCTAAAGCTCGTAATTCTTAATTTCGAATGCTATGTAGGACATCGCTTTTAACCTTACTAGCATTCAATGAAATATGAAATCCAGGAGTACTGAAGAAATAGTGTGAACTCTGTATATCTTTTATGTCTGAGAGGGCTTGTGATATATATCTGATACTTTTCTCTCTACATTTCTATCTAATTGAGGTTATCTGTCGTTGGTACAGTTGCCCGTATGAAAAACGCCCTGTAGTGTTTTGTTATTTTAGATTATAGGGATAGTGCAAGATACTTAAACATCCTATTCCAGAGACACCCCTCGTTCTTGTCCATGCTCAGTGTACTGCACTGATACATATAACCCCGGTTTAACGTCTCATCCGAAAGTGCAGCGGTTCGAACCCTGTACCACTGATCCGCTCTCTATCAAATTTATATGACAGCAGATGAAGCTAACAGTATGTTATTTATTAAAATCTGCTGTTACCGAAACTATATATACGGGGAGCAAGATCTGTATACACCGATTTTTTTGTTCGATTTCTGACTGCCTACACATTTTCTTTTTATTCTGTTTACACAAAGGCACCTATTCTAAAAACCACCATTCATGATTAATTACTGCATCTAGTTACTGTAATGATCCCTATACACAAATAGAATACAAAACCAAGATATCTATGTCAAGCCTGTTCCAGTCTGAAGTTCAGAGTGAATGAGAAACTGAATGTTTGATGTATCTTCGCTAACAGTGCAGATCTTTCATCTATCAAGTATCTGGAAAGGCTTGCACCTATTTATATATATATATACTGATCAGTCAATTTCGTTTCTTCTTAAGAGGTACACGTTTTACAAACTGTTAATATCAAAGGAAGGAAATCTATATATGAATAATAAATTGGCAGCTGCAATCTTTCATCTAAAAGTATTTCAGATTTTCACTTCAAACCATGTTCTTCCTGTGCATAGTGGATATCTTTTAATTTTGCACCATTTTGTTTTTGAAAGCCCAATTATATGTATATATATGGTGTATGTGTACTATAGAGACATTTACATAGTGTCTGTATTAACTTTATATTTTCGTCATTTTACGTAATATTGTGTAATAGATAAACAGAGAATCATGTTGCCTGGTACACTTTTACATTAGTTTCGTCATTAGTATTTTAAAGTAGCAGCTTGAAGCATTGTAGAGAAATTCAAAATAACATATTTTAACATCTTATTTGTCGTTGTTTCTGTTTGCTTTTTAACGACTATTGACTTGACATACTACCTCGGTTAGTGAAAACGTTATAACCCTGTTCCAAAAAAATACGGTTAATGACCTTACTGAAAATGTCGATTGGTAAGTTCAAGGCACATCCGACAATATCTGATCTATTAAGAACGATAAAATAAAATCAGTCAGTTAGTAATTCGCGACATTTTTGTAGAAGCAGATGTTGCCTGCAACTTGTTACATTTTAGCAACAAGATGTGGAGATACGTAAAATTTGTCTTTAACACTTAAAGTTATATCTGAAACTTTAGCGAGTTGTTGGCTTTCCACAGACGCACCAAAACTATAGGAATTTGTGTACATTTCATATAGAAAAGACCGAATCCTGAGTCTAGACAATACTGATTGCCCTCGGGTAATAAACGGGTGTGGCAAAAAGCATAAATGTACAAGTTGTACAGATTAAGTATATAACGTACTGCTATTACTGAACACGGATTTTATACAAACAATCGGAGATACATTATGTTTCTACCAAAGTAAGAAGGTCATGGCACCGCTTTCTCTGTCATATATACGCTGTATGATCTGAAAAGCAGACATTTTATAACAGTCACGGGACGTTTCTAAAAAGATCTTAGAAAGCATGTATTCTCTTTAATAATGATTTAGTGCGTGAAGATAAAATATACTTTATGCTAGAATTTGAAATCCAGGCGGAGAAAAATATAAAATAAATAAATAAATAAATAAAATAAAAACAGATATATATAAAAGTTACACGACCACACCCTCACCCCACCTAGAATGTTGTAGACGCTTTAGAAGATAACATTTTTTTTCACTGTATTTACTGCATTTTTTTAGGAAATACATTTTCAGTACAGGGAATTTATGCATCAAGAACTTTTTTTGCTGCTTAGATTTGTACAGCACAAGACTTAGTACCCCGATATCAAAGATTCCAATATTCGAATATTCGAATACAGATTTAATATTTGTTCAGTCCATAGTGTTTTTCTGTACCTCGACTTAATTTCATATCTAGATTACTTCTATCAAAGGAATTGTTTAGGGGGAACGGGTGGGGGACTTTTCAGAAGGGAACCGGGAAGGAACATAAGAACAAGATCCAAAACAGAATGACACAATCAATACTCAATAATATAAATAGTAATAACAGTAGCACTAGTTAACATATCACATTTCAATGACAAAGAATGAATTATGCGTTTATAAGAAAGCAAAAATATAAACATATATCACAGAATTAAGAATAATTGAAAACAAACTGAAACACCTTGCTTTTACGTTCAGTGATATTATCATCATTATCAACAACAACAACAACAAAACATTGGCCGAATATAAAATATGCAGGTAATTGAAGTATTCTTTAGTAAGGAAAAAATCCGCGGTTTCACGTTTTGTATCTTCAGATATTCTTGGTGCAGCAGATTTTCTCTTTTAAACAATTTCAGATGCTTCCCTTAACAGCAGTGGGCCCTTTCTCTTCACTTTTTTCCCAGCGGATTTGCAGGTGATAAGACTGACTGAATATTCAGGTTAAAGTCCAATGACAATCCAGGTTTAGGTTGATGTCAACAATTTCAAAAATGAATTATACTTCTAAAAAGTGTGTATGAAATCGTCTTGTGAAAGTCATACGATAAGATTTTATTTAACATCGTAAATACAACTTAATCTTTCCCCGCATTTTTCACAATTGGGTTTATTTGTAAAAAGAAAAACTTACTCTACTTTCGTTTTCAGTTTTAACTGAGCACGTACTTTCTGCAAGAGTAAAAGATTCAGTGTGAACTTGGAAAAGAATGTAATGTTTATCAGTATTTCGGTTTGTTTAACATCAAACTACTTTTAATTTCATTTATAAATCAGATCTTGAGTACATTCACGCTACTTCCGCTTTAGAAATGAAATTCTGCTGAAAATATTTTATCATCTTTTATAGTTCAACTGATTTATGTAAATATTTTGCAAACTTATTTATGTAAATATTTTGCCTTGTCTCTACAGAGGATATGTGAATTAAACAGAAATGAAGATGGTTGAGAAAAAAAAGGAAGGTAATTAAATTCTTAGTTTCGAAGAAAAAAATCGAGCTAAATCTATTGTGGCCACTGAGTCGTCGTCACCGTGCAGAAACTTAATGTAGCTTATTACTCATAAACAATAATGCTTAGAGTTTTGATAATTGGTGTGTGGCATTGTCTGGTTGAACTCTACCAAGTTTGTTCTAGTCATGACCCCAGGGTCAGTATTGGCTCTGACTAGGGGCTTATACTGAGTGAATATAGTTATATAGGAAAACCTTTAAAAATCTTCTTATCTAAAACGGCTTGACACTGTAATTGATGTGAGGGATCCTCTAAAGGACTCCTTCCAAGATTGTTCATATTATTCTTCTCGTGTCAAAATAAGCTCCACCCTAGGGGTCACTTGCTTTTGATTAGACTTATACAGGATAAAAACTTCTTACGGGAAAGCATAAAGCCTAGAACTTAACTATTTACTTGCACGGGATTGCTACTGACTCCTTCACCACCTGCACGGGACCCCCTATTGTTACCCCCCCCCACCCCTTGGGGGTGATTAATTTTGCCACGGACAGTGCAGTTTTGGGCTCCGCCTTCGAGTGAGTAAGATATAATCAGAAATCACATAACACATATGTATAAAAAGGTTTATTTATAATTTTCATTATAAAAAGAAGGTGAATGAGTGGGCGAGTGAGTGAATGTGGTGAAGTAAAAAGAGTGGTAACAATTTAGTAGCTTAAGCGGTGGTTGTGGACAGATAATCGCAACCGAAAATTACGCTAACTGGACTGTTTCATCTTGAAATTATATTGTATAATTTAAAGACATACCTTATAAATCAGATAAATGTAAATGATACCGAACCAGTCGTTACCCAATGTCAGGTAATTTCGATAAGTCGCATTTATATTTAGTTTTAGGTTGATATGGAATCCATTATGTAACTTTCAAGACTTATAACATGAACATACCTGTTTCTGTTCTGTTCATAAACTTACAGCATTTTAGTCAATTTTACTTCCAATGAACTGTTTACGTGGAATGAATTTAAGACACAATGACAACTAAAACATTTATTGATTTGTTCTCATTTAGATCATCATTGCGATTTAGAAAATACATTCCGGAATTATAAAGCACAATTCAAAATTACAGTAGAATGACTTAGTTACAAATATTACGCCAGTGTAACTTGGGAGGAATTCATGGGTGAAGATTATGTTTTTCTTTTTAATATGGAGCAGTGTCACAGATGACAGAATAGTCTTACCAAACATGGAAAACATGTCAAATAATGATATGGCGAAAGGTTCAGACACGGTGAGCCCAGATGTGTATAACTTCAACAACGACCTTGACAGTCCTTTGCCTGTAGACTTGAGCGATGATAAAATTGACTCCGTTTTCGACAAACGCCAGGTGTGTGTTCTATTGTAATACTAACATACTTTGTATTCAAAAAAAGAATTACTACAGCATTCAGATTTTACAAGATTAAAGTAACATTGTCATTTACTGGTGTGTACCTAGTTTTTCAGCATAAAATTGTGGATATGTGTGTAAACATTGCAACAGTTGTCACACTGTAAACTTTGATTTCTAGAAAATAGAGTTTTTATCAAATTATTATGAAACCACTGAATTAATCACAATTGTTGCTTATAGCAAATGTACAGTAATGTTTATTGTGCGAATGTAAACAGCGAGAGTTAGCAAATAGACTAAATGCTTTTACTATGGTCTCAAGTCTGAGCTGTTTCTCTACATAACCATAGAACTCTTAACAAACTTTGTTTTATTTCAAAAGGCCATGGTGAGGGACTTTAGTGAGGCATTCGGAGCTCTGCTGAGCTCAGTAGAGATGATGCATACAACAACTGAAAGTCTTTTACATCAGCTAGAAACATATGACGAAAAATTAGGTAAACCAGCAATTACAGTCACAGATATAAAAATAACTAAAAGCACATTCTTGATTTTAGTAAGGAACAGAATTTTACTTCCCAAAATGACATCAAGAAAACCTTATAAAATACTAAGCTAATACTAACGGAATGGTTTTTGTATCATTCCTTCAAAATTATAACTATATGCACGTTTCTGTCACCTTTATCGACTCAATTCACAACGTTTGTAAATGGTAATTAATTACAGCATTCAAGTCGCCGATTGCGGAGCCTAAAGGCGACAATTTGTTTATCCGCCAACGTTTCCATTTTGTTCAAAGAAATTGCTATGATAAAAGTCAGTTTTCTACGAATAGCGTTAGACTGGTAAGACGTATGGCTTCGAAGTGATTAGGTTTAACTATGTTTGTTATTGTTTAAGGAACTAACTGCTTTACAACTGCATTGATATTTATTGCACTTTTGTTAATTTTGGTTATTTTACAACATATTATATGATAATGTTTAATACAAAGATATTTGAGTAGAAATGCAACATCAGCACAGTCTTCAGTTATAATTTGAAGTTTGTTAAAATGTAAACGTATTATAAACTGAAATTATTTAAATTTAGGTGAGACATCATCATCAGTCGGGAACGTTCAGATTTGCAAACGAACTGCTAAACTTTTGATTATGACGTTCGAGGTAAGTGTAATGTAATTGAGCTTTTTTCTTCATTAAAATGTAACAGTGAATTTTTGTTATAGTCTATATTTCTGAAAACTGACATAAGGAATCAGCCACACTGTGCTAGATATGCTTTTTAAAAATAGCATTTTCACACCATTCTATCAGATTGTTGATTTAGATTGTGATTATCGAATGCATAAACCTAATTTTAAAATGTAAGATAAATCACTATTTATGATTGAACTTTACTTGATTTATAAGCAGTAGTTTATCTATAATAGGGAATAGTTTGTCGCCAGAAGAAGAAAGCTGTTGAATCGCTGGCTAAGATGCTTTATTTCGTTATGCATGATAGTGAAGAAATGTCAAGGGATATGGAACTATCACTAACTAAAAGTTTGTTGTTGGATATTTATGGAAGTTTGAACACCTCAGTGTTAGTTCAGGAAGAAAATCACTTGAAAACATTGGTAAAAGAAAACGATTATTTGAAAAGTGAAGTTAATAAAATGAAACTTGACGCATCAATGTTTGAACAAAAGGAACAGACCTTTTTAAACGAAAAACGTTCTTTAACCGAAAGGATTATTCCTTTGAAAGAACGGCTTGAGGTAACTGAAAGAGAAAACGTTTTACTGCGAGAGAATATTATACATATGGAAAAACAGATCACTTGTCTTAAAGATGAAAATTGTAAACAGGACAAAGCATTGAAAAGCAAAACAAAGGAACATGACCAAGTTCTTGAAAAACTAAAAAGTGAACACAGAATGGAATTAGAAAGAAATGAGAAGATAATTTCATCGTTGACAGAACAAAAAGAATCTCTAGAGAGGGAAATTAAAGAGTTTGTCGTTAAAACAGGGAAATTAGAAGATGACTTAAGCAGAGCGGCTGAGAAAGAAAATATGTACCAAAGAGAGCACGAAAATATGATGAGAGATCTTAAGAATAAAAGGGATAGTCTCGAACAAGAACTTAACCTGAAAATTAGCAGTTTACAAGCTGAAATGGACGTAAAAGAAAAATTAATTGAAAGTAAAGAAAGAGACATACACAGTTTTCAAAATCAGTTGACAGACAAGGAAAAGCAGAGGGATTCATTGAAAACAAAAAATGAAGATTTACAGAAACATGTTAGTACTTTGGAACACAAGAATGATAAAATGAAACAAGAAAAGGAATCTGTAGAAGATGAAATAAAATCATTGAAAGAACAATTTGATAGCAAACTCAAGGAGAAGGACACGTACATAACAGACTTAAAGAATCAGTTAGACAAATTAAATAAAAAAATTGAAATGGCGCAGGCAAAGTTGGAATCAGTTCTGAAAAGTGAAAAACAACTTTCAAACAAATTGCAGTCGGACACGCACTCTTTCCAACATACTATTAAAGAGAAATCTGAAGAAATTCAGCGTCTGAAATCACAGCTGAATAATGAAGAAAAGACTGTAAAGGAGTTACAGGAAAGAATAAAGAAAACGGAACAGGCCTACAATAAAGAAGTGAACAACTTAAAGAGTGAAAAAGAGAACATGAAATATAGAATCGGAAAGATGTCAGCGCGGCAGGATGAGCTACAAGCTAAATTACTCATTTAAACGATGAGCTAAATAGGTCACGAGAGCAAGCTGCTGATGATAAAAAATGTTATGAAAAGCAAATTAAGGATAAAGATGCTAGACTTCAACAAGCCGAGCAACTGAATACGTCAAGCAAGAAAGAGAACTGGCGGCTTAAAGAAGAGAAAGAAAATTTGTCCAAAGTTTGTGTGTCCATGGAAAAAGAACTGAACGTATTAAAAAGTAAACGAATACTACAAGGTGCGTAATTATTTAAAAGATGTGTTAATGAACTTTTAATACACGGATTAAATACATATGTAGCGCAGTATCACTTTTTACCAGTGGCACTTTCATGGTCTTCTTACTTTATTGATTAATGTTAAGATTGACATATATTTTTATCTACAATTCTAAAGATCATATAGTAGTGAGTACAAGACCTTTACAAATATTGTTTTCTTCAGTCCAGCTTTACAGCCAAAACTTGTACGAGCTTGACGAGCAGTGTAGAGGATGAACTCAGTAAACTACTGAAGAGCAAACTGGAGACATCAACTCTCGAACTAGATTTCATTCAGTGTGCAAAGTCCTCGGATGTTCAGCATGATCTACCCGTGCTTCTTCTGTGCATCTCTGTCTCCCGTATAGGTACTGATGTTGCCAATGCTGTACAAGGATTAACATGTAAGTATTTGTACATGCCATGGGCTTTTTTATCTGTTTTCGTACAGGTGGGTTCTGTAGGGATTTTTTTTTCAATGCGAATATCCAGTGATAGATAAAGGCTACCAAAGGTGATGAGGACATGTTATTTAAACCAGAGTTTATTTTAATAATCATTAGTGTTCAAAGTTGGAATTTTCGTAGACTTTCTCGAAGATTACAAGTGTGTTACCCAGTACAAACCCTTCTATCCATTGGCTATACAAAAAAGCCGTAACTGTAGTATCCTTTTTCAAGATTTTTTTAAACGAAACATATCAATAAGTTCTTACTTTTTCGACTAAAACGCATGTTTATCTGTAGAAGTTGTAGGTTTTAAGAATTTGAAAATTATATGTTCATGTTTTGACTCATTTATTTTACATCGATTGCGATAAAAGTTCTAACAACTTAGATTTATCACGCTCGATTGAAATCTAACGACCTGAAAATTTTATTAATCTTTTAATACAAGAAGAGTTATCTCTTGTAATAAAAATGTTTTCGAAGAAAACCGCACAATTTTGACATTTTATGTTTATCAAGATTTGTTGAAGTATTTATGTTGTTTGTTTATTTTTTTTTTAAAGTTGTACTACTCAACAAGTTCTTTATCATAGTTCTGTACAGCTAATTTTCCTAGTAGCGACAAAGCGACAAACCAATCTGGTTTGTCATAAGGCCATTCTTGTAAAACAGGCTATCAAACCAACTATTGTGTAATGCACAAGTTTTGTTATTTACTCTGCCCTTTTCTCAGTTTTAGTGAAGATGAGTGACTTAATATAGCTCTGGGTGACTTGATGGATTGTAAATATATCAATAATTGTTAAGTGTGCCATTTCTATATGCCCAAAGGGGCATATTGTGTTACAGTCCTAGGCGTCCGTCCGTTCGTTAGCAATCTGATTTCCGGAGGATAACTTACGCCTACAGTCTTTTAAATTCATTTGCTGACAGCCTATACTGAGTGCATGACCCCTTTTGATTTTGGTGCCAGTAGCTCAAAGATCAAGGTCACAGTGACCTTAACATTGAAAACCATTTCCGCCATGTACATTGACAATCATTTGTTATAGAGACTTCAAACTTTATGTCTTGATTGAACACATCAAGTTGATGAGCCCTTTTTATTTTATGGTCAGTATGTCAAAGGTAAAGGTCACAGTGACCTAAATGTTTAGTGCCATTTACACTCTGTTACTCTAAAACCATTTGTCATAGAGACTTAAAAATTCAAATTATGGTTGCACACATTGAGTGAATGACCCTTTTATTGATTTTTGGTCAGTAAGTCAAAGGTCAAGGTCACAGTGACCTAAACACTGAAAACTATTTCTGCTGTAAAACATTGCTGTCTGGTAAGAGAAACTTTCAATCTAATAATTCGACTAACAGTTCCGGAGGCTGTCAAATGTAACTGTCTACTTTAGTTTTAGTGGACGAACGATAGTGAATATTGGCGAAATTCCTTTGTGCGGTTAGAAGGTAAGCAGTTGGTAATGATTTTTTTCTATTTTAAAGTGAGCTCAAAGATGGCAGTTCTGATCTTACATCACAAAGATGTTCATGCCTTGCCAAGCCAAGCCAGTGAGCGTGTGCTGACAGGACACGAGTTAAGAAATCTGGGTGGAGTTTTTGACATGGCATTCCTGTCCGGCAGAGGGATCTATGAATGTAACATGAATAAGATTAATATGATCAGTCTCATAAATTTTATAAATAGAGAAGGTGTGAAAAAGCCTAAGTACCAATAAAAAGAATGGTTCCGGATCTGATGAAAACAAGACTATAAATAAACAAAATTTGTTGTTGTTGTAAAATAATTATGACCGTTCAGGATATTTTTAGCCACTTAACGTCTTACACTATTAGTACAATGTCGAATTGTGTAAAGAATGAATGTGTAGACCAGATCCAGTGACACAGTTTGATCAGAAATTATTTGTCTTTATGCTTGCTAGGTCGACAAATGATACGAGAATCATCATGTGGATATGTTCTCTAAAGAACCATATACAAGCCTGTGTAGGAGCCATCCGTCCAAAATGAGATATAGATAAAAAAAAAAGATATTTTGCCAAATTCCCAGCGCTTTCAATTTAAGACGTGTTGTAATATGTAGCTGTACAGTTGGTTAAAATATTCATACTACTCTTTTGTTCAATTATATATATATATATATATATATATATATATATATATATATATATATATGTCGCTTTCATTATGAATATGTTTTCACTAATAAACGTAATCTAGTGCCTAGCTTCCCTTATTGTAGTTACAGCTCGTTAGGTATTGTTTATAATTTTTATATAATTTGCATTAAAAATTGAGCATTTCTAGTTACCGTTCTTTTATTTAAACTGCATTTTCATTGAATAGTGTAGTCTTAATTAGGAACAAGAGATGTTTGTTAAACATGAATGCTCCCCTTATGGCAACCAGTAAGTCATGGTCCATGGACTTCTAAACGTGACCTTGACCTTTACCTAATGACCTCAAAATTAGTATGGGTCATCTACAGGTCATGACCAACCACACAGTAAAATCTAAAAGCTGTTGAGCAGCTTTTGTGGCGATTGTCACTCTGACTATGACCTTTGAATTACTGACCTAAACATGTAGGAGTCATGACCAACCTCCCCACCAAATCTGATGACTATGTGCCAAAGCGTTCTCTAGTTATTGATTGGACAAACTATTTGTGGTTCAGGAAGTAGTCACCTTGACCTTTGGTATAATGACCTCTTAATCAAACGGGGTCATCTACTGGTCATGACCAACCTTCCCACCTAGTTTGAGGACTGTAGACCAAAGCGTTCTTTGGTTATTGATCAGACAAGCTTTCTGTGGTCAAGTTCACAGTGATATTGACCTTTGACCTACTGACCTTTTAGTCAAAAGGGGTCATCTACAAGCCATGAACAATCTCTTCACCAAATCTGAGGACTGTAAGCCAAAGCGTTCTTTAGTTATTGATCAGACAAGCTTTCTGTGGTCAAGGTCACTGATCTGACCTTTGACTTACTGACCTAAAAACAATGGGGGTCTTCCAATCAATAAGAGGAATCACCCTATAAAGTTTGAATGCTGCGGGCTAAATGGTACTCGAGTTATTTAGTGGACATGGTTTTCAAATTCAATGTGACAGTGACCTTGACCTTTCACCTTATAACCCCAAAGGCTTTAGGGGTCTTATACTTGATAAGAGCGACCACCCTATGAAGATAGACAGTGTGTGCCAAATGTTCTACGGACAGACCCACCTACCGACCGACCGGCATGTGCAAAGCAATAAACATCCGCTTCTTCGAAGGGGGCACACTTAATTACTTTTGTGCCTGCGACCATCCTGTTACCTTATACATATCTAGATCACAAGTTCAGATCAGTAGAAAAACATGTAAACACCTGAGAAGTTAAAGTGTTTACTCAGTTTTCACTAGACTTGGTCAAAATATTTCCATAGGTGTACTCTTGGAAGATAAATCGTTTATTCAAAGATTTTAGGAAATATATCTAAGCGCAACAGAGACTTGCTTAAGAACAGATTTCCTTGAAGAGTTAAATATAAGTGCATATCAAATAGTAGTAAAAGGATTGCTAGCAGCACGGGTTCAAACCCAGTCAGGGGCAAGCCGTTGTTTCCTTGAGCAAGAAACTTTACACTCATTGCTTAGTACTGGTTAGTTCAAGGAACGGATTCGAGAGTGTGTCTATAAGCTTAAAGCTTCCTACACAATCGAACTAAAATAGATTTGGTATAAACTAACAATTGTCAGATTCTGTAAATATGTACTTCTCTTGACAATTAGAAAGCAAATACAATTAAATTTCTAAAGATTTATCATTGAAGAATTGCAAGTTCTCCCCTTATTCATGAAGGGCGCTGTTCTACTTTTACCTGCCAAAACACGTTGTCTGGGCAGGTGTGTCGGCGCACATATGGGAGTGGTTCGCTTCATGTAGGTATGTTCTAATAAAGAAGCCAACAAAAAAAGTGAACGATGAAAGTGGGAGGGGCAAACACTTAAGTCGGACAGAGACCATGAAGTGTAATCTTCAGCATTAAGGAACCTCGGTCGGTCGCTACAATCTCTCCTTCGGTATCTTAGTGGTGAAGATTTCACATCATAGTCTTCGTCCTATAGCATAGATCTGCTCAGGTTGAGCTTTAGGATAGCAGTCTTTCGTCGTCTGTCGTCAACATTTTCGCCTGTGAACACTCAACATTTATCTTGGCCTGAATGTTTATTTTTCTCTGGTGATCTCTGGGATTAGTTCAAAACTAGGGTGGTGTTGTTGCAAAAACAACGTTATAACCAACTTCAAAGGGAAAGCTTGTGAACATTTCAGAAGCCACAGTTTAAGATATTTGCTTAGAATGTTTGTCCCGATGATCGTACGGAAGTGCGTTCTGATCATTAGTGCCGCCTGCAGGGTAAAGGTTTGGTTTTTTTCACAGAGATTTTCAGTAACTTTACTCAATTGCCAAATCCTAACATTTTGCGCGTAACTTGTTTTACAGTGAATTTATTCAATGCTATTTGCTTGATTGTAACCAAACTCGTAATACTTCGTGCCGTAACTAAATCAATCATATTAATAAGAGAAAAAAAAGAAACTGTGATATTAGTTTATTAATACACTCAAAAACTAAAATAAGGAGATAATAAAAGTTAATATCAAAAATACAGTTAAAAACGTGCTATGTGCTATTTGCAGGATAAGACCAGTAACAATCGACAAGACTTTTTTGTGATCAGGTACTATTAAACTAAGTTCACAAATATCAAATTGTAGAAACTTATACAACATCTATAAATCATCAAGCAGTCCGTTGATGCGCTTCTAGGCTTTCACGAGCATTGGATGTGAGTGTCTGTTTTTCTTTCTTTCCTTTTTCTTTCTGTTGTAGATGTTTTTGTTAAGAAATCTGCATTGAAACTCAGTGCCCTTACCATTGAATACAAGAGCCATGTTACACATGGTTAATCCCCCCGCCGGGAAGAAGCTACCTGAAGGTTGTACTTTCAAACACTCAATGTAATAATGTTTGAAGAAAATCCCACAAAAAATAGGCAAGGTAGAGTTATTGTTCTTGCAAACTGCACTTCCTACCAATGTGCTATGTCAGTGTATGAAGAAAATCGCTCAAGCACTTTTGGAGTTATGCTTCGGACTAAGTTTTTCAATTAAATCTGATAAAGGGGAATAATTCTAAAAGAAGGCAAGGTAGAGTTATTATTCTTTCACACTGCACCTCCTATAAATGTGCTCTTTCAGTATATGAAGTTTGAAGAAAATCACTCAAGTACTTTTGGAGTTATGCTCCGGACAAAACTGGAACGGACGGACACACGGACGGACAAGACCATTTTAAGTTCAAGAATTCAAGAATTAGATATACATGTTTATGCTGGGATTTTTAAAATGTAAACAAGTAAATCTGATAAAGGGGAATAACTCTAAAAATAGGCAAGGTAGAGTTACTGGACTTGCACACTGCACTACCTACCAATGTGCTCTATCAGTGTATGAAATTTGAATAAAATCCCTCAAGTAGTTTTGGAGTTATGCTCCGGACAAAATTTATCAAGTAATTCTGATAAAGGGGAATAACTCTATAAATAGGCAAGGTAAAGTTATTGTTCTTGCACACTGCACTACCTACCAATGTGCTCTGTCAGTGTATGAAGTTTGAATAAAATCCCTCAAGTAGTTTTAGAGTTATGCTCTGGACAAAATTTATTAAGTAATTCTGATAAAGGGGAATAACTCTAAAAATAGGCAAGGTAGAGTTATTGCACTTGCACACTGCACTCCCTACCAATGTGCTCTGTCAGTGTATGAAGTTTGAATAAAATCCCTCAAGTAGTTCTGGAGTAATGCTCCGGACAAAATTTATCAATTAATTCTGATAAAGGGGAGTTACTCTAAAATAGGCAAGGTTGAGTTATTGGACTTGCACACTGCATTACCTACCAATGTGCTCTGTCAGTATATGAAGTTTAAATAAAATCCCTCTGGCAGTTTTGGAGTTATGCTCCGGACAAAATTTATCAAGTAAATTTGATAAAGCGGAATAACTCTAAAAATAGGCAAGGTAGAGTTATTGCACTTTCACAGTGCACTACCTACCAATGTGCTCTGTCAGTGTATGAAGTTTGAATAAAATCCCTCAAGTAATTTTGGAGTTATGCTCCGGACAAAATTGTTTCGGACGGACGCACAGACGCACGGATGCACGGACGCACGGACGGACGAAGGGCATTCCTAATATCCCCTCCGCCTTTGGCGGGGGGATAAAAAGCCATTTTGCTTTTCGGAAATCAGTTTGAGAATACAAATTCTCTGTTTTAGAAAACATCCTAGTGTTTTTAGGATAAAGTAGTCTGTGCATGGCAGTTTTCAATGTTGTATCATCACACTGTCAAATTTAACCTGGACTTCACCTAGAGATCATCCCGTTTTCTGGAGTATTACCGAAAATTCAAGGTTGTCAAAACTGAGAAACGAAAAGAGCTTGAAATATATCTAAAAAAATCTAATTAATTCGATAATCAATGTGGTTAATCCTGTCAGAATTTCTAATCTTAGATTATTGCCTCAAAAATATTATAGATAATCAAAACTGTCTCTCAAAAGTTTTAAATTGATTATGTTTGAAAGAACAAGTGATATTTTTCATAACTGACCACACTAACTTTAAAGACAACTGCACTGAAAATAAAATTTGACTAAAGGAAATTTTTCATATCTAGCTTTCCACAACTTTCATTTGTTTAATCAAACCTGAGTTAAAATGAGTTGTTCAAAGCTACATGCAATTACCAACGGTTTCCTATCCCTGCAAAACATCTGTTCAAAGAAAACACTATCACAGTATACATCATATTTAACAACACAATATGCATATGATAAAACTATAATAATTATGGGAAAGTTTTGGGAATATACAATCAAATTTGAAATATATACAATGCTGACATCATCGCCCTCAAGTCCATTGTTCTGACGTATTCTGCCACAATAACGGCTCTGGTACGATCTTTAGCATCACCCAGATATAAAATACAATATAAAGCAAACAATTCAACATTAAAAAAAGAAAAGGATACAAATGCACAATTTAAACGAATTAATACTAAAACAAAATCGGTACCAATATACAGGTGCAATGCAGTGGAATAATCTATTAAAGTCAATAAAGAAAACTATCTGAAAAGAAAAATACAGTGCATATCAAATATGACTTGACATACATACTAACTTTGAAAACACCCTGAAACAACTTTTGTTTACTTCTAGTAATCATAACAAGGTGTATTCATATCAAACTACACTTCAACAGCGCGTTTTGGCGACGCTGTGTGAAAGAAAAACAATTTGATTTACTCCGACCATGCAACTCTGTGTGGAAGAGCATGCCTGTTAAATGATGTTTTCATGGGGCCAATCGTGCGATCCGCCTGTACGATAGGACCATCTGGCATTTCTTTCTTCTCAATCACAGTGTCATTATTCACTCTTATATCGGTCATACTTGGTATCACCTTTGGTTTACTGTAAAAATAGAAAAGAGGATCTATATACGCAAATCAAGAAATGATGTTTTTGTAATGGTTTCAATGCAAAAAGTACTAACAGCGACAAAAACCCCAAAACAAGTTCAAAAAAAGTAAATCATTAGTGCACATCAGGTTTAAACGGGAATATTTATCTCGTAATGTACTGTTCCATCTAATTATATGTGTTTGAATATACGAATTTTGAATGCTGTCTGATATAAACATATTTTCAAAACTTTTAAAGTAGTTAGCATTGTATACTAAGGATTATACAAACGTGATCCTCTGGAAAGATTGCAGTATTAATTCATGATAACTTGTTCTTTCTGAAGAAGCAAGAATTATGTTTTTACAAAAAAGTATGAATAAAAACTATTAATAAACAGGCACTTTACTTATAAACCACAAGACTTTTTGGTACCAACATATTACCTTGAGTCAGTGACTTTCAACCAGCTTTGTTCAGGAAGCTATAGATGCCGAAAGTCAAAACGAATGTTTGGATTTGTGGACCGGATTGTAAATTCATATCAATAAATGTGTCTTTAACTTACCTAAGTTTGGTATAGGCAAAAAATATCACTGCTACCACAACCACTGTACTAAGAAAAGCGGCCGATGAAATCATGACTAAAATGAAAAAAAAAAAAAAACACACAATATAATGAATGGAAATTTACATATACATAAAGCTCAAGTTTTTTTTCTATGACAAGGACTTGGTCAAGGCAAGAGGTACATGCAAAAAGTCTAAATCTAACCAAATAGACCAATATCGTAATAAAATTGAATAAATACAGTACCGCTGCAAGTAATACATCAAACGCATGCACTCAAGTAGAACCTATTGGGAAGAAGTAAGATTTTGAAATGAGTAACAAAATTCTGCTTAACACTACTGACCAGACAATATCTGTTCCCCTTACTGATATGTGGAACAAAAAAATCTTGAATCAATAGTGTGGATATGACGTACAAATTCACTAGGGATTTATTGGACTGACAAGGCAACATGTAAATGAATGAAGACTGAGTTTTACAATATAGTCAGTTTGCTGACAAGGTGCTTGCTTAGATGAGTTGTTTAAAGTATAACCTTTCGGTATTGATATTATGAAGATTTAACTGTTAAAAAATTGAAAATGCATATCAGAAAAAAAAACCAGAGAACACAGCTTTCCTAAACAGTCAAAAAGTAGAGGGGAAAACACAGCAGAAATTTTTGAAAAAGCACATAAACGGGTATTGTAGAGCGAAAGGGTAGGTACTCAATGACCGTGCCGAGACCGGAGCATTTGGATTCTAATCAGCAAGAACATGATGGCAGGAAAGAAATAAACCGATCGAGTTTCTACGTTCTTTACAAGATTTTTGAATGTTGTTAGGAGCTTATCCTTATTAAAACTTAAGAACTGTATAAAATATGAGGCCAATATTAATAAAGAAATTCATATTGTCATTGTTATTTACAGATTGAAAGGATAGAAACACAATATATATACAAAAACGTTTTTCAACGCTCTACAACACGAATTACTGCTAGATAAATATAAACTCAGGAGGTATTTGAATAAAATACATTTATTTTGAAAGTAAAATGTCTTTTTCATCGGTTCATCTTAAACAAAATAAAATTGGTACCTATTCTTGTAACAGTAGACTTCTCTTCTTGTTGCTCTTCACTTCCTGAAACGGGTTAGAAGGAATCTTAGTAAATTGTTTCGTGTTTTGTAATGGCTCTGTGAATAACAATTCTTGAAAATATTAACGGTTGGTCGTCTTTTTCTAAAATAGGCTTTTGCGTTTTACAAACCTTTACTAAGAGCCAACAAATTCATACATTGTACTTATTAATTCTTAACTATATCTTAATAGCAGAATACTTTTGAAAAAGTCTTTTATGCTTACCAAAACAAGTCCGTTTGTCTTCGTTCAGGATGTATCCGTCAAAACAGCTACATTCATATGATGCAATTACATTTATGCAAATCTGTTCGCATTCATCACTGCCTACTGCGCATTCATCCTCATCTGAAACAAACAAACATCTTTCTGAAGCACATAAAGGTATCACTGTATGAAATTACTTTTAAGTGATGTACCTTGTCATATAACCCAATTTTCATAAATATGTAGACACTAAAACGTTAGACCACTTTCAAAATGTCCTATATGTTAATCTAATCTAAAACAATATTGTTAAATGAAATGTATTTGTCGCTAATTTACGTTTTAAAGCATATCTTTTACAAACCTATCGATATTTTCCTGTTGCCTCAAATGATGAAATAAAGGACTGAATACAACTTTAAAGATAATTATGTCTAATAACAAGTTTTTATTGCATTTTGAAAAAAATGTAAATATAAGCATTTTTTCCAAAAGGCCGGTCTAACCACATCCTGATATTTTATTTATTTTACACTTGCAGTAAGAAAACACTGCATTAAACTGCTACACCCATATCAAATAATATGCACTTTATACCAGCCTTTGTTTCATTGCAACGTTCGAAACAAGATCTTACCATATGTAACAACCAATAGATGCGCTTCCTTTGACGTTATGTTGGCTACAACATTGCCCGCAATGCAAATATATACACCGCTGTCTTCAACTGCAGCACGGGGTATCGTCATGTTCATCTGATTTTCATCTTGAATATATTCCTCATCTTTAAACCACCAAAACTGTGGAGAAGGATCACCGCTTGCATTGCATGTAAATACCACTTCTGTTGAATTTAGTACTGTTTGGTTCTTCATTTCAGATAGGAATACAGGTGCCAAAGAGCAAAATGGATTCTCATCATTCAATAAGGAAACGTTCGATATGATGCCTTCTACAGACTCTGACACGGCGTAAATGGAATGTGTTTCATTCTGGAATAGTCTTAGAACAATGCTTTCGACATCAAGAATCGAAGTTCTTATTCTGTCCAAGTTAGGTATATCTTCTGCTTCAAAGATATCATATAGCGTAGAAACTGCATAAAATACGCAATCTTCAAAGCCAACACATTCACTAGCGTTAAAATATTGTGATGTCAAATTAGCCATAACTACAAACCAGGTGTCAACAAAATTTATGGACTCCATGGATTCGAGAGCGTCATCTAAATTTCCAATTGTCATATTAGCTGTCGTGCTTACTTCATTAAGAAGTGAATCATTCGTAATTGACATCTTTATCTCTTCAATTAATCTATCAAAATCGTCATCAGTCATGTTGAAGTCGCTTGCTGCATATTCCATGTCTATCCCCAGGTCTTCAAGCGTCATATTTTCTGCCGATATATTGGTTGCATATTGCTGTAGCTCATCTTTCAGTGAGTTTACCTCTTCTATACCTTGCATCGATTCATTAACAATATTCTGTAATGTATCGAATGATTCTTGCATGAACTTCAGAACAACGGTAATTTGTTGACATTTAATTTTGTACAAAAGTACTCTGCTTTCATAATCTTGTTCAACGTCGTCCGACATTCCGATAATATCGTAAGAAATGTCTAGGCTTTCATTAGAATAGATTGTGCCGAGTTCAATATCGCGCACATGTCTCAATAAGCCTTCGTGAATCTTTACAGAAGACTTAAAGGCTACTTCGCGACGTTTCCTGCCTGTCCCTAGCAGACCACTAAGGTTCTTTATTAAAATATCAATCGTAGCCCGAGCAGCGTTCCAGATACTTTGAACGATATTCTTAAAATTGATTTTAATGGTTATTGCCCGCCAGCCAAATTTGAAAGCATTCACATCACAAGAAACGGCAAAAACTGGAAGATCTCTTGTTGATATTTCTATGTCAAATCCACAGTTTTTAACGTCTATTATATTCTTTAAACCGTAGTCAATGACTAGTTCTAAGACCTTTGCTACTGCTCCAAGGGCTATTTTCACTCCTTCCAGAACCAATTTGGCACCTTCGAGTACATTTATGGCAAAATCTAGTCCAAGCTGTGCTACCTCCATTAGAGTTTCAGCAACGTCCAGTACAACTCGGCTTTTGTCGACTATAATCTGCGCCACGGAAACTGCAGCTTTGGCTGCATCAAACACAAGAATTGGAAGTCTGACAAATAATTTGGCTGCCTCTAATGCCAAGAACGCAAGAGAACGGACTGCTCTGCAAGCTAAATTGGCTATCTCACATACTGGATCTGGTATTTTTATCATACAATTGGTAAAAGAAAAGCAAGGGTATGGTACTTCTATGCCCCAAAATATCTTCTTGTAACAAATAGACGCTTTTAAACCAGGTATACAGACTTTGGGACAATCCTTAATTTTGCACAGATTATCGACGTTTCTCTGTGCTTTTCGCAGCTTTTCCAAAGCGTCCTCGTAAGGTTTTTTTGCATCTTCAAGCTTTTCTTTTGCCGTTTCAAGGGTTGCAATTGCTTTATCAAAAGCAGAATGTGCCTGATTTACTTTGTTTTGCTTCTCCTCAAGCCAGTTTTTGGCTTTGGTAAATGCCGTTTGAGCCTTTGTTAGTTTGTTTTGTGCTTGGTCTATCCTACTTTTTGCTGCATCAGTCACAAACGTAATCACCTTTTTCAAACCATCCAGATAACTCGACTGAAATGAAGTGTTTACAGTTTGTATTTGTCTTTTCTTCCTTGCCTTTGCAAGAAACCTTCCACTTACCCTTAACGTCAGATCGTGCCACTTCTCACCCACTTCCGCTGAGACGTCTACTTGGGCAAGGAAAATATCCCAAACATTTCCTTCCAAATATAAGTAAAGACCGTTATTCGTAAGGAAAAGATCTCCCGTGGCTTTCATTCCAAGTAGTTTTGCAAAGATCTGCAGCTGAAAAACGAACCTGTCACTGCTTACCGAGAGAGCTATTCCGATGCCTCCCCCTTTTTCATAGCTAAAGAAAGAACTGAGCTGTTTCTTGACGGATGCTCGTCCTAAAACTCTTAAAGCCTCTTCTCCTTCCATATGGCTGTTGATTTTGTCAAATCGACTGCATTTAAAAAGAGCTGGATGAAAAAACAAGCTCTAAGTCAAAACTGCCCAACTCTATTGTCTAGAAGACAAGGTTTGCGGTATATTTGATGCCGTAACTCGTAAATGCTGTGCCCATACTTATCAATGCATTTGTTGCTTTAATCTGAGCCTTAGAAACGATGTCCTCGAAAGAGTCGATTTCCTGTGCCAACAATTCTTTGAAGGTTTCAAAAGAATTTTGATTTATGAATTCAGTGTCGTAAAAGAATAAATCTGATGTATGTTTAATTTCCAAGTTGGCTGAACTAACTTCGTTAAGGAATGCTCTTATTTCGTTTAAAGTTTGTATACCGGTTGTGAATATTTTTTCTTGTATTCTGTTTTGGATAGAACTTGTTATGTTGACAATTTCATTAACAAATGACAAACTTTCATTCCGGAAAAAAATGATGTCACAAAGTTTGGGGAATACTGAAGTCGTAAGGTTCAGTAAGCTGGTTGCAGAACTGTTTAATTGCAGAATATTTTCCATGATGTCTATATTTGTCGACAAGGTAAAAGGTTCGTATGCTGCAAAAACATAAGCCTTTTGTCTCAAGGCAGAGTGCCAGTCTTCTAGCATTGGAATGCCTTCAAATGGGGTAGATAGATCCAACATCACAGAAAAAAATATTCCATAAGGGTTAGAATCCTCACCGCACCATGTTCTTTGATCACCTACAGTGAAAATAGTATGAATAATTTAACTTAAGTCTACCCTTACTGTCTTCGTTATATCGAAGTTCTTACAAATACCATTTGTTTAAAAAAGATCATGTAGTTTGGTCTTCGGTATTCAGTTGTCATAGCATGGTTTGAGAAGGGAAAATAATAAAGTGTGAATAATAATACAATGTTAAGTTCACAGTAATCTGCAATATAAAGACAACTGAATAGTCTTTATGAATCGATTTTAATGGCAACCAGTGTATGGAATAATATTTTGATGGAAGAGTATTCCTTATTTCGGGGTTGTCTTAAAACGGCGGAGTGAATTCTTGCAGGTCAAATTTGTTTAAAGAATGCTGCTACATCTTCCAGCTATTACAATCTATCGGCTTCCTATCAGTTATTACTTACCACCAAAAGAAGCATAAGCTTCTACTTCCGCTAATATATTGCTCAGCGTCACAAAGAAGGTTTTTCCAAACAGCTGCAGTTTCAGAGACGGAGACAGTACTGTCGTAGCATATACATTCCACTCGTCAATATGTATTGATGTCAGCATCTGAAGTGTTGGCAATTAAAGATGTCTTTAGGTTTCAGACAGGTAGAAGAAAGATTATCTTTATGATAATACAGACAGTTTTAACTTATTATTATTTTTAATATAGCGTTAACGATATTTGGTCCGAAATAAAGTATACTGGCAATTTCGGCAGGAAACTACTACTGAAGGTAAACATTTTGAACTGAGCATGCTCTGAACAACAATCATGTAAATCGGGTGACGGATGATATTAGATCTAACCTGATTGTAGAGCTAGATCTTAAGAAAGACCAATAGTATTAGTTTAGTAGTAAGTTCTGTTCTGTTTCTAGATGACCAACAGTATAACAAGTTACACATTACATTATTGACATCTGGAACTTTCATGTAAATGTTTGCTTCACCATGAACAACCCAGATGTCTCCACCAATTGAAATGTCTCCACTTATCCAGACATCCGCTTCGTCCTGTCTGAAATTCCAAAAAGTAATGGATAATCAGTATGAAGTATACACAAACGTCAACTTGTCTGTTTTCTGCACAAAAGTCTTGATTCAGTAAGAGAACTGTAGTTTTGCGCATGCTTACCATATAAATCAAAGCGTGTATTAATAAATTGTGTCTTTAAACAGTTTAAAGAACGATATTTTCCATTTTTAGACAGGGGAATCCACCGTTACTTTCAGCCAATCAGTGACTAGCCTACAACGAAACGTCCATACATACACTTGACAACCCAAAGTGTAAACAAACAATGCATGTGTGCATGTTACTTATGTATTTACTTTTCAAAGTGTTTTATTTAATATGTATACGTAAAAAACCAGTAAAACTATCAAAAAGGTTAAAATCAAGATGGTATGGTTGTTTTAAGATGCTTAATTGCGGTATTAAGATGTTAACGTAAACGCGTAGTTTGTAAATGTGTTTACAAAATTGTCAGAAAACACCTGTCTATTTATAATTTTTGGAATCTTTGGAATTTGAATTTTTGGAAAATGGTTTAAAGATTTTTCGGTTTCGGGGATATTGGTGCACTTTCACTGGTTGTTTAAAAAGTTCATTGTAAAGGTCAGTATCATAAATCTACTCTTAGTCTTATTAAAGCAGCGATGTGAACTAACGGTAGTGTATTCACATAGCTGCTTATGGAGGTTTTTTTAATGGCAGCAATAGAATCCACACTCTGATGTTTATTAGAAGTTTATATCCAAGTTCATTGATAACCAAAATTTAGAATTGATAAAATATATATCACTTACGAGTATTTGAACATCGTGTCGCCGTTCCACAGCTGAACCTCTGAAGTAGGGTTTAACAGGAGAGACAGACCGATACCTTTGGGAGTTATACTCAGTGAGTATTTCTGTTTCAACTGCTAGAAAACATTTATACCCTCCAGCAAACGTCTTGAATCTTCGGGTATCATTAGGAATAGACTACACTCGCTTCCGTGACACAGCTCAGTAATGAAGCAGAACTTCTGACTTTTGGGCAATGAAAGTTTGATAACTTCACCTTGCACGCTGATTGAAAAGTTTGAACCAAACCTGAATACATTGTACAGACTGTCATCCGAAACAGGCGCATCACTGCACCAAGGAGTTTCTTTATTTCAGTACCATACATTAAATCTGTTTTTAAGTCCTGAATAGGACAACAATGAGTCACTCGTCACTTCGAAGCTGATCCAGTTTGGTAGCGCTCGTCCAAGAGAAATCAAATATGTTTTGAAAAATGATCCATGTGAGATAAAATCAAAGACATCGGATTCGGAAAAGTCATATGGTAAGCATTCTTTGGGTGTATCCTCGCTTGTGAATATTTCGCCGTCGCCCGAGGTGTAGTCGGCACCATGACTGATACTGCAGTCATTTTCGGACACTGTGACTCTAAGTCCACGGACTGATATAGGTAAAGTGATAGATGTACGTTCAACAAATGTTATACCATCAGTGTAATACTCATTGTCAGTTCGTCTGTACCAGGACAGACGTAGACTTCAGACGAATGACTGTATTGGTATCAGTCCGTACACTGTGTTAACGACAAGATAAAACATGCTTCTGGAAGCAAACCTCCACCAATTTCGAAACGGCTAAACACGTTATCAGCCTCATCTCCATCTGTAACCCAAAGAGAAGAATGACATAAGGCATAACACTACGGCAAGTACATGAATTGTTAAACTGAGAGATTATTGTATAAAATAGCTTGACCTGAATTCAACTTTTGCCGCTTCACGGCCAACATTTACAGTTGAGTACAGTGTTTTACAGGGAAAAATTGTAGTAAATGTACGAACATAAAAGGGTAAGTCTACTTACTCATGTGTCGGTCAAAATAAAGAACATTGAGCATTAAAATAATGTTCGCAGCTAACATATGTACATGTGTATATTATAATGTGGCTTAACTGATCAACGAACGATGTTTTTAAACTAGTTCCAATCAGAATTAACCAAGTTGTAAGAGATTACGTGCTGTTTATGAATGCTTGTAATATCTAGAATCAATACCTTGATACATTTATATATAAAACATGTATTTATTAACCAGAAGGAGACTTATGTATGCCAATTACCCCCAGAACAAAGGTATCCATCTGCACGTAATTGGTGTCCATCTTGACAGTCGCATGTGAAAGAACCTTCTGTATTTGTGCACACTTCCTGGCATCCTCCGTTATAGATATCACATTCGTTTACATCTGTAAACCAAAAATCGGTGTGGATGAGTATTCAACATGGAAAGGAAATGTCATGCAGCAATATTCAATCTGTGACGAGCAAAATTCACATAAAACATAAGATAAAATGGACTTCCTGATGGCAAACTATTAGCAATAGATGTAGAGAATTCGTGTGTTTAGCTAAGCCTCCACTCTCGGTTAATCGCTTGAATGTACTGTGCGATTACACTGAGCTAACTGCATTACATTTTTTTCTTGTTGTAGAAATATTTATGTAGAATATAACCTGATATCTATCGGTAACTTACCGGAGCAAGTACTCATGTCTTCATCTAATTCAAAGCCTTCATAACAACTGCAGAGAAACGAGCCTCCTGTGTTCTGACAATTTTGAGAACACCCCGATATCTCTAACGCACACTCGTCAATATCTGTATCATGTTGTGTTTAAAAGCATTACTCAACATAGATTAACATCAAATAGATCGAAAATATTTAAAAGGAAAACAAATAGGTTTGATTTATGCAATCTCTTTAATTTAGTTTATATATGGGTTGCCAAGGTTATATCAAACGGAAATTGTTAGTGACATTTTTAATTAACTTCATACTGTTTATATTGTAAAATAGAGGTAATTATAGGGATAGACTACACTCGCTTCCGTGACACAGCTCAGTAATGAAACAGAAATGTTTATATTGTAAAATAGAGGTAATTATAGGAATAGACTACACTCGCTTCCGTGACACAGCTCAGTAATGAAACAGAACTTCTGACTTTTGGGCAATGAATTTGGCCCCTGAGGTTACAAGTTGTTTTTTGTTCGTTCCTTTTCCCCGTTAAACATATTGCAACAATAGTTATAAGCTACTGACAAATTGATTATATTAAATAAAACTTTTACATTATCATTCTTGACAGGTTAGTTTAGGATGGTTCTCCGACCTCTACTTGACATATAACGGGGAAAATAAACGGGGTATCGAGGACTGGGGCCTCAAAAAAATCAGGAAAACAAATAGGAACTACATAATAACCAAACAGACTTCAGAGCAACCAAAATCGACTTCCTGATGGCAAAATATTTGCAATAGATCTAGAGAACATTGAATGGCACTTTATATCGTTTTATTTAAAAGAAACAATAAGGACTTCTAATTAAAGATAATATCAGTGTTTAATGTAAATAACTGCTGATATATACCAGTTTCACAATGGGTTGAGGTAAAACCTGCGCTGCATAAACAGGAAAACGAATTTAATCCATCAATACAAGAACCTCCATTATGACAAACATCACTGACACAGTCGTCAATATCTGAAACAGAGAAATTGGGATCTTAAAACAATTTAAGAAAAGCGACAGAAAACCGGAAGAGTGCTATCAAAGCAAGACGAGATGTTCTTACAAATGAAATATAAAATGCCTATAACACGCAACAGTAAAAACTCAACAAGCCAATGAATCGAGCTTATGGATTTCAAACAACAGTTACCTTAATATATGAATAAACAGAATTTATCGACCGTACGAGTAAAAACATAAAAAGGTAATACAAAACATACGTCTACAGATCGACAATTTGTGTGTAAAGCTAAGCCGCCATTCTCGGTTGATCGCTTGAATGTACCATGTGCTTACACTGAGCTAACTGCATTGCATTTTTTTGTTGTAGAAATATTTCTGTAGAGTATCACCTGATATCTATCGGTAACTTACCGGAGCAAGTACTCATGTCTTCATCTAATTCAAAGCCTTCATTACAACTGCAGAGAAACGAGCCCCCTGTGTTCTGACAATTTTGAGAACATCCCGATATCTCTAACGCACACTCGTCAATATCTGAAACATGTTGTGTTTAAAAGCATTACTCAACATAGATTAACATCAAATAGATCGAAAGTATTAAAAAGGGAAACAAATAAGTTTGTGTCGACATAGTACAGTCGGCATAAATTTGTTTATATGTGGGTCCAACCGATGCCAGATAGGTCAACTGTAACAAAAGTAAATATCCTAGATATTTCATTTAGGAATACTAAAACATATATATGAACTACATCTTTATGTGTAAAATGACCAGGTATCAAGTGCAGTGAAGCATTGCACTCAGTACCCGAGCATTCGAGATGTAGTTACGGGTGACAGGTTAGTAACGGTTAGTCATGAATAAAAAAGATTTGGGGATTATTAGTACTGAAAATAACGAGTAAAATATAGGGCTAATATTGGATGTTAATGTTACAAACACGGTTGAAGTTGTAAATTTTGGGGTATTTCATTGGCATCCTATGACATTTGCATTATGCAATCTCTAAAATTTAGTTTATATATGGGTTTGCCAAGGTTATATTAAACGCAAATGTTTAGTGACGTTCTTAATTAATTTTATACTGTTTATATTGTAAAATTGAAGTAACTCATAAGGCAAGTATCCATATAATAAATTTGGCCTCTGAGGTTACAAGTTTTTTTTTTGTTCGTTCCTTTCCCCGTTAAATACACTGTAACAATAGTTATAAGCTACTGACAAATTGATTATATTAAATAAAACTTTTACATTATCATTCTTGACAGGTTAGTTTAGGATGGTTCTCCGACCTCTACTTGACATATGACGGGGAAAATAAACGGGGTATCGAGGACTGGGGCCTCAAAAATTCAGGAAAACAAATAGGAACTACATAATAACCAAACAGACTTCAGAACAACCAAAATCGACTTCCTGATGGCAAAATATTTGCAATAGATCTAGAGAACATTGAATGGCACTTTATATCGTTTTATTTAATAGAAACAACAAGGACTTCTAATTAAGGATTATATCAGTATGTAATGTAAATAACTGCTGATATATACCAGTTTCACAATGTGTTGATGTAAAACCTGCGCTGCATAAACAGGAAAACGAATTTAATCCATCAATACAAGAACCTCCATTATGACAAACATCACTGACACAGTCGTCAATATCTGAAACAGAGAAATTGGGATCTTAAAATAATTTAAGAAAAGCGACAGAAAACCGGAAGAGTGCTATCAAAGCAAGACGAGATGTTCTTAAAAATGAAATAAAAAATGGCTACAGCACGCAAATGTAAAAACTCAACAAGCCAATGAATCGAGCTTATGGATTTAAACAACAGTTACCTTAATATATGAATAAACAGAATTTATCGACCGTACGAGTAAAAACATAAAAAGGTAATACAAAACATACGTCTACAGATCGACAATTTGTGTGTAAAGCTAAGCCGCCATTCTCGGTTGATCGCTTGAATGTACCATGTGCTTACACTGAGCTAACTGCATTACATTTTTTTATTGCAGAAATATTTCTGTAGAATATCACCTGATATCTATCGGTAACTTACCGGAGCAAGTACTCATGTCTTCATCTAATTCAAAGCCTTCATTACAACTGCAGAGAAACGAGCCTCCTGTGTTCTGACAATTTTGAGAACACCCCGATATCTCTAACGCACACTCGTCAATATCTGTATCATGTTGTGTTTAAAAGCATTACTCAACATAGATTAACATCAAATAGATAGAAAATATTAAAAAGGGAAACAAATAGGTTTGCATTGTGCAATCTCTTTAATTTAGTTTAAATATGGATTTGCCAAGGGGATATCAAACGGAAATTGTTAGTTACGTTCTTTAATTTTATACTGTTTATACTGTAAATTAGAGGTCACTCATTAGGCAAGTATCCATATAATTGATTTGGCCCCTGAGGCAACAGGTTGTTTTTGTCCGTTCTTTTCACCCTTTATATATTTTGTAACAATATTATTTCATGCCAGTGACAAATTGATTATATTAAATAAAAAATTATATTATTATTCTTGTAAGCTTAGTAGAGCATGGTTCTCCGACCTCTTCTTAACCTATGACAAAAATAAATGGGGTTACCGAGGTCCGGTGCCTCAAAATGAAAAAAAAAGAAGAAAACAATAAGAACTACATAACAACTAAATAGAATGTAAAGTTCTAATTAATTACTATCCAGGCTTACATTTAAGTCCACTGTTAACAAAACAGTGCTATTTTTGTGTGAGACTGGAAGTATTTCTCAATTAAACTTTCACTGAACGAGTACAAGAAGCTTTCGTTAACTGGTGACCAAATGTTAGAAAGTGGCACAGACGACATACAAATAATAATTAGCTATGAAAGTTTCAAACTGAATGAATTAAAATTAAGGAAGTCGTAAGCATGTATAAACTTGTTCCAATAATAACAACTCAGGTATCAATATACCACCTTTTTCAAACGTTGATTTTTTTGTCACTAAAATCAGGTTATTCAAAGTATAGCAGCATTTTATTTGTTGACTAAATATTTTTGTTTACACCGTTTGACAATATTTTATTAAGCTATACAGGCTATGGGTTGGCATTTCTATTTCTACAAAATACATTTCAGTTGTGCTACAAATTTTGTCTGAACATTCTTTATGACGATGGGCTTTTGAACCCGTCTGAATAAAATGTTGTTGTTTTTTTTACCTATTCTCAAAACAATTCTGCCATTTTTTTTGACACAAGGTCATTTCCGTTGTTTCAAAATAGTATATCTTCTTGTGAGTGATCAAGTTTATCAACTAAAAAAATCAAAGTACAATTTAGATCATACCTAAGCATATCTTGCCGTCAGTTCCTTGCTGATATCCCTGTTCGCATGCGCACGAGTACGATCCCGGTAGATTAGTACACGTCTGTTCACATCCTCCGTTCGTCTCAAAACATTCATCGACATCTTAATACAAAAATGCAAAAATTACAGTTGGAGCCATTAAACAAATAGATTAATCGAAAGCTCACATTCTTGATAAATATATGGTCAATTATTTGAGCCCAAGGTATCCAGTCTCGTTTCTGTCTGTTTGTTTGTTTGTTTTGTTTGTATTATACAGCTTGCTGCAGTAGGTATCGACAAGTGGCAACTACTTATACTAGCTTATAGGCATGTGAATATGGCATAGTAGCCTCCCTTTCATATTACTTGGTAAACAACCACACTAAATTTTGCTTTTATGAAGGGAGGTTAAGTCAATAAACGTCAATTTCTATAGCAGAAATGGCAGGCATTGAATAGGTTATCACGTTGTATCAATTTGAATACAACAGGATGTATCAGATGGTTTGTTTGAAAGGGTTTTGACGTAGGATATTTATTATACTAATACTGTAATGTAATGGTTTACAATACACTGCACACTTTAAAGAAACCTTCAGTTATAGTAACAAGTTTTTACCGAGACAGCTGATCTGGTCTGCAGCGAGACTGAAGCCTTCACCGCACGTGCACGAATACGAGCCGACAGTGTTTACACAATAGTCTTTACATTTCGCTGTGCCCTCCACACACTCATCCACGTCTGGTTAAGAATGAAATAAGCTTCAATCAATATAAAACCTGACACCCTTTAATTATAAAACTTTGCACGTATTTTATGAAAAAGAAGTTATTTAGTATTAATTACTTATTTTAAATATTAACAGGGAATTTAAAATACTGATACGACTAAATAAACAAATTAGTTTAGATTGGGACACCAATTTTGGTTTTTAAAATAATAATGCTCGTCGAATTCTTCCTGAGTACAAACCCGTTCTCGCACCGTATAAGTGGAATGCAGTAAAACCAATAATAGCCGGCGCTCTCCCTTTCAACCACTGCTCCTATACACAAATGACGTTGAGTGGATAAATGAACAAATGCAGTATATTTCTGCAAAAAGATAGTCGTCTAAGTGATATGCTGACTATCTGTTTAAGTTCCAGTTACCTTCGCATGATTTTCCGTTGATCCCCAACTGATATCCAGTACCACATGAACAAACAAATGATCCTATTGTATTGGTACATGTCTGCTGACAACCAGATATTCCTTTCCAACACTCATTTATATCTGAAATATAACTATTTAGCATGATGTAGAAATCCATATTTGTCAAAACGATTTGTTGTGAAAATGGAATGTGTTAGAATTTTCTTCTCAAGCATACGTGTTCGCAAACGCGGTGCTAGACTGTTTCTAAAGTACTGTTACATGGATTATTTGATGCCACGGGTATTTGTTATAAGAACATGGCAGCGATGTCTGGTATTTACATTTTAACCAGGAAAGTATAGCAATTTTTAAGCAAGTGTGCTCTTGTAATGTAATGGGGAAATGTACTTATTATTTTATTAATTTTACTATAGGTCACACAGAGTACATATCGCTCAAAACAAACCATTACATGCCAGATATGTTTTATTATAAATAGTTTGTCAACCAAGCGTTCAGAGAATACACATGTATTCGACATTTTATAGCCTGCAGTCCCGGCTTTTACTGTAACAAGCAAGTAACTAACCGTTATTCCATGACATGTACAAATTACATTAATATAACTGTCATATCTGGTCACGATCTAAACTAGTATATAAGAAATCATCCCTGGTAAGAAAACAGAGAGAGAGCAGCACTTCCATCTTTAGGCCGGTACTTTAGGTTTTATACTGTTCGATAACTAAGAAGTTATACTTAGAAATTATTATATAAAAACTGTGTAAAAACAATAACTTAGAAAACATAGTGCTTGTTATTGGTTCATTACACCACACTCTGTTAAAACTTTATGACTTATAATCTGCTCGAGTAAAAATGAAGCCACTAATTAAACACATCCTTATATTTCAATTATGATCAAATCCCTTAATTCAAATTCTGTTTGGATAAAAAACAAACAAACAAACAGACCTTGACATGTCTGAGATGTCCACCAGAAAGACGTCAGCTCGTATCCTTCCCTGCACGAACATTGGTATGAACCCATAGTGTTTGTACAGACCTGGTCACAACTCGACGTCCCCTCTGCACATTCATTAATGTCTGAAAAAAATCAAACAAGACTGCATGTGCATGATCTACAAGAGACTTCCCATTCTTACAGTAACGCAATATAAACTAAATTCAGCCTTTACGTGTAATAATGCACAAAGTCGCCAAATAAAAACAGACCGTAGAGTGGTAGCGGGGATGAGTCTCGAACTCATTTGTTGTACAACAACTTGCAAAAGAGGATATTTCCAGCTCAAATTAATTGCTGGTCCACGTAAGCAAATGTTTCATAATAGCCTCCGGTCTGTACAGACAGATTTAAAGGTTTTGACAATTTATTAATGATACAGTGGTAAACGAAATGACTGTGCAAAATTAACGGTTCAGATTAAATATTCATCTTTTTTCAGCTATTCATTTCGAATTTGAGTAAAAGGTTCAATCGTTAGATTTTATATGTCCAGATATTTCAAAAGTAGAAAACACATCAGTAACAAAACACTTAAAATACATATTGTTGTTTGATGATAGTGCGAGCGGCACCAATGCTCATCTGTTTTATTTGTCGGAAAAAGCTTGCAAGCATCTACCCACCCCTAAAAAAGCAAAATAAGGAACTGAAAGAAAACTAGTGTGTGTGTGTGTGCGTGTGTGTGTGTGTTTGTGGAGGGAGAGTGGGAGCGGATTCTGGTTGGGTGGGGTTCCCGTGCAGGGGGTTGGAAGTACCAACGGATCCAAAAAACTTAAGAAATAAAAGAAAGTTGCTGAAGTGTTGTGTGTGTGTGTGTGTGTGTGTGTGTGTTGTGTGTGTGTGTGGCGGGGGGGGGGCGTGGAATGAAGAGACCCGTGCACTGATTAGTTGGGAAGTACCTACTCATCCACAAAATACAGAAATTATTATTTTTTTGAGGTGGGGGGTCGAAGGGTCGAACTTGGGAGGTGGCAAGGGGTAGGGGCTGAAAATACTACGCATCCGAAAGAAAGAAAACAGCAATAAAAAAAAATGAAAAAAGATTGCCCGGAAGGCTTCCCCGGGAAAACGGAGTGGGGGAGGAGTAAGGGTCCTGTGCAGCAAGAGAGGGAATTTGATTACCTACCCATCCTTTGTTAGGAAATAGGCAAGTGCTAGGCTTTGTGCTTTCCCATAAGAAGTTTCGTTCTATATAAGTCTATGCAAAACTAAGTGACCCCTGAGGGGGGACTGATTTTTACGCCCAGGAACATAATATGAACGATCTTGATAGTGGTTTTCAAGAAGATTTCTCACGTCAAATTACAAAGCTCTGTGTCAAGCGGTTTAAGAGAAGAATATGTTAAATTTTTTTCCTATATTAAGCCACATGGCGGGGCAAATATTTACCCTGGGGTCATGATTTGAATCAACTTTGTAGATGGCCCGCTAGACAATGCTACACATCAATTATCTAAACTCTAAGCCTTACGGTTTATAATTAATCAGCTACATAAAAGTTTTTGAACGACGCTGCCGCCGACGACTCAGTGATCACAATAGCCTGACCTTTTTCTTCGAAACCAGACGAGCTAAATATTATGCAATGTGGTATATACAACTGATATATATCTACAACGTTGTAGAATATATGTTTGAGTTGTTACCTTGGCAACTACGACCGTCCGGGAGAAGTCTATACCCGCTGTTACACGAACATACATTGGGCGATGAGCAATATCCGTCACACGACTGTGAACATATTGCTGTAATAAAGAATTGTAAAATCATGCACAGAACTTTTTTTTCTTTCAATTAGTTAAATATTTATTGACACAAATATCGAATATTACTGATTTATATAATTCAATGCCAATGTAAACAATGATCAAAATATGGTTATTGCAGAGTGTTGACAATCATGAAATAAATCTTTTCTGCCTTTCGTTTCCTTCCTTTGTATCGTTTTTTCTTCTTTCTTTTCATTTTTTCACATGGCCGAATTTCAGTTATGTTCATATTCATATCCATTTCAAACTGCTCAATAAATCACATAAAAAGTTTTTTTTTAAAGATAAAATAGGAAATATCGGAAACATGCGAGACGGCCTCTTTATTGTGATAGCTGTACTTAAAATCATTGAACAGGTTTAAATGTTCTGTAAATTCTTTAAAATATCGAAAAGTTCTTTACATTTTCAGAAAATACATGAAAAGCGATTATTATACTGTGTATTCTGTATAACC
The DNA here is from genome assembly GCA_012932295.1 of Cyclina sinensis. NCBI lineage: Eukaryota > Metazoa > Mollusca > Bivalvia > Venerida > Veneridae > Cyclina > Cyclina sinensis. Next base: position 59,422,553 of record JAAONU010000011.1, on the reverse strand, counting down.
AGCAATTATTAGGTGTTTGGGTACTCTAAGCTATAGCGCTAATGTATATTTAAAAATCTTGAGGCTTAAAGTATGACATTTTATTTTCTGAAAATTACTGATCTAAAGTCGAACATTTCAGTATCTGCTTTTTTGGTCGTTTAGAAAATTTAATATACGCATTGTTAAATAATCACATTTTTATTCTGTTATGAACAAAACAGTTTGCTATTTTTTTTTCTTCTTTTATTTAAATCTTAAAAGCATTGTACTGAATTAAAGGTATGTTATAGCTGGTTTAAGTTCTTACAAGACATATACAAAGAACTTCATGCCCATAAAAAGAATAAAAATAAAAGACATGATCGGAGAATTCTTTCTTTTTTCTTTCTTTTTTTCTGTCTTTCTCGCGGGGAGCTCAATGAGGTTGAAAGTATCAAAAGAGACATCGTTTATTTTGGGCTAACGGACAACAACAATGGTTTCATGCTTATAGCAAATAATATATAGCTGACCTGTTAAAAGTGGTTCTATCAATGAATTGGTCTTACATGTTACGTCTAATGTAACCTTGATTTACTTTGATCAATCAGTGTGGCCTTGTTGAAGGGGCATGTTATGATTTACCACATATCTATTTGACTCGTCAATCTCTATAAAATTGTAAAATTGTGTTCATCAATTAAGACACAAAAAAGTACATGAACTGAGCAGTGGAGAAAAATGTTGTTGTCAGTAGCTGTAAGTAAAACATAAAACGTTAAGTTGTCTGTAGCTGTAGGTAAAACATATTGCCAATTTCATTTTTTACCTTCTGCTACTGTAAACTTCACGTTTGACCTACCGCTGTCTACTGCTACTGTAAACTTCACGTTTGACCTACTGCTGACTACTGCTACTGTAAACTTCACGTTTGACCTACCGCTGTCTACTGCTACTGTAAACTTCACGTTTGACCTACTGCTGACTACTGCTACTGTACACTTCACGTTTTACCTACTGCTGCCTTCTGCTACTGCCAACATATTTCACATTTATGTAATATTGAAGGTATTTTCTATTTTATTTTAGGATATGCCTCTTAAACGGATCCTGCTTACGTGTTGAACAACTGTACCCTGTGTAACCATCGCAACACACCGATCTGTAACAAGTGTCCGAGCATGCTGTGGTCCCTGTCCTAAAATAATGCGACAATAATTTTGTACGAACATTAATACAAAAGTTCTGTGATTATGTTTACGTCACACACCGACAGCTTAAAGCTCTATTTAAGTCAATGCAGGCATTTTCAGAATAAGTCAAATCATAGTTGAGGCGTGTTTAAATAATATTCAACAGTCGGACTTCCAGTGCAAGTTTAGGAAACCAGAGACTTTTAAATAGATCGTTGAAAGCTTATTAATATCGTATTTTGTTGTTGTTTTTTATTTGTTGAAGTTACCAGGCAAAAAGCAAATCTGGTATTTGTTAAAGGTTCTTACATACATCATGTACATTTCTCATTGTGTTTATTTATACTATAAGAATCTTACACTGGCTGCCGGTACAGACCGGAATATCTGGCTCGAAGGTAACTGTTTACAGCGGTAACGAGTTTGTACCCAGGAGCCAGATATTCCCGTCTGTAACGACAGCAGAGTTTGATTCTTTTTCTTGCAAATTACAAAAATGTAATATTTTTATCTGAGACTGTTTTCTTATAGTACCATATGAATTTACATCTATGATTCTTTTTATCCTAAGACAGTTACAAAAATTGGCTGTAACTAAGTATCGTTTATTGGATCGATTGTCTCATTATAACAATAAACTTAGATCAAACTCAAAGTAAGGTCATGTATAGTCAGATTTCAGACAATGTACTGTAGTAACATTTTCTATAAAAGAGGCTTTAGTTTCAGTTTTACAGGAAACAAACAAAAACATTTCTTAATATGATTTTGTTCAGTTAGAAAAGCGCTTTACCCAGTCCAGCAAAATGAATTCTATTTATTCTGAAATGTATATATTCTCTAGTTCCAAGCAAACCTGTATGTGGTGCATGACCAAAAGAGCCAACAACTTTCATATGTCTTCACTGTTGTATAACATGTTTTGTAGCAGGTGTAGCCCTCCGAGCAGTAACCTCCTACAGCTTCACTGCAATAATAATAATAATAATAATATGAATTAAAAGTAATGTTGTTAATAATGTTACCGATATTAATTTGAATGGAAAATGATGAGAACGAAGAATATGTTTTTCTTAATGATGATGACCATCATCATTATCATTATCACCATCATCGAAGCTAATTAAAGTTAAACACACATCATACGTTGGAACTAATTGGAAATTCGTATTACTTATGATTAAAGAAATGTGTTTATTAACCTGAGAAAAGTCTAGAATAATTAACGAGTTTTTGTATTACACAATTGATCTTTCTATTTTATCAGAAAAAAAATACGTACCGCAAGAAAAGTATAGTCAGAAAAAGTTTAAAGACAAATCCCGCAAAATGCGCCATTTTATTACTCCAGAAAACATAAGTTATGCAACTTAATGTGTAATTACGAATTTTGAGGAACGAACTGAAGGATTCCCATATACTTATTATTGAAAATATGAAATGCTTCGATGCGAGTCGGGTCTTCTCAAAAAGAGGGTTGACAATAAAGTCTGTAGGGGGGTCTAGGTTTTAGAGTGACAAATGAAATTTAAGTTGAGTTATATTTGTGAGGTAGAAGAGTAACACCATTGTAGAAAAAACGGGTAAAACTAGAAACGTGTCACAGATATTTTCACCATAATGCTCTTTAAAAAGGTTAAATAAACTTTAGTCACAGTTAACATAACGGGTTGTAGAAGAGAAGAACTGGACCAAGCCACATTGATGAAGAAGCTTTCTGCCTAATCTAATACCTACTCGATCTATTTTATTTAGCCATAAGTACTAATAAACCCACTCTGATTAAAATACTGCACTTGTCACTTTAACAAATTACGATAACAGATACTGTATTTTCTGTTGCGCCCTTATGTAGATAGACATTTCTTTTATAAGCAGCTACGCATGCAATTCAATCTTAATCGTAATGTAGAGCTGAAAATCTGCACTAATACTTTTTTAATTTTAAAGGAAGAGGACCTCTAGCTGAACCTCCATACCAAATCCTTGTGGTTTCAGACGCGAAGATTTTCGAAGTATTCTCTGTAGAAACCTACGTTAAATTACGCGACACGCGGGGTGGGACAAAAATGACCCTCAGAGAATAATCTGAACAATCTTGGTTGAAGACCTCTAGTTGAACCTCCATGTCAAATATCTAAGCCCCAGGCCTTGTTGTTTCAAACAAGAAAACATGTTTAAGTTTTCTCTATAGGAGCATATGTTAATTAAAGTGACCTCAGGGTAGGGCAATGAATAAACTCGGAGGCGTAATTTGGAAGATTTCCAGGTGATGCTCCTTGCCAAGTATCTAAGTAATAGGCCTTGTGAATTAAGACAGAATTTTTATCTTTCGGTTGCCATTGCAACCAGAGTTCTACATATATTTCATTTAAAAAAAAAAATTTAATGAGTAACAAGCAGCATACATCTCTGCCAAGTTTGTTTTCAAAATTGGTGCGGTGGTTCTAGAGGAGATGTTGTTTTAAGAAATGCTGACAACATACGGACGCCGGACAACGGGTGATCACAAAAGCTCACCATCTTTATATTATGGACCAAACACGAACTATACCTGCAAGAAATAAACTTAGTTCAATGACTCGCTCTTGCCTAAACCTTTGTCATTGGGATCTGAAGGTGATACGTCTTCTACATCCTGTGATTAAGCGTACCAACCAAATTAGTTGCATAACAAAGATATCGACCAGATGAACTATATGAAAAAAATATGATATGAACTATATCAAATTTAGAAACATACACACAAACACTGCGGTAACGCTATATGCCCTTACTCCATTCATTAGATCGCCTAGGCTTGCCTATCAGTTCATTTACAAGTAAGGTCGCATATGTACAATATGACACGTTAACAAATTCCCCGCAGAAACTGTATTTGAAAGATTCAGTGAGCACAACAGCAAACCTAATATCGACGAAAAATAAGTTATCAAATACATTTATTTAAAGTTGACGAATATAGCCATTCAATTTTCTAGCGACTAGCTTACCTTCTTACAGATAAACAGCTATTTACCGATTTAGCACAGGGTTAAACTGAGTGTTTGTACGACCCTCATTTACAAATAAAGCCCGTTAATCCATTGATTATTGACAACTTTTCATTCAATGACAATTATTTACAAACCAGCGCATTCAAATGTGAAGTAGTCAGCTTAAATATATCTACAAATACATCTCTACAATTAAACAAAAAGCTTTTCAAAAGGTGGTGTATGTTTTCGAAAAACAGAGTTAGTTTCAGTTTCGATTCTAAGAATTAAAAAATAATATCTAAAAATATCTAGTAGAGTTTTAACAGTACAGGGTAAAGGTCATACATTAGAGTTTTAAACCAAGTAAGTGCGAGGAAGCGGCCGAATCACACAGCATGTTAAATTCTAATATGTATATCCTTTTGAATTTATTTATCACCGGGATCGGTGGCGCATTTTGACGACGCCACACTTCCCCCGCCCCTCCACCTCTTGAAGAGTTTGTAGGGGACTGCGCAAGATACAGAATGCGATTACTGGTTCTTTTCCAAATATGAAGCACAGATGTACAGAAGCAAGGGGGCATGGTTTAACGTCTCATTCAAAGAATGAATGTGATTGGAGGTCCCGGTGATCATATTCGCGACCCCTAGATTACCAGTCCAGCGCGACCACTGGTCCGCTCCTTCCAGTATTCTCTACTTCTATTTGAGTTTATCTATCGTCGGTACCGGTTGCCCACGTAGGCATGCAGAAATTGGCATTCACTTCAAATCATATGTGATACTTCCGGGACTACATCTGTGGCAAGAATTGAGATTAATGAAAAGGTAAGCTCTGCATTTATGATCAAAATGTGTAAACTTTATTATCATTATTATTGTTGTTAATTCAAATTAAGCGATCATAAAATATTGACCATTTTCCCGAAAGTAATTCCGACAGGACTTCAGGTTTTTTTACCATTCTTTCACTTACAGCCGCTAAGAAAAGGAAACACATGCACGTATTTGGTAGTGTGTGCGTGGCCGAAATACATCGATATATTTGAGAAAAAAAATAAATAAACGCAGCTCTTACCCTTTTATTTAGCTCGATTCTTGCCATATATGTAGTTACGCGTGTAAGAACAATTTCATTTCACAAAACAGGCAGGGACGACGATTTATTTTGCAGAAAAGATAAGTTAACGGTGTATTTCTTTTTTTCAAGCAAATATATATTTCTACGTTTAAAAATAATGAAAAGTTCTTTGAGATGCAGCTGCTGTAATATACGAATTCTGGTCAGTCGGAGAGAGACGATTATCTTTGATATTGTCAAAGTCAGATCTATAACAAAAGTTGTGGACAAGCTGTTATTGACGATTTTGTTTTTAATTTTATTTTGTCGTTTCATTGAAATAAAAATTACTAAAACCTACATGAATTTACCTGAAACAATGAGGAAATATTTGATCGGTAAGAAAATGCAAATATCATTTTATTTGATAAAAAAGTCTAACCTTTCATTGACGTTCGATCCCTTAATAGTAAAAGAGTGAGGTCGACATTGCCCTACGCAGTAATCCCCCTTTCATTCAGGGAATAACTGCTCCGTGGTGCGGCGCTACATATGACAAAATTAGGGCTCAGTAAAAAAGTAAACACTGCGTTTGTATAGATACAATCTTTGACAAACGTGTCACGGAATAAATGGTTAGAACGTTGATTTAGCAAATTACTTTTGATCGAGCCGGCATGCGTACGAATTGCACGCAGAGATGGTCTATTTAAATGCACTGACAGTTCTACAGTTATATAGATACTCTGTATGTGTGAAACTAAATGTATCCAACACTTCCACGTCTTCAAAATCTTCTACGCCGACTTGATGCTGTGCATCAATATTTTTCTTGTAGGTTATTTGTTGTTGTAACGATTGATACATGTAATCGAGATTTATATTATAAACTGTGTTGTATTTTGTGAAGAGAACGGATTTTCTTTCAATGTCACTGAAACAAAGCTGACCCGTCACAGGAGTGACTTTGTGAACAAATTCACTTGATGATTTAACTAACCCAGATACTGAAAAATTGCAATAAACCTAGGTCATCCAAAAACTTAAAAATCCCCATGGTGATGATTCGACTAGAAACACAGGAAGAGGCAGAATGAACTAAAATAGGAGTTTGAATTAAAAAAAATATGTTTTCAACTGGAGTTTAATTACTAAACTAATTGATTGATAAATGAATTCGTCTGTCAGTCGGCCATTTCGTCAGTTCGTCTGTTCTTTCATTTGTTTTTTCCTCCTTTCGTTCGCCTACAGGCCAGTTCCTTCGTTCGATCATTATTTCAAATAATCGTCCGTTTGATCGTTCGCGTATCCCTTCCTTCGTTCGTTCGTTTCTTCCTCCCTTCATCTATCTATTTATATGTATTTGTTCACTCATTCATTTATTTACTTACTTAACAAAGATAAAATTAGTATAATAATTCTACCTAAAGAACAGAATATTTACACATTCTGAGATACATTTATTTCTATTCAAAGGATAACATTAATTGTAAATTTGACATATAGAAATGTTAAAAAAAAGTTTGATTTATTTATTTCGAAAAGCTGTTTCCTGCTGATAAGAGTTATCTATTTGCCATTGCCGTCAAGCCAGTTTGACATATGAGAGTATTATTCACTAGAAGCGAGACGCAATTTAAGTATAAATCATCCGTGTTTGCCATCAGAACTCTTCATTGTAATGAAACTTTATACGAATTAGAGAACAGTTGCATTAAGTGTCGATTTTTTAGAATTATGTTTCTGATAAAAGTGTACAACTTTGACACTAAATAATGCACTAAGGTTCGTAACTCACAATTATATATCTTCTGATTTGTATCAAAATGAGAGTTTACTTTGTTTGACTAACGACATTCTTATTTCTGAAGACGTACATATGTACAAAAATTATAACCAAAAAATATGTTGTAGCTTTAAAAAGTAATTGCGCTTGAAAATGAAACATCTGCCTGCTTAGTTGGAATATATTACACAAGCATTTACGCAATAGTCTTAATTCGGCTGATCCTGGAGAGAAGCTGTGTCACCAGAGGTAAGCTATGTTGAACCGAAATTTTCACACAAACGAATTCGTCACACGTTTGAAAAATTCGTACGAATTCCTCACATACGTGTGAAAATTTCGTACGAAAATTTCACATATTTGTGAAAATTTCGTATGGAATCTTAGACCCCCCTAAAACAGATACGAAATTTTCACATGACAAAAAAAGTAGAAAAATGATTTGACAAAATATTGTCCAACGGAAAATTCACATATTTTTTTTTAACAAAGGTACGTATATCAGAGGATCTATCAAACACACGCACGCACCCGCCCAATTAAAATCACTAGGACCTTTTTGCGTATCAGGAGAATTTCTTCAGGATGTTTTGATTCAGTAATGAATCTGAGTTATTCCTCTTATAGCCCAAACAATGAAGATACGATAGCGTCATGACGAGTGCCTTGTTATCGGAGGAACGCGAGGTCGAGTACCACCGGCGGCAGTGCACGCTGCCTAGAGTAGAAGGTAAGAGCGCCGGCGCCAGTGCCAGCTGCCTAGAGTAGAATGTAAGAGCACCACCGGCGGCAGTGCACGCTGCCTAGAGTAAAAGATAAGCGCACTACCGGCGGCAGTGCACGCTGCCAAAAGTAGAATTTACGAACATCACCTGCGGCAGTGCACGCTGCCAAGAGTAGAAGGAACAAGCACCAACGGCGAGAGTGCACGCCGCCTAGAGTTGAATGTACAAGCACCACCGTCGGCAGTGCACGCTGCCTGATAATTTCGAAGTTATTTGACTATTTCATTAACGTTAGTCAACGCTGACGTCAACGAACTGGTGATCGTAATTAATTACATGTATTTATGTTTTGTGATATAGAAGTCATGTGTGAACTTTCAAATGAAAATCTTTAGCAGTTTCAGGGATATGACTTCATTCCAAAAACTTTAAAACTTAGGTTTAAGATTTTACTGAGTACATTAAGGGGAATAATTCTGTTAAAATTCAACCAAAAGATATGGGACCCGAAGCCATGTGCGACTTTCATTAATTGAATATCTTAAGTAGTTTCAGAGATATAACTTCATCCCAAAACTTTAACCGGACGCGTGTGTCGACGCACGGGTGACTGTAACAGCTCTTCATATTCTAGAATAGTAGAGCTAAAAAGGGGCAAAATTCAATAATCATGATGGAGTTATGTATGTAACTTTCCACACAATTGCATGTTGTCATCATTAAGGCGTGTTCCAAGTTTTGAGGCAATGCATCGAGTAATAGCAGAGATAATATAGAGGTTAAGATTTTTACGTGTAACATGTACGTGTACTTGGAGCATTTTCCCACGATGCAATGACTCTCGCTATAACCACACGTTATTGGTTTTCAACAAGTAGCAAAATCGCTATTTTACGTGTGAAATTGCAAATTTTAAACCCTTCGTAACTTGTGACGTGCAGATATCGGGATTGTTCAACGATGCGTTGCTAAGCGCTTATTGAATTAGTCTTGAAATCTTTGCACGTACACGTACACGTTACACGTAAAAATCTTAACCTCTATATTGTACCTTTTAAAGAATGTTCTTAGATAAAACGGGAATAATTCAGAGATAATTACCATGATAGAGTCAGGTAAATTGTCTAACAAATTCAGGAAGTGTTCCAAGTTTGAAAATGATACATGGGATAACACCAGAGATATTGGAAAATGTCAAAGTTTTTGCACGACAAAGACGGCGACAACGACGACAACGAGGGGGCTATGACAAAACTTCGACTTTTTCATCAAACGGCTGAAATAATGTCAACCTTTGCATTAGACTACAACCTGATTTTCATCCAATAAAATAACTGGAAAGTAGTCAAAATTGGTGTACTTATTCATTAAGATTTGTTTACTTATTAGTTTTGGCGGGAATTCGAAGCTTTGCCCACTATATATTCAAAGTAATTTAGAACATATTAAGTGAAACTAATTAATTTTAAGGAGAGGCTCGTTCGATTCACAAGCTCTGCCCCCATTATCAATAAGATTACACTAATCACATAATTGGCAGGAAATATAATAATGATATATGAATATCATAAAAGTTTTGAAATACTCTTAACTTCGTTTGAGAATGTCGTGTATAATATCACAATGATGCGATATCGAGTTGTCGCGTGACATTCCCCGTCACCACTTCAGGGTAGTTATTTATTCTGTTCCTCCTTGGACCATGAGCCTGGCTCTGTTTGCTAGATGCGTTACATCCCTTTAATTTGACATTTTGTCTGTGGTTATTTACATCGACATGTTGTGGTTTGATCCCACTGCAGGGCCGCCTCCGGGTATACACAGCGTCATAAATTTAATGGCCCGAAACGCTGCCGGAGGTATTGATTTGAAAATGTCGATGTTTGAAGGTCATCCTTACAAATAGATGTGTCCGGTCTGTCAAATGGTGTCAGACTGATCGACTGCGGTTTAGTTCCATAATATTGAAATACAACCACTTAATAAATTCTAAAACGACATCTCTCCGTAAATACCATATATGCGACTAGCGACAGCGGAAGTGCGATAAGACATCGCAACATGGCGATACAGCGTATGACAATCCGATACGAAATGTCGCAATGTCGTATCGCATTGCCGTGCGTAGCCCAGCGCACGACATGTAATAACACGATACGATATTGCTTAATTGCAATACAACATCGTCACTTTACGATACAACACGCAACATGGCGATTCGTCGCGTGACGTTTGCTTGACGAAAATTAAGATTACGTCAAGATTACATTCTTTCAAGTTCTCATTTTACAAAATTATATTGCATCTACCTATGATTGAACTAGGAAAATATCTATACTGACTTCCTATATAATGCAATACGACTTATAGGTCCTTTATTGTAGCATCTTGTTTAAATTATGCTTTCCCGAACAAAGGTGCGATTCCATGCATCCAAAATGCACGATATCGAAGAGCTAGAGATATTTTCAAACGCTGAGAGATCATGTAAATCCATCAGAGCTAACAGTAATAATTGTAGTTTTCAGGATTTAACTTCATAACATAGTCATGTGTGCAAGACGTAGGAATGTGTCACATAATTATGTGAAAAATCCGTTGATACCTAGTGGTGGTTAGAAAATAGGCCTCGAAATTTTCACAGCACATTTTTGGCCATTTTCGTACGAAATTTTCACACGTATGTGAAGAACTCGTACGAATTTTTCACACATGTGACGAATTCGTTTGTGTGAAAATTTCGGTTCAACAAAGCTATGCGCTTTATGCTTCAAGTGTACCGTAAGTTATACAAAACTCATTTTGATGCAAAGCATCAAAGACACTGAGCATGTTCTTGAAGCGTAGCCATTTCAGTAGATTATCTAATATGTGCAAATATAATTTACAGACAGACTCTAGATATTTTTAACTAAAGGTCAATATAATATGTTAATAAATAAGTGATTTGATGTTGGCACTGTTATTTGTCCGACGGCAGTCGTGTTTACTCGAACATTTGGCAATGGCATGCATGCATACAGTAAGATAACTGCTTTAAAACGCATGCGACAATTCCTGTACATGTTGTATTGATACCAGATAACATTTCAAATGTATGAGCTAGTTACTTTGTTTATAACAAATAAAAGAACTTCAAACTGATATATCGAAGATTTGCAGGTTAGTTCACAGAAAAAAGTAGGCTGATAGCTAGAAACAAGTTGAAAAAAAATCAGGATAGAAAAATCTTGATACAGATGTATCCATTTTATAACTTAACAAACCCAAACAGAAGTCATTTTATATCCGAAATTAAGAACACGTCATCCACACTAGTTTTGGTAACTGAAATATCAATTTTTGTCACTTATGGCTTCTATACGCATTGGTGGAAGAAGACAATAAAACTCTATGCAGTCTGTAACAACCCTTTCGACGAGTGAAGGGGATATGACTGCGTTAATGGGGTTGCATCTAAAAATATAACATTAATTTTCAAAGACAATACGGACATTTACGATAAATAAATCTATTTTCAAGCTCCATTTGCGGTATGGTTAACTTTAAAGATTTAACCGTTTTCAATTCTTATCAGAAATACCGTTCACAACTACATAAAGACATTTTTTTTCTATGTTCTTGCCGGACAGTCGGAAAACATTTGCCACTCGGTGATCGCAAAAAGCTGAATACTTTAAGCCGGCAAAAAGTCTTGTCGAATCGGTATGCAAGGTCTGTTAATAAAGCTATGAAAACCTGTAGCCTACAGGTTTAGGGAAAAGTTAGTAAATACTCATTTAATGCGTTGGAAGTTTTTTTAACAACAGTAGAAGGCACGGGTGTCCGTATTTTGACTCTTGTAGATTCTTTTTACTAATTTAGTAGATTTTATTGATTTAAAGAGGCATTTTAACGCATATTACGTAAGTATTTTTGCAATGCCAATAATGTTGACTGCAATGCAATTATGTAATTCCATGGTACAAAATTGAAACCGTAAATTTTCTACAGCGACCGCAACTAAATAAAAGAACACTTTCACGTAACCAGTACAAATAATAATTGCCTGAAAATATTTCCAGATGTCAGAAATTCATGGAGAGGTAGGTGTCTCATTTTTGCATTTGTTTTATTGTTAACCGGGGTTTAGGAATTTGAATTTTTTACCATCCTGTGGAGAAAATATACTACTCAACTTTTGTTAAGCACCAAATCTTTTAGTGTGAATATTTTCGGCAATAATTTGATTACCATCGTACAAATGATTTTTAATATCAATTTCATGTTTAATCAATTTGATTGAAGGACAAATTTAACATTTTTACTGATTTTACATTAGTTATGTGCCAGAGAAGAGGAAGACACCCTATATCCAAGCTTTTTGGACACACAAATTGTTTTCCAGATTTTCACAACCCCATTTATGTTTACAAGTTTAGACTCAGTAGCGTATGTGCGTGACCAATTGCTAGCGACAATTGCTTGGCAACGCCTTCTCATGCTCCCTATGACGTTTCTGATAGTCCTAGCGGTGATGGCGGCACATTCTTCCACCAACATGGCCTCAAGCTCCTGGATTCTTGCAACTGGCGAACTGATATCCGTACCTGTATCTCATTCCACATGTGCTCTGTTGGATTTAGGTCGGGTGATCGAGCTGGCCAGTTAAGACCACACGCGCCCTGTGGGGACGCGTATTATCGTCAATTAAAATGAACTGATCGCCCACTGCCCCGGCATACAGCTTAACCTGGGCGTCTAACATCTAATCGATGTACCGCTGACAAGTCAACAAACCTCGTTGTAGCACAACGAGATCGTTCCGTCCGTCCCAGCTGACCACACCATCACTGACCCATCCCCGTAGAGGTCGTGCTTAACAATATTTCCGGCTTGAAACCTGTCTCCTGGTCTTCTCCAGACTCTCGCACGTCTGTCGGTAAAGTCTAGGCAAAACCTTGACTCATCAGTGAAAAGAACATGTCTCCAGTTTTGTCTGGTCCACCTAACATGCTCCCTCGCCTATTCCAAACGGGCCTGGCGGTGACGACGAGTCAATGGAATTCTTATACAGGGTCTTCTTGATCGTAGATAACTCTCGTGCTACCTTCTACGCACAGTCTGGGTACAAACATTGACCCAAGAAGCATGAAGAAGGTAATTACGAAGATGCGCTGCTGTTGCAAACCGTCATCGACGGGCCTGGATAATCAAGAATCGGTCTTGAGCTGCTGTCGTCACCCATTGTCTGCCTCCACCAAAGCCCCTGACGGGTGTACCATACTGCTGATACCTTGTCCAGGCTCTGGTGATTATAGTGTGGTGTACACTAAGCGCCACACCAACCTCACGGTGTGTGGCCCCCTGTTCCCCATCCCTACGGCCCTCCACATCTCTGCTTCACTCAAATGCCGTCTTATCATAGCGTTTGCCATGTCAAAGTGACCAATGTAAAAAAGTCTGACCTTCGAATGACCATAAATTTGTAATGCCGGTGTATAAGGACAATAATATGTCTCTGCTCCCACGAAAAAAACAAACAACAGAAAAAAGAGGGGTGCATGCTGTCCGTTACCACCTGGCAAGACCTGCCTGATAAAACAGCTTGCATTTAGGTTGGGGGCCATCTCAAAACATTGCTGAATCAAACTATGCAAAATAAATTATTAAATCCTTTTTATACTTTTCATAATATAGTGAGAAACTTTTGGTGCTTAGCATAAGTTGAGTAGTCTATTTATCCCAAGCTATCTTCAACAATTCTAATAAACATTGCCAGTTTCTTTTCTTTTTTTGTTTGTTGCCAGCTTAAATATTGTGCGAGAAGCTCCACGTTTTGATTTAAAAAAAAAACACGCGTATTCTGTGGCTAATCAACACGGGAACAACACTACATAAAGTGCTTCTCGTCTTTTTGAAACAAAATTTCCTATTTTTTATATTCTCGCTTGAAATATACAAAGTATCTACAGTAAGGCACGTACTTGTATGGATATTCCCCAAAACTCAGTTGTACACACAATACCGTCCGACCCCTGCTCTTGCAATGTTTGAGAGTGGTGCACTGACGCTTTTTATAAAAGTAATTTTTATCCGCTGCGTATTCTTGTTAGACGAATGATTCGTTATTACAATGAACATAGTTTATTTACGACTGTTTCCGACTAGGGTTTATTTATTTTACATGCTCGTGCACACACCGTTCAACCGGGTTTGCCAACGGACGTTGATCCGCGAACGACAGAGGGCTGAGTACATATCGATATTTTGTTGGTGAGTGTTTGCCTGCGTTTTTTATGTTCCCGCAAAATCTCGGTATGAACAGTTGTTCTAGATGATTCTCTTATCTTTAAAGGATCCTTCCGTCGAAGTCATGGTTTAAACAATATTTTATTCAGCGTGCAATCGCACAAAAGGTGCAACTTTTTGACTGAATGAGTCATTTGTTGAATTAGCCGAAGATATTCTTTTTTATTCGCAAAACTGAAATAATTGAAGTATTCCATGATAAAATTCGAGAATTTCTCTCTAATTATTGCAAACTACAGCTTCCAATTCGAATTTTCTGCAAAGTATCTACGAATGAAGTGGACATGTACTGAGGTGTTTGGTAATTACAAGCGCAGTTAATAGAGAAATATTGATAATGACGAATGCAGTTTCTAGTATATCAGTGGATATGATAATGACACCGGCTGTCAAGTAAAAATATAATTCACGATTTTTAGTCAACTCTCCGCGTAAAAAAAGAAAAGATGTGGTCTTTGACTTATATTTTTTAAATTGACTGCCGCGTTCTTCGGTAGAGGTTATATTAATGGTATGTTAACCCAACATTGATGTATTTTGTCTAATCTTCAGGCAGGTCGTTCAGGACAAAAGCAATAACGACATTCAGTTGTATTGATGGTATTGATAAAATTTTTAGGTGGTGTCGGAAGTATCTTCTTTTCGTCAAAGCAGCCCTGAACATTTTGACGAAACAATTCAGTTTTCTTAGAACAACTCCTTTGGACCCCCAATAAAGGGAAATAAAGCTTATATTTACACGAAAACAGTTTTATAGTCTTTAAATATAACGAATGGGTGTCACAATCAGTAGTTTGGAGGACCTAAATACAAAACTGTTTTCGTGTAGAACAAGAATTTATCACTGAATGATGACAATGCCCCTGACGTGGTGCGTTGACCTTTGAGCTGAGGGCCGGATGAAAATTAAGTGAAGGTCTTCAAATACAGTGGGTTTTTTGACAATTTGACTTCAAGGTCAAGGACATATAGGTGTCAATGTCAAAAGAACAACAAATATATGCGATTTGGAGGATCTCTTTCTAAAGAGTGCTGTGTGCAGACATGAGCTAAATCTGTTGTTCTTAAAAGACGTAGTTTTTTTGACAATAAGTCCTTCAAGGTCAAGATTATTTAAAGTTCATGGTCAAAAGCATAAAAAATTATGTCGTTGGCAATCTCCCAAGAGTTGTTGTGTGCAAACATGAACTAAATCTGTTGTATAATATGGGAGTTATGGCCACTATTAAGTATCTTTGACAATAGGACCTTCGAGATCAAGGTTATTCCATGGGTCAAGGTCAAGTAAATCTACGTCAGTGGGAAGGTCTTGTCCTAAGGGGTGTTGTATTGAAAGTAAATCCATTAACTAATAAGGAAGGTAAAGAAACGTTAAAATTTTCTGAATGACGGAATGATGGGCACCCCAACAAATGGAACCTTAAGGGGTATGTCCTTTGTTCTCAAACAAAAAGAATGACCACTTAAAAGATGAACAATTAAGTGGTCACGAAATGAAAGCAATAGATTTTTTGTATTAGGCCACGCCTCCTACAACCTTAGGTATCAGATGTGTGTGCAGACTCTGACAGACGGACGATTAAAAAAACATTTTATCCTTCAGATAATAAAAAGCAACATTTACACCCAAATGCTATTTCATTATTTTTTAACTTGACGGCTGTTGCCATTATCATATCCACTGATCTAACTGCATTCGTCATTATCAATATTTCTCTACTAACGGCGGTTGTCATTACAAATTAAAATAAATCTCAGTTTATGTCCACTTCATTAGCAGATTAGAAAATGCGAGTTGGAAACTGTAGATTAGAATAATTAGAGAGAAATTATCACCTTTATATTGTAATACTCCAAGTGTTTCAGTTTTGCGAATAAGGCCGATGCAACAAATGACTTATTCAATCGAAAATGTGCACGCTGTTTGAACGATTACACACCGAATAAAGCACTTTTTAAACCACGATTTTGAAGTAAGGATCATTTTAAAATAGGGAATCACCTAAAACAATTGTTCATGCAAAGTTCTTGCGAGGACATTAAAAAATTAGGCAAATACCCACCTGCACCAAAACATAGACATGCACACAGCCAGCCGTCGTTCGCGGACCAACGGCCTTTCGCGAAACCAGTTGAACGGTAAGGTGCAAGACCAAATTTAGTTAACGTTTCCTTGCTTGATACCCGAAGCTACTTTATCAACGTCTATAGTAATTATTCCGATACATTTATGCATAAAAAAGTGAAGATAAATTAACACTAAAGTAACATTAACTTGATATATGCATACAATTAATATACAAATTCTTCACTCACAAAATGAAAAATGGGTCTGAAATTGTCAGTTTCCCACTGTTTGGACTTCTCGTAGAAGTCACAACATATCATGCAATATAAACAACAATCTGACTGATTACACGATTTAATTACAGTTAGATCTGATGGCGACCCATTCAGTTCTATCTTCAAGATAATCTTGATTTTCGGTATTGTTGTTTATATCCCAGCCAATGAGAATGCACGTTATGACGTCTTATTGGTTTACCTGTATACACGGTGTGTTAATGTTGAGTGTGTAAACTTCTGTATCATGTTTAAATAATCTTGAATATTTTGAAAGTATTTTGTGTTTCGTAGGATAGAGGAATTCTCCTTCGATTAATATAAGTTTGTTAAAGTTTCGGTTTGTATTTTCTAAATGAATATTAATTAGAGTATGAGCATGGTTACAAAATGGGTCTGTTTATTTTGGTATACATGCAATATGTATAAAAAAAACTACTGGAAATTTTCCCACACATACGATACATTATATCAATATATTTTAAGATTTCCTAAATTAACCGTGACGTAAATGGCAAAGCTATTTGGGATCCAAGTTAAATATAGAATTTTCACATGCGTTCAAATGAATAAAAATAGCAACTGATTTACCTTCAAAATCTTGAAAGCTAGGTACTGATTGGCTGGTTGTAAGGTTATGAGAAGGTGACCTTCTTTTTATGACGTTCAAATCCTGATAGCAGAGCGTTATTTAGTTTATTTTAATCAGATTGCATAAATACAATCCTAACCTCTTTTTTAACATCTTCTAAAAGCAGGTCTAAAATGTTTAGTTTTTTCCTTCATCATCATCGGCAGCATCAGCAGAAACATATCATCATCATCACATTTTTTTAAGCCTAGTAAAGTACCAAAAGTTACTATTCTTGTACTTTATTTCTACGCATCTTTATTACGACACCCTTTTTGTTTTGACCTCGCTTTCGATTTCGGATTACCCTGTGACACAATTCTTGCGCTCTTCTGTTTGGAAACATCATGGAGATTTCTTAGAGCGAAAATGTGGAGAGTCAGGGACTTTGAGGTACCTTTGCCATACTATTTACTGTAAAATACTTAAAAAACAATGTTTTTTCTTATTGCCAAATTTCTTTAATTTTGAAACTGTACTTTTCAGAAAATTAATCAAAATGAAAACTCGACCAGCCGACACCCCCTCATTGCTATTTTTAGAAAGTCACGTGACAGTCATGTGACATGTAATGTGATCCTCAAATAAATAATTCAATGTTAAGCAAGGTGTACTTGTTAGCTCATAATGGTGTAGCTTTTAGGAATAGCTTTTCAAATCAGAGTTTGTATTCTTTAAAACCTTTTTTTTTGGGTATGTTCTGTTTTTATGCTATGTTTTTCACAGAAACCTAAAGTCAAGTGCAGGGATTATTCTCCAACTTCAATGACAAAGGTTTATTTGAAATGCAGAGAAGCCGGGACCCCTACAAGAGTAACAGCTCGCCAATATGGAGTCCCAGAGGCAACATTGAGACAAAATTTCATTGGCAGAATCAATCAAGAGGCTGTTCGTTCAGGACCACCGCCATTATTTACGCAGGAAGAGGAAGGATTGCTAGTGGAACACCTCAAGTTCACTGATTCTTTGGGTTATGGCTACAGCAAGTTAGTGTTTTGACATTATCTTAAGCTGTTGAATGTCCTGAACTCTAAAAAAACTGTACTGAAGTTATTTTTTACTTTATTTAAGTTACAGTAATTAATGGCACTTACCCGAAAATGATAATTAATTTCAGAAAGAAGTTATTGACATTGCCACAGAATATCCTGTTGCCCTTGGACACAGACCACCAGGGCAAACTTCATCTGTTGGTCGGTTTGTTTTCCCTAAGTCTTGGTGGCCAGAACTGAAGATCCTTGCTCCAAGAGGCCTTGAACTTCAACAGGCAAAATCAACATCAAAAGAATGTGTGGAGGATAAGAATTAGGAACTTTCACACATACTTGATAAATATCAGTAACTTGATCGTTCAGTGAGACTTTATAATGTAGATGAAAAAGGTTTAAGCACCAGACATAAGCCTCCACCTGTTGTCTCTGGATAAATTAAATCCCAGGCTGTAGTGTCAGTCAGTCGAATAAATGTTTCAGTTTTAGGTTGTGGCAATGCTCAAGGCCATCAAATACCCCCATACTTTGTATTTCCTGGTATTCGTATGAATTCAGCCTTGTTAAATAAAAGCACTCCTGTGACATATGGTACTTCTCAATTAGTGGTTGGAGAAATAGTGAAATATTTAAACACTATCTCCAATCATATCTGATAAAGTACCTTCCAGAAAGGTCTGTGTCTTGCCTAATTGTTCTTTTTTATGATGGGCATACATCTAACGTCAATTTGAGTATTTTTCAAAGGGCCAGGCAAGAAAACAAATTTTTTTTAATCTACCTGCTCATACTTCCCATGTACTACAGCCCATGGATATAGGTAGTTTCGGGCCTTTTGAAAAAATCTTCAATAGGTGTGGATATAAATTTATTAGGGAGGCATGTAGAAGGTCGACTACTAAATTTAATTTTGTAAGCTGGCATGTCGTGATTATTCTAAAGCACTGTCACCAGAGAACTTGCAGTCTGCTTTCCGTAAGTCTGGAATTTTTCCTCTGAACCCAAATGCTGTAAATCAGTCATACTTTCTCTCATTCACTGCTTAACAGTCTGATACTGTATCACTTGTATCTCAAACAACTGTTTCTCCTTTTTTCGTAAACAAAGAAGAAAGATCATTGACATATAAAATGCCAACAACTAAGAAAAGAAAATATTTAATTACGTGTACATTTGTTAGTGGTAGAGCAATTAAAGAGGATGATTTTTTTGATGCCATTAAAGAACATGAAGCTGATTGCAAGTAACGTAGCACAAGTAAAGGGAAAAAGCCATCACAGAAAGGTAAAAAAAACAATAAGATTTGTGGTAAATCTGACCTGTCCCTTGTATCTCTGTCATCGGAAAGCAGACCGGAGTACTTAGAAATGATGATGATGATGATGGTGATGACTCTGTTGATGAAAAATGTTGTTGTGTAACAAATTTACTCCTGATGAGGTCAGGAATAGTGTTTCATTGGTATTCACTAAGTGGATGCAGTGTGACAAATGTGGACACTGGACACACCTCAAGTATTATACGATTATTAATGTTGTTGGAAGAGGTGACCGGTTTTTATGTAAACATTGCACTCCAGAGGAAGTATGTAATTGTTAATTTTATATTGCTTAAATGAATATTAAATATGTTTGAATTCAATTCGCTGAAGATTGCAAATCTTGTAATAATTGTCCATCTGTAAAATATTAATGAAATAGCATTTTCTCTGACAATGCTAATTCTGCTTTAAAAAAAGAAATTTCTGAATAACATTTACTGTGAAGTATTCATTGCCATATAAATGAAGTACGCGTTATTATATTATTCCGCAAGAATTGTGTACGTTCTGTTCAGTTTTATTGTTTCCGACCGTATTGTGCATTGTAATGTTAAGTGTACCGTACTATGCATTATGTTGCGTTTGTATATTATGGGCAGATTTCCGGTGGGAAAATATATAACAGTGGAATACGATCTCGAAGAGCAGGAAAAACGCCACAAAAAAGAGTTGTTCCTAGGCTGATTCGGCATAAATGTTTAAAAGCATGCTTGTCAATATGGTTAAAGGTTGGGACAAACATTTTACTGAAGGAATAAAATTAGTGAAAGTCAAAAAACTCTAACAAAGTATAAAACGAATGACAATACAAGGCACTTAGCTCTTTTGACTGTTACCCGTACTAGCTGCACGGCAAAAGAACAACAAGAAAAGAGTAACTGTTCTTTCGGAGTTAGCCTTCGACTTTCTCTATTCAGGAAAGTGGCTGCCATTTATAGTAAATTTATCAGTGTCTGATTGTGAACAGCACAGTTATCTGTTGACAACCCTAGTGCTAGTTAGTTCAAATGCTCAAACCTGCTATAGTGGAAATTTTTGTCTGTGAATATATGTGCACGTCTTGTAGCATAACCTCGATTGTCTTAGATAAGTTATGTATGTTGTTGAGAAGCTGAAATTAATTAGTTTACAACAGATCTAGTCTGAAGTAATATTCGTTTAAAAACTATTTAAACATTTGTGTTGATTTTGCCATTAAAATTCTTTGTATATTATTCCCCCCCTTGTATTGTCTTTATGTCTTAATTTTTGATAGGATAAATTTCAGCGTCCCAACTCGCTTTTTAATATAGCCTTTTATTTTTAATAAAACGTTTTGATAATTAATTCTTTTCCTGTACTTAAATGGGTACATTCGTAGTTTTTATTGTAAAATACGTGATAGTCTCTTATAATTGTTATTGAATTGTCTTGCATGGAAATATTTTTAGCAGTTTAAGGATATGACATGATGTATGCAGGAATGAGACTTAAATGGAGATAAATACTCTAAGAGTCGCGCAGACTTCTCATTCAATTTAGTGAGTCATTATGCAGATCCAATACACTTTGACATTGTTACCCTCTTTAACTGTCTTCCTTTGTCTGTCCACAGAAAATTATGTGATTAATCTACAATAAATAATCTACGACAGTCTGGTCGTATTCATTTATGATTGTGGTCGAGACTTTTGCTAAATATTAATCCATTGTTTTTCTTCATGAGAAGCTTATGATAAAGTAGGCGTAAAGTTATAAGAAAATGTGACATTTTTATGTGCTTATCACTGTGATGAGCTGAAGACAAAGGGACATAAGGCTGGAGTCCTAATTAAAAAACTTTCATGAAGTTCAATAAAATTAATTTACAGTGCGGAGTTTTTGAACCAAGAAGCAATAAGAACCGTGGAGCAGAGGACTTTATTTCTGTTACCGTCAGTCGTTTAATTATTGTAGCCAGAAAGTCACATTTACTTACAAGTTTATGTATTATTAAATATAATATGCCAACTTGCTCTGAAAATATACCACAAACATGTTTCAATGAATGTAGCAAAAACTGTCGGATGTTTTTTCTCCTTTATGCTTTAGCACTGATCATGATGGAATATTCCATGTGACTTCAACAATCAGGATGTAGGGATATGTTTAGAAATATTGAACACAGTACGACATACAAACGCCAACTTATACATCAAATGTTTCGGTATAAAGAAAACTGTAATATCTAAAACAGAAAGAATAATGTCCTTTTTTTTAAATTTTCAATCATGCAGATGTCCTGTTTTAAAATAAAATCGAAAAAGATAGTTGTTTGTTTTCAACGACTTATAAAAATGAAGAAAAAATACGACAACAAGGTGCCGAACTAATTGATTCAAATTACAATAAAAGTAAACTATGGTAAACTAGCTTTCAAAGTCGTTGAAAAAAAACAACTATCTTTATCGATTTTATTTTAAAACAGGACATCTGCATGATTGAAAATTAAAAAAAAATGACAATAAATAAAAATAATAAATTTTAAGCAAGAAGTAAATGCCCCACATTTTGTTAGCCGTTATATTCCATGTGTTCAATATAAATATAACAAAAATATGTATCTATTTTATTGCATTACAAACAATATTTATCATGTGATAAAAACTTTTATTCAACTCGTACAGGAATAATGTTATCAAGCTCGCTTAAAAACGTTTTCCTGAACACGTAAGTTAAAAGTTTACAGGAAATGTAAGTTTTATCCTGTATGTCTCCTATTGTTTCATCTCCCTGCAATAGGATGTTTTAGAGGAAAAATGTCAAACCTAAGATTTAGCCACTAAAAGAAATCTAAAAACATATCATTTAGTCTAACGTAAGTTCACACACAGTGTTATACAATAACCATAGCAGTGAATAGAAGCTCTTCTATAAATAGCGAGTTTCTAAAAATATTTCAATTTTAATACATTTTTGTCTGTCTCAGACAATTCGTTTTCTCTCATCAAGTTAATGTAAACAGTTGATATAACCGTCTTTATCTAGGTATTAGAGCATGTTTCAATGTCTGTTGTAACGATCAATAGCTATCATTCATCAGTCTTAGACACTAATTGAATTAATGCGATTAAATCGAACACGTTTTCATAACACTGAATTATCATAAATTCTACTGATGAATTGATTAAACAAATTGATGATTTTAAACTGATTAACATCAGCTTTTCTTGTCACAACAAAGCTCAAACGTCATATATCTCCATGTTCGCAATGACAACTGTAGACTTGCATAAATTCTTCTTGATGCAAATTCTCGAAATAATATTAAAGGGTGTTCTGGTACAATTAATTCTAAAGGGCTATTATTGTTTCGCCTTTTAAGGCATTTCAGTCTCCTTTCCCAGGCTTGTCTTAAATCAATCCTTCGTAAGTTCTGAAATATTAATTTCGTACTTTATTCACATTTTTGTGCGTAGACTTGTCTTCTTCATTGTTTTAATTTACATTTTACAACGATGGTAAATGTATTTTACTATTCAATAATAACCTCACTTTTTCACAGTAATGTTGTTAAGTGGATCGAAATGGAAGTCTTTGTTCGTCCTTAAAAGGTTGTTTGTCGACTAAAACGTGAAATATATAGTTGGATACAGGAAGCTTTTAGGAAGACATTCGGTTAATGGTTCAAAAAGACAACGGATTAAGCAAAAGTTCTCCGCATCATTTTTTGGTCTTATTTCCAAATGGACACAACTAAGGCCACATTTAAAATAGTCTTTGTTTGCTGTCTCCTGACCCTACTTTTTAGAGTTGGGTAGGTAGGTAGGGATTTTTTTAAATTTTTTTTTTAAATACGTTTGGTTTGATTTTGTCTTGTGAGAAGACTGACAAAATGTGAATAAACATTTTTAAAATTGATATATCTTACTTTTTATTTCAGTTTGTATATGTTACAGTCAGTCAATACAAGATATATAGTTCTTTTTAATAAAAATACATGTAGGTTTTTAACACTGCATCATCATATCAAAAGCTGATCTTATGGATTTATTTTTGTTCTCAGTCTCGGAGTTATTGTTCCCATCTTCATCCCTGGTAATTTTGAATGTCACAAATTTCAATGTTTTATCAAATTCTTTGACTACTCTTAATGGTTCATCTTAATCTGGTTTAAACACTTCATTACCATTGAGACTATTGCTCAAATGTACCAAAAGAACGTCCGAGTTTTCGTGTAAAAATCCTCGGCGTCTTTCAACAGATCGTTACACACCTCGGCCCATGTCCAGTCCGGTCCTTACTCGTGAGGGTGATTTTTCAACAAAGTTGAACTGGATCCAGTATCATACTATTATACGTAACAAAAACTGTTGTAAAATACTCGTCTGTTACTTCCGTTTTGCCGTCGCGGAAGTGTACACAATCGACATTTACCCGGCGGCAATTGATTGTCAATACACGTGACGAATAATACGCGGGAACCAGCATACTACACGCCGTTATTGAACGGATATCAGTAAAAATATGCGGCGCTAGAAATAAAAAAAATAATGGTCGGCGAGAGCAAATAAACATTTTCGGAGCGCAGCGTTTTTCTAGGGTCGGTCGGGAGACAGCAAACAAAGCTATTCTTAATTTTGGCCTAATTGAATGTCATATCACGAGAGAACGATACATCGCTGTTGTTGAATTATCATAATATTTGTTTGTGTATAGTTAATTATCAAACTGTGGGGAAAATAAAAGGTCTCTTTCGTATAAATTCAGATTCTTATTATCAATGCAATTATTCAGATTTGTTACTTCTGAAAAAATAATAATTCTAATCAAAAATTTTAGTGACGTAATATAATGACGTAATTATTGTGTCGAATGTAAGATGTAATTGCTGCAGTTAAAGGATCGCTATTCTTACATTATCCGCAGTTCGCTGACATAAACAAAGACAGAGCATAATTATACGTAATCACGCGGAATACAAGAGCTCGCCCGCTGACGTCAGTGCAAACTACTGTTAGCTTCTCTTATTTGTCATTGTAAACTTTGATATTTCTTTTGAAATATTCCTAACAGACAAATGTTATTATGTGGTAGACTATCTTTGTTGTTCATCTTCAATATGATAGATACGTACTCATAGATAATAGATATTGACTTACAAGTAAATTATTAACTGATAAACTAAATATTACATCATTGCTTTCATTTTCACGTGGGAAATGAACAGTGGGATAAATGGAATAGATAGACGATGACAAAAATCGACAAAATGACATGGTAAGTTGTACACATAGGCCTACTTGCATCCCTAATTGATATATATACGTATTAGAATGGCAACAGATTTTACAGCTTTTATGGCTTTCGTAATTAAATTACTACGCATCTGAACTTGAAATCGTGATAAATTCGACGATAGATCACCCAAACTCTATTTACTAGGTTTAACTTGATGATGTGAAAAAACTAGATAAAAAAGAAAAGAATGAAGTATAAAGTAAAATGAAATCTTGAAATGATTCTAGATAATGGGAGACTAAGAAAAGTCCTGTTCTGTCAGTGTAATAACTTCTTCTTGTCTAAAGTTCTAGAATTTTGCACAACGGGTTTTCTTGAAGACAAATAGCATAATTGTTCAATGTTTGCCTCTGGCATCATTTTTGGCTGTGATCAAGGGGTCAGATATTTTACATAAACTTGCACAGACAAACACGTTCAAATGTTCTTGTCAGAAACCATAATGTTGAAATTTCCGAAATTAGGTAATGAAATGAAGCAATTTCTTATGACCCTTCTCTACCACGATGGTTCAAATTATACCCCATAGGTCAACTTTGCCAAAACTAGGGGTTCCATTTTTAACCAATAAAGAAAGTCATAAGAAATAAAAAAGGACGTTTTAACTTTTTTGCTCATAAACTAACTGGCTCTGATCTTTTTTGTTTGGGATACGGTATTGTGTTTTTCTTTTCTTTTGGGTATAAATTTGGTAAATTGCACTTGTCGCTTCGAGCAGTTATTTACCAGGTGAGCGATTAAGAACCATCATAACCCTCTTTTAAACTCGATATGCCAACAATTCCTTCAGATTTATAACTTCTAAAAATCATTTGTAGACATTTTAGTGTCGACATCTAATTGCAGGAAAGACTTTATATAACTTCTAATTTGCCTGTGGTGGAATTTAAAGTTTCTTTAAAAGGAAAACAGATTTATACCATTTAATTGAAAAAGGGAAGGCATATAGAGGAGGTTCTGTGGCGAGCTTCATACAGAAGCCACACAAAAACTGAATATAATTTGCATGGATGTTAGGAGAGCAATGTTTTGTCCTGGCATGGCCTTTCTGGAAGGATGTGGTCGAGTCATCCTGCAAGGAAATAAAGATTTTATTAGAAAATAAGCCAGATAATATAATAAATTTGAAAATGTTATTGATACACTGCGTGTTTTAAATAATAAAATGATCTTGCTCATGATAAATAAAATATAATTATTTTGTATAAGGAATACTACATGTAATCCAAATAAGGTAGCCTTCACTGTGAAATTTACACAGCCACATCTTAAGCGAATGTCTTCCCAATGACTGCATGAATGACAACAGTTAGTAAACAGACTGCCATTTAAGAGGCGAAGGAAAACAAAACTATATTTCAGTTGATGATATCAGGCAGTATGAGACTTTTCAGAGTTTTTTTTTGAAAGATAAAAAAACAAACATTGTTCTTAAGACTACTAAGTTTTACCCGTTCTCTTTAAGCTTCACGTTTAGCTCGAATTTCTTAGTTTAATATTTTATATGGCAAACTTTATTCACAGAAAAACTAATATTTTGAACTTCACTGTCTTGGACACTGCAAGATACCTTGCATGTACTAAGCGACCCTTTTCTGCAGTTCTTGATTTGCAACTGTTTGAATCGATAGAAAATATGGCTTTCATTTTTAGGAAATTTTAACTTTAGAAAATACAGCCAATCAGAAATCGAGAAAATGTTGAGGAACCTAGGGAAACAGCTTCTCATGATATATGAGGCTTACTCACGGTAAGATATTAAATGTTGCTGCTCGTAAACATAGATAACACTATCGAACTGTTAACCATAAGCTATCGTTACAAGACACGCAAGCAACGCGGACAATAAAGCAAGGATTACCACACACGACAAATCGGATTCTGAATAATTCTGGATAATGAAATAAACATTTCTTCTGAGAAAAAAAAACACACAGTGTACAACTCCGTTTCCTTGATCATAACTCAGCTATACATCAAAACACCAAATCAAGATACTGATGACTATCACTAAATTATTCTAAGAATCAATTTACAGAAAGTCTCCCAAGACTTTTATCTTTGATAGAAAACTTTAGTTTGAGGTTATGTCTAGCCATCTGTAATACACGTTTCATTTGCAATTATTTGCGTTAATTAAACAAGGATACAAGGGGAGACGGTACGTTTTTATTTGAGACAAATGACAACTTTTTGAGATGTTTAATCATTACAAAGAAACAGCGCATGATGTCAATGGGTCTGAGAACCGCTAGATTTTGGTATTCCAATACGTTAGCTGCTGCAATATTAATGACTCGAAATAAATATCAGTCACTGTTGTCTCTTTCCACATATTGAAAACCGTGGAATCGAAACGAACGTTTGTTTCTGCCAGCTTTTTTTTTTCCAAGCACCTCAAATATTTAAAAAATGGCTTTGTGGAATAATTAATAAATATGCAATTTGAAAATAGTCACTTTCTTTGTTTTATACAGGTTTCAGAGAAAAAGTCTTATGAATTCCTATTGATATAAGATCACACTTGCTTAAGAAAACATGTTCGACTTGGGTTAAAATCAACACATTTGCAAAAGTAGCGTCCTTAAATATGCAAATGTCTGAAGTTTTGGAACAATAACAGCTTCGTTTGCACTATACAATTTCCTCAGTTTCAGAGCAAAAATGAATTTTTATTTTGCCAAAAAAACTTATTCATAGAACTTGCTCAGTTCATACGCTAGAAAAGTGAAAATTTAAACATGAAACATCACTTAGAACAGAATTAAATACATCTGAATTTCAAGCAGCCCCTAGGTATTCGAACAGAATGGAACATTAAAATGGACATTTCATAAATCAATAAATCTTGGATCCTTGAAGAGAATCTAGCAGA
The DNA here is from genome assembly GCA_012932295.1 of Cyclina sinensis. Taxonomy (NCBI): domain Eukaryota; kingdom Metazoa; phylum Mollusca; class Bivalvia; order Venerida; family Veneridae; genus Cyclina; species Cyclina sinensis. Next base: position 59,395,139 of record JAAONU010000011.1, on the reverse strand, counting down.
ACGATCATTTACATTCACCAGAATACCAGTAGACGTCTACAAATCAAAACTAATGTCGAAAATGCAGCTTAAATGGAAAAACAGAAATCGGATCTAAAAGCATAATAGAAAATAATTTTGAAAACCGGACAAGCATTACATAAATTGGTTACCATGCATAGTAAATATCCCTACATACATTTTTATTCACAGTATGTAACCTCGTTTGTCTGGTTTAATAATAAATCTGAATTTGCGACATCAAGTCATTTTAGGTCATCAAGTTTATCGCAGACCTGGCTGTTCAAAGACTTTTTAGGGTCCATGGTAATTGCTATATCAAAGATTGCTGTTTCGTTTGGACAAGTGGAAAACATTCGGAAAGCAGATTCCGAAAAAACTTCCATCGACCATTATCGCTGAGGTCGACCACAATATAAACAGTAATTATTCAAGAGGTATCGTTATTATTAAATTATTCGTTAAAATATCCTATCCTAACTCGAAAAACTCAATGTTAGTTCGTGTGGCCATCTGTGTCCCTACCCATGGGTTGACCGTAATCTATCTGCTTGATATTCACAGGAAAAAAAACAGAGAGAAGAGTGTTTTTGCTTTTTAAATACTTCCAAATGCGCTTAAATCTTCAATACCATACAGAATTCTATTTTCATGAGTACGATGATAAATAATTTCAGTGAATGCAAGCTGAATAACTGACAAAGTTGGCATGAAGCTTTTTTGTAGCAGTCTTCCACCACGTTTCCTCTTATTGTGTACCTGATTTCATTTTTTGGTTTGCGTTTTCTATTTTTCAAACCAGACGGTTTCCAAGTCCTTCATATACTTATTTTTTACCATCTGTGACTCAGAAAAATGCTAAAAATTGCTAAAACAATTCAGGAGGAATTCTAAGTAATTTATTGTTGATTTGCATAGTTTACCAATCAAAACATGTTTATGTAAGCATAGCTACTTTTTGGGTTTCATGAAGATGAAATGTCATTAAAGGCACAAAAATACACGCACGCACTAGTACTGAATAACCCTTATCCCTCATACTAGCAGGCTTGAAGTATAAACTTTAAAAATGTGAGTGAAAAAGGATGCATTAAAGTAAATGTAAAACATCTGGTAATAAATGTAAATAAAACGACAATAAAAATGAAACCACCGACATTCATGAATACTGCCCGTATATATGATACAAATGAGGCTTTGGCTCCGGTATTAATTAGTTATAAATAGTTAAATTCCAGTAGACTAATAGACGTGCTATTTTAAGCAGCTTAATGCATTAACAGCGTGCAATACGCGTGATTGATGGTTTTAATGTAGATGTAACATATCGTTTCATCGCTTTTATAGCAGAGGATTAATTCCACCAAAGGAAACTGTGATCATTAGAGATACAGCCAACAAACCAACACTATACAATAGCTTAATTGTTAATGTAGACTAAGTTCCCACTGCAAAGATATTTTCGCTTTTGTGCTTTTGCTTTTTAAAAGTTATCTTTCTTATAGAGTGTGGATTAAAACTGATGTCGTCATCAATGTATTTGTAAATAATTTAATAATTTGATTCCTATAAAATGTCACATCTGTATTTCTAAAAGGAAGTATATTGTGAAAACACCATAAAGATAACTAATAATTTAATCCCTTCAGTATTAGCTCGAATGGTTTGATCGAAATATTTATTCTTTAAACAAACCGATTAAGTGCCAAAAGTAATTAAACATTTCAATTTTTCTAGTTGTAATACTGAAACTATTGCTAAAACAATTTGTTTTCGCAGCTGTGTTCATAGAAAGAATCGGACTCCACTAGCCACATTTCTAAGATTCAATATTAGGACTACACTTTTACATTTCATTTCAAACAATGTGACTTTAGAGGTCCATGAAGAGTGACATTTATTTCGTTCAGCAATCATTGTCAGAACAAAAATCAACTGTCCTCACTTTCATCCAGCTGATCTATTTATGATATATGGTAAAACTTCGATTATTATGAAAGTGTATATAAAGAACTGACATCAATAAACTTACAAGTCTGCAGACGCGATAACTCATATGAATAAAAACTTGTCAGACAAAATGACTAATGTCATATGTAATGCAATTCTCGCGTTCGTTGCCTTTATTTTAGCAATCTTGGTTTTCAAATCAGTTTGTATTCTTTACACCTATTTTATTTATTTATTTATTTATTTTTTGGTTTGTTCTGTTTTTAGGCTATTTGTTCAGAAACCTTAAGCCAAGTGCAGGGATTATTCTCCAACTTCATTGACAAAGGCTTATTTGAAATGCGGAGAGACTGGGACCCTATAAGAGCAATAGCTCGTCAATATGGATTCTCAGAGGCAACATTGAGACGAAAATTCATTGGCAGAATCAATCCTGAGGCTGTTCGTTCAGGACCACCGCCATTATTTACGCTGGAGGAGGAAACATTGCTAGTGGAGCACCTTAAGTTCACTGATTCTTTGGGTTATGGCTACAGCAAGTTTGTGTTTTGACATTATCTTAAGCTGTTAAATGTCCTGAAATCTAAAAAAAAACTGTACTGAGTTAAACTTACTTTTTTTTTACCTTATTTAAGTTACAGTACTGAAAATGATAATTAATTTCAGAAAGAAGTTATTGACATTGCCACAGAATATCCTGTTGCCCTTGGACACAGACCTCCAGGGCAAACTTCATCTGTTGGTTGGTTTGTTTTCCCTAAGTCTTGGTGGCCAGAAAGGAAGATCCTTGCTCCAAGAGGCATTGAACTTCAACAGGCAAAGGCAACATCAAAGGAATGTGTGGAGAGTTAGTATTAGGAACTTGAACACATATTTGATAAATATCAGTAACTTGATCGCCCAGAGAGACTTTATAATGTAGATGAAAAAGGTTTAAGCACGAAACATAAGCCTCCACCTGTTGTCTCTGGATAAATTAAATCTCAGGCTGTGGTGTCAGTCAGTCGAATAAATGTTTCAGTTCTAGGTTGTGGCAATGCTCAAGGCCAGCAAATACCCCATACTTTGTATTTCCTGGTATTCGTATGAATTCAGCCTTGTTAAATGAAAGCACTCCTGGGACATATGGTACTTTTCAATTAGTGGTTGGAGCAATAGTGAAATATTTAAACACTATCTCCAATCATATCTGATGAAGTACCTTCCAGAAAGGTCTGAGTCTTGCCCAATTGTTCTTTTTTATGATGGGCATACATCTAACGTCAATTTGAGTATTGTTCAATGGGCCAGGCAAGAAAACATAATTTTATTTATTCTACCTGCTCATACTTCCCATGTACTACAGCCCATGGATGTAGGATGTTTCGGGTCTTTTGAAAAAATCTTCAATAGGTGTGGTCATAAATTTATTATGGAGGCACGTAGAAGGTCGATTACTAAATTTGATTTTATAAGCTGGCATGTAGTGATTATTCTAAAGCACTGTCACCCGAGAACTTGCAGTCTGCTTTCCGTAAGTCTGGAATTTTTCCTCTGAACCCAAATGCTGTAAAACAGTCATACTTTCTCTCATTCACTGCTTAACAGTCTGATACTGTATCACTTGTATCTCAAACATCTGTTTCTCCTTTTTTCTTAAACAAAGAAGAAACATCATTGAAATATAAAATCCCAACAACTAAGAAAATAAAATATTTAAGTACATGTACATTTTTAGTGGTAGAACAATTAAAGAGGATGATATTTTTGATGCCATTAAAGAACATGAAGCTGTTTGCAAGTAACCTAGCACAAGTAAAGGGAAAAAACCATCACAGAAAGGTAAAAAAAAGATTAGAGGTAAATCTGACCTGTCCCTTGTACCTCTGTCATCGGAAAGCAGACCGGAATACTTAGAAATGATGATGGTGATGATGGTGATGACTCTATTGATGAAAAATGTTGTTGTGTAACAAATTTACTCCTGATGAGGTCAGGAATAGTGTTTCATTGGTATTCACTATGTGGGTGCAGTGTGACAAATGTGGACACTGGACACACCTCAAGTATTGCGCAATTATTAATGTTGTTGGAAGAGGTGACCGGTTTTTCTGTAAACATTGCACTCCAGAGGAAGTATGTAATTGTTGATTTTATATTGCTTAGAAGAATATTAGATATGTTTGAATTCAATTCGACGAAGATTGCAAATCTTGAAATAATTGTCCATCTGTTGTTAAATCTTATGTTTGCAAATGCATTGACTCAGGTATTAAAATGTTACGTACGGTTTACAAAAGTTGCAGTACTGTATTCACACAGTGAAAAGGAAGTGTACTTTCGTTTTGTTGCGATTAAATAAAACAATCAATCAAATGCGTCGTTTCTCTATACTGTCAGATCCGCCATATTGGAATTGTCCACCTGACATATTTTGATTTTTTTTCAAAGATAGTTTTCAGTTATTGAAAAAAAGTTGTTAGAATATGAATAAATGAATAAATTTTCCATTGCAATGGTAATTAATTATTTGTCATCTTTTTGTTATGTACAGTATCTAGCGATTGTTTCTTAGGTGCGTAGGAACTAAGTTCACCAGGATAATTCATCCTAACCTTATTTTGTATACTGTACACTTTTGTGTGATGAATACTCTGCAGTTATTATTCACATTTATAGGATGTTAAATGATGTGTCAGTATGAATATTTTTGTTAATGTATTAACGTCATACTTCGTATCACATCATAGTCGGAAATAGATATTGATCTTACGACTGATGTTTTATGACCTGTGACAAAAATGAACTCACTTTTTTATAGCAAGTACTCTATATGAACGATGTTACACACAATGCTGAATGCAGTTTTAAAGTTTAAAAGCTCTCTGGTAATGTTATTCTGTAGGAAACAATGATGCAATGTAGTTGATATTTATTCTATTGGCTATTTGATAGAAACTAATGTATCTTTCTAACGCAGAAAGGTAATTTAGTTTCAGTTCATTCATGCATATGCCTTCTTTAATACTGTCCTGTCTACTGTTTCAACTTGTCTGTATTCAATAATATAAGATTGAATTGTATCACAATGGATAAAATATTAATGAATAATTGAAATGAAAGAGCCTTTTCTCTGCCAATGCAAATTCTGCTTAAGAAAAAAGGAATTTCTGAATAACATTTTCTGTGAAGTATTCATTGCGATATAAAGAAGTACGCCTTATTGATTTTTTTTCCGCAAGAATTGTGTACGTTCTGTTTAGTTTTATTGTTTCCGACCGTATTGTGCATTGTAATGTAAAGTGTACCGTACTATGCATTTTTTGCGTTTGTATTTTATTGGCAGATTTCCGGTGGGAAAATAAATAACAGAGGAATACCATCTCTAAGAGTAGGAAAAGCGCCACAAAGCAAGAGTTGTTCCTAGGCTGATTCGGCATAAATGTTTAAAAGCATGCTTGTCAATATGGTTTAAGAAAGGTTTGCACAATATTCTACTGAAGGAATAAATTTGTGAAAGTCAAAAAACTCGAATAAAGCATAAAAAGAAAGACAATACATAAACAGTAACTGTTATTCTTTCCGAGCTAGTCTTCGATTTTCTCTATTCAGCCAAACAGCTGCCATTTATAGTGAATTTAACAGTATCTGAATGTGAACAGCCGTGTTATCTGTTAACAATCCTAGTGCTAGTTAGTTAAAATGCTACAACCTTCTATCGTGGGAATTTTTGTCTGTTTAAAGAAAACATGAGGGTGTACCTCTTGTAGCATAACCTTGATAGTCTGATAAATAATATATGTTGTTGAGAATCGGGAATAATTTTTTTTACACCAGATCTAATCTGATGTAATATTGGTTTAAGAACTGCTTAAACATTTGTGTTAATTTTGCCGTTAAATTTCTATGTATATTATTTTTTCCCTTGTATTGTTTTTATGCTATTAATTTTTGACAAGCAGGATAAATGTCAGCCTCCCAACACGCCATTTAATATAGCCATTTATTTTTAATAAAACGTTTGGATAATTTATTCTTTTCCTGTGTTTTATTGGGTACATTTGTAGTTTTTTATTGTAAAATACGTGATAGTAATTTATAATTGTTATTGCATTGTCTTGCACGGAAATATATGTAGTAGTTTTAGGATATGACATGATATATGCAGGAATGACACTTAAATGAAGATAAATATTCTAAGAGTTGCGCAGACCGCTCAGTAAATTTAGTGTGTCGTTATGCAGATCCGATACACTTTGACATTGTTACCCTCTTTAACTGTCTTCCTTTGTCTGTCCACAGACAATTATGTGATTAATCTACAATAAATAATCTACGACAGACTGGTCGTGTTCATTTATGATTGTGGTTGAGACGTTTGACAAATATTCATCCATTTTTTTCTTCATAAGAAGCTTATGATAAAGTAGGCGTAAACTTATAAGAAAATGTGACATTTTTATGTGCTTATCACTGTGATGTGCTGAAGAAAAAGAGACAGAGGGCTGGGGTCACAATAAAATACTTTCATTAAGTTCAATGAAATGAATTTACAGTGCGGATTTTTTGAACCAAGAAGCGATAAGAACCGTGGAGCAGAGGCCTTTATTTCTGTTACCGTCAGTCGTTTAATTATTGTAGCCAGTAAGCCACATTTACTTACTAGTTTATGTAATATTAAATATAATATCCCAACTTGCTCTGAAAATATACCACAGACATGTTTCAATGAATATAGCAAAAACTGTTGGATGTTTTTTCTCCTTTATGCTGTAGCACTGATCATGATGGAATATTCCATGTGACTTCAACAATCAGGATGTAGGGATATGTTTAGAAATATTGAACACAGTACAACATACAAACGCCAACTCATACATCAAATGTTTCGGTATAAAGAAAAACAGAAAGAACAATGTTTTTTTTTAAATTTTCAATCATGCAGATGTCCTGTTTTAAAATAAAATCGAAAAAGATAGTTGTTTTTTTTTTCAACGACTTTGAAAGCTAGTTTACCATAGTTTACTTTTATAGTAATTTGAAACAATTAGTTCGGCACCTTGTTGTCGTATTTTTTATTCATTTTTATATGCCCGAAGTGGGCATATTATGTTATGGTCCGTCCGTCTGTCCGTCCGTCCGTTAGCAACTTGGTTTCAGGAGGATAATTTGAGTACATATTGAGTGTATGACCCCTATACGTTTTGGGATCAGCATGTCAAAGGTCAGGGTCACAGTGACCTAAATGTTTAGAATCAAGAACCGCTGGGCGGAGCATAATATGCCCTGTGACCTTGAACTTTGACATACTGACCCCAGGATGTACAGGGGTCACTCACTCAACGTGTGCAATCAAGTTTGAAGTCTCTATAACAAATGATTGTCAAGTTGCATGGCGGAAATGGTTTTCAATGTTAAGGTCTATATGATCTTGACCTTTTAGCTACTGACTCCAAAATCAAAAGGGATCATCCACTTAATGTGGACAATAATCACATGAAGGTAAAAGACTGTAGGCCAAAAAGTACTCAAATTATCCTCCAGAAACCAAATTGCTAACGGACGGACAGACGAACGGATCATAACATAATATGCCCCCTTCGGGCATATAAAATAAAAAAAAATACGACAACAAGGTGCCGAACTAGTTGATTCAAATTACTATAAAAGTAAACTATGGTAAACTAGCTTTCAAAGTCGTTGAAAACAAACAACTATCTTTTTTGATTTTTTTTAAAACAGGACATCTGCATGATTGAAAATTTAAAAAAAAAGACAATAAATAAAAATAAATTTTAAGCAAGAAGTAAATTCCTTACATTTTGTTAGCCGTTATATTACATGTATTCAATATAACAAAAATATGTATCGGTTACATTACATTACAAACAATATTTATCATGTGATAAAAACTTTTATTCAACTCGTACAGGAATAATGTTATCAAGCTCGCTTAAAAACCTTTTTCCTCAACTTGTAAAATAAAAGTTTACAGGAAATGTAAGTTAGTTCCTGTATATCTCCTATTATTTCATCTCCCTGCAACAGGATGTTTTCGAAGAGGTAAAATGTCAAACCTATGAATTAGCCACTAAAAGAAATCTAAAAACATATCATTTTAGTCTAATGTAAGTTCACACATAGTGTTATACAATAACCATAGCATTGAATAGAAGTCAATCTTTAAATAGCGAGTTTCTAAAAATATTACAATTCTAATACTTTTGTGTCTGTGTCAGACACTTCGTTTTCTCTCATCAAATTAATGTAAACAGTTGATACTGTCTTTATCTAGGTATAAGAGCATGTTTCAATGTCTGTTGTAACGATCAATAGCTATCATTCATCAGTCTTAGACACTAATTGAATTAATGCGATTAAATCGAACACGTTTTCATAACATTGAATTATCATAAATTCTACTGATGAATTGATTAAACAAATTGATGATTTTACAGTGATTAACATCAGCTTTTCTTGTCACAACAAAGCTCAAACGTCATATATATCCATGTTCGCAATGACAACTGTAGACTTGCATAAATTCTTCTTGATGCAAATTCTCGAAATCAAATTAAAGGGTGTTCTGGTACAATTAATTCTAAATGGCTATTATTGTTTCGCCTTTTAAGGCATTTTAGTCTTCTTTCCCAGACTTGTCTTAAATCAATCCTTCGTAAGTTCTGAAATAATAATTTCGTACTTTATTAACATTTTTATACGTAGACTAGTTTTCTTTATTGTTTTAATTTACATGATACAACGATGGTAAATGTATTTTACTATTCAATAATAACCTCACTCTTTCACAGTAATGTTGTTAAGTGGATCGAAATAGAAGTCTATGTTCCTCCTTAAAAGGTTGTATGTCGACTAAAAAGTGAAATATATAGTTGGATACAGGAAGCTTTCAGAAAGACATTCGATTAATGGTTCAAAAAGATAACGGATTAAGCAAAAGTTCTCCGCATCAGTTTTTGGATCTTTTTTCCAAATGGACACAACTAATTGAATGTCATATCACGAGAGAACGATACATCGCTGTGTTGACTTATCATAATGTTTGTTTGTGTATAGTTAATTATCAAACTGTGGGGAAAATAAAAGGTCTCTTTCGTATAAATTCAGATTCTTATTATCAGTGCAATTATTCAGATTTGTTACTTCTGAAAAAATAATAATTCTAATTCAAAATTTTAGTGACGTAATATAATGACGTAATTATTGTGTCGATTGTAAGATGTCATTGCTGCAGTTAAAGGATTGCTATTTCTACATTATCCGCAATTCGCTTACATAAAAAAGACTGATCATAATTAAACGTAATCACGCGGAATACAAGAGCGCGCCTGCTGACGTCAGTGCAAACTTCTGTTGGCTTCTCTTATTTGTCATTGTAAACTTTGATATTTCTTTTGAAATAGTCCTATCAGACAAATATTATTATGGGGTAGACTATCTTCCTTGTTTTTCATCTACAATATGATAGATACATACTCACAGATAATAGATATTTACTTACAAGTAAATTATGTATAGGTTAGTGTTTAATAAGTATAGATTTGTGTTTAATTATACGCATTAACAAAAAGAAATTGGTCAGGCGTGCCGCAGGCACGCGACCAATTATTTTTGTTAATGCGTATTATTAACCATTAACCTATTTAATGATCAACATTATTTTTAAACTAAATACAAAGCATCTCTCTGAACCTCGTGGTTAGACGGACCGAATTAAGCAAATTTAATTTAGTTAATACACATTAACAAAAGTTTGACTAAGCAGAAATTTGAAAAATACTGCAATGTGAATGGATAAAAAATAATGTTGATCATTAATACGCATTAACAAAAATAAATTGGTCAGGCGTGCCGCAGGCACACGACTTATTTATTTTTGTTAATGCGTATTATTAAATATTAACCTATTTAATGATCAACATTATTTTTCAGCTAAATGCAAAGCATCTCTCTGAACCGCGTGGTTAGACGGACCTGATTAAGTAAATTCAATTTAGTTATTACACATTAACCAAAGTTAGACTAAGCAGAAATTTGAAAAATACCGCAATGTGATTGGACAAAAAAATAATGTTGATCATTAATAAGTGATAAACTTAATATTACATCGTTGTTATTATTTTCACGTAGGAAATGAACAGCGGGGTAAATAGAATAGCTAGACAATTACATCACTCAACAAAATGACATGGTAAGTTGTACACATACTTGCATCCCTTATTGATATATATACGTTTTAGAATGGCAACAGATTTTACAGTTTTTATGGCTTTCGTAATTAAATTACAACGCATCTAAACTCGAAATCGTGATAAATTCGACGACAGATCACCGGAACTCTATTTACTAAGTTTAACTTGATGATGTGGAAAAAAACTAGATGAAAAAGAAAAGACTGAAGTATAAAGTAAAATGAAATCTTGAAATGATTCTAGAAAATGGGAGACTAAGAAAAGTCCTGTTCTGTTAGTGTAATAACTTCTTCTTGTCTAAAGTTCTAGAATTTTGCACAACGGGTTTTCTTGAAGACAAATAGCATAATTGTGTAAGGTTTGCATCTGGCATCATTTTTGGCTCTGACCAAGGGGTTAGATCTTTTACATAAACTTGCACAGACAAACACGTTCTAATGTTCTTGTAACCATAATGTTGAAATTTCCGAAATTAGGTATGAAACAATTTCTTATGACCCTTCTCTACCACGATTGTTCAAATTATACCCCATAGGTCAACTTTGCCAAAACCAGGGGTTCCATTTTTAACCAATAAAGAAAGTCAAAAGAAATGAAAAAGAACGTTTTAACTTTTTTCTCATAAACAAACTGGCTCTGATCTTTTTTGTTTGGGATACGGTATTGTGTTTTTCTTTTCTGTTGGATATACATTTAGTAAATTGCACTTGTGGCTTCGAGCAGTTATTATCAGGTGAGCGATTTAGAACCATCATAACCCTCTTTTAAATTCGATATGTCAACAATTTCTTCAGATTTATTACTTCTAAAAATCATTTGTAGACATTTTAGTGTCGACATCTAATTGCAGGAAAGACTTTATAGAACTTCGAATTTGCCTGTGGTGGAATTTTATGTTTCGTTGAAAGGAAAACAGATTTACACTATTTAATTGAAAAAGGGAAGGCATATACAGGAGTTTTCGTGGCTAGCTTTATACAGAAGCCACACAAAAACTGAATATAATTTGCATGGATGTTAGGAGAGCAATGTTTTGTCCTGGCATGGCCTTTCTGGAAGGATGTGGTCGAGTCATCCTGCAAGGAAATAAAGATTTCATTAGAAAATCAGCCAGATAATATAATAAATTTGAAATTGTTATTGATACACTGCGTGTTTTAGATAATAAAATGATCTTGCTCATGATAAATAAAATAAAATTTTCTATAAGGAATACTTACACGTCGTATTCCAAATAAGGTAACCTTCACTGTGAAATTTACACTGCCACATCTTAAGCGAATGTCTCACCAATGACTGCATGAATGACAACAGTTAGTAAACAGACTGCCATTTAAGAGGCGAAGGAAAAGAAAAGTATATTTCAGTTGATGATATCAGGCAGTATGAGACTTTGCAGAGGTTTTTTTATTTGTAAGATAAAAAAAAACAAACATTGTTCTTAAGACTACTAAGTTTTACCCGTTCTCTTTAAGCTTCACGTTTAGCTCAAATTTCTTAGTTTAATATTCTATATGGCGACCCTATTCACATAAAAACTAATATTTTGAACTTTACTGAACTGTCACTGCAAGATACCTTGCATGTATTAAGCGACCCTTATTCTGCAGTTCTTGATTTGCAACTATTTGAATCGATGGAAAAAATGGCATTCATTTTTAGGAAATTTTAACTTTAGAAAATACAGCCAATCAGAAATCGAGGAAATGTTGAGGAACCTAGGAAAACAGCTTCAATATGATATATGAGGCTAACACACCGTAAGATATTAAATGTTGCCGCTCGTAAACATAGATAACACTATCGAACTGTTAATCATAATCTATCGTTACAAGACACGCAAGCAACGCGGACAATAAAGCAAGGATTACCATAAACGACAAATCGGATTCTGAATAATTCTGGATAATGAAATAAACCTATTTCTTCTGAGAAAAAAAATTCAACAGTGTACAGCTTGTTTCTTTGATCATAACTCAACTATACACCAAAACATCAAATCAAGATACTTATGACTATCACTAAATTATTCTAAGAATCCATTTACAGAAAGTCTCCCAAGACTTTTGTCTTTGATAGAAAACTTTAGTTTGAGGTTATGTCTAGCCATCTGTATTACACGTTTCATTTGCTATTATTTGCGTTAATTAAACAAGGATACAAGGGGAGACGGTACGTTTTTATTTGAGACAAATGTCAACTTTTTGAGATGTTTAATCATTACAGAGAAATAGCGCATGATGTCAATGGGTCTGAGAACCGCTAGATTTTGGTATTCCAATACGTTAGCTGCTGCAATATTAATGACTCGAAATAAATATCAGTCACTGTTGTCTCTTTCCACATATTGAAAACCCAGGAATCAAAACGAACGTTTGTTTCTGCCAGCTTTTTAATTTTTTCCAAGCATCTAAAATATTTAAAAAATGGCTTTGTGGAATAATTAATAAATATGCAAAATAGTCACTTTCTTTGTTTTCATACAGGTTTCAGAGAAGAATAGTTCTATAAAAAGTCTTATGAATTCCTATTGATATAAGATCACACTTGCTTAAGAAAACATGTTCGACTTGGGTTAAAATCAACACATTTGCAAAAGTAGCGTCCTTAAATATGCAAATGTCTGAAGTTTTGGAACAATAACAGCTTCGTTTGCACTATACAATTTCCTCAGTTTCAGAGCAAAAATGAATTTTTATTTTGCCAAAAAAACTTACTCATAGAACTTGCTCAGTTCATACGCTAGAAAAGGGAAAATTTAAACATGAAACATCACTTAGAACAGAATAAAATACATCTGAATTTCAAGCAGCCCCTAGGTATTCAAACAGAATGGAACATTAAAATGGACATTTCATAAATCAATAAATCTTGGATCTTTGAAGAGAATCTAGCAGAACGATCATTTACATTCACCAGAATACCAGTAGACGTCTACAAATCAAAACTAATGTCGAAAATGCAGCTTAAATGGAAAAACAGAAATCGGATCTAAAAGCATAATAGAAAATAATTTTGAAAACCGGACAAGCATTACATAAATTGGTTACCATGCATAGTAAATATCCCTACATACATTTTTATTCACAGCATGTAACCTCGTTTGTCTGGTTTAATAATAAATCTGAATTTGCGACATCAAGTCATTTTAGGTCATCAAGTTTATCGCAGACCTGGCTGTTCAAAGACTTTTTAGGGTCCATGGTAATTGCTATATTAAAGATTGCTGTTTCGTTTGGACAAGTGGAAAACATTCGGAAAGCAGATTCCGAAAAAACTTCCATCGACCATTATCGGTGAGGTCGACCACAATATAAATTGTAATTATTCAAGATTTATCGTCATTATATGAAATTATTCGTTAAAAATACGCTATCCTAGCTCGAAAAACTCAATGTTAGTTCGTGTGGCCATCTGTGTCCCTAACCGTGGTTTGACCATAATCTATCTGCTTGACATTCACAGAAAAAAATAGAGAGAAGAGTGTTCTTGCTTTTTAAATACTTCCAAATGCGCTTAAATCTTCAATACCATACATAATTCTATTTATCATGAGTGCAATGATATGCACGATGAAGAACTGACAAAGTTGGCATGAAGCTTTATTGTAGCAGTCTTCCACCACGTTTCCTCTTATTGTATACCTGATTTTATTTTGAGGTTTGGGTTTTCTATTTTTCAAACCAGACGGTTTCCAAGTCCTTCATATACTTATTTTTAACCACATGTGACTCAGAAAAATGATAAAGTTTGCTAAAACAATTCAGGAGAAATTCTAATTTAACGTTTCAGCTACGTGGCAGGAGTACCGGTTTCCCAAGCGTATTATTTGGCTATTTATTATTGATTTGCACAGTTTACCAGTCAAAACATGTTTATGTAAGCATAGCTACTTTTTGGGTTTCATAAAGATGAAATGTCATTAAAGGAACAAAAATACATGCACGCACTAGAACTGAATAACCCTTATCCCTCATACTAGCAGGCTTGAAGTATAAACCCTTAAAAATGTGAGTGAAAAAAGGATGCATTAAGGTAAATGTAAAACATCTGGTATTAAATGTAAATAAAACAACAATAAAAATAAAACCACCGACATTCATGAATACTGCCCGTATATATGATACAAATGAGGTTTTGGCTCCGGTATTAATTAGTTATAAATAGTTAAATTCCAATAGACTAATAGACGTGCTATTTTAAGCAGCTTAATGCATTAACAGCGTGCAATACCCTTGATTGATGGTTTTAATGTAACCTTTTAGATGTAACATATCGTTTCATCGCTTTTATAGCAAAGGAAACTGTTATCATCAGAGAAACAGCCAACAAACCAACACTATACAATAGCTTAATTGTTAATGTAGACTAAGTTCCCACTGCAAAGATATTTTACATTTTGTGCATTTGCTTTTTAAAAGATAGTTTTCTTATAGAATGTGGATAAAAACTTATGTCGTCATCAATGTATTTGTAAATAATTTAATAATTTGATTCCTATAAAAATGTCACTTCTGTATTTCAAAAAGAAAGTATATTGTGAAAACATCATAAAGATAGCTTGTCATTTAATCCCTTCAGTATTAGCTCGAACGGTTTGATCGAAATATTTATTCTTTAAACAAACCGATGAAGTGCCAAAACCAATTAAACATTTCATTTTTTTTCTAGTTGTAATACTGAAACTATTACTAAAAACAATTTGTTTCCGCAGTTGGGTTCATAGAAAGAAACGGATTCCACTAGCCACATTTCTAAGATTCAATATCAGGACTACACTTTTAAATTTCATTTCAAACAATGTGACTTTAGAGGTCCATAAAGAGTGACATTTATTTCGTTCAGCAATCATTGTCAGAACAAAAAGCAACTATCCTCACTTTCAACCAGCTGATCTATATATGATAAATTGTAAATCTTCGATTATTATGAAAGTGTACATAAAGAACTGTCATAAATAATCTAACAAGTCGGCAGACGCGATAACTCATATGAATAAAAACTTGTCAGACAAAATGACTAATGTCATATGTAATGCAATTCTCGCGTTTGTTGCTTTCATCTGAGCAATCTTGTTTTTTTATTTTTTTTGTGATGAAAGCAACATATATTAATAAAAACACAAATAATATGTCTTCTTTTCTTTACATTCACTTGATAAAAACGGTGTCTTAATACATTTTTTTTATCACGTCGCTTTAAGTACTAATCCAAGAAGTCAATATCTGGTATTTATAACAGGTTATCACGGACACAAAGAGTATTCCTAATCCTGAGGTCTGTAAACTTGATGGATAAATCCCTTGAGAATCGACCAACAGACGAATGATTTTAGGGATGCAAAAAAAAAAAACAACTGATTTATCACAGTAGAGAATAGATTCAATTAAAGTGAATATTGTATACTACTCAACTTTTGCTAAGAACCAAATGTTTTAGTGTGAATATTTTCGGCAATGATTTGATTACCGTCGTACAAATGATTTTTGATTTCTTTTTTTGATTTTGTTTATGTCAATTTCATGTTTAATCTATTTGATTGAAGGACACATTTAACATTTTTTTACTGATTTTGCATTAGTTATGTGCTAGAGAAGAGGAAGACCCCCATATCGAAGATTGTTGGACACGCAACTTGTTTTCCAAATTTCCACAACCCAATTTATGTTTACAAGTTTAGACTTAGTAGCTTGTGTGTGACCCATTGATGACAACTGCCTGGCATCGCCTTTACATGCTCCCTTTGAGGTTTCTAAGAGGGGATGGTGGCCCCTTCTTGTACCAACATGGCCCCAAGCTCCTGGATGCTTCTAGGTTGCACCTGATATCTGTACCTGCAGCTCATTCCACGTGTGCTCAGTCGGATTTAGGTCGGGTGATCGAGCTGACCAGTCAAGACGCCCAATACCCTTCCTATGCATGTAGTGCTGGACCACCTGCGCCCTGTGGGGACACGCATTATCGTCCATTAAAATGAACTGATCGCCCATTGCCCCGGTATACAGCCTAACTTGGGTGTCTAACATCTCATCGATGTACCGCTGACCAGTCAATGTACCTCTATTTAACACAACGAGGTCAGTCCGTCCGTCTCAGCTGATGCATCCTCACACCTAACTGACCCACCCCCGTAGCTGTCGTGCTAAGCAAGCAATATTTCCGGCTTGAAACATGTCGGTCTTCTCCAGACTCTCGCACGTCTGTCAGTAAAGTCTAGGCAAAACCTAGACAAATCAGTGAAGAGAACATGTCTCCAGTTTTGTCTGGTCCACCTAACATTATCCCTCGCCCAATCCAAACAGGCCTGGCGGTTACGACTAGTCAATGGAAATCATATACAAGGTCTTCTTGATCGCAGATTACCCTTGTGCAACCTTCTACGCACCGCCTGAGTACAAACGTTTTCCCCAGAAGCATTAAGAAGGTAATTACGAAGATGCGTTGCTGTTGCAAACCGTCCTCGACGGGTCTGGGTAATCAAGAATCGGTCTTGAGCTGACCAAAACAAAAAACAACAACAACAACAAATAGGAAAAACAAGTGGTGTATGCCGATAAAACAGCTTGCATCTCAAAATATTGCTGAACCAAACTATGCAAAATAAATAATTGAATCCTTTTTATACTGTTCATGATATAGTGAGAAACTGATGATGCTTAGTAATAGTTGAGTAGT
Organism: Cyclina sinensis; assembly: GCA_012932295.1. Taxonomy (NCBI): domain Eukaryota; kingdom Metazoa; phylum Mollusca; class Bivalvia; order Venerida; family Veneridae; genus Cyclina; species Cyclina sinensis. The sequence continues at coordinate 59,378,322 of JAAONU010000011.1, read as the reverse complement.
ATATAAAACCGCAGATGACCTTTTGTTTATCAAACAATTTACGCATTTCAATTTATTTTTTTTAAAAGACATTACTAAGCTCTGTAAAATAATTGTGTCTCATTACGCTTTCCATTTTGTATTTCAGTTCTAAAGGCGTTTTAGTGTACTTGAAGCAGTACACTATATTCGATTCTTAAGACCAAACAACGTAGAAATTTAGCTATTTTACTTGTGCTTGTCGATTATATATTTGAATAGGTACAGATTATCTCTAAATTTTTCCTAACACGGTACATGCATATAAACCATTTATATGCAAGTACTGACTTTGTTTTTACAATCGTTGTAATTGTTAAACTGAGAAGTCCATGCGGCAGTTATTAGGCGTTTTTATGAGAACTGTAGCTAGCCGCTTTGAAAATAGTATAAATCGTTAATGATCCACACTATATCATGGGAATTAAAGTAGCATATTACGGAATCCATTGATGACGGATAATATCATCATTTCATATAGAGCTACTTTATTTCTTTCTAATGTCATCCAGGAAGAGATTCTTCTAAAAATCGTCTGAACCAGCAAATGTGTGCGAGTGTTCTGTCTAAGTTTGTACAAAGAAAAACAAGGATGCATTTGTGAAAAATGCAATATCACTGCATTGTATAGCACTATATAATTATAGGAAGTATATAATTCTAGTCGATCATCTGCTTGTATACAACTGAACTTCTACAAAGACATACTCAGTAGTGTCTATGATTTTGGGTGTCAAGGTCATATTTCTGCATGTCAAATGAAAGACAATGTCCAGATGTATCTGAAGTCCAAAAATGACAAATTTGATACAAATAATAGCCGCAAGAAATCTTGCCAAGCGATGATGCCCAATAAATATCTTATAGCTAGGTAACTTAATGATAAAACATTAAATACAAATCCTTCATTAAAGAGGGACAAGGTCAGTAAGGGGTCATGTTCATATTTCAGAATGTCAAATGAAAACAAAAATCTAATGTAGCATATGTCCAAATCTGAAGACCATCACTTTAAAATTTAAGTTATAAAGGTGTAAAGATGACATTTGACCTTAATGGTCAAAGTCAAAATGGGGGTCAATGTCATTCTTCAGAACATCAAATGAATGGCAATGTCCAGATGTATCTGACGTCCAAGTAAGGAGGTCAAAGGTTATAATGAAGCTATGGAGGTTTAAAAATTGGATTCTTGACCTTAGTCTTCAAGACAAAAAGTAGTAAAATTATTATTAGCTGCAGTGACATTGTCCATAACAGAGTGAGCTCAATCATCACTTAAGGGTAGAGGTCCATGCAAGGAACCTACATACTAAATATCAAATATATTGGTCTATAAACACGGTGCCGATACCACGTGACATCGATGGATATGTGTGGGTGTACAAAATGTAAACAAAACGTCGACTGAGGTAACTTTTTTTACGATATTTTTTAAAATACATCATAATTTTTCATCGCATAGAGTTGAGGGCCCGCTCCCTTTGGTAACACAAACTGTCCCCATATGTTTCTCGCAAATATTTTGTAGTTTTTTAATAAAGTGAAACGGCGCGTTTTAAATTGCTAAAATTGCGATGATATGTGTTGAAGCATATCTTAAAAACGATGCTAAATCCACCTTTATAGTTTGTTTAAGAAACCTATTATATGACCAGAGCGAACAATATTTGATACAGACTAAACATTGTGTGTGGAATGCATTTAATTCAACAAGTGAACAAAATAATGCCAAATAATTCAAAAGGGATATGTGTGGAATAGGTTTTTAAAATGATATGTGTGGAAGCAATATTTCAACGTAACCACTATCAACATGGTTTTCGGCAAGAAAAACATTGTTGCACAACATCAAGTCGGCGCAGAAGATTCTGAAGACGTGAATCATATCGGATTCATGAAATTTTACACATACAGACTATTTAAATAACTGAAGAATCGTTAGTGCATTTAATAGACCATCTGTGAATGGAATTTGTACTCATGCCGCCTCGATCATAGGTCGTATTTTAAGGGATCGCGTGTTAAGAAAATGTTGATCAGTATCAAACATGATCATTTTCATTTTCATACCGTTGAAGCATTTCATCAGCTCTTCAGGTTAATACCTTAGTTTTTATTTCAGTTATTTCTGTTCAGTGAAACGACATGATAATAAGGAAAGATTAATTGTCAATAACAACTTGTACACGATTTTTGCTATACTTTTAATAATATCAAATATAGTGTGAGCACCGACTAATAGAATCGTTTAACAGCATAATAACATAAAAATTGTTGCACGGAAAAACTGTATAATTCTGTTAGTGCGTGCGTCGTAGGTGTGTCTTTTTCATTATGTCTCCCCTACAATTCCAAGATATTGTTTTTCTACTTTCCGTCCGTCTGTATGTCTGTCTGTATGTCACAAAGTTTGTCTGCCCTTATTCTTCATAACCGATGGTTGGATTTCAATTGGCACTGCGAAAAATATGTAGATATACGGGAGTGTACGGAATTCCTTATATCATTAATATACGGGTAAAAATACGGAAAACATAAAATACAGAGGTGTACGGTGCCGTATATTCAGCAAATCCGTATATGACCAAAATACTGTGTTTCGTATACTAACAAAATAAGGAACACTAGATATACGGTGTCCGTATTTTTCTAAAATACGGGAACGTCATAATAAGTCCGTATATTACTAAAATACGGTATCCCGTTTTCTTTCAAATACGTGAATCTAAAAAGACTGCATATTCATGAACAGTCGTATACTGCTAAACTACATATTTCCCTTTATTTGAAAGTTAAGAAAACAAGAATCAATGTACTTTTCGTATATACTGAAATACGGGTATCAGTATACTGCTCAAATCTGGTGTTCTATAAATTTGTAAAAAATGGAACCCATTATGTGTCTTAAACACGATAGTTTTTCCAAATGTTACCCGAATGCGGCATTCCGTATGCTTAAAAATTTGGAAATATGTAAAATGGTTCGGAGGTCATTATTTTCAAGAAGGAACATCTCTAGAAAACTACTGATCGAGAAGTCAACAAATAAAAAATGTATCTGTAAACTGGAAAAAGTAATGAGTATTATATTTGATCATTTAGATTATAATTGAGTAAGACGGGCATATCAAATAAAGATAGTCTCCCCGTATTCTCGGAAATACGGTAGTCAGTATACTACTCAGATAAGTGTTTCTGTTTATTTACTAATACGAGCAACTTGAAATACCATTCAGTATATTCCTGAAATACGGGAGTGTGCGTGCAAGTCCGTATATTACTCGAATACGGCATTCCGTATATTTGAAAATACGAAAATAATATCGGTCACAGTTACACAGTTACAGTTATATAGAGTTATAATGATTAGTTGAAACTAAGGATCTTTATATAGCAAAATGTGTTCTTTTTGTAATAATGTTTTTTTTTCTTTTTTCTTTTTTTTTGGGGGAAGGGGGGCGGGGTGGGGGCTGTCAAAACTAAATTCCACTCTTGATTTTATGCCGGATATAAATCTTAATCCGATGCAGGCGTCTCAAACTTGAAAACGAAATTAAAATGAAACCGACTTAACTTTATCTGCCCGTGTCTATTTTTTAAATTTTTATCTCCAAGATGATCAGTGATGTGCTTTATTGTCTTAACCACATTGCAGTATTGGATTATTAAAGCCGGATATGGATCATAGTTCACAACAGGGTTTTCAAGTTTTAAACTAAATTTAATCAAACCGTGCCTCTTGTAAAAATTTTCTTTGCTGACTGATCTAATATTGCGTAACAGTGATGTACTTTATTGTCTTAAAACAATATTGCGATTTAAAGTAGGGTTTCTCTGGTGATATTATTTACACTTAAATGTGCTCTTTCGTCTTCTTAGGTCTGTCTGTGCTTCTGTCTTTTAGAAGAAAAATTAAACCATAATTTAAAAAGTAGCGGGTTCAATTATTCTTGAAAAAAGACCTTCTGTTGAAATAATTAGTTGGCCTTTGCTTTGAATACATCGAACATGTAGATCTAATTTATCTTAATTGTCATGTTTTTGGTTAGACATCTTTTTTCACCTATGATGAAACATGATAACTTATAAACAGGAAAGAAATTTAAGCCGGTAAAACAACATTTAAAATTTTGCTTCAGAAAGTTAAACAGCTTCATAACATTAAACTGGCTTAAACAGTTTGCTGTATGTTATAACAATAAACAAAAAGTTTCTTTGTTATGAGATATCAATTATCAATTAAGATATAAAACGAATAATCAATTTACAGTTACAATTCACTTAGACGAATCATAGATAACATCTCAATCTGATGAACTGTTAAATTAAGCACTTGTGATATTCTCCGGAAGATTAATTCTTTTTATTTTATCAAAATTTCACAAAAAAACTGGTTTTAAGAAGTACATCTTAAAAAGAAATCTGAATAAAAGAGTACAGTTACATGAGTGTCATAATTTATTTCGTTTTCCGTAGTACAAGAAAAATCATCAACAACAATATATAAAATAAGAAAAAAAGAAAGGAAACGTCTTATTGGTAAGATCAATATCTTACAAACGTGTGCATTGAAGCTTTTATTTTTTTCTGCGTACACAAACTCGAATGCTGTACATATCAATACTTTGCAAAAAAAAAATCCGAAATGAAAGAAATAAATATTAGAGAAAAGGTCCATTCAGCAGTATATGCTAAATTTGATATAACATTCAGGAACAAATAAAGACCTTGTTTTGTAGCCTTCAGGCATTTTCCCAAGAGCAATTTTTGTTACTTAAATGTTTTACTGTGAATGATCAAGAAACACCGACAATGACAATTAACGGTGACTTATCAAAACAAAGCCAGTATGTCACCCCCATATCCCTTCACCACAGGACACCGCGAAAGACAAAAGAGTGTGATAATAATAGAAGTATAAATAATGCACTTTTATTGTCAAGTATTGTTTAAAACTGTATCATAGAATAAAACAAGTTTAAATATACATTCTACATCAACATGCGGTTGATAAGCGAAATGTTTAATTTTGTCGTTTGTCCATTTTGTAAACTTTCAGAGGTGTTAAAATAATTGAAATCATCTTTTCAACTTTTGAAAAGGAACAGTTATATGTATTTTACACAACCCAATCTTTAATTTTGAACAGTAAATGGTCTTATTCACCGTCTTTCATGTATTTAATAATTCAAGTTAATAATATGTTCAAGTCAGGAATAAAACATACAGAAAAGTATTAATAATACAATAAAATGATGTCACAAAATTCACGCGATAAAAGACAGCATGTCACCTTGAAATGTGCTAAAGTTATACAAAGGTTTACGAGACTTAGGCATCACAGCGAAGTTAAGCAGCCTTTTAATGGCGCACAGTCACGTGACCTTCATAATGGCGGCGTTCAATTTATCAATTATGGAACGGTCTACATGTGCGCTAAAACTTCAGAAGCAGATATAAGATCTTCGGTAATGATCAATATTCATACATTAAAATCAGCTTTTTAAAGGCTCACAGTTTATATTGAAAAAGGTTGACTCAGTTATTATCATAATTTAGGCATCAGAAGATAATTTAATATTATGTTGCTCAGGATACAGCTGTATAAGATCAAAACACTTAGGTCAATGTTCATGGTCTGCTATACAAAAGTTCAATGCATTAACGTCATCTTAAAGTAAAAAAATGGATGTATAATCTTGCAAAATATATCAAAGAAGCGTTATGTTTCAGACAGATAGTGATAAAGTTGGTGTAAAAAAGCGCCCTCGATGACCGAGATTAATTGGTGTTTTTGTGCAATTTCTATAACTATATAGTTGTATATAAAAAGATATTAGTTATTGATGTATTGAGTGTTGATGTGTTGCTGTATATTGTAAAAGTTTTATATATTTTAAATGTGTTTTCATTTTAATACATTGCCATTATTAGATCATAAACCGATTTAAATCAAAGATAATCATTGAATACATTACTTCATTCGGCGTAATTTTAAGTGCGAAAAAGTAACTATGATTATAATTTTTTTTAGAATCATTTACAATAATTTTTATAATGATAATTGTATGACAAACACAAATTATATAATTACCTGCTGAGACAAATTAATAACGACCGACACGTGTCGTGAGCACCTTTCTTTGACGAGCAGTGTACCCCAGCATGCCTTTTCACACCTACTTTATCACCTTAATGGGTACATACAGTATTTTCATTGTTACCAATTTTTCCTATTACTATATAAAATCATGTTACCGATAGTTCGGTAAATCATTTGCATATTAAGAGATAAGTGACACTGAATAATTCTGTGAATAAGCCCTGATAGATAATTGATTATTTGTTTAAACATTCTCAAATGTCGGCAATTAGATAAGTAACCACAGTTTAGCGATTATTTCATGGTAGAAATCAAAATTAAGAAATTCAAAGATTTTATTGATTATGAAGAAAAATTGTGATTCTATAAGACGCATTGGCAATGAAATTGTAAAATGTGTAACATCCTGTTCCTAGTTCCTTAATATGATTGACTAAATAATTGTTTTTTAATTGACAACGCATGTACATACACTAAAATTTTTCTATAATTTCTTTAGAATAAATATTTTCATCAGCGCTAAGAACTCACAACGCTAATCAATAAACTAGTGTATATAGCATATTATGCAGAACAGAACATAACAATATTTTTTTATCAAGGTTTTTACATGCTTTGTAGTCGGAAACAAAAGTTAAATAACTCTGGAACAAGAAATTACTTTAGTTTTATCATAAAGGGGAAAAAATCAGATTACATACATATAAAAAACAACGAACAAATAACTGTACGTTGTATTTAGCGATACTGTTTTGGGGGATCTAATTTACCAAAGTTATTCCTATAAATTAAAGGAAAAAAATCAACAAAAACAGTATTGACTTATGATGTTGTTATAGAACTTAAGATGGGATTAATCAAATTACCATGTCATTAATAAAGGTGTTGATTAGATGTTGTATGATACACGTGGCCTGTTACGGTAAAAGTGTTTATCAAGCTAGTGAATACTTATGCCATGATAATAAAATTTATTCGTAAGTCAGTTTAGCTTTTTTTATCCTTATTCTATAGTGTTAGCGTTTTATGCCTCCCCGCCCCACAGATCATCAGAGGCATAATGTTAAAAATGTACATTAGAAATAAATAGTGCCGTGGTTCAGTGATATACCTAACGAAAAAAGATTTACTGATTGGAAGGAGATGAGTTTGCACACCGTTAGGTCAACATTTTTTTCTTCCATTCAAAAGGTGTACAGAAGCGTAAAATTATTTTTTTTCTCATGATATTTTGATTTCTCTTTAATTTTAAGAAGAACAGCTTCTTTAAGTAAAAAGCGTTGTTCCCGTTTTTTACTTTCATAAATATATTTTCTTCAATGTAATATAACTAATAAATTTGTTAGTAGAATATAAATTAAAAAAACTGTTTTTTACCCGTCTTCTATGAAACATAACATCCCTTCACGTGCTTCCACAGGTCACGTGCATCACTCAGTAACGGTATATAATTCATTTTTTTCAGAGAAATGTAGGACAAAGAATTTAAAAAATCACATATTCAATATGCATGAAAATGATAATGGCAGTTATATTTACATTTCTTCTCCTTACTTATCTTTTCTTCGCTTTACTTATATTTATCCTTACTTCTCCTTACTAATCTGCACGCATCCTTACTTTTTATATTTACGCATCCTTACTTATCTTTATGCATCCTTACTTCTGATTTGTCTTTATGCACCCATACTTCCTTACGTTTATGCACACCATGTTTTTTGCAAAATACGCATGCGCAACTTTTAAACATGTGAAAAATAAGACTCTTTGTAAAACTGCCAACACACAAAAAAGTAAGAATGAGAGTAATTAATTGATGAAATGTGCAACTCTTAATTAATTCCAGCATCTTTCCATGACAATAACAATTTCGAAATAGGTAATACAATTTTTTATGCAAAAGCGATCAAACATGGACAGTAAATGTTTAAAAGTAATAATTTAAAATTAATTAAAATACAAAATCAATACTATCCATTTTGTATTTTTAGACGAATGGACCTTCATGATGCCATTGCAGAGCTGCAGGAGCAGATGCGAGTCTTTCACGAGTCCCAGAAAAAGTCACAGCCACAAGACAACGAAGCAGAATAAAAGAACAAACAAAAAAAAACTTTATGAAATGCATATTGTAAATGTATGTCCTTGTTAAAAACAGTGAAATAACTCACGATAATCCTATAAATTTAGTATGTTTATCTGTGCAAGTGAAATTGGGTCTTATATATAAGCTGTGATCGTTGCAAGTAAAAATGCCAATTCCAAATAGTTTTTATAAGATTTTTAAAAATATTTCTCATTTATATGTAGTACAGCTAAACAATGACCCGTGACTACATACACATAGAGTGATACTTGGATTTCTATTGATTAAGGATAACGTATGAAACAATACCAATGGCATGAGCTGACAAATCTTTGATATTATATATGTTATTGTAATTTGAATATATGTTTCCAAGTGGCCAAAGTTCACCTAGTCATTGTTTGCATAACTTCAATATTGATTTCAGTTATGTTCTTATCATTGCAATGTACTTGGTTTTATTATTGATTGTTACTCTTTTATGATCATATTAAATTTATGAATAAACTTGTTAATAAAATACTATTAATTAAATTCAGAAATAATTTGAATTGCTTTTGTTTGTGCACATCCTCATCCTTTACAAGTTACTCAGTTAATTTTTATCACTGCTTATGGCATATCTCGTGTACGCCAAAGTACAGTGTCAGTATATCTATTAAAAAAAAGGTATGTTTCATACCGTTCTCTCAGACATTGCAGGTCTTTATATTTTTTCGTATGCTTCAAGTAGATACGATGAGGATCTTAACTAGTCCGTTCTAGAAATGAGTAGTATTTACATATAATGATCCCGCACATCATGTACATGAATATTATCAGTCTATATTTGGTTCCCGTATCCTGTAATATATCATGTCCGTATTCTTGATCCGTACATGTAATATAATAAGTCTGTATATGTGTCATTTACGGCTTTTAGCTTTCCCGTATTCATTTAAAATACAATTCCGTATTTCCTACGTATATATACAGTTTACAAAATCCGTATTCTTGCCCCGTATATGTGTCATATACGCTTTTAAGCATTTCTGTATTCTATGAAAATACATTTCCGTATATTCGTCGTACATCTCTAGTATACATAGTCCGTATTCTATTCCATATAGGCATCATGTACGATTTTAAGCTTTCCCGTATTCTATACAAATACAAGTCCGTATATCCTCCGTATACTGGTAAACTAGATGTTGATATAGCCCGTATATGGCTGAAATACGGATTTCGTACTGTGCGTATATTACAAATATACGAACAAATATACACACATGTATATTGGAAGAATACGGAAATCCGTATTTGTATGACAAATATACGGAGTTCCCGTATACCCGATGTTCCGAATACGGATTAGTATATTATGTCCGTATATTATTCGAATACGTCCCGTATATGCCCGTATATCCAAAAAATACGGGACCGTACACTTCCGTATATTGGTCTATTTTTCGCAGTGTGGTCTTGCTATGTTTATTTGGTACTAAGCCATGTTGAGAAAATCTTTTTATAATCTGATTAAAATCACCATAACACATCTTTAAAACTTAAAACTACACTAGCTAACAATTACTTATCTTAAATTTTGTCAGAATCAGACAAAGGGTTAAGGAGATCTGCTCATATCAGTTCCAATTGTGACAAATAAAGGCCCATAACTCTATTAAAACAGCCAACCTGGATCACATCAACGTAACTTATAAATACTTTTGCAAAAGGTCATTTCGGTAAAGATTTTTCAAAATCAGAAACGTGATTAGGAAATATACCAATATGAAATCAATTCTGAACAAATGGAGGCACCTCCTTCCACTTAAAATCGGTGGTCCGGAACAAACCAACCATACTTACCATACTTGTAACTACACTTACTCACAAGCATGCATGTAAAATTTTGTCAGCAATCACACAAGTGGTAATTGAGATATGCCCATATGTGTTCAAATTTTGACCAGTCAAGGTGAATAAACCCTCTTAAACTCTGCCGACTGGAGCAAATTAACTAAATTTGTATCTGTACTTGCTTAAGTCATTCCTGTGAAGTTTTCTTAATTAGACTAGCCTGTTTTAGAGATATGCCAATATGTGTTCACTCTCGAACTTACAAAGTCCCATTACTTCGCCGGAAATCTTTGAATCGGAAAAAGCCGAAGATTTTTCTCAACTTGGCTTAGTACCAAACAAACATAGCAAGACCAATTGAAATCCAACCATCGGTTATGAAGAATAAGGGCAGACAAACTTTGTGACATAGAAACAGAAATACAGACGGACGGAAAGTAGAAACACAATATCTTGGGATTGTAGGGGAGACATAATGAAAAAGACACACCTACAACGCAGGCACTAACAGAATTATATAGTTTTTCCGTGCAACAATTTTTATGTTATTATGCTGTTGAACGATTCTATCAGTCGGTGCTCAGACTATATTTGATATTATTAAAAGTATAGCAAAAATCGTGTACAAGTTGTTATTGACAATTAATCTTTCCTTATTATCATGTCGTTTCACTGAACAGAAATAACTGAAATAAAAACTAAGGTATTAACTGAAGAGCTGATGAAATGCTTCATCGGTATGAAAATGAAAATGATCATGTTTGATACTGATCAACATTTTCTTAACACGCGATCCCTTAAAATACGACCTATGATCGAGGCGGCATGAGTACGAATTCCACTCACAGATGGTCTATTAAATGCACTAACGATTCTTCAGTTATTTAAATAGTCTGTATGTGTAAAATTTCATGAATCCGATATGTTCACGTCTTCAGAATCTTCTGCGCCGACTTGATGTTGTGCAACAATGTTTTTCTTGCCGAAAACCATGTTGTTAGTGGTTACGTTGAAATATTGCTTCCACACATATCATTTTAAAAACCTATTCCACACATATCTCTTTTGAATTATTTGGCATTATTTTGTTCACTTGTTGAATTAAATGCATTCCACACACAATGTTTATTCTGTATCAAATATTGTTCGCTCCGGTCATATAATAGGTTTCTTAAACAAACTATAAAGGTGGATTTAGCATCCATTTTAAGATATGCTTCCACACATATCGCAATTTTAGCAATTTAAAACGCGCCGTTTCACTTTTTTAAAAAACTACGAAATATTTGCGAGAAACATTTGGGGACAGTTTGTGTTACCAAAGGGAGCGGGCCCTCAAATCTATGCGATGAAAAATTATGATGTATTTAAAAATATATCGTAAAAAATGTTACCTCAGTCGACGTTTTGTTTACATTTTGTACACCCACACATATCCATCGAAGTCACGTGTTATCGGCACCTTGATAAATGAAGGGTTCTATGAGGTAAAGTAAATAAATCTATTCTTAGCCTTGGTGATCTTAACCCTAATTTAATGGAATAGGTTCATGCAAGGAGTCTATATATTCCTAATATTTAGAATATCTATCAATAAATAAAGGCTTTAAGACAAATTAGAAAAAAAACAATTTCTAGCCTTAAGTGACCTTGACGTTGACCCAGTGACCTCAAACTCCATCTAAGAGTATAAATCCATGGAAGGAACCTAAATATCAAAGATGTTGATTTATAAATGAAGGCTCTATTAGGTAAAGTAGATAAGTCTGTTTTTAGCCTCGGCGACCGTAACCCCAATTTAATGGAAGAGTTTCATGCAAGGTGTCTATCAATCAATAAATAAAGGCTACATGACAAAAAGTAGAAAAATCTATTTTAGCCTTAGTGACCTTGACGTTGACTCAGTGACCTCAAACTCCACTTTAGGGTAAGGGTCCTTCCAAGTTACCTACATACCAAATATCTCAAATATTGATCATCAAAAAATGAAGACTCTAGAGGAAAGGACAAAAAATAACGTTCTTGAACCAAGAGAATAGCAGAAATTCATGGAAGGTGCTTATATCCAAAATATCTAAGATATCTGTCAATATACTAAGGTTCTATGACGAAAATTGAAAAGTTTATTTTCTACCCTTGGGACCCAGGTGTAGGGTCAATTTTGACCCGAGGGTCAAGATTTGAACAAACTTGGTAGATGTTTACTAGGCCTAGGTTACCAATCAAGTATCTTAACACTAATCTTAACTTGATCAGTACCTCAAGTACTTGCGCATATCTAACGGGTTTTACGGTTGAATGATTTTTGGCTGAGTTATGGCCCTTGAATGAAAAAGGCATTTTAGCCATATAATGAATTTTGTGTTTCAGGCTTCACAGTAATTTCAACATGCTAAAAGGTAGCCAAAACATATAGGGATCACTTACCCATCATCTTTCTGTCTGCTTGTCCATCCGTATGTCTGTCTGTCTATCACAAAACTTTCCTGACTACTTCTCAGAAACTACTGGTGCGATTTCATCCAAACTTTACAGGAATAATCAGTACCAAGTCTAGTTGTGCGTATCTTCAACATTTTCCAGTTCAATGATTTTTGTCAGAGTTATGGCCCTTTAAAGTTTGTCCGGACTACTTCTCTTATACTACTAAAGCAATTAAAATGAAATGTAACAGGATTGATCTGTACCTCAAGTACTTGCGCATGTCTTACAGGTTTTTCGGTTAAATGATTTTGGCTGAGTTATGGTCCTTGAATAAAAAAATGCGTTTTAGCCTACAAACTGTCCAATCACCTCTCAATACTACTGTTTAATTGGCTATCATCAGGCGACATATGTGGTCACTGAACGCCCTTGTGACCCCAACGACATAATTTGAATAATTTTGAAAGAGAACCTCTAGGTGATACACTATAATCTGTATAACGGACACACACACACACACACGTTAATCGCTAGATGCCACCGTATCGTAGATTCTGCGGTGGCATAAAAAATAAATAAGCTGTGTATTATGAATTACAATACTTCCAACTGATCTGTGAAACTTACCGAATAGCGATGCAAGTTGTTCCGAACACAAATGTCTATTGCCTTTGAAATATTTTTAGATCATGACTGACTAATATACGTAATAATTAAAGTAGGAAAATGAAATGATAATATAGGCAATGAAAGAAGCAACAGATAACTGACCGATCATAAATATGTTAAAATGACGCACAAATAAATCAAGTAATTCTAGAAAATGACTGCTAATATGTGATGCTAAAAGCCATTGAACAAATTTAGATGATATTCTAATTTCTAAGCTGAACGTTTTCTCAATAATAATCCCGGACATGTCAGTTTTGGTCGGTGTATTACACTTATTACGTTTGTCTTTATAGCGGAATCAAACATCTTATTGTAAAATTGAATTCTGCAATTGATACAAAAATGACTACAGCATAAACATTTCCAAAAAGCTTAGTGTGTATGCATCAATTCTTTCTTTAAAATTTAAATTTAGATTATATATTATAAAATATTATTTTAGATGATCACAATAATAATTATATATATTTTTGTTTCGTTATTTGAAATCGCTATATGTGTAAATTAATTCAAACTTTGGATGAAAATTAACATTAAATAGATACATCTTATATTTGTTCAGAATAATATACACAAAACAATAAAAATATAAGGAGATTTTCTAATTAAAAACAATGAGACAATTTTATGAAAGAAATGAATTTCATTAGCAAACTGTATGACGGACAGAAGTAAGACATCACAAAGAGCATCTGAGACAGCCAGTGCATTTTGTCAAATACCATCTAATCTAATTTCAGTTGAGAGGGACACAAAGGTATATTTAAACAATAATTATAAATTGGCATACAGCCACCAAGAACGTAATACTTTTAGCATTTTCAATTTATTCAGGCAAATACAAATTACAGAATACAATTTCAGCCTATTTAAGAGAATTTTTAATATTATTGTTTGTCGAAATCAAAGCTCCTAAATGATGAATTGAATTCACACGATCGCTAAAGGACAGACGGACGGACCTCTGGAGCTTTAAAGGAAATTTTTATCTCAGTATAACCCTAGACATTTAATTGTGCGATTTACAATTGGTTGAACAGTTCGTAGATCACCTGAATGTTCAGAAATAAATTGCATGTCACCAGCTTGAAGTTATATAAAAGCTGGTTCCAAAGGGAATTCAAATCGTTAACTCAGCCACAATCTGTTTCATTTATGATGGAGATGAGAGATTCTTTTTATTATCAATAATTCAAAAATGGTGTAGGACAATAATAACTATGAAATCAGTAATCTAAATTCAAATAATGAAATATATCTATATCTTTAACATCGGTATTCAATGCAAACAGTGAAAGTTGTTACATCAGTAATACTTGCGTGGGTCAAATATACTAATTTATATAGCTATCCTGCTAAAACTGTCTCTTAGCATTTCTTAAGCACCTACTGTGCCTTCTTTATAGTCCTCAGCTTTGCAATTCCATAAACAATTACTAGTACATCTCAACATTTAAAGAATCTTAAGAAATCCGACACTTCGTAGATACTTCATTTTACATTTCAAACGCAGAAGTTCGATTAGATTCAAGACTTAATTATAATCAAAAGATAACCTGCAAAAGCCTATGTCTTGATTATGTTCTTTATTCATGTGAAAGAACCGTCATGGACGATGTATTTCAGTGTAATGCTTTTAAAAGCATCTGTCAAACTAGAAACGTCAAAAACTTTGTCGTAAATGCAATTGTGAATTTTTACTTTGAGTCTTATTAAATAAATTAAATAGAAGACTTTTTAAATTAAAGTTATTCGTCAGTCTGTGATTTTTAAGCTGCACTGAAAACATTAAAAGACGACGATGTTTTCCGTCTGTCGTTTCAGGGACTGTTACGAGCCTAAAATGTTTAAGAACTATAAGGTTTTGACTGAAATATCTTTTTTTTGTATTTAGCATGATACTTGCATTGTGCAAATGATAATAACGACAAAAATTTGTGTTTGGCATTGTTTTCAGTATCGGAAGCAAATACATTAAATTATTAGATCGCTCAACAGAGATGGTAACAGAGGAAACAATTAAGATGTATACAAGTCACCAGACTTTTTATTCGGCGATTTGGTATAGAGTGAACAGTTGATAAAGCGGACACTTATTAGTCGTCAGCAACAGGCCGTTTATATTACATGTATTCAGTTTATGCTACTGCGAAATCAAGCAAGCCATAATCGGAGATCTTTCTGCAATATGTGACAAAGTATCTGAAAAAGGTTTATCTGATTTAGATATACGATTCACATCTCTATTTTGAACGATGTTACTGACTGATAGAACTTCAAATCAACTTGGTAAGACAAATGTAGTAAATAAAGAAATATTGTATGAGGAATAATAAAGCTTTTATTGTTAAAAGTTAAACGTTTGTAAACATTTGAACATAGTTGGGGTCAAAACTAAATTGATTAATAAAATCATACAAAAATGGAGGAATTATATGACAGATAAATCCAGTATAGGTTATTTGATAAATGTAATGCTTCAAAGCAAACTTTTAAGTATTAAAGACAGCTGTCATAAACCACTCCCTGATTATGTTTTTAACACTTTGTTTAGTAGGTCCAGTTTTGTTACAAATAATCAGTATTATATTTTCAATAGTAGGATACTACGTCATCGCGCACCTGTTTTCTCCTCTCTCGCGGATCAACAATCCGTCGGTTGAAAGGTAAAATGGTATTTTTTTTATAAGAATTCTGTAGAGTTGCAAAAAATGATGTTGTGCACCGAAGATTGGTTAGTGTGCTTTGTATTTACGTAAAGAATTTTTATAAGTGTAAAATTCTAGTTTAGGTCTGAAAACGGGTGAAAGTTTTTTCTGAATGCATGCTTTAAGCAAACAAAAACAGATATATACATGTACTCGTATTTTTTTAACAAAAATATTTTGAAATGGTACAAAAAATGCAAATAAGTGAAAACCTGACATCATTTATTTTCGGTTGGGGAGGCAAAACAAAAATTCTTTAAAGGTATTATTTTGTTTCAGGAATATATTATTGCAGAAACGTGTATAAATTTGCTTATATCTGACCGATTATTTAAAAATTGTTTTCATGGTCGTTCTATAGAAACATATTGTTACTACATATAAATGGAGAGAGAGCACAAAACAATTATCATATTTGTAAAATAACTTTTTATGTGTTCCATATTCGTCCACATACTGTCCGTTTACCCAACATTTTGTTGGCACTAAACATATTGTCTCTCATCTTTTCTCTTTTCCTCTATGTTGCCACTAACTAAGCACTCGGGAATTCGTTTTGTGTTATAAAACTATAGCTGCCTAGGATCACGTGACTACCGATGTGCCGGTCAACCTTTTGTTTTTGATTGAAAAGTGTTTGCTTACTCGAGTCTATGTAAAACGTTTACCGCCCGAGATAGAGTTAACACCAGGGACAAGTTTGATCTTGGTAGAGGTCCAATAGAAAATTTGCAAAATTAAAGAACTCTGGATCTTGTGGTTTCTTAAAAGAAGAAAAGAATTTCCTAAGATTCAGTCCAATGTACATAGCTATTCAAACTTTTCCAAAAATAAAAAAAAATCATTGTGTTGACATTGCAAGAAAGATATTGAGACATAGAACATATGGTTATGTCAGCATATATAGAGCTAGACCTATTTCTTTTCTCATTTTTCTCGTAGTGAAATTTCTATTCAACGCTAGAAAAAAGCGTACTACAAACTAACCTTGGTTTATATGTTTAACTCGGGTAGATGAAGCAGTAGCGAGCACATTTTGTCATAACAAGCTTTGAAATGTTTTAAATGGCCCTAAGTAATTTTTACTGCTACTGGTCTGCTTTTGATTCGATTTCTTTTGTCTCATAGGGTTGAATTTTTGACAATGATTTAATCACATATATCTGCTAATTCATATTCAAAGGATTCAGAATCAGTGTCAATCAGTTCATATAATGAGGAATTGCAGTTAAGATTCAAACATTGAACACTATCTAAAACGGATTCATAAATGCAAATTGCATGTTACAAAGCTCAAACTTATTCAATTTACAACCGTAATACAACATTTATATTGTAATGCAAATTTAAAACCTCAATAAATCATGAATCCTTCGAATAGAAATTGTCAGACATTTGCACATAAATGATTGCCGAAATTTCAGGCTTCTGAGACACAAGAAATCAAATAAAAACCACGTTAGAGCATATGGACAAATAATTAAACTGTCTAAAACTACTTTTCAGCTGTACAAGATTGTACAAAGTACTGTCTAGCATGCCTCTGCCAAGGATTCTTCGATTATTCTGCTTTGTTCTGTCCGAACGAGGGTTTGCGTTTTCCAATTTTTAGACTAACCTATTTAACAAGACCATTATTATGCTCCCGAAGGAAGAACATATAGTCGGCGACCTGTCCGTCCGTACCGTTCGTCTGACTGTCCGTCTGCCTGTCCGGTTTGTCTGGAGTATAACACAATATCAAATGGAGGGATTAACTTTAAAGTTTTACAATGATAGTGGACATTGAGTGTAAACTGCACTGCACAAGATTATTTACTTACCTTTTTCTATTATTTCCCCTTAGCACATTTTGTCGTGGACATAACTCTGAAACCATTTAAGACATTAAATTGATGTTAAGAACACTGATAGCGGGCAGTAGTAGAAAGTGCATTAAAAACTATAATTCTAGTTGCCTAAATATGCTTGATATTCAGGACAATGATAGAATCATAGCACTTCTTTGCCATGCTTATTAATTGCCTCCCCTTATTCTTGTATTTTATAATGATTTTCTGGAGCATAACTCCAACAGTGTTTTAGGTATTGTATTGATATTACACATGTTTTTCGATGGCAAAAAGAGGAATGTGGAATTATAGTATAAAAGAACTATAACTCTACCTTGCCCCTTCTTTTGAGATTTTTTAATTATAACATATTATAATTTCCAGAGAAACACACTAAATCTCTTCAATAAAAATTAAGATAATTTTACATATAATAATATAGAGTATACAAAGCAAGTGTATCCAAGAACTGTAACGTCAACTTTTTCTCTGTATGAACTATTTCCTTTTTTATTGCTTATAATGCATCCCCAGAGCGATACTAAAAACAATTCAAGTTAAATTAGATGTCATTATATTTGAGAGCATACATTTAGAGATAGCCACCTTTGATTTGCTGAATGGGACAGAAAAAAATCAAAAGTACAACTGTGATACGTTAGTATTTGTGTAGTTACATGTTGAGTGTATTTCTTTACAAACTGCTTACTGGTGCATTGTCTTTTATATCACCTTTTTGTAATGCTTTAGTCGAAATATTGTATCACAAAATGGAAAAAATACATATTGTCTTGCTTTAAAATATGTAGCATCTTTCCTTTTTAATAGGTAGTTTGAGATATATTGCTGTCAATTCTATATTTTCAAATTTTGATAAAAATCCTTACCATGACATCATATTTTACTTTTAAATTATTTCTCCACAACAAAAGATATGTAACTGAATTGGCTTTTTTAAGTTCTGTCTACGATTATACATAGGAACAAATACTAAAAATACACCCATTTTGTATTAGTGCTACTATGGTGAGTATCCATCGGTTCTGCCAATGTTCTTGTTAAACTTAGTATAAGATTTATCGGGCATAAATTATTGCATCATTTTAGAAACAACACCCTGAATGCGTTAACATTTTAGAAAGGCAAATTAAAATGCCTTAAAACAAGTCTATACCGAGGATTTGTTATTTATCCGAATAATCTTATCGACTTCATGAGGTTTAAAATACGTTAGTTGAATTTCAGATGCACAGAAATGCTCAGTCAGCTGAAAATTATACCAGATATTCTGATCTAAACTCTGACATACTAAGAGTGTCTGTTACGTACCAGCAGTACCTGTATACCAAGCGTTTGCTGTGCAATTTACTGTTTTTGCAGTTTCCAGATTAAATGATGAATATGAAGCATAACTTCTAGTTACAAGATGTAATGTTCTCCAAGAAACAAAAATACAAATACTGTGAAATCATTTTTGTTCGCGTAGGACGAATTTTCGCGTATTTCGCGCTAGGAACAATGCGCGAATTTAAGACCGCGCTTTTATTAAACTAATAAAACACTTACGTTATCCGAATTTTGATCCTATCCGAAAAACCTACATATATTTTTCCACTCACTTTTGACCATTAGTTGTTGTTTTTAGCCAATATAACTTGAATAATCGGATGTTTTGACAAATTCTAAATATCTAGCAAAATTAAAAAGAAACTTATGATGTTTTCTCTTTTTAAGTATGCTTCATTTGTATTTCCTTAAATTGTTGAACGCTTGTCTGAAGCGTTTACTAATAATTATTGCATCGTTGTCTCCACTATTTCGATAATTCGTTAAATTCTTTAACTTTTCAATGAGAAACGAACTTTGTTTTGCTGTTGCAACTTATTTTATTCTTTGAGAATGTAAGAATGAAAGCGAATAGAAGTAACAACACATAAATAGGACATGAACGAGTCAAGGTAATTTTCGCAAGCGGCAATGTTTTTTTAGCGTAACTGATTAGACAAAAAACCTGTCGGTATCGATCTTTTAATCTGTGCACACTTAATCTGTGTCAGTTAACGTCAATTAACAGCTGGACCTGTCAGTTTGTATATTCGAAAGCGGACCGCGGTAATTGACACGTATACATCCAGCATCATGCAGCTGTCGTCTGCTTTTTATGCTGATAAAAAAAATTGAATCTGAAATTGAAAATGCGCGAATTTAGGACCGCGCGAACTTCTTTTTTTGGCCGTTTGCGCGAAATTTCATCCCAGCGAATTTAAATGATTTCACAGTAGAAACTAGTTAACTATTTTTATGTATTTGCAAATAGTGTATAAACATAAAAGACTGCTTTATAAAATGTTACAAAGTAAATGAATGAGATTTAAATTCGGATGCATTAAAGTACATGTAAGAACAAAACTATGACAGAAATACAATTAAACCACTTAATTCCTGGACGCAACTCGTAATAGTTAGGTAAAATAGAAGACCTTTTTAGAAGAAATGCGTAGGAAAAATCAGTTCAAGAATTTGACAAAATTTAAGTTTCCGGTCACGTGCTGTAAGTTTGTGTATGTGAGAATATAAAACGATGGCTAAGGTCTACTGCGAAAAGCTTTAACTCTGGTATTAATTAGCCGGATTCACTTAATTTGATCATTTGATGACTTAAAATTTTGCCGTAAACATGTATTTGTTTTATGCAATAAATGTATTGAATTGAATTAAATTGAACTTAAAAGCTATAAGAGTAATGGTCATGTTATTTTAAGCAGCTTTCGATAAAAGGAAATGTTTTAACTACCTACATTCGCGTAATAGGTTCTTTTGATGTAATATCTCATTTGATACAACCGATATGCCAGATCGTGCCAAAAGCAATTAATTTTGTGCTTTTACCCGTCGTCGTTTAAATGAAAATTTTTTGGTTGTTATTTTTACGTTCTGCGCTTGCAATTACTAGTGCCCACACAATAATAAAGAATCTGAAAGCGTTTGCGTGATGTGTCAGTATTTTTCATTAGCCGCATCTCTCCTTAGAAGATTCCAGAAATGGACTGCATTTATACTTTTTTGTCAATATGCATTCCTACAACACAAAAACACAGAATTTGTAAAGAACCACTTATTTTTGTATTGTACAAAGAAATGCTACTACATTTCTATTTTATAACATTCAAAATAAAAATGTTAAAATGTTACAATATATAATAAATTATGTTTGTATTTTAGTGTCCCGTAATAATTTATATCTGTTTTGTATAAAAAGTATTACAATGTCAAACTACGAGCAAATGACTATTATAATATTGAAATTTTCATAAACAAATTATATTAAAAGTGAGTGCAGCTGTTTATTTATTATTCTGTCGACATGAATTTAACATGCACACTGTAACATTGAACAAGTTTCCGTAAGTGTTTTATTTTTTTAAATACATGTACAAATCATTTAGTATGCATACTTATATGTGATAAGCTTTTAGTGTATGCATACTTATACTACTCAAAATTTGATCACTTTTTAATGATAACCTCAAGATAACTGATTTTTTCTCATACATGTAGTTTATTCACATGGCAAAGCCGACCTGTCCAGCAGATTTTGATTGTTTACCTGTACATGGCTCGAGATGCACGGGAAAAGCGATACCCCTGGAAAAGTGGTGCACCGCGGCCATGTACCTTCATGTACACATCCGTTTCATTCAGACTTCGCTTGTGCATGGTAACGTTTATATCGAACCTAGCACTGGTCATGGCAAATCTACGGCAAAGACGGCGTATTGACAATGAGGAGACGAATAAGGGTAGGGATGCTTGAGGCTGGGCGTTTCCAACGGCACGTGGCAGGTGTCCTTGGGGTGTCCCAGAGCACCGTTGCCAGGATGTGGCGACGGTTTCAAACTTACGAGGCATGTCACGCATAGGTATGGCGGAGGGCGTCAGAGGTCCACAACTCAGCCTAAGGACCGGTTAATTGTCGTTCAAGAGCCACGCCAGCGCTTTGTTACCGCTACTGCCCTTCAAAATGACTTCCATAATGCCACTGGTGTAATACTTTCCACTCAAACCATCAGGAACCGTCTTCATACAGCTGACATGAGGGCTAGAAGGCCAGCAATCCGAATCCTATTGACGCGAAACCACATCCAGGCACGTTTTCAATGGGCCCACGATCACGCCAGGTGGACGCTGCATGACTGGACCCCAGTGCTGTTCACTGACGAGTCTATATTTTGTGTGGACTTCACTGATAGGCGAGTGCGGCAATGGAGATCCGCCAATGAGCGTTTGGCACCCGTATGTGTTGCTACCCATGACCGTCATGGAGGGGGCTCGGTCAGGGTGTGGGCGGGCATTAGCATGCAGGGAAGAACGGACCTGCACATTGTTCAAAACGGCACATTGACGGTTGTACGATACGTCAATGAGATCTTAGATGTGTACGTTCGTCCGTACGCTGGTGCTATGGGCCCTGAGTTCATTTTAATGGACGACACCGCCCGGCCTCACATGGCAAGGATCACCGACGAGTACCTGGAGACAGCAGCCATAGAGAAGAACGGACTGGCCAGCAAGGTCTCCAGACCTCAATCCAATAGAACACGCCTGGGACATGCCGCAGACTGCAATATCTGCTCGCCCAGTCTAGCCAACCACGGTCCCTTGGCTACAG
Organism: Cyclina sinensis; assembly: GCA_012932295.1. Taxonomy (NCBI): domain Eukaryota; kingdom Metazoa; phylum Mollusca; class Bivalvia; order Venerida; family Veneridae; genus Cyclina; species Cyclina sinensis. The sequence continues at coordinate 59,355,971 of JAAONU010000011.1, read as the reverse complement.
CAGGCCCTTCTTGACGAGTGGGCTCGACTCAACCACAACAAAGCATCCGGAGACTCATTAGCAGCATGAGAAGGCGGTGTAGGGCAGTAATCCAAGCAAACGGCCACCACATGTGATATTAAAGCAAAATTTGGGCCATAGACTTGATTTTTCCAAAAAGTTCCATTTCATCTCCTGTCTGTGTTATCCCAAATTCGTGCCCCTCCCACGGCTCAGCCTCTGTCACGCTTCAACGGTTTACAGACTTACTCATTTTTTTGGTACCAAACTGTTGTCATATGAACATATTTTCAGAATCACAACAAAAAATGCAACTTTTCAACCTTATGTAGTAAATATACAATTTCTTATAAGTGATCCCTATCAAATTTTGAGTAGTATATATGTGATAATCACACCAGTTGAGATCTATCTTAGCAAGTGTTCATACATTTTTTTGCATTTCTATCAAATATCTTAGATTTCTAAAATATTCTCGTAGCAATGGGATTGACCGCTGTATTAAGTAGACTTCGTATGAATTGATATCAGTAATTTAAGCTTAACATACTAATAAATACATGTTCTATAACTTTACGTTCTAATGATTATTTCATCCTTCTAGTAAGATAATGTTTTAAGTTTATTTTTGTATTTAGACAATACGTGTCTAGATTCAATAGTTTGAACACTAGGAAATGGTGGTTTCATATTATAGGGGAATAATATCTAATACTAGCTTTTGTAAGATTTTAAAAAGCACCTGCTTATTTCACTACCAGTAAATCACCAATTAATAATTTACAAATCTAAATATTATGATATTTGTTCAAGTAATGTAAATACAAACATACGAGGTATAGTTTTGCTATATAATTAATAGATAGAGTAATTGAGTACACTTGTATCTTACCTAATTACCTACTGAAATTCAACATTCATTTCTTTCAACTGGAAATGGACATATCAAAATCAAATAACTGTCAGAATTAACTATGGATATGAAGGAAGACTTAATACAAAAGCGAAAAACGCGTATCAGGAAAAAACACAGATTCCCAACACAGTCAAAAAGTGGAGAGGAACAAAGAGCATAAATTATGTATCAGTACTGATATCTAAAAAAGACACCACAGACAATTAACAAAAAATGAAAATCCGCGTGCTCACCGCCTTGGAACGGGAAGTGGCAAATCATTTGCCACTGGGGGTTTAAGGATCGTTTTTTTTCAAACATTTGAGATTGATGGAATAATAAAACTATGACTTTTTGAACAGTCTACTGCACCTAAAATAAGTGATACAAATTTTGCGACCAAACCTTTCCATTATTTGTACTGTGTTTCTAATTTTCATATTGCGGACTCTTCGAGTACTGCTACCACTGTCGCAACAGAAAACAATATGGAGGCAATAAACTTGCAAATAAGTTCTCATTATTTCAAGATTTACAGCTTATACCTGAACGTCAGTATCATCTTAATAGAAGCTGTGTAACTGTTTTTTTTATATATTTTTAAAAGCGTCGTCTTCGTCATTCAATAAACATTATTTTTTGTTAGAACTCGCATCTTCTTAAACTCAAGCTTAGTCGGAGTTTAACTGTGTTTTTATTGTCTTAGGTTTACTTTACGACTTTAGTTCCGAGACACAACTTTGTTATAAGCTTGCCTTTCTTTCTTTTTATTCCATGGATCGAGGGCAAAGAAATATTTGACTGATCACTTGTTTCTTATTTCTATGACACGAGCATCTATCGGAATGCTTTTATAAAGGGGCTAGAGGATTAGATTTAAGCAAACGGTATTACAAACTACGTCAGCTTATATTACCTGCAACTCCTTACATGTATTTAAAATACCAGTTGGTTAGCACTCCGTATGATGTGACTTGAGCGTGATATTTTAGTTAGAGTACCTTATTTTAGATGAAACATCTTCTAAGGAAATCACTTAATGAATATTTATTTCGTCTTCATCAGATAAAAGAAGATTGAAGACGTACACACTTTATCTGTCTCTGGCAGGATGACATTTTCGGACTGATAAAGACTGAGTGGAATAAAATGCATTTTCGGGAAAACCTCATGGAATTGAGATAGATGCGGACCTAGGATTTTAAGTTGTATTATTTTTTTATCAACTGCTGTCAAGTTTTGTTTTCCATATGGCAGAAAGATTTATTTTGCTGTCGACTTAAAATTATTTAGAACAAGATTTAGTTTTTGAACCAGTCAGAAAATAGCAGTTAAAATAAAACATTCGAAATGTATTGACAAGTGAATGCCCATATGAGAATTGCGTATGTCTAAAACAGAACATACGTCATAGTACAATCGTTGAAACTCAGGAATACCCAACGTTCTTGCAGTCATAAAGGTATAAGTCATTACAGCTGGCTTGCAAGTAGAAATTGCAGACATTTGGAGAGATGACCCCGATATTGCCTTTAAAATTAGACATATGGCGTTCGAAATGTAAAATGGCGCTTATTTTTATGTTTACAGCCTTTTTGATTCAGACAGCTATGCGTTATGCAAACCTAACTTAGTTTAAATTAAAAAAAACATAAAACGTATCTGTTAACAACTATAAAATGATGTATCCATAAAGAATTCGAAAAGTTCAACATATTGTTTTTAAGAGTCTGACTTTAAGTTATCAATAGCAACAGCTGGCGTCTATTAAACCTGAGCGTTCATGTAAGAACGTATAACGATGACATACAGGTAGTTCCATATATATTTTTTTGAATGTAATACATTAGTATGTATAATCAAATGTAATGCTGTTTTGCCATATTTGTATAATTCATGAATATATCCCGACTTAGGTCTGAGACCTTCCTAATACAAAAAGGAATGAATAAATCTGAAACATATCACATTTGATAATGGATTACGTCAGGGTTGTAGTTTAAGTCCTGTTTTGTTTGCAATGTTTATCAATGAATTGTATTCAATGCTATGTGATAACAACATAAGAGGGATTCAGTTATTTCCTGATATTGTTGAAATATTCATATTGATGTTTGCAGACGATATTGCCTTAATTGCAGATACTGTTGTCGGGTTGCAAAAACAACTAAACATTTTATACCAATTTTGTAGTAAAAGCAAACTTGTGGTAAACATTACAAAAACTAAAATTCTCGTATTTAAGCGTGGTGGTCAGTTAGCAAGAAGAGAAAAATGGACATACAATGGTAGCCAATTAGATATTGTCAATGGTTTTACATACGTTGGCATATATTTTTCAAACAGACTTTCAATGTATAAAATGGCAGAAGCCATGTCTATTAAGGCTAAAAAGGTACCTATATGTATTTTAAACTCTTTTCAACATGTTCCATGTTTACCATTCAAAACTTTTTTCAAAATTTTTGATTCCAAAATCGCATCTGTCATGTTATATGGGTCAGAATTATGGGGCCTTAAAAAGCCACATTGTATAGAATCACTGCAAATATATGCTTGTAAAAGATTCTTGAATGTAAATAAAACAGCTTGCAATGATGCTATACTAGGAGACACTGGTAGATTTCCAATGAGTGTATATTCATCTAAACGCTGTATTAAATATTGGGTAAGACTATTAAATCTACCTAGGCATAGATATCCTAGACTATGTTATGAAATGCTTATGTACTATGATAATCTCGGTTACAATAATTGGGTTAGCGATGTCAGAGATAATTTATATAGTAATGGTTTTGGTTATATTTGGGAAGCTCAAAATGTGATAAACCCTAAAAATGTTTTTACTTCAATATGTTCAAAAGTTAACAGATCAAGCTTTACAAGATTGGAACGCTAGGTGTAGAGAGAATAGTAAATTATGTCACTATATAAATTTCAAGCAGTGTTTTAAAGTTGAAAAGTATATTAATGCTATAGATGTTGATAAGTTTAGAAGATGTTTTGCAAATTTTCGAAGCTCAGCGCACAATCTTATGATAGAAAAGGGAAGACATTTTAATATTACAAGAGAAGATCGTGTATGTATATACTGTGAAACAGTTATCGAAGACGAGTACCACTTTATGATCATTTGTCCTTTGTACTCTAATCTTCGCTCAATGTATTTGCCAGTGTATTATTTTCAATATCCGTCTGTTGAAAAATTTTATGATTTAATGTCTACTGAAAATGTGAGTTTATTACGAAATCTTTCTATGTATATCTATAGTTCGTTTAAAGAGAGGGAACAGTTAATGAAAATATACAGTTAGTGTAAACATATTGTAAAATATTATATAATGTTACATACGATATACATGTACTGTGTTGATCATAACTATATACAATGTACTATTCATGTGATGTTGTAAATATTGTGTTTGGGCCGGAGGCCTTATATGCAAATAAACTTTGAAACTTGAAACTTGATAATGTTTAAGATTGAACCGAATAAGAAAAAAAAATCTTTTACAGTTTTTTTTCTTTAAGAAATTTTAAACATTATATATATATTTCTATTCGTCGAAACCTTCTTGATATTAAAGATACCCAACACACGATTGAAGACGTTTACAGTTAAGTTTGACAGAAATAGTTTTGAGTTTAACTTCTGACATTTACTATCGTACGCGGCTTATATTCCTCCAAAAGGTTGTTTTGCTGAATGTTTCAAGAAATTCTACGAACATCACAAAGCTATTTAATGTATGTGTGACTTTTGAAATTTTATTTTATTAAATGCCATTACCTGTTGAAATAAGTTTATAGCAATAAACCCATGACATCTTCGGTATTGATGACTGTTTGAAACATATTTAAATGAACCCTTGATTATCATGTAAACTGTTTCTTATCACGAGAAGAAGCCAGTATCCGCTTTATGAGATAACAGTATATACATCTTCTATTTATGCCAGAAAGTACGATTAAAAAAAAAAAAGAATGCGAGCTCACTGACAAAAAATTTCAATGTACATCACTATAAATATTTGGGTAAATAAAATTATCTTAAACGTAAAATATCTCACTTTAATCTGAAAAATGTTGATAACAAAACCCATACAGTTGTGACAAAAAATGAAAACTTGACAGTTCTGTGTTTTTGCATGTCATTATATTGTTTATTCATAATATACAATATCAACATAACTCACTTTTATCCAAAATTCTCATGTGACACGAATACTTATATTGTTATTTGTGATTAATCATAATGTATGATTACAAAATCATAACAATTTGGACCCTTGCCAGTTTTACTTATCAAAATCAGCCGATTGCAGACAATCTTGACAATCTGACAAGGAAGACATTTGATCAAAGACGAAGTAAACGTTTACAAAAGCTTTGAAACCAATTAGCTTTCTCCAAGACATTCTTGAAAACACAAGAGATATGGTCTACAAAATATATCTTGTCGAAGCAATGGAGAACAGACGTTTTTATTCCAGTATAGAAATCAATAAAACGACACGTTAAAGGACTGCCGAAATCAAATTATTTTTTAGTTGCTTCTTCACACTGTTGAGGAATTACGGGATTGGTTTAGACAGAGTGAATCTTGAAATTCTAGACTCTACAACGTGTTATGTAAGAGCACTGCAATATGTAAAAATTGAGAAGAGGTTTTCGTTTAATAAATTTAAGTAATAATTTTTCACTCAAATGAAAATAAACAAGCATTTTTAAGAAAAGTTATATCCTCAGCCCGAAGACAAATTGTAATGGAAAGTAGAAGTAAGGAGGATGTGAAGAAGACAGGCTTTATAGAAATACAGATTATCCAGCATGTACATTCACATATATGAAACAAAACATACAAAATGTGTTTGTCTTGTGTACATAAGTAAAACATGTTACTCAATATTATTTTTGCTATCTCGTTCACACGACATAACTATCTCGTTCCCAAGAGTTAGCCAGCCAACCAATTGTTGCGTAACATGCTTACTGTAAATTTGTATTTTTACTAAGATTTTATAAATTCACGGTATGTAATCCTTCTGGACTGACTTAGACAATTTTTTCGTTGCTGAACTGAATCAAAGTTTTCAGCTATATATATCTGTATATATGTTTACCTACTCGCGAACTATGTGTGTTTCAAATCCTTTATCCGTTTTTGTCACTATTTATTACTATTTCTTAAACATTATCGAGTTTTCCATGTAAATCGGTGGTATTGCTTTTGCAAATTTAAAGAGTTATTTTGCTCAAGGGGATGTAAAGCAAAACTTTCAAGAAGGTCTTTTTGTGTAAGTAACTTTGATCATTGCCTCGATTACATGTTTTCTGTGTCGGTTGAATACGGTTGTATAGCTCATGAAATCGATTTACTTCCTTTTATAAAGATTTAAAACCTATACTTTTTATTGACAAAAGTGCGAGAAAAAAAGCATTTTAACGATACTGAATTGCAAAGATCATTCAAAGAGTCATGCCCGTTGTTAACGTACGTTTATTCTCTTCTAGAGACTTGCATCATTCTAAATTGCCATTTTGTATTTCTACTTAATGTTATTTGTACATTTATTGTGATATGTGAATAGAAATTTGAATTAATCCTTAACAGGAGAATTATGTTTTTTTTATACCAATAAGGAATAATTGACAGCTTGCATTTGTGGCGATTGTCGTGCAAATTCCGGCTGCTTGACTAAATCGCACCTGCTCACCATATATGCACAGTAAAATCCGTATTATTTGAAGACAAAAAAGGATGAGAAAATATATTCAAGTTTTGTAATAATTGCTTGAGTTATCTAAGATCTTAGTTTTCCTGATAAAGCCACTTTTTTGTATTCTATCGAGAAAAGCTCACCTACTTAGTCCAAATACCGCATTTTTTCTATCATGAAACACTAACAGTTTGTGTGTGTGTGTGTGTGTGTCATGCAGAAGTTGTTGCACTTACCGATTCAAATAACAATAAATGTGATCGCCGTGAAGTTTAAATAGCACAGAATGGTTCGAAAAGGTGAGATATTTGTTTAAATTAGTGACTTTGAGTTGCCTTAGCAAAATAAGAAAGGAATACATGTCGCGGTGTAGTCCTCGAGTTATCAAGTAATTGATGCTTGAGTCGTCAGAGATAATGCATAGTTTAATATTAGGAGAATTTAAACGAAATTATATATATTTTTCTTATTTGTGAGTTGAATATCATCAGGACAGATGATGCGTATCTTTTGCTACCATTGTAAAAGCACCAGCAGTACCTCTACATGAGCTACTAAACCCACCTTCTGATCTAAAAAGACATTAAATTATAAAAGAATTTCAGACAGTACTTTATCAACCTATTTTTTGTCTTCCATTGGTATTACTGATATGATAAGCAAAAAGCATTAACAAATAAATATGCCGATCGAAAATTCCAGATTTTGACAGCTTTATTTCTTTAAAAATATACCGAGTCCGGCCATTATTCACACCGTGTTTGCCTTTGGTGCAATCTTTATTATCAAAATAAAAGTAATCAGTTAGAAGTGCATGTGCTGCCAAAAAGTTTCTTCTGTTTGATTAAAAATATATGATTATTAGAAAGATGACTTCAAATAAAGAATAATTTTCGCATTTTTATGAACGAAAACAGTACATGAATATATGAAACAGACTATGCGATAGCTCATTAGTTTCTTTCACATATACAAGTTCGTTGATAAAATTCATGCAAAGATGTTTTCTGAACTATGTCGTACATTGATCTTCACGTCAGCAAATAAGAATGGTCAATGCCAATCTGACTGAAGTACACGATCTAACTACGGTTAAATCTGAAGATGACCCATTCAATGCTATTTTGTCGATAATCTGGATTTCCAGTATTGTTATTTATATCCTATCCAATCAGACTGCATCTTGACGCGTATTTATGGTTTACATGGCGTGTTAATGTTGAGAGTGTAAACTTCTATAGTATGTTTAAATCTTCTTGAATATATTTTGAAAATATTAGTGCTTCGTAGGATAAATGAATTCTCCTTCGATATATATAAGCTTATTTAAGTTTCGGTTTGTATATTCTAAACGAATATTAATTAGAGTATTTAGCATGGTAACGAAACTATTCAAGTAAACGGACATGTTATGCAGTATCCTATCAAATGTCAAAAGCTTCTGGACATTTCCCCACACATAGAATTATCCCAATATTTACAAGATTTCCTCAATTAAAGCGACTGGTTCACAAAATTAAGCTTTAATTTTGTTTGCTTTAAAATCAAAGATAAGTTAATTCACTATGATTTTTTTCTGCTTCTATACGTTATGAAAACTGAAGAAAAAGAATTCGATTTTAACAGGATTCGAACCCATGCTCTTCGTGTCAATAAAACTATGAACAACGACCTAGAGCACTGAGCCACTACGGGATGTTCTTTACAATAGTAAAAAAAATATATTGATATAAACAAAGTACCTACCGCGTGACTAACTAGGTAAATTTTTCCGATAAGAGTGTGAACAACTGTCTCTGTATCTAAAACTAAGAAATTAGCTTGATTTAGGTATGTTCTTCACTACTGTACCCAGAATTTGTACATTTATAAACATTTTCTGTTTTTATGCATCGAGTCAGTCGCTCTAACTCACTGTGGCGTTTATGACAGAAAACGGCTGGGTTGTTTGGGATCCCAGTTAAATACAGATTTTTTCACATGCGTTAAAAAATAGAAACTGATTTACCTTCATAAACGTGAGAGCAGGGCACTGATTGGCTTATTTAAAGGTCATAGGAAGGTGACCTTCTATTGGTGACGTTCAGATCCTTATTGCAGAGCGTTATTTAGGAGCTGATTTTAATCAGATTGAGTCAATGCTATTCTTTGCTTCACGGAACAGATAGATAGTTGTGAACGTCATATACTTCAGAACTGCAATTTTAATCTCTCATAAGTCTTCAAACAATTTATAAACTTTTCTTAATGTTAACCCTTTGACAGTGGTAGGTCAATAATTGCCACGAAACATGCCTTAATCTTAATTTTTGCGATTTAAAACCCCAATAGTGTATCAACTGACACTAGGCTGCCACTCTAAATAAAGCGTAATACATATTTTTATTTTAGAAAACGATTAAAGCCATAAGAAACAGATATACCTGCATTAAGTTTGGATGTAATTAAAATGATGAATATGTCTTCTTTGAGGCTTTTATACATTAAAAAACGTCTTTGCGAGTACATTTGTAATTGTGTAATGAAACTGAACATGATTCTTTTTAATCATTTGCGGCAAGGAAATTAAATGATAAAATCGCGTTATGGGGATTAGAATAAAGGAAATAATTAGGATGTTTACATTCTACCAGAGCCTGGAATACACGATTTGCTGTTTTTTGAACAGTTAATAAACCAGAGATTTAGTGGAAAACACAAATTAGATGTCAACAACAGACACTGATGCTGTAGTGTTATTTATTTTATGCCCCTAGGAAAACAGGGCATAATATAGCTTTTTCTGCAATATGATATACATTATATGGAGAAGTTATAATAGAACAAGAAAATACTTTACCGTGACAATTTAAAGATTTTGGCTTACGTTTCTTCGAAACAATATTTTAAGATGAATAATCGTTTTCTTTGGGAAATATAGAGATGATAATTATATAATTTAAATCTTTTGTCCATCAAATTTAAGTATTTCTAGCATGAACAGATCACACGTTAGAAACAGAACTTTATAAATGGTAATATTTAGGGACGGGAACGGATACTGAAATCAATATTTGGTTTGCCATAATCGAATATATTCGAATATTTGATTTTCATAATTTCAGTCAGTTATTTTCATTTTGGTTTCCAAATATTGGTTTATACGAGTTTTGGGAAACCGCTGTGTATCATCCAGAGATGGCGTAGAAATGGCTTGATTAATGGAAGATTTAGATACTCATTGAATAATTGGCATATACACCACATATTTCCTTCTTTAAAACGTGAATTATCGTAATGCTGTGACCAGACAAACTTCTTTTTTTACATTTTTACTGCAGCTTAAACACGTCATTGTGACAACTTTGCCCTGATAACTGAATGCAGACATTACAGCTTACAACTGATATGTTACGATAAAAGCTGTCAATGATACTTATTTCTTTCTCTACTTCTTGAATTTCTTCTGGAAAGAAGTGGCATAAATAAATCACGTTATTATATACATATACGTACGTACAATTATGCCAGGTTTCAAATTTGTAACTGTTTTAGACAGTAATTGTGGCAAGTGAAACGTTGAAATATTAAGTTTTTACATTTGTATTCTATATTGTTTCATTTGTATTTTTAAATAAGTTGAATTAGTTTTGTATATTTTTCATTAGTATTTAATATTATCTCAAGCATATTCAGTGTATTTACATTTACATTTCCTAATTTTCGTTTCTGTTCAATAACGTCCATTTGTATTGTAATGTCATATTTGTGTTCTGTAATAATATATTGTATTGTATAATCCTTATAAGTATTATATATTTCGCATTAATATTGCAAAAAATAATCACTATTCAATCCTGAAGTCATTTGTATTTTATATGTTGAACATCATTTGCATTCTATAATTATATTCTGTGACTTGTTTATTGAGTATGTCAGGGTGGACCTACTTGACTGAAAAAAAACAACAACATGAAAATCCCATTTCATGATTTAAAGACGTCACTGATTTCAGTAATAGGTAATTTCTGAAATAGTAGCCCCAGAAAACATCCACTTCTTTAAGTTCACATCACTTACATATGTTGTTTACCCTCAGCCAATAAAATCATAACAAAATCAGCAAACAAACTCAAGAATGAAAATCAAAGAATAAAAAGTTCAAACGTATACAATACCAATAATTAGTTCAGGATTGAATAGTTTGCTGTGCAACCAAAATCCACACATTACCAACGACATATATATTATAGTAAATTAAGCAGGAAATGTTTTAAATAAATATGACAAACAGCAGTAAAATTTTACAAAAGCTCTTATTATAATGTTTACATCATTTCTGATAAAGCAACGTAATTGTTTGTCTATTTCCCTAAATGGAAAAATGTTCCCTAAGACGTTTCCTGATTTTTTTCTGCTTAAAGAAGCATACCATAAAATTAAGAGTTTGCCGTTTTCTAGAAAATCATATAAATATCAATTGAATTGTATACATCATTATCCGATGTCAAGGTGTCAGTAAAACAAATGAACTGAGTGCATTAATAGTAGTGTTTTTATAGAGAGTTACTGTACCATTTTGGGGTTGATAGCCATTTACTAGTATTTCAAGTAAACACTGTCTGGACTCTTAAAAGAAGATTTTTTCTTTTTATCTTTTATAGAGAAAGAGCCAAATAAGTATTTCCCTTTAACACCAGCCAAAATTATTTTTTAAAAAAAGAAACAAAACTTCTTTAAAAGTCTTTTTATTCCATTTTGAAAGGTATATAAACAGACATCATACTGCAGATATAGATTCATATAAAATGCTGAAAAACAAGAACAAAAAAAAAATAAAGTTGCATTTCAGACAGCTATAATTGCATTTTATAAAACGTCAATCAAACCTAATTCTATCTCAGAACACATAAAAAAGTATACATAAGTATGAAATGATGTAACCACAAAGAACACAGAACATTCAACATTTTGTTTTAAATAAACTTTCTTTGGTAGTCAAAAGCAGCAGCTGACGTCGCGTAAAAATGAACATTCATATAAAAAGGCATTGTTTGTCATATCAAATATATATATATATATATATATATATATATATATATATATATATATATATATATATATTGTCATATGTGTCTAAGAACTTCTTGATAAAAAAAATTCAATAAATCTGAACAGTACCACATTTCACTTCTAAGACTGAACCGAGTAAAAAAAAGACAAAGAAATTTTTTACAACAAATATATATATATAAACCAAACTGTGACTTAGTTAATCTTATTAAAATGACGTCCGTAAAAAAAACGTGAGGTTTTCTATTCATACTATTGTACTCGGCTTGTATTCTTCTAAAAGGTCGTTTTTGCTGAATGTTTAAAGAAGTTCTGGGAACATCATAATGCGATTCACACGTATTTGTGAGTTTTTAAATTGTATTTTAACAAACGAAGCATCTGTTGAGATATGGAAATAGCAATAAAGTTAACTGTCGGTACTTGTATTGATGAGTGTTTGCAGCGCATGAACATGAACCATTGATCGTCATTTATACTGCCTCTTATTAATTAACTTAATAAAATTGAACTAGATTCTGACCATGTTGTTGGCTTGATACAACCAAAGCCTCACAAATAAAGCTCGAAACTCGGCCAATACGAAAAAACACGGCCGATAAGTAAAAAGTCGGCCAATACGAGATTTAGCCAATCAGGATTCAGGAAAAACTAGGCCTTATATGAGCCTAGGATTTTCACCATGTTGGACGCCATTTTGAATATGCTTAGCCTAGTTTTTACATAAAAGTTTTTATCTCTTAAAAAGTTCAAAAAGTAGCAAAAAAAGTTCGCGGAGACCCTGCGCTATCGGATCACAGTAAATTTAGCAGTGTTCAACTTTTCATTTAGTGATTTTCATATTTACCAAATATTATGTTGCGCGGAAGTGAAAAGCAGACGATCACAAGTTTTACCCTGTTATAATATAATGCTATTAATTAGTCAAATTCATATTGGCTTTGTTATTGGGCTGAAGACAGTCATATTGGCCTGAGGCCGAAGGCCGAAGGCCAATATGACCTCTGAAGCCCAATAACAAAGCCAATATGAATTCGACTAATTAATGACAATTTTATTAATTAACTTTATAATAATATGTTCAATTATCAAACTAAGTAATCCAAAACTCGTAATTTATAACAGGGTAAAACTTCAAAAATAGCGTCCAACATTGTGAAAATCCTAGGCTCATATAAGGCCTACTTTTTCCTGAATCCTGATTGGCTAAATCTCGTATTGGCCGATTTTTTACTTATTGGCCGTGTTTTTTTCGTATTGGCCGAGTTTCGAGCTTTATTGGCGAGGCTTTGGTTGTATCAAGCCAACAACATGGTCAGAATCTAGTTCAATATTATAAAGTTAATTAATAAATTACGGGTTTTGGATTACTTAGTTTGATAATTGAACATAATATTATAAAGTTAATTAATAAAATTGTCATTAATTAGTCGAATTCATTCGGCCTCAGGCCAATATGACTGTCTTCAGCCCAATAACAAAGCCAATATGAATTCGACTAATTAATAACATTATGTTATCACGAGAAGAAGTAATTAACCGCTTTAAGGGATATCTGAACAAAAGGTGAACAAAGTTCATTTTCTAGACTATTGGCACTGACCCTTTATCACCTTTTGCGGGTACAGTTAAAGCATTAAAGCGCATTCTGTCATGCAGGAAGTTTTGCTCTTAACCATTCTAATCGCCGTAGAAGTGGTCGCCATGAAGTGTAAATAGCGTACAATGGTCGGAAAAGTTGAGAAATATGTTCTAATTAGTGATTTCGAGTTGCCGCATCTAAAAAAAGGAAGAAATAAACTTGTCGAGACCACATGTGGTCCTAGAGTTATCGAGTAACTGATGCTAGATTTATCGATGAAAATGCGTAATCAAATATTTAGATACTGTATACAAAGACTTTATATATCTTATTATTTGTGCCTGGTATATTCTTCAGCACATGGTATGCCCTGCTGTTTTAGCTTCTATTTCAAGAAGCACCTACAGTACCACTAACAAATCAGAAATCGCCTTCTGATCTCAAACGACATAAAATATCATAAACCATTTTAGACAGTAGTTAAAAGTCAGCTTATTTGGTTGTCTTCTATTGCTATCATTGATACGATAAATATGAAGCACTGTCATAACAAATGAAAACGCGGATTGTATACCTCTGACTGAGATTGCCTTATCTGTTTAGATAGTACCAAGTCCGATTTGCTTTATCTGTTTAGATAGTACCAAGTCCGATACTGAACAATCTTAATTTGCAGCTCATCTTTGTTAATTATGTAAAATAAAAGGTTTCAGCTGGAAATGTACTTCCTGCTTAAATCAAGTTTGTTAAACTAAACGGCAGATATTAGGTTGAGGATTTCAAACAAATCATTCCACATGTAAAACAATAAAAAATGGATTTCTATAAAACTAAGACGGAACATGAATATACAAATATAAATGTGCAAAAACCATTAAGTTTCATTGATCATTTGTAAGGTTTTCAAGTTATATAATATAATACATAGATCACGCGTTGTAAATTCAAGTTCACTTAAAAAATCATGTAATTTTATATTTTAACAGGGGTCACCACGGCGAAACAAATGACGAAATTAAATAACGGCCAATGCTGATGATTGTTACAAATAGAATGAATACAAATAGTTGTTGAGAATACTACAGAAAACGATTTTTTGGGGAAATGTTTGCTTTCTGGCAGAGGTGTATTCGTTACTGCAATAGATATATCTCATAAGTCTTAAAGTTATATGCTTTTCATATTGCTAACCCTTTGACATTGATACTTTTTATTTATTTTTTGTAATTCAAATTCCTGAGTGTGTATCAGTTGGACACTAGGCTACCTCTATAGAATAAAATGTTATACATATTTATAATTTCAGAGACAGATAAAGTTGCCATTTCCCCCCGAATTATAAATAATAAATTATTAGACCGCTCTATGGAGTTGGGAACAAAGGAAATAATAGGACGTTCACAAATTTATTACGCCGTCGCAAATTACTTTCATTAACTTTCTTTAAACAATGCATTGCGGAATCCCGTTAAGGCTATGTACAAACAATCGCCTGTATGAAAGAGGAGCTTAAAAAATAACTTGTCTCACCCTTTTAGGTGAACATATGTACTAGCAAAAATTTGATGAGAAAATGCCTCGCAACATTTTATGAAGAGTCTTGCGAAGAATAAAGTGACAAATGCGGAAATTTAAATGTTAAATTCCGCCTGTATTTCCTTGCGAGATTGTAAATATTCGCTAGTATATGTTCGTCTTCAAGGACAAGACAAGAGATTTTTATTTTTAAATCTCGCCTGTCAAATAGACAAAACTGTACGTAATCCGAATGGGATTCCGTAATACATCACAACAAAGAAACATCGCCTGCAATACGTTTTGATAAAATGCCTCCTTCTCCCCTTCGCCGCTAATGAAAAATGTTTCAGAACACTTCAACCTTTACCGACTTAAAAAGTATAATGCTATAATGCTAAGATCTTAAAGTATAACGCAACAATGCTACATATAATGACATGCTTGTGTGTCTTTTTTATTAGCCTAATAATTCTATAAAAGAAACATTTCTGCGCCGTACTTAAAATCATACGCCGTCATAAAAGAATTCAAAAAGCAAAAGGAGTTTTTTGTTCTACTGCGCAGAGAACATTTTGTTGTCAAACAGCAGATCATCCAAATGATAAAATAATTATATTTGAAATGAATGCCATTCAAAACTTTCAGGTATGAACGTTGTTTCAGGGTAAAAAAAGTGACTTTTTGACAGCGTTTCATGGCCTTGGCCTGTTCGTTTTAGTTAAGAAAGATCGTATGAAAACATCTCTGAATTCTAAGCAGAATAGAATAGAAAGGTATTTATCAATCCCATTGTATTTATATACATGGCATAGATAAATAGCAGGAATCACCTAAACGTGACAAAAAATCGTATTACATCGGACAGAAATGGTTTAAGATATCCGTAACAGAATCATTTTTTAATTCTGTGACCTTAATAAATGTATCTTATTAGTGTGGTTTCGTAAAATGGTAAAATTGATTGTTTCATTTATAGGAGTTAGACCAAGTTACCATATTTCTAAATGTAAATGCACACAGGATTAGATAAGGTATTTTGACCTTAAAAACTCTGTAGATGGCTTTGGTTTGGACAACTACAACCGACTGAACGTATCAATAGAATTACTAAAAGTGGGCCTAGAATGAAAATCAGACTTTCAATGTCTACATTGGTTTTATCCAAAATCCCAATTACAAATATAAATATTTTGGTTATTTTTCTCAAATAAGTTATCACCACATAAACATATGAAGAATTTAAAATGACAAAAGAAATACTCAAAATTAGAGAATAAATACTCATTTAAAATTAAAAGAGTTATTTTTCAGTGGTTAGAATAACACAAAATGAAAATTTAGACATACAGACAGACAAACAGATACTATACAGACAGTCTTCTTTGATAAAATGAAACCTTGAAGTATATGGCGTGATGCCTGTCTGTTTGCGATGTGTTTCGCTACAAGCATCTTGAATTGTAGTTTACTACATCATTCACAACCATGAAGTTGACTTCAAAAAGCTATAAAGAGTAATATTCGTCAATTTCGTCGGGGACAAAACAGGAGTAAGAAAAAGAAGTTACGTTTGTTACATTTGCATAACGTAAATCATGTTTGTGTTAATTGTGAACATTACCGACTTCCATATACGATCTTTACACTTATACAGAAAGTTATTTATTAATAAAAAGTACAGATAAGGTCAAAGAGGTGGCCAGGTTACTCTAAATGTCTCTTCAGCAATTCTTTGGCAGAAATTATTATCATATGTAAATCCTTTATTCTGGCATAAAGACTTCATTACCTGATTCATATGTAAGATTTTCTGAGATTTCTTGTCTTTACTACTATAGTTTGAATGTTTAGAACGCTTTATCACTTAACTATTTTGGTTATGCCTACAGTTAAACAACAGATGTTAATCATTTGAATCTTTTTTTAGCTTTGTTAGTACTGTTTAATAGTTGTAGCATCATTACGTTATTTTGCAATGTTATTTTAATCCCCTGCCGCGAAGCATTATCGTATAATGTAAGAGTCTTTAACCTTTTAGTGTCTAGACATTTGCCAATAAATAACTCCGCATGTTTGTGAATATTTAAAGGTACCCTTTCCCATAGTTTAAGAGTGTATATATATATATATACTGATATAGCTATTCACATAGGTTAGTTACCACTGTATATACTTATATCTCTATTCACATAGGTAATAGTGTATATTCTAATATCTCTTGATTACACATTCGGATCAAAACATGTAGAATTTAAATATATTATAGATGTTTACGGTCTTATTGAGAGTCCTTATAATAAGCTTAAATTTTCTTTCAGCAAGAATCTTCCCGATGAATATATCCAGTCACCTACAGCTCTAGAAAAGCTGTTTGTTCTGACCAACGGTCATTGAAATTTCCCTAAAAGGTCAGTCAAACAAGATTCTGCATGTCAGAATTACTTAAAATGTCGAGTGAAATAAATGATTTTATTGATTTACTACATATGATACTTACAATATATTTCTCCTGACTGTCATATGTTTTCACTGTTTATCTTTTCATTATTCGTCTAAAAGTGTAGTATTTCTTGAGGCTCCAAAAGTTTGTAAGAAAACTCTATAAACGTAACAGTTTGTCGCAATATCAATTATTTTCTCCATAATTATTTAAATCTGGTCCCGAATACATGAATAAATGAATATCGAATTTATAGTTAGAGTTAATCCCCTTATTTTACTTATAACTGCTTCTATTGATAGTATACTTTGGTTAACAAAACCTGTTCGATGGAACTCGATAAAGTAGTTACAGATGTTATAAACCGTTTATGATTTTACTGTAATGATATATACTGAACCTAAGTGCCTTTTCTATCCGATGAAACACTTGTGTTTATTATGCGAAATATAATGGAAGTCGAACGACATTTTAAAAAAAAAATGACAGATAATAATGGGCATATAGCAATAAGACAAAAATATGTTTTTGTACCGAATTATAATAAGATATTTGTATTTCCCTTCTCTAAATTTGCTTGAAAGGTTCCACTCCATTGAACGTAGGGGCCACCAGAGCTTTAAAAAAGATATAGACGACATTTTGTTTTGAACGGCAAAATCTTTTTCCTTTTGATTTCACAGGAATGTTCGTTATATATATCCACCTATTAAAACTGCTCAAATGATACCACTCTGTTGCACAAAATGGCAGCCAAAACTAAAAAAAAAATAATTGCGTAAAAATAGTGAAAAACGCATATCATCAATAACCGAGTCAAAAATACAGCCTCCCTACACAGTCAAAAAGTAGAGGAAAAGATAACATCAATTTATTATTTATTTATAGATCAATTAAAAAATAATAACACAAAATTAAGGAAAATGAGAATCC
Source organism: Cyclina sinensis (assembly GCA_012932295.1). Lineage (NCBI taxonomy): Eukaryota > Metazoa > Mollusca > Bivalvia > Venerida > Veneridae > Cyclina > Cyclina sinensis. The sequence goes on along the minus strand of JAAONU010000011.1, from coordinate 59,337,831 downwards.
GAGGGCTTACCGCCTTGTCAGTCAGTCATGACATCTCAGAAGATACTAGATCAAAACTGCCTCCATATGTTTGATTTGTAAAACTTCTTTGAAAATCTTTAATTCAAAAAATGTCATTTTGCTTCTGACGTTTTCTTAACAGCATACCCACTGCCAAGATACTCAGATAAGCGATCCAGTGTCATCATGGTCCTCTTGTTTTCTTATTTTGCAATGTCATAAAGTCGCGATAGCTGCATACTAACTTAAGAATGGCCTTTTTAACGCATGACTATAGCTTCTTTCTTTCTGTCTAAGAATATCTCCCCCACTGTTGTTAATTTGAAATAGATGATTATTTTCTAACATTCAAGATAACGAGTCATATAAGTACTTCTTCAGTAAATAATTATTTCTGCTTGTAAACATGTTTTTACATTAGGTTTTATGTGTTGCCATAAATATTACTTAGACTTCTCTTATTTCTCTCGTGTTTTGGTATACTCAGATTTCTAAAGCGTAGACATAAATCGAGAAAAGAGTGGTCAATGAGGTCTAGACCATGCCATTAATATTTATTTATTCATATGACAATATTGTCATGGAAGTTTTCTTGTCTGCAGTGACATAAACCAGCTTTTGCCATTTAAAGATCTGTGAAAACGTTTACTTGAGGGCTTATTCATTTCGAGGAACAGTCTTGCACGATGCTATAAATATGGCAAATACATGTATATATATATTGCTATTTTAAGTTTGATAATTTACTTCTTAATGTCCTTATATACATCTGATATTCTGTAGACATTTTTATAATTCATTTTATTATTGACACTTGGGTTAAGCACTTCTGGATTTTAAATGAATTAATCTGAAATCTATTACGTTTCATTTAGAAATTCTAAGATTTAGTCGAGTAAGAATAAGGAAAAAATCCTTTACAAGATTTTCATTTTTACTCGAAATCTTCTTTGCGCTACATAGACCAAAGAAACGACAATAGCTTGGAGACGTGAACAGTTTAGAATTACTGAAATTGTGGTATTTGTTTCGAATAGATGTATCCATGAGCGGTATAGCATGGATTGTTCTTATCGCCATTTTTGTTATATCGTGCATTTTAGAACAAACATTTTATTAAACAAAACAACAACAACAAAACTTGGGGTTGTTAACGGTCACAGGAATGTGCAGTCCTGTCAAAATCATCACGCAACTGTGACTTTAATGATTTTCCGAAAAACGACTTGTCAGGCAGACCTCTATTTACACTCATATGTTACGTTGAAAAAAAAGAACCTATTGTGAATAACGTCTGAGATTTACCATATTTTTCAGCTTATGATATTTCATAGGCTTTTTTGCTGAATGTTTCAAGAAGTTCTAGGAATATCTGAAAGAGATTTGAATGTCTGTGTGACTTTTGAAATTGTATTTTACCAAATATCCTAGCTGCTGAGCCAAAAGTATAGCAATAATAACCATAAAACTCACTGTATTTGTACTGATGAGTATTATTCAAAAGAAAACTTGATTATCATTTATTTTGTCTCTTTTAATGAGAAGAAGCCGGAATCCGCTTAATGGGATACCTGAGTTATCATATTTATCCTATACTTGCTAAAACATAACTCATTATGTAAGTAATAATTAACACTAGGATCTCACTGACCAAATGATCAATATTCTTCAGTATATATTCATTATGTAAATAAACTTAACTAAAGCGTGAAAAAGAAACAAGTATAGCCTAAATGTGTTTTTTTTGTATACATATCTAAAACAAATTGTAAAAGAAAAATGAAATTATGATTGCCCGTAATTATTGTATGTTATGTACGTGAATAATGCACAAATGTATCTTTATGATAACTTTTTATCACAAAGTCTCATTTAATACAAATGTTGTACAGTTAATTGTGATTAATCATGATTTATGATTGAATTACTTTTACGATTTGGACCTTTACTAATTCAACTCTACAAGATCAGTATTGCAGAGAGACTTGATGATTGCAGAAATGAAAAGTTTATTTATCTGACGAGGAAGGCAAAGATGGAGAAAACATTTTTTTTTCTTTATTTTGTTTGGTACAAAGGCTTGAAACTAATTAGCGTTCTCCCAGACATTTGGGAATGCACATGAGATTTAGTCTACAAAATGTATATTGTCGAAGTAATGGGAAACAGACGTTTTAATTTTAGTGTTTAAATCAATAAAACGACAGTTTGAAGGAATGCTGAAGTCAAATTGACTTTTAAGATGCTTCTTGACACTACTGAAGAAATACGTAATTGGGTTAAAGCAAGTACATTCCATATATATATATATATAGTGATGTAAGAGCACTGCAAGAATGTAGATGTTGAAAACAGACTTTTCTGTAAGAACTTAAAGTAATTAGTATTGACTCGAATGAAAATAGATAATATTATCTTGTTTCAAGGAAATACTGACGAAGCCACCTTAGTTTTAATAATGTTTTCGTACAAAAGAGGTGGACGGACAGGCAGGCAGAATAACACAGTCTCTCTTAAGCCACCAGAGGATGATAGTATCTTTCTTATAAAAAATGAATTATTTTTAAACTGTATGAATAGGTGTAGTTTTAACATTTACAAACTTTTCACAAACAACGTAACTCAGTTCCTTAACTTCTTGCAGTGCGAGTAACCTTGGACATTTCCTTGACTAAATGTTTTCTATGTTAGTTGAATACGGTTGTACAGCCCATGAAATGAATTTACTATCTTTTATGTACATTTTGAATAATATTTTTTTTGCCATTGACAAAATTGCGGGGAAAAACATGAAAAATTTTCGAAATTAGAAACATATTAAAAGTGTCATGACAAAAGAAATCGAAATAGGAAGAGCAATGTACATGCATTGTGAAATAAATAACATTAAATACAATTTAATAAACGTTTATGGACCGAATAAAGACGATTCCAAGCTTCTTGATAATATAATAAATACAACAAAAAATTTAAGTAAAACATACACCATTTTAGGAGGTGATTGGAATTTAACTTTAGATCCAAAAAAAGATAAAAGGGGAGGAAATATGAATACGCATAATTCATGCAGGAAAAAACTTACTGAAATCATGGAACAATTTGATTTAGTAGATATATGGAGAACCATGCACCCAAATCATAACAGATATACATGGAAGACACGTAAGGTATCTTGTCGATTAGACTATTTTATCGTCTCTAAAGATCTTGTAACGTCTATATCAAAATCTGATATTACTAATAGCATAAATTCAGATCATTTTATTCCGAATATATTTATATCCAAGTAGAAAAATTAAAAAGAGGTAAAAGTAACTATAAAATGAATAACTCTATTTTGTTTAATGAAAAATTCAAAGAAAATGTTAAAAAGGCTATTTCAGAATTAAAGGAGCTTAATAAAGACACAAATCCACAAATACTATGGGAACTGATAAAAGGTACAGTCAGAAATGAAAGCATAAAATTTTCAAGTAATTTCAACAAGCAGAAAGAGAATGAAATAGAAAACCTCAATAAAAAAATTTCCCTTTTACTCGAACAAACCCAAAACAACAATAAAGTTAATTTGGAAGAACAGCTTAATATCGAACGTGCTAAATTAAATGAAATATACGAGCAAAAAGCGGAGGGTTTTATCACTAGACTGAAATATACACATCTAGTGAATGAAGATAAAAATATAAAATTATTAAAACAATTAGAAAATCAAAAACAAGAAAGTAAAACAATTAAAATTTTAAATATAGACGGAAAAGAAATAAATAAACAAGAACAAATTTTGAAGGAAACAACAAAGTATTTTAAAACGTTCTACGCTAAAAAAGGTCCATCAAATAATACTTTAAAAGATTTAAAAATACAGGATATGCCAAAATTAAACGTATTAGAAAGTCAATCGTGCGAAGGTGCATTAACCTTAGAGGAAATAACATCGTCCATAAAAGAGATGAAGAACGGCAAAAGTCCGGGGTCTGATGGAATAAATGTAGAATTTTATAAACTTTTCTGGAAAGAAATTAAAACAGATTTATTGAACGCACTCAATTACTCTTTTAAAACTAACAGTATGTCAGAACTACAAAACCAAAGTTTAATCACTCTTCTACCAAAACCAAATAAAGATCATACAAATATCGAAAATTGGAGGCCAATTAGTTTACTAAATGTTGATTATAAAATAGCAACGAAGTCGATCGCATCAAGAATTAAAAAAGTTTTAAATGATATAATTCATAAAAGTCAAACTGGTTTTGTCAAAAATAGATACATTGGAGAAAACATTAGAGTTCTTGAAGATATTATTGAAATTACATACAATAATAACACTCCTGGTATGCTCTTATTTACAGATTTTGAAAAAGCTTTTGATAGTTTAAACCATGATTTCATGTTTAATATGTTTCATATGTTAAATTTTGGAGAATATATAAAAAAAATGGATAAAACTTTTTTACAAGTCACCAAAGAGTGCTGTCACAAACAATGGATTCAATTCAGACTTTTTTGCTTTAGAAAGAGGTGTAAGACAAGGTTGCCCACTGTCGCCTGATATTTTTATCATATGTATTGAAATACTTTCATTTGCATTACGTAAGAACTCTTCTATTAAAGGAATACATGCGTTTGGTAAAGAAATAAAAAATGTAATGTTTGCAGACGATACAACAGTGTTGTTAGATGGCTCAAAAAATAGTTTTGACAATACTTTAAAACTTTTTGAAACATTCGGACAAATTTCTGGTTTAAAACTGAACTACAAGAAATGTGTTGTTCTGAAAATTGGTTCATTAAGAAATGAGCATGACCTTATCTATTCAAAGAAAAAAGATATTCAATGGAACTGTACCGAGGCAAAATCGTTGGGTATTATTTTTCATGCAGATCCCAAAAGATGAATTGAATTGAACTATGAGTCAAAAACAAAAGAATTTTATACGGAGCTAAATAAATGGAAATCAAAACATCTTTCCACTATAGCCAATATAACAATTTTAAAGTCCTTGATATTACCAAAGCTCACTTATCTTTTTTCTGTAATCCCAAATCCGAAATCTGAAATAATTAAGAAACTTAAACAAGACACCTTCGAATTTATATGGAAATCTAAACGGGACAAAGTAAAAAGAGAGACAGTTATTAAAGATTACAAATACGGAGGTTTAAAAATGGTAGATATAGAGATATACATCAATTCACTTAAAGCTACATGGGTCAAAAAACTCCTAGATGATAACAACAAAAGCTACTGGAAACATATCTATTTAAGCGAGTTAGACAAAAATGGAGGAATTACTATTTTTAAGTCACAATTAAATACAAAAGATGCAGAAAGAATAAAGTTAAAAAGTTTATTCTTAAAAGATATACTTAAAGCTTGGTGCAAAATGAATTATAACACAGATACTTCTTTATTCTCAAATACTGTAATATGGAATAATAGTAACATAAAATGTTCAAAAAATCTGTTTTGCAATAATGTATGGTTAAGAAGTGGTATTAAATATTTTTCAGATATATTTGATTTAGAAAACAATGCATTCTTTAATTTCAATATTTTAAAAACAAAATATAATCTGAAAATTAAAGAATATCTTTTTCACCAAAAACTTAAAGCTAGTATAAAAGAGATATTAAAGAAAAAAATTTTAGTCATTAATGCGGATAAAATTTTCACCTATCAAAAAATCTTAAAACCGAAAGGAAAAGTATTTCAAAATTATTAACAGACATACAACTGGCAAAAGTTCCAAACGAAAAAGAAAAATACCAAATTAAATGGGAGCATGCTTAAAATCTCGAAAACAATATAAATTGGGGAAAAAATTAATATTATGCCTTTTAAACTTACTAAAGAAAGTAAAACCCAAAATTTCCAATACAATTTCATTCATAGAAATATCACAACGAATGCTTTTCTATTAAAATGCAAAATAGTTGAATCAAGTCTCTGTTCCTTCTGTAATGAAGCAATTGAAACAATAGATCACTTATTTTGGGAATGCTTTTATACTCAACGTTTTTGGAATCAAGTACGAAAATATATTAATAACAAAGATATTCAAGAGGAAATTACTAAAACGATAACATTTATGTGTATATCTAACAACACTGCGGTATCAGAAATTCTGCTACATGCAAAATATTATATATTTAAAAGCAAATGCAAATCTAAAAATCCATCATTTGATGTTTTCAAGATTAAATTTGAAAGTAGATTAAAATTAGAACAAAATCTAGCCCAGCAACAAGAAAAACTAGAGGCTTTCAAAAGGAAATGGGATAAATTCATTACTAGTGACAGCGTCAAATTGTTTGTACATAAATTACCAGTTTTTTTTTTCATCATAAAAAGTGACGGTCTCTTTTCCCTTGATCACACAAGGAAGTAAAATTGTAAAAGTTAATAATAACTGTATATTGATTGAATCAATTGTAACTGTCATGAATTTCCTTGTTGCTATTTATATCTAACATAGTGATATATTGTAAGGTTGATGGGGGATGGCTCTCCGACCCCCATTAGACCATAGGACGGGAAAAATAAATGGGGTTACCCCCTTTTTGGGGCCCGAACAAAAAAAAAAAAAAAAAGTGTCATGACCTTGGTTAACGTACGTTATTATTGTTTTAGAATTCTAGAATTTATTGTGATATGTAAATATATAGTTGGTTTATAAGATTTGTGTAGGTAAATTTGATATAGTACTTTTTTTACAAAGTAATAAATGACAGTATGATTTTGTGCCCGTTAGCGTGCACATCACTAAGTCGCACCTGCTCACTTTATAAGTACGGTAAAATCCCTATTATTCGAAGACGGCAAAAGATGAAAAGCATGCTAAAATAATGCAAATGATCGAGTTATTGAAAATTTCAGTTTTCCTGATAAAAATACAATTTTTATGTTGTTTGGAAAAAAATCCACCTACCAAGTCCATATACTGCATGATTTTTTCGATTATAAAGCATTAACAGTTTGTTTTTGTGCCATGCAGAAATAATTGCACTTACCTTTCCTAACGACAACAAAACTGATCGTATTGAAGTGTATATAGCATAAGATGGTTGGAAAAGGTGAGATATGTGCTTCAATTAGTTTTTATGAGTTTCTTTAGCAAAAATAAGAAAGGAATACATGTCGCGGCCAAATGTGGTCCTTTGATGCTTGAGTCGTCAACAATATTGCATTGTTAATTATTAAGACTTTAAACGAACTCTTATATATCTTTAGCTAAGCTGAGTCGAATGCTCATGTTGCGCTATTAGGATCATTCAATGTCCATCGTCCGACGTCCGTCAACACTTAGTTTGTTAACATTCTAGTGGTCACACTTTTGCCTCCATTATCATGAAACTTAACCAGGATGTTTGTCCTTGTAATTACTCGGAGGGGTTTGAATATGGATTATCTCGGATGAAAAACTAGTCACATGGCCCAAATATAGAAAAATCTTGTTGGCAATCTAGAGGCTACTTTTTCAGTCCAAATATCCTGAAACTTTGCCAGAAAGGTTGTTTTGATGATTTCTAGCTCAAGTTCGAATACGGGTCATCTGAGGTCAAAAACTAGGTCACAGAGCCCAAATATGGAAAAACCTTGTTAACACTCTTGAGAAAATATTTTCAGCCCAAATATCCTGTAAATTTGTCAGAAAGGTTGTTTCGATAATTTCTAGGTCAAGTTCGAATATTGGTCATCTAGGGTCAATTAACCAGGTCCGTAACAACTTTGTTAAAAGCAGTCATACTCAGGTGAGCGATATAGGACCATCATGGCCCCTTTTGTTATTACTTGTGAGTAATATTTTCTCCAGGACGGATGGTGAATATGCTTGTTTTCCTATCATTCCAAAAGCACTTACAACACCACTAAAAGAAGCATTAAATCACATTCTGATCTAAAAAGACAAGATATTATAAACGAATTTTAGACAGAACTTTATCAACCTATTCTTTTGTCGTCCATTTATATTACTGAAATAACAGACATGCATAAAACAAGAATAACAAATGAATACTCTGATTTTGATTGCTTAATATGTTTAAAAAAGTACCGGGTTATTAATATAGTGAAGTTTACCTTTGGTGCAATCTGTCTGTGAATTATCAAAATAAAGGTCACCTGTCATTCAGTTTGAAATGTACTTGCTGCAAAAATCAGTTCAAACGAAATGTTTTAACAGAACAAAGGCTACAAAAAATATCTATTCCGCGTTTTTGTTCATTTAAGATGATTGAAACGATAAAGTTTCATCTCTTTTGAACGAATACAGTAAATATATACATGAAATAAAAATATGCAATAACTCATTAGCTTTTACTATTTATAACTATTAAATCATTGATAAAATTCATGCAACATTTTTTTCTTAATTTAGACAGTTATTTTTAGGATTGTTTGCTTTCTGACTGAGATACTCTTTATAACTGTGTTATCTCTCATAAGTCTTCAAACAAGTTATATACTTTTTGTAATGCTGCCCCTTTGGTAGTGGTGTGTCGTCAATTATCACCACGAAACGTGCCTCACTTTTCACTGTTGTAATTTTAATTCCCAAGTGTGTATCAATTGACGCTAGTCTACCACTCTACATAAAACGTGATACACATTTAAACTTCTAAAGCTGTAAGAAATAGATAAATCTACTGTCAGTTTGAATGTTTATACATTGGTGAACACGTGTTCTTTGAGGCTTATAAAATTCAAGAAACATCTTTGTGAGTACAATGATAATTATGATGTGCAGCTGAACATAATTCTTTGTAATCATTTGCGACAAGGAAAGTAAATTATTAGACAGCTCAATTGAGATGAAAACAAAGAACATAATAAGGATGTTTACATTCTATCAGACGTTTGAATGTACAATTTGCTATTGATTGAACAGTTTATAAAGCAGTGGAAGACACAAAGTAGATGTCAACAACAAACACTTATGCCGTAACGTTATGAATTTTATCCCCCCTGGGAAATCAAGGCAAAACGTAGTTTTCTTTTGCAATTTGTTATACATTATATAGAGAAGTTATCATACAGCAGGAAAAGACATTAGCGCTGTTACTGACATTTTCAAGACATTATTTCAAGATGAATTATCGTTTCCTTTGGAAAATATTGAGATGCAATTTATACAATTTTGAACTTTTGTCCATGAATGTTAAGTATTTCTAGCAAGAAAATATCACCTGTTAGAAACAAAACTGAATAAAATGATTAAAGTCAACAACATGAATGAATGTATCACTAACAAGAATTATATTATATACATCGGCACAGGTATTTTTAAAAACGTGTCCAGTTGAAAGACAAAACTAAATGCTTTAAAGGCAACTGTCCTAAATATCGATTTGTTTTTACTTTTAATTGTTAATGTAAAGGGTAAGTTACAATTTAACAATGCTTTTTACATCCTTCTACACCGAAACATATAGAAAGTGCTGATTTTCAAATAATATAAAATAGCACTGATAAATTTTAGTATATGAAAAAACTGAGATAAAAATGTCGTAGCGGAATCATTTTATGTTCCTTAACACATAAAACGAATTTATCAGCAGAAACAAATTTATCGGTAGAAACAAATAAAATGATAAAGTTTTAAAAAATCTCTCTGACTTCTTATGAATTGATTGTTGTCTTATCAGATTACAGATGGTAACTTTTTTGAATACTGTAATTTGTTGTCATCAGCAAACTGTCCATGACATGTTTCGCCAAAAGGAAAAACAATTAATCTGCCACTTGGTGTTTAAACAGGTTCTAGGTGGCACAAACTTCACATTTGCCCCAACAGGTTCTAATAAGAACAACTTAGTTGTCTTGGTGAACTAACTCCTTCAAACCCATGAACTCGACAATGTTGCCTGTGGAAGCACACACACATATAAAAAATAAAAAGCTAATGGCATTGCAGAGCGAAAGGGTTAAGTACTCAATAACCTCACTAAGACCAGAGCAATTGAAGTCAAATCAGCATACACACGATGGCAGGAATAAAGGAAATGATCGAATTTGTACGTTATTTTCAAGATTTTCCTAGAAACATTCACTAGCTCTCAAACCCCTGTCATTGTCGTGCAAACAAAGAGGTACGCAAAGCCATCATCTGTAGAAGGGCTAATCAACAAGTAGGCAGAGCGCTCTAAAATATGCAGTCTTTCTTTTTGAATTTCCAAATTGCTTTTACGAATAACGTGGAGAAATTAAAATACCGTTTGTTTTATAAATCAAATCTCCATAAAACATTGGTTGAGAAATACCTTGTTGCAGTATAAAGATTTGTTAGGTGTCCCTGTGTTCAGTTTGAATGTTCACTAAACGTTTTGGTCATGTTTTCAGTTTAACAACAAATGCTTTGTCAGTTGTATCCTTTGCAGTTAGCTTTGTGAGTATTTTTAATACGTGCACGTGATCACTACGTCATTTCGCAATGTTACTTTCTAAGTTAGCAAAAAGTGATATCGTAATTGGAGAAACGCACCCTGCTTAAGCAGAAGACATTCATTATTCGCGAGAGAACGTTTAGATCAGTCAGTAGGATAGAATTGATTTTACATCTCCTGTCAAATGCATTTAATTAGTGACAGGCATTGATTTTTAAACTTTATTATCGTTTTGAGATTGACACAAAGCTTAATACTTTGAAAAAAGAAAAGAAATACACTCGACATTCATTGCAGAAACAAGTTATTATAAATAGTTCACACTAATGTTAGATAATTCAGCGATATGACTTTCAAAAGTTTTTCAATACAGATATTATTTTGTATCAATGAAAAAAAGTGTTTTATTTCGTTTAAACTGAAGGAGAAATCTAAGATGCTCTTGGAAAAATATATAGAGGAATACATTTTAAAGAGGAAAGTTTTATTACTTCATATGTAGCTTCATAGCCGTAGTGGGATATACATTGTCCCTCAATGTCTCCAATGTCTAATGAACACTTTGACAGAAAACTCAAGTATATTGTCATGCATTTTAGTCAGAGATGTGAAATTACCGTAGAAGATTAGAGGCATCAATCTTTTATTGTATAGACATTGAACAATAAGTTAATCCAAATGTTTGTGTATCTTTGAAGGGTTTCTTTCTCACAGATTAACGGCATATACACTATTATTTCTATTCGCATAGGTTAACAGTATACATGCCATTTTTTTCTATTTCCATATTGTAACAGTGTATTTAGTAATATCTCTTGAATACCCATTAGGATAAAAAGTGTAGCATTCAAATAAATTACTAATATTTAACGGTTTTTTTAGAGTGCATCTGGTGTGCTTAAGTTTGTTTTCAGCAAGTATTTTTAATGAATTTATCTAATGTCCTATAGCTACAGAAGAGAGGTTTGTTATGAATAACGGTCATTTGATTTCTCCCCTCAAAGGTCAGACAAACAAAACTGAACATGTTGGTATTCCGTAAAATGTCGAGTGGAACAAATGTCTGACGAAATGTCTAGCGTCGGTCAAGTGCATTCAATAACTGTTTCGGTAAGAGAGCAGATTTATTCGAAACAGCAAAAGAAAATAAAAAAATATTAAAGCTTCTACTAGCTTTTGGGGTCAAAAAAGGTTTCTATTGAATGATCACGTTACTTTAATGTATATTCCTCCCGATTGCAATATATTTTCTCTGCCAAGCTTTTCAATATTCGTCTGAAAGTATCGTATTTCTTGAGACTCTAGAATATCGTAATACTCTCCACAAAGGTAACAGTTTGTCACAATATTAATTATTTTTTCCATCATTATTTAGATTTAGTCGCTACTACATGAATAAATGAATATTGAAATTATAGCTACAGTTAATCCTCTCATTTTTGTGTAAGACCCCTTTACTAGACTCGTCAGAGGTGACTTGGGACTGAGGCCAACCCCATGGCACCTTACAACAATATGAGCAGTTTATGATATTCAAATGAGATATTACAATAACATTTGTTTTACAATATACAAAATCATGAATGCAAGTAACAAAGGCATCGTGTAGTACACATGGATCACCGAAATATTTTATATAATAACATAAAGTGACAAAAGGTGTACAAATTAAACAAAATTGAAAAAAGAATAAACAGCAAATACATGAGGCAGATATTAAACATTATTCTTTTCTGAAGTAAAATCATACTGTTGTAATTTATCCTATGAGATTACTGTACAATGCAAATTTTAATGCAGATTACCTAAACATAATGCTAAATTATAAGACAGTGCTTGCCTATAATTAGTCAAGCTTGTTCAATAACAGTAAAATTGTAAATATTATTTTTTATATATTATTGATAAAAACATTTTACAACTGACCAGTATTTAATTTATTCACCAGGTACCTTAGTAGATCTTCATATCTCCCAATCTATTTTTTTAACTATTTTGAAAACCTTTTTTAGTCGGATTGGTTTTATTATTCTTACATTAGATATATGTCTCCTGTATTTTAATAGTAATATGTCAAGATCATAATTACTGTTTCCTGGGTCTAATAGAGCTGTTATTTCTTAATCGGACATTTGTACATAAATCCAATTAATTTTTAAGATATATATTGAAGTATTCTACTCAGTTTTTGACATTCTCAAAATAAATGGCCTTTAAAAGATAAAGAAAATATTATCCTTAATGCTCATTTTATATAAAAGAGAGTTAGTTGGCAGTATTCTGTATAATATTTTTGTTTTTAGCCACTACATATAATAGTTTTTTTGTACATTTAAATACACGGCTAAACATTTCATTTCATTTTTCCAATCAATATTTTCATTTCATTTACTCTGACATTAATCCTGTAAAATAGGATGTAGAATAATCCTCTCATTTTGCCTAAAACTGCTTCTACTCAAGGTTTCGATTCACTTAAACAAACATCTCTGCTGAAACACAGCTTTTTCCCGAGAAAATATGAGTCAAGTTTTGATTTTACTGTAATAAAATACACTACTGAAGCTTTATGTTTTTAAAAAAAATTGGAGGTTTTATAATGAACATCAAAAGAAAGGTTTTCTTTCTTTATATTAATTTTAATTAAAAGAATATGAACAAAAAATGTGTTTGTAAATTAAGGAGGAAACATTTTCTAAGAGTATTTCATTTCAGTTGAAAATAAGCCATTTCCAATAATAGAATCTCGTTATGATCCAGAAAAAAGACACAAAAAATCAATAGAGTGTGGCTTAACCTTGAGTCAGATGACCAGAAGTATATACATCCATGGACATTCTTGATTTATTGGTCGACATATTTTCTTTCCGAGGATAAATTTGTGTTCAGTCTGTGAAATATATAAGACGTCGAGAGAGAAAGATAAACAACATTATATGACAGAATATAATGAACATAAGGCAAGACAACACAAATATTCAGATATCATCTCATTTGCATATCATTGATCAGTTTTGACTTGTCTATTCATTAGAAAGTACAAGAGATGTCAAGTCACTTTAGATTACATTTGAAAGGTAAGGAGATGTTTTTGAGCTCACCTGGGCATATGCACAAGGTGAGCTATTGGGATTATCCTGTGTCCGACGTCCGGCGTTCGCTGTCTGTCGTCAACCTTTTTCTTCAAATGGCTGTTCCTTATTATATTGCACAAATGGTTCTCGTCTGTTGCACTTAAGGCTTAACAAAAACAAAATAGAAAAAAGGCTACAGAAGCTTTAAAATGAGATGAGATGCGATACCACAGGATATGATCAGACATGTCATCAGTAGCATGCCCAGACGATGCAGAGAGTGCCTAAATGCCCGAGGTTGGATACACTCATTTCTGACAATGACTATGAAACGTTTCCAGGCCTGAATCTGCTTTTATACAGACATTGCCTGTTCTCATGTAAGACCACCATTTCAAAGTTAATTTGATAGTGTTCATAGCCTGGACACTGTCTCTGTTCAGGAATGTGCCTGCTGGCGATGAAAATGCCGATTTGTTTTTGTAAAAGAACGATTTTGTTATTTCTGTAAAAGATATTCATAAATCTACTCAACGCATATGGTATTTTATAGATTATATGGGCGCTCCTTTAATTAATTTGAGCAGTGTATGTATTAAGTAATATCAGATGTTTTTAGGTGCACAAAGTTAACTTATTTCTTTCCACTTCGGCCAAAACATTTATTCCAGAATTTTCAAAATAAAATGTCATAAAAACATCAGTAAAAATCAATTCTAAACACTGTTTTCTTTCGCAAGTTCATTATAGTTTTTATTTTTTAATGTAAACAAAAAGCTGGTAAACAGACAAGAATATCTTTTATTTTATGCCTACCAATGAAATATAGGGAAATATCAGTGAGATAAAAGTGATAATCCACTGTTTTGAATCAGTGAAATTACCATTTTGATAATCCACTGTTTGTGACGAAACTACTTTTCCCCACCACGTAAATACAAGAGAATCCGCTGTATTTCAGACAGTGACAGCGAGTGAAATTTATTTACCTTGTTAAATCGAGTTATAATATTGAATTCCTGAGCCTAACTAGTTGTGAACAATGATGAAATTCGCCATAAATTATTTAAAATGTCTGATTTGTTTACATAACTCACATGGACAATATCCAGTATGGCCGACTTTCAATTCAATTGATTGAATATTACTCGGTATTAATCCGCTTTTATAATTAAAGTATGTATGGCTAAAATTCAATAAATATTGATAAACTGTGTAGAGAAAAATAAATGTTATTTGATGAAAGTGTATTCAGCTTATTTCAGCAGAAGTAAAGTTATCATATGTATTGGAGATTGTCTGCACTTTTTTGTGCGGAGTAACGGTTTGACCAAAGTACGCATTAACTGATTTGGGGCTCACCATGGGGAATTTATTGAAGGCCCTGAGTAAAAATGTCATAAAATACCCATTTTTGACGTGTTGGCATAAAATAAAAAGAAAATTTGTTTGTTTTTTAGTGGAAGATGGGAATTTATTTCATCTCGTGAACACCATATGTTTATATTTTCACTCGTGGCTGCGCCACTCGTGAAAATATCACATATGGTGTTCACGAGATGAAATAAATTCTCATCTTCCACAAAAACAAACAAATATCCTCTATATCTTTCTTAGTTATTGTATGATGTAAATATTCCAGATTGTAATTTCTTTTTAGAAACTTTGTCAGATAATGCGATTAATTTAAACTTGTTTCTGACCAGAAGATACAATAACTGGGCAAATACGAGAATAAACAGGACGAATTCGAAAAAATAGTGTCAATACCCAAATGTGGTGATTTGATTTGGTTGCATACATTTTTAAGCAAAGAGTGGGTTCTATATTGGTCTTTTTTATATTTTGAATAGCATTAAACGAAGTTGATTAATAAATAATTTAATTAAAAGGATGAAACATAAAAATCTCCTTAATCTGACAAGAAAGCATTTGGTTTGATCTTTGATATGCATTTCTAATGAATACAATATGTATTTTTCCCTGAAACTATCATAGAATAAAACCAAGAAGGGTCTTATTTCTATATTCCTGTCGATGAACCGAAAATTCATTGAGCCTTTGAAAATAGCCGACTCTCACTATGCTATGTTATTGCTAAATGAGAGCAATCTTTTGTCTTAGATTGGTGTTAATTTGCCTTGTAACCATTGAGTTTCAAAATCTTGGAAACTCAATCTGTTCAAAACAGATCTCAGAGCCTTTTTCTATCAAATTTTAACTTGCATCAATGTAGAAGAAAAATGTCGGCATTTGAAATGTGGGAACAGAAAAGTAAAAGAAATGCTAAGAAATATACTTAGTTTAGATCACTAGGGGATATCTAGAATTAACTATCAAAAACGAGCAACCTTCCTATTATTTGACCTAAGAGCTTATTACGTACAGATGAAACTAAATTAGTTTTCTCACTTTTTCGAAATGTAGAATTAACGGTGTATGCAATTGGGTTTGGTTGATTAACCCAATAACGATACTGAGAGAGAGAGAAGAAAAAAAAACATGTTATATAAAACAATTAAAGATCTGAAGCACTCGTTTCTAACCTTGAATTGTGATAGTTTCTAGACTGCCTGTCACCAGTCGGTTGACTCCAAAGCTCTGCTTTTTGCAAATCCGTTCTATCAAAGTCTCTACTAGTGTGTCAATCAATGAATCTACCTGCAGGCTATTAAAGTAGCTGCAGTTAGAAATAATGATGTAAAGTCCAACGGACACTTCATCATAAATAGTATACGGTTTCAAAACGTCGTTATTAGGATATTTTACATTTTGCCACATATGTGATGCACACTTCATCATAAATAGTATACGGTTTCAAAACGTCGTTATTAGGATATTTTACATTTTGCCACATATGTTACAAATTTTGCTGAATCAACTTATTATCAATTAATCGACTTGCCGAAGCAATTTTGTACGCTTTAATCATAATAATGTTTCAATTTTTTGTTGTTTTGAAAAGGTTTCTTTGGGCTGGAAACTCTTACTTATTATCTCATTTTATTGTCAAATTTTTACAAAATTTTGTTAATAAGGGAGACCAGATTTACCCCTTGACAGAAAGCTCTGCTGATTTTTTTCGGGGGTTTCTTTTGTTTCGAAATAAGTCTGTAAATTAAATGTAAAAACTTATAAATTACCCGTTGAGGAGAAAGCAATTCAAGAGAAAAACAGCCTTCTGATAAACAAACAGTATGTCCTCGAATAAAAAAAAACGATTTGCGACAACCGTTGTTCAGAAAAAACACATTTAATTGCTTTAATTTTATAAGATATCATTTTTTTCTGCCTTGTCATAAAAAGCATAGAGGCAAAATGTCGCAAACTGTTAGGCAATATGTTTGTATCTCCTTCGTTTATGCTGCTTTCCTCTGTTTGTGTTTGTCCATATTCGTCATTTCACTTAAAAACTATGCTTTAAACCAAATGTTTTGCAATCACAACCCTTCGGTGGTATTTATCCGTCACGGTTACAACTCTTGTTAACTACATATGTTTAATTTTTAATTACAATAAATTTCTTGTAGCCATGCATCACGATTTTTGCCAGAATAGATATTTGTAATTAAAATGTTAATTTTACAAATTTGTAATATCTACATTTCTTATTGTAGACTGATATACGGCAAATGAAAATTTGTGATGATGTAGAGCAAATGTTAAAAGTACGATTAAATAAACAATGGAAGATCAAGGGCAAACTGCTCAAAAGTTCCGAAAGCAGCATTTTGTTACAAAAGAAAGTACTTTCATTATTTTTTTTGAAAACCATAATTATCTTTGTATCCGAATATGATTTATATAATTAATGGTTTCCATCTGTACTTGTTGGAAGAGGATTCAGCGATTCTTAAAACTTTCAACGTAAACGTGGCTGTTTGACAGCTTGTCCTGTTAGTAAAATATTTCCCTGGAAAACTTTCTGCATTACACAATATTTTGTATCATATGAAGTTACGGGAAGGATATAAAAGCCATAAACAGTCACTTATTTCCATTGTTCAGGAAACAGGCAAGAATTACGAAGTCAGATTATTGAAAACTATAATAACTAGAGTAAAGGGTAAAATAAATACAACAGTATTACAGAAAAACGGCACATGAAACTGTGAATAACTAGGAAACGTAATTCAATTTCAAAGGACGCAAACGGAAAAGATTTATGAAACAGCAAATTACCGTTAACACGTTAAGGTTAATATACTAGCGGAAAAAAAAAGGAACTGTGCATGTATAAAATATATCGCTCAATTTTATTAATTAAAGCTTGAAACTTTACACAGTTAAGTTGCGTATCCCTCTCGGTCATTTACACCTGTCAGTACATGAGTTGCACGGGTAGTCTGTCTGTGTGGCCAGTGTCTTCGTTTTCACATTCTTTTTTTCGGCCAGCAGTCAATCACAAACACTTAATGTTAGGCCGTCCACGTGTTACGTCTAATATACGTACATCCGGATCGCTCATTTCCATGAACGACTGAGAACTGCTTCTTTGATGATTAGAAGTACGCCGTGCCTTCAAAGATTTAGTCCCCGAACGGTTCGAAATCGATTGCTTGAACAAGGCATACGTCCACGACGTCTAGCCATATGTCCTGTATTCCAGCAACGTCATCGTGTAGCACGTTTTGCCTGGTGTAGATGACACATACACTTCACGCAACAGGACTGGACACGTGTTCTTTTCACGGATGAGTCCAGGTTTCATCTCCACAGCAGCGACGGTCGTTCTAGAGTGTACCGTCGTGTTGGTGAACATTTCCATGACAGATGTGTGATTCAGCAACGTCCATTCGGCTGAGGTAGTGTCATGGTCGCATCTATCACGTGACAGAACAGCTCTTGTGGTTGTGGACGGCACGCTTAAAGGCATCACGTCCTTTCATTTGTGCAGCAACGTAACGCCAAGCTGCAACAGAATTACGCTCGCCCGCACGTTGCGCGGGTCGTCACTGACTTCTTGATCCAGAACAATGTGAATGTGCTGCCCTGGCCTGCGATGTCATCGGATATGTTGCCTATAGAATACATATGGGATGAGATGCAGCGTCGCTTAAGTCGCCCCTAAAATCAGCCGTTGACGTTACCTGACCTGTCACGTGCGCTTGTTAGAATATGGAATAATATTTCCCAGCATTTTGGCACACTTGTTGCATCAATGAGACGTCGTTGTCAAGCATGCATCGATTCCAATAGGAAACATCCACGGTATTGATGAACTGAACTTTGTTTAGCAAACGATTGTAAAAACTGATCTCTATCCAATACGGTGCTCAAGCAATATCAGTATCAATTGAGCTGTTGTTAAATAAAGGTAAGATAAAACACTGTTGAAAATCTTTTGGCGATTTCGTATATACGTCCTAAGTAATAGCATGTTATACGCATGCACAGTTTCTTTTTCTTCTAGTATATTTTTTTAATTTTCTGCAGGAGCCATTTTTAGGTATAGGACAGCGTAACGACTACTGTGTCATCCTCGCGCAAAAGCAAGTAAAGGCAAAAAACGCCAAAATGTAAAAGGATGTTATAATAACAAAAATAATATTTTTTTTATTGTAATTCTTGTACTGATAAATTAGATATCAGATCAGTGATTGAAGATTTTTAAAAAGAAATAGGCATTAAAGGGGCTGTACTCCAGATCTGATATAAAAATATTTTTACATAAATTAAATATCTAGATGCCGTGAGATTATAAAAATATGATATTTTACTTCAAAACTGATTATAAAAGTCAGAATAGAACAAAAAAAAATATATTCGCTTCAGCTTGATTTGAACTCGTGACCCTCACGTTAACAAAATTTTTTCCAATGCTTTTATTGTCACTACTATCACTGCAACTGAAATAACAATTATTTACTTTAAATGTTATACGATACAGTTATACCGTCGCGTTACGGCATAGCACTATGAAAGGAAAAAAATCAATTTATAATGTGATTATCTGACTTATTTATTGTCAGTAAGTTAGATTTAAGCATTAGTCATAAATATTACAAGAAATATATAATAAAGAAAACTTTATTTTTTTTTGTCATCTGGAGCACAGTCCCTTTACAAGAAAACATTGTACTCATATAAATCATTAAAATATACATCTCAAAACTTTGTTAATATCCCAGTAACATCTTTGACAATTTGGAAAGCTCACACTTTCTGATATCACTTTCTCTTTAAAATACGTTTTGATCAATCATACACGCACGTACGCACTATTTTCTATTATTGGACATATTAACCCATATAGACCCACTGAAGGTCATGGAAATTTTCACAATGTCTCTTTTAGAAATATAAAGCAAATTCAGTTGCATGCTATTTCTGTTTGAGGTAAAGTAACTTGTTAAGAATAACTACCGATGTACTAAAAAACTAAATAAAACACATTTTCAGTTATACCAAGGTCACCATAATGACAAAACATAACCAACTATGCTTTTAAGATAATGGATGATAATGATCTAGGAAATTTTTATATAATCTATATACTTTTTCAGTATAAAATTCTATCATTTTTCAGTACGTAGGACATACATCACTTGAATCTTGAAGAAAATGAAGTCCGATAAGTAAAAACGTGGTTTAGGAGGTATTTAATTTTATGTCGTAGTTTATTATAAAGTACGAATTTTTGATAATATAAGTGTCGTATGCAGTATTTGAATTTGCATGTACACCTTTAAATACTGCTTTTCATTTCTTACACACTTTTATCATTGTCCTCAAAATTTTGCTAGAGAAATTTTGTTTTGTCATAAAAGAAGAGATATTACCATTGCAGAGGGTATTGCTGAAACACTGATGGTAAACGGTAAGCCTCTTCTATTTCCTCTTGCTTGCTTTTAGGTGTATCGGCAAATGTAAAAACAACAGCAAAAAAGAACAGTGAATGTATAAAGATAATATAATTATTCATAAACTTAAATTAATGGCATTCTTCAAGAAACAAACATGCTTAAACATATTTAGCTACATTACTTTGTTATTTCTTTTGTACTACTGGCAAAAGATCAGACAACTCCATTCAGTAAAGGAGTCTATGAAATAAATACTGGTATAATGATAATCTAAGTTCAGTGAACTATGATAATTTAAACAACTTGTATACAACCTTTGTATATGTATACATTTATAAAATTAATGTGCGACTTTTAAAAGGCAAATCTCGTCATCTCCAAGCAAAAGAAACACTTTATCTGTTGGTTCTGTAGTTATCTGCAAAAAGAAAATTTCCAAATATTTTTTGGGAACAAACTTCTTTTTCTTTCTTTTTATTGTGTAACCTTCTGTTAGCCTTGCCGACATTTAAATTATATTCTTAAGACAAAATAAGCTGAACCGGATCATTAACTTTATTTATTTAGCATTATTCTTCTCTTTTAACCCGAATATATGTTTCAACATTTCAGAGTTTATCTTGTAAATGATCCTTTGACAAAGTTGAGGTAAAACTGGAAGAATGCAGGTTTTCATAAGCGAGATCTTCTGTAATAATTAGCAAAGTCAGCCACAAAAAAGAAAAATCATTAGTTTCACCGGCATTTCCACAAACTCAAAAACTATCATGAAAAGTGAGCTTGCGTTTACATAGTGCTTTTCAAACTTATTTTTTGTTTAACTTTTTTGGTTATATTGCTTCCGTCTGTTGAAAATACAAGTGAATGTAATTTATGTAGACAAGATGATGTTGTTTTCTTTTGTCTTTTTAATCATTGTAAGTGCTACACACAAAAGGCCATCTAATTGATATTAAACCTTCAAAGATTTTACGATCAAATTATCTTTTCATGCAATCTTGTCAAAGTAGAGGAAATTTGACTATCTGATACCTTTAAAGGACGTAAATCCGCTTAAATCATTAGACTTAAATCAATGCGATCAATGAAATGGAAGTTTATATAACGGGCGTTTTGTTTTCATTCAGATGAAACATTTGCTATTATATAAAGGCGAGAAGTAAAATCGTATATTTAAGCGTTTCTTCTTTAGAATTAAATTTATCACAGAATCATTTAGTCATATAGGTATGTGGAATCCTAATTTTACGTTTCCTCGAACACCTTGACATGGTCGTTCCCAGTCGAATGTGTTAGCTTGTTGGAAAAAGTATGTGTTGGAGAGGATAATAGTTATTTTTAAAAAAGTTTCTTTGGTAATGAAGACTGATGGTTGAAGTGATTATAGATGTAAAACCCATGTAAAGACCTGCTAATTCTCCTATTTTGAGGTCACCAGGTCAAATGTGAAGGTCACTGTGACCACTTATAGATTGTTTTTACCTTGACCTTAACTAATTCATTTATATCAGGACAAAAAACCCTTTGGGTAAAACTTACCCACACACCTTTTTTAGTTACAAGGTCAGAGCATTGGTTACTCATGACATGGCTCATATGTATGATATACAGCATAATTAAATTTCATAAACATTGACCTTTTTATATCTATATGTGAATCCAAGTCAACATGTGGTCTGTATATGGTACTGGAATGGCCCCAACATCATGCTGTTGAAATGTTTCAGGCACATTGATATGATCCAGTGTTCCCCCATGGGTGTGGGTTGGTTGATCAATCCTTTGGACTAACTGAAGATATGCAAATAAATCAAACGGCTCCATGTTGAAAGCTCCTCATATCAAGAGTGGATATGAGTTTACATCAGTCAAGTTGCTTGTCAGTTCGTGTATGGAATTTTGTTTCGGGAAAGTTGGTGGTTTGTATATACACACAAGTACTTCTTGTGAATGAAATTGAACCAGCATGACCATGATTTCAATATCATTACGCTCAAGGTAAAAATGCCTGGAAGGTATATATCTTTTTTCACAAAGATTGCCAGCCCATGTGGAGTACTTTTGAAGAAAGAACTGAAATGCGCCATCGAAAATTCCTTGTTGTTGGTTTTGACATTTGTCTCGGATAGGTAGGGCACAGATAAGTTAAGTAGTTTGTTATCTGCTTCCAGGTCAGCATGGTAAGCTGGCATTGATCGGATATTTAGAAAGGCTACAGTATGTGGTTCTTCACTGATTGGAGGTGTCCAGCCAAAACTTTTGGTGAGACTCATCTCTTTTATTTCATTTAAAGCTTCCTTGTTATCAACAACCTTTTTTCTGACGAAGTTGGTTAACTTCAGTCCTTCTCTTGAAGAAGCTCTACTGAGAATGGCGTACACTTGTTCGGGAAACACAGTTTACAGTTTCTGGTACATCTACGTTAGCAACTACATGTCTGTAGGTGGAACCTTGTGATTTATGGCTTGTAAATGAATACACTAAAATCAACAGAAACATGGTTCTCTCAGCTGTAACTGCCGAAGGCTTTTAGAGACAAAAAGTATATGAAACAGCTTAAGTAGGAACACAACTCTTGGTATGCCGAGGACTTTGAGCTTTTGCATTCTGTCTAGTTCTGTGATCACCAAAATTAACGAATATGGTTCCTTTTAAACTGCTTTCAGTCATATGAATTTCTATCACTTTTCCAATAATACCATTCGCAAGGTAGATCAAGATGTCAATATTTTTAGTAGGAATGACTCTAGCTGCAGGTGCTATTGTTAGTTGGCTTGGAAGATACTGAAGTTTCAGGCACATTTACAAGAACTGAGTTTGTGTTCTTATCTCTTCTTAAATCAGCTGCCTGTATAGTTTTGAGTACATGCAAGACTTTGATATATCTTCATTATAAGCATCCACCTGTTTATTAAACATAAATATATTGATGGTGTTTGACCCATAGCTGCTGATGTCTGTAATTTCCATGTCCAATAAACTTTTTATCATCCATGAAGTCACCAGTGCGAATTCGTGAGAGAATTTGGGCAAAACATGGATCGTTCATTTTGTCTTGCAAATTTCTGCAGTACATAAAGCAATACCTTAGATAGTTTTCAAGTTATGCTCAGGACAAAAATATGGAACGGAAGGACGGGCGGACAGAGACTATTACCATATCCCTCGCTGCCTATTCGGGTAATAACTGAAAAATTATAAAGGAAGAGTAATCATTTCTTTGCACATAACTCTTCCCAATTAAGTTCTATCATTCTGTGAAGTTTCAAGTTGATGTTTCAAACACTTTTTGAGTTATTGTCCGAACAAAAATTAAGCTCGAAAAATAACAAGGGCAATAACTAAAAATATGAAAGGTAGAGTTATCAATCTTGCGCTCTACACTCCTGCTAAATGAGATATATCCACATATAAAGTTGATATTTCAAACACTTTTTCAGTTATGGTCTGGACAAAAATTAAGCATGAAAAATAACAAAGGGCAAACACTCAAAAATTATTAAAGGTAAAGTTATCATTCTTGTGCCGTGCACTCAATGAGATCTATCCACCTATGAAGTTGTAAGTTGATATCTTTAATACTGTTCGAGTTATGCACCGGACAAAAATGTGGGACGGAAGGACGGACAGATGGATGGACGGGCGGACGGAGACTATTACCATATCCCCGCTGCCATTTCTGAGGGGATAATTAAATCATCTTGCTTAACCGTATTTCTTTTATCAGAAAACTCAGTTATAGATATCATTTACTAAATTCTTTTAGTCATGAGAGCAACTGCATCTACACTCCATAATGAAATAAAGCATCACGCAATAATTAATAATATAATTGATTTCAAAACGTAAGTTTTTTTAACTCCTTGAATTTTGAGTCTGAAGATGGGTTGTACAGCAATAAAGACTAATGCTTAAACGAAGAAAAAACAGTTTCATTTGATGTTTTCATATGATATAGTCTGATTTTTGGCATTGTCATACAGAGCAAAAAAGTTTGAGAAAAAATATGAATCATGAATACTATGTATATATTGTTAATGAAAAATGATAATTAACAGTTTTATTGCAGACAGTTGTTAACATCATCCAATTTTAATTTCAGTAAATTTTGAAATTTTCTTGGCACAAACACAATTTCAACTTCCACTGAAAGTTTTAGCAACTACTCCCTTTACTAAATACAGACCAGTTTGACATATCCATATATAAAGAAAGAAATAATTTCACGCTGCTCGGACAGAGTGATGTCCTAGCAGTTTCTTAATTCATCTTATGTTCTGCAGATATAGAAACAAATTTTGTACTGCTGTCTTCAGTATATGAAGATGAAGGAATTTTCTTTATTATGACACATTCATTATAATTTATTTAAAATATGTGTTCCTTACTGTTTTCACGTTTTGAATCACACCTACTGCTGCATTTACTTCCGAAGTCATTACCACTTGGTTCGTTTTCACCAGCATATACTTCTGTGCTATTTTCAGATGTTACATATCGAGGAACTTCCGATAATTAAAGGAAAAATCAGAATAAGAAGTGACGACAGGTTTCTTTTTGTACAAAATAAAACTTTTTTTTCAATTGCTTCTATCTACATGCTTGTTATTCTGTATAATGAGTACCTTGTTAGACACATGTCAGTTTTCAACAGCTCATGCTTGAGATCTAAAATATCCTGTATGAAGCTGAAATAAGGAAAGATAGACTTTAAACATATATAAATTTGTGCTGAAATACTGAATCATGTCATTTTGGCATCATGAAACCTTTAGTTCAAGCCATTGAAATAAACTTGCCTTACAGTTTAAGGAAATTCATGTTA
Source organism: Cyclina sinensis (assembly GCA_012932295.1). Taxonomy (NCBI): domain Eukaryota; kingdom Metazoa; phylum Mollusca; class Bivalvia; order Venerida; family Veneridae; genus Cyclina; species Cyclina sinensis. The sequence continues at coordinate 59,312,740 of JAAONU010000011.1, read as the reverse complement.
ACAACTGTTTGGTTCGTTGCACTGACTTAATAGTAAGTTTCAAATGTTTGATATTTTCCTCCTACAAAGATGCGTTATACACTTTTCGAATTTCTAGAATTGCTTAGAGATAGAAGAAATTCCAAAAGCAATTCAAGGCCTGTAATGAAAAAGTTGTTGACAGATTTCCTCACTGATGTATCTAAATATTCAGAATATTAGTTTTACAAAAATTACATCGAGTTAGTATATACACTCAACAAAAAAAAAGAAACCTGACACTTTTAGTTTTTAAATATTTTGCAAATCTGCGAATTTATCCAAATTGTGTATATTGCACAAACATGTACTATCGACACACTTTACACGTGCATCGTTTTCTCATCATGTTATCAGTCGAATGCAGCTAGGCGTTAAATTTCCGTTTTTGCACGTGGAGCTAGTGCACGCGAAACGGTAACCGGTAGACATCGTTACAAAGCACTAAACATGTCATCAGTGATCACAGAGTGAAATTCACATCTAAAGTTGACAAGTTTTACAATGCCACGGTTGTCAGAAGCCGAGAGAAATAGGGCTATTGGAATGCTCCAGGGCGGTGCTTCCATTGTCAATGTTAGCAGAACCTTTAACTGCAGTCCCAACACAATTCATGAGCTTGTTAGATGTTTTATGCAAACAGGTGGTGTGTCCGATCATCCCAGGTCAGGAAGACCAAGGGCAAGTACCCGAAGGGATGATCATACCATTATCTTAATGCACTTACATAACCGCTTCAGACCTACGACGTTGACGGCACTTTAGTGAACGTAAGTGCTCAAAGTATTCGCAATAGGTTACGCACACAAAGACGCCCAATTAGAGCCCAACGACCATATACCGGTGGTATACTGACATAACGCCATCGTCAGGCCCGTATGGCAAGGGCACGTGCCAACCGTCACTGGCGTTGACTGGAACACTATCCTGTTTTCGGAATCGCGATTCAATCTGAGTAATGCAGACGGCCGTACACGAGTCTATCGCCAGCAAGGTGAACCGTTCGTGCCTGTCCGTGTTAGAGAACATGATTGTTTTGGGGGTGGTGGCGTAATGGTATGGGGTGGGATAAATGGGGGGGGGGGCAGAAAACCCGACTCATCGTTCTGCGAGACAACTTAAATGCCCAAGGGTACATTAACAATATTTTAAATGCAGAAGCTATACCGTCTTTGAGTAGAAATGCTCCAGGTGTTTTCCGGTAGGATAATGCACGTCCCCACACAGCAAAAATTACACGCACTCACTTAGCAGCAGCAAACGTTACCGTCATGCAATGGCCAGCAATGACTCCAGATATTAATCTAACAGAGCATATCTGGGACGAGCTTGGCAGAAACGTTCGCCAAAAACATGCTCCACAAAATATCCAAGAGCTGACAAATGCATTGATTCATGAATGGAACAATCTTCCCAACGGACTTGTACAACATTACGTCAGTTCGATGCGACGACGCGTGGATACACACATTAGAGCTAGAGGTGCTCAAATCCGATATTGATTTCAACACCAGAACACTTGAACATTATTAAATTGTGATCTAAAGGGTTAAAATTCACCAGTAAAAATATCAATGTCATTACATCCAAACTGATAAATTCAATTTTGACCCCTATCATTGAAATTACGTAATTTAACCAACTTTAATCATGACCAATAAAACCAAAATGCATATCTGGTTGGGAATGGATCATTTTAACATGCCCAAAAGTTGTTGTCATGCTGTATTGTCTATTTTTTGAAAAAATGAATAAAACATACACTGTCAGGTTTCTTTTATTGTTGAGTATATTATGGTTGATACCTTTTATCAATCCTTTCACTTTAATGATACAATCCGTTCAGTGATTTCCTGTCTCTACACCATATATAACAATGATACTGAGAGTTTTTATTTAAACGCAGTCTTTATTTATTTTTATTTCTGGCCGTTTGTTACTGACAGCAGTTAGTCAGAAATGGTTTATACAATCTAATCGAACTGATTATAGAATGTCTGTAATATTTTAAAACTAGCGTACAACGAAGAATATAGTAACCAGTCACGCTAAATCCCTAACAAGTCGGAATAAATCCATATCACAGGCTATCAACATCTACCAGGGTGTCTCCACTGCTGCACACTAGAGTGAATTCGCGGTTGAACTATATTAGTAGCTTGCAAATGTTGGTTTTCTAATCTAGCAAACACCTGAAAGTTTTAGTTCCAAGCGGTATTAATCGTTTAAGCTTTGAGTATATTTGTATTCTGTTACAGGTCTAGGAGAAACGAAATCCGAAAGTTTTTTTAGTTTTTCCGATCTTTGTTAAATTCTTATACAGGGGCGGATCGAGGATTTAAGGTTAGATGGGGCCCAAAATGTTCGGCCCAATTTGTGTCCGTTTTCTACCTCATTTCAACGGCTGTGGTTATGCTAGAGTATACTGATTTGGCAATATCACACGGGCCTCTGATTATTCAATTCAATGTTGAACAATAAAGTATACATTATTTAAAGACATTCAAAATAGACCTTCAATAACATCTATGGTCCGGGAATTTTAGGGGGGTGCGGGCCCCTGGACCCTCTAGTGTTACACTTGAACCGCCCAACAACATGGTAAACTGTAAAATAAAATTGCTTTCCTCGGATATTTCTAAGAATAAGAGAATTATCAGGAAATAATATCCTTATGCGTGTATTTATTTTTTACAACTATAAAAAAACAACTGTTCTGACCAACCTTTAAAAGAAGTTTTAATCAGAACATAATAAAAAACTTTCAGAAACATTTGCGTTCTCCTTTAAAGCGACTGACTAACAGAATTTAGCTTTTTATTTCTTTAAAATTAAAGAGAAGTTAATATACTATGGGCGAAAACATAATATTATGATTCTATACATCATGAAAACTTAAAAGGAAAGTTTTGCTTTTTCAAGGATTCGAACCCATGCCCTTTCGGTCAGTAAAATATAAGACAAAGATGTACAACACAAACCACAGGACCAAGTTATCAAATTTTGTCAAAATTAATTATATAACTTATGTATCTACCTCATGACTAACTAAATTGTAATTTTTTACCGATAAAGTGTGTAAAACTTATTTTGATGTATTTCTGTAACAACAACAGCAACAACAACAACAAAAAAGTCAGTAAGTTTAGATATGTTCTTTACAATTTCAACTAAAATTTCTAGATGTATAAACTTCTTTTGTTTTTTACATCGTCGGCCCATCTGTGAGTCAGTCGCTTTAAGATGAAAAATGATTTTTTTTTTCGAATTATTAGATTGGTTAACAACAAAAACAAAAGTTCATTGTTTTGTTCAGGTTGAGAATTAATACTTTACTGTAAAGTTTTACACATTTTAATACTATTGTATGTTTTTCATATGCTAATGTTTAAAATCATTTAATCCTTTAAAAAAAACAGGTAATATAAATATTTTTTATTATTTTATTTTATTTTTTTGTACAAAGATTGATAAAATCATTCAGTTCAAGAGTTCATGATTGTACAGTCGTAATTGTTGTGAACTCAACCGAGTCAATTAGATAAATTCTTATTTCAACATTTCTAAAGTAATGGTCTATAAATTGTTTTTCTTTTCTAGATGTTGAAGATTTGATATCCGTTTTCATGAGGCTGAACACTTAAGCAATTAATTTGATACTACAGCAGCAATTCCAGTTGAAATTAGCTTTATATGAGCAGAGCACTTCTAACGCAGAGCAATCTCATGAACATTAAAATAAGTCATTAATTCAGAAAATACTCATTTATCTGTGTACATGACATTGTTTTAAGTTGATTGTCGCTGGGACTCTGGAGATGTTTACAGTTGACATTATACTTAGCCGTATCTTTGATACATAGAGACATCACATATTTCCTTCCGTATGCAAACAAAAGTGAAAAGCACATATCAGGAAAAAACACAGTCAGAAAACACAGCCTCCTCACACAGTATAAAAGTAGAAAGGAATAGAGGGTATAGATTTATATACAAAATAATTGATCAATTAAGAAAAACAACATCACAAACAACAAACTGTAACTGCTTTGGAATCGTCAATGGCAAATCATTTGCCACTTGAGGTTGGGGGTGTGGTGGGGGTTAAGCAAGGCTGTAGGGTGTACCACAGGTTCCCGTAATAACAAATACGTTTTAACTTGCCTTTTCTATATGACAAATATCAGTTTTTTTGTGGCGTTTCTTTTAATCTAGACAAGCTCTCTGCCTTTACGCTATTTGTTTTTCAGAATTATATCATTGGAAATAGCAAATAGAATAAACAAAATTCTTTTTTTTTTGTATGATGTTTAATATTTTCTGAAGAACCACAGAATACCCCTACAAAAGCTGGTACTAAACTTAGATTACAGAAGTACTTATTTTCTTGTGTACATCTATCATAAAAAAGTAAAAAAAAATATTCAGTTATTTAAAAGGAATTATTAGCCCCTTAAAATAACCCTTTTATGTGTTTTAAGCTCTAACACAATATACTGTTACAAAATAACACTTTACAATTAAACCTTCGACTTACTAAAATATGTCTTTATTTCGCACTTAATTTCCTTTGAGAGCGAAATCGCAAATATATGCTTGCCATGCTACCGCAGAACATACCGTCTCAAAAGTATATTATTGCTGAGACTGATCGAGTTTGAACTGATTATTGCTTATTTCTAATCGTATTACACAAAGAGCAAGGGATATCATTAGTTAAAATTATTTTGAGTGACGTGGTTTGCAATGTTGTCTTGATTCTATTTCTGCCTTTGCACAATGATAGAAATATCTATGAGAAATAACTAATGTTATCTGAAATGAAATTTTGATATTGATTTCGTTAAGCTTGCATTAATCACTTTAAATTGTTCTGACGACATACATTCATCACCCTAGGGACCTCATTAATAACACAACTTATCTCATTGAGACAGAAGAGTGAGTAAGCTACCTTACATTACTAGTTCATAGGTAGAATGTTACGAGTAAGATAAATTTTCTAAATGTTACAATTGTTATACGCGGACTCTGTTGAGGAATGTCTTACTTGCGTATCTTTGAGAGTCCGTGACAAGGTATATGAATAAAAAACATTGAGTCAGTGTCAAAATGTAGCATATTTTAAATCATGCGCATGTTAAGAGCTTTACCATACACTTACGTGACGTAAAGAGATTTGTCTGGTCTTGAGACTAATAGCTGGTACAAATGACAGCATTTCTACCCTCATTTTAAGAATCTATCATAAGACATTTCATAGATGGAAACTACCTCTGAAAAGAATATAGTACGATGTCTTGATAACGATTAACTTTTTCATACAAACATAAAAAGTCTGTCTTTCATAAGAAAATTGAGATATCTATCACCGTTTATTTATCATTTTAAATATGTGAACATAGCAGCTGCACAATCATTTATCTAATTAACTATATCTTGCAGGGTATCACTTATTGGCGTTGTGCGTCATCTTTTTTAATAAGTGTGTACTGATACATATATATTGTTAGATAAATAAATTTAGGATTTTAAACATGTTCTTTTAAGTAGCAAGAAGTATCTGACATTGTTTCATTTTTCCCAATGAATCAAAAAATATTACTCTATGTTTTTATTCATCAGAGAATAATACCTACTTTTATATTACAGAAACTAAATTTAGTGATAGATTATGTAAAAATAGAGTAAAAGGTAATCTACTATTACCTTGTTAAAAATAGCTTGCTACTTGACCAGTGATAAGTGAGGTACTAGCAGCTAGATACTATAAAGTAGCAAGTAGTACCTGATTACAAGTTTTAATAGATCAAACCGACTAATTACACCTATCAGTAATATCAAAAGAGTTCCTGAACCTGTGGATGATGTACAACTCAATGTTAATCGTACTTTTTGCCAAAATACAAGTATTTGGCGATTTATCTTTCCCTAAGGCACGTAGGCGTGGTGTCCAAGGTGTCCCCGACCTCAAGACAATAAGGCTACTATACTATATGTACCTGCTGATTGTCTTTACCGCAATATACATCATAGTATTTGGATAGTACCAGGAAGTACAAGTATCCGACCAGTAATTATTACGTGGTGCACAGAGGTATAATGCCTAGGGTATCCTAAACCAATATATAATAAACCTACCACGATCTATTCATTAATTTTACACGTCAAATTGCTAGCCAAAATACAAGTAGTGTGCAATTTATTTTCATAATGCGCAAAGGTATAGAATGCCAGGTGTCAAAGTCCAGGATATAACAGTACTATACAAACAAACCTACATTCATAAGTCCATCAGCTATTTGTACCTTTTCATTTTGTACAGCTCAAATACAAAATATTTTTTGGCCAGAATGAAATCAGTTTTCCTAAAGTCTTTCCATCAATCACAGAACATAGGTCCATTTAACATACCTAAACTTACGTTGTAATAAAGAGTAGACATTTCGTATTAGGTAAAAAGAGAACGTTTCGTATTATGAAATGTTTCCCTTCAAATGAAACCTTACAGAAACTAGAAGTTCCAAAAGTGCTTCATTTATTCCCTTTTTTCTCTGCAAGATTGAATTACAACCGTGTAATATATGATAAATGGGAGGTAAATTTTTATAAGAATCTATTAGAATGTCTAGACGGCTATAAATAATGTACTGTCAGGAAAAGGATGTTGTCGTAATGTTGTAATAGTGTCTGTTTAAAGAAAAACAGAAATGCCTTTCAACGTTGGCGTGTTTACGTTTGTAATTCTTTCCACTATTGACTTCATTTGACTCCCATTTTGCACAAGAAAGTATTCATTTCAATTTTATCAATATTACACTAAAATGTTTTTGCTACATACTGTATACTTTTGTGCTATTTCTCAGTAACCAGTTGCTAGAATACCAATGTAATGCAATGTCTCCACACAGTTCCAGCATAAGACAGGATTTAAGAAGGTACAGGTTTGTATAAAATGAAACATTCAGAAGATGATAAACGTTTAATTTGTCGCCGATTTCTTAACATTTCAGTTTTGCATAAATTTCTGTACACAGCGGTATGGTTTAGAAAGGAAAATATGCGCAGGAAGTTTAAACGCACTGGTGATAGTAAGTTTCTGAATATTTTAAAGACCAAGCCAATGTAATTGCCTCTTGTTTACTGTTTAAGGTTAAGCAAATAAATATGTCGAAATATCTAAGCGAAGGCCATAAACTTGCATCAAAGAATGCATGACAATATATTATTCAACAAAAATGTTAAAGTTTGATTAAATCTTTCATCAAACCTGAAGTATTTAGTTGACGAAAATGAAAAGAAAATAGGAAATAAAAGGAGACATATGAACTGAGTCTTTATTACTAAAGCAAAATTTTCATTAAAAAAACTATATCCACTACACGTGACAAGATGAGGGAACTTTAAATGTGAAATATCAATATGTTGCACTCCGCAATTCAAGTTCCTTTGTTCAGTTCTCCTAAGCTACATTTCCCTATGCTTATGTTATAGAATGATAGGTTATGTTATACTTCTGTGGTAACATACTGTCAGTCTCAATTTCTGTTGTCTTAAATCCGTCAATAATGAATCAGACAACTGCCGCATAAAAATGTCAAAATGAATGAAGCTCGCAGAGAATAAATGCATTCCCTAACGGTATATACTGAATATTGAACTTTTCTAGTTTTCAAAATTCTTCGTAAAATCCATAGAGACTACGCCTTGTAAGCATTTCTTGTTCACTTAAAACTTTGGAAAAAAAACTTAAAACTTAACTGAAAAGAAAAATATAATCTATGAGTTTGAAAATATCTCCGATTATGTATCGTTTTTTTGGTATCTGTAGTGTCAAGAAGATTTCGAGCGACAGAAACCAAATCCATAAATATATGTATTATTTCTAAGTAAACAAGAAATTTTAGAAAAAAAAAGTTTTTTTTCTCATTGTTCTTGCTCGGTTCAATCTTAGAAGTTCTAAGTAAAATATGTTTCAGATTAAATAATTTCAAATCCCGAAACCCTTAGACCCATGTGCAATAATTATATGTATTATAAAAATACGGCAAAACAGCATTACATTAAATTGTCATTGCCGAAGACAATTTAAAATCTCTGACATTTTTTTAAACATTGTCTATCGGAGTATTTTATGTGTTACAGGAAGTATCAAAAGTACATTTATTTAGATGGATTTAGAATATAAACAGAGAAAAAAGGACATTAACAAATTACATGAACATACACATTACAATACAGTAAAGCCTCATTCTACCTATTTTGATTTTTTTGAGCCTATAGTTTAGTTTGTGCTGAACACACTGGTCCTGAACTTCAAAGACAAAAGCTTAAGGTCATCAACATTGATAGATTATACACAAATCACCAAAGTTCAGTTAAGAAGAAGTATCTTACAACGTACTCCTAACAACAACTCCTATTTATTCAGACTTGTGTCACGGAGTTAACTGTAGAACGGAAAATGTCAAATGTCTGCGGTGGTTAATTACTGAGTTTTTGATGTTTTGATAATTTATTGATTGCAAGATGTTTAAAAAGAATTTGTTTAAAGATTAGTTTATCGTAAAGGAATATCATTCTTTGACAGGATCCTTAAGATCGTAGAACCTAGTTAAAACAACAATTAGATATTTCTTATTTTTAGATAGGCATTTCCTAAAATTCCTTCAAAATAATATAAATGTCAATGAAATTAAACCGATCGTTACCTGATACCATGTGTTGTCAGTCAAAACTCCAAAGAATAATAGGTAAACTGAATATATTAATAAAGTTTTTACGTAGAATTTTTTTCTAAGAGCTTTAAGTGGATAATGATTCCCTATAAATGAAATATTTCTTAGTGTAATTATGCTGCGAAAAAAAAATTGTTTCGAAATCTTTTCTTCTATTCGTAGTCATTTTATAGGAAATGAGCCAAAGAAATACTTACCCCCCTTTACACGATCGTCATTTGTCGCAGTCATTTCTAATGTTTTCGTAATAGTTTGTATGATATACATTATTATTATATATCAGATGTTGGAAAATTTCGTATTAGCTAATTGCAAATCATTTTACACAGGAAAATTTCAATAAGAATACAGAGAATATTCATCTTAACAGTCAGGAATCTCTGTGTAGTTCTTTTTAACTTTTAAACTTCATTCTTGAATGCTTCTGATCAATGGAAAAGTCAAATAAGCCAAAGCATATATCAAGCAAAGGCTGTAAACATTGCCTAATATTTTACAAACGAAGTTCATTATAGCAAATTCAAAATCAGTTCCATGAATTATTTTCTATACCGTCTCCATGTTTGAAGTATACGTAATCAGTCATAGGAAATTATATACTTAGGGAGGTAGAGTCAGTACACCACACAGTTCTTTGAAACATACGTAATGCTAAACAGTCCTTCAAAGAACCAGTATAGGAGTTGGTCGGCTTTTTATTCTTTTGAGAATCCTATAAATATGCATGATGTCCTAAGAACGTTTAAATATGTTGATTAAACGTTCGTTGTCATGCAGCTAAAAGTGACAAAAGAAAATTAAAATAGTTAAAGAAAATTAAAACTCAAGGTTAAATTCCGACAACCGAAAATTGTTACTGTCATGTTAAAACTGTTGTAATCGTTTGACAGGAAAGATACGAGATCACATAAAATGTCATTTATATTTATTGTCTTATAACAAATATGTGAAATAAACCGGAGCAATTAGGAAAACTACGCTATAATGCATTTTTAAAATGATGTAACATTACTGAACCTAAATACACATATCTTGTAAAAGCTCTCAAACCATTTTTTATAGTTACTCTTGCATTATTATTTTTTGTTGTTGTTGTTTTTCCACATATTTACAACGAAATTAATATTTTATGCCATACACGTTATTTTTTTTAAGCGTAATGTATTTTAATCATTTCCATTTATTTTAGCCTTAAGTTAACTACAATATCCTAAATCTGTTTAAATTTCTAAAACAAAATAGATCTTCTATACTTGCAGCTCATTTCTATTTATATTCCACACACTTATTCCAATGGCCTACTTAGAGTGCAAGTCAAATTAATTCAGATTGATATTCAGCTTTGCTTATTTGCATATCATTTATAAGCTATTCTTATTTGCATATCATTTATCCGTAAGCAAAAGTTTATTCTGTCGTCGGAATATATCATACGTTTAGCAGTTCTCTGCTCATCGATTTTAATATATAGAAGCATTTATGTTTCAGTTCGGCGTTTGTTTGATTCCGCTTTACAACACCTTAACAACAACTAACAAAATCAAATAATGTAAGTTTTTCTTTATCTACAAAAGTTTATCTTATCAAAATTAATTTTAACATTTTTGGCATTTCTTCGAAAATATTCTTTATATACTGGACCTTTATAATTTTGATAATACTTATATAAATAACTACTTGTCATTAACCCTCTCAAGCCAGACGAGCTCGGCCACTTATTCTTTCTAGATTTATTCTCGTATGCAATGACAGAAAAATGGCAATAAAGTCGAGTCTCTCTGCTCAAAGTGTATGAAAAGGTAAGAAAATATTTGAGTTGTCTTCAACGTTTAGACACCCAATACAAGCACTAAGGAAACCTAGGTAAGTTTACAATTACAATTAGATGTTCCAAACACATTAATGAAATGTATTCTGGGTGGTGAGGTTCTGAGTTTATTAGAGATATCAGATGTTTATATGCATTTTAACAGATGAACAGAGTGTGGATTGTACGAAGTATTACTGCAACAGTGTATTTATAGAAAGAATACTTCAAACTCTCAACAAAGCTTGGGATTATTTACAGTTTAAGTAATGCGCAGCCCTGTGAACATTATCACAAAACTGTGACTGTAATAATCTTATAAAACGACTTGTCAGGCAGATCTCCATTTCCTCTTTTATGTTCTGTTGAAAACAGAATAATGTCCCTTTTGTGTATAAGTTCTGAGATTTACCATAGTACTCAGCTTATGTTCTTCAGAAAGCTTATTTTTCTGAATATTTCAGGAAGTTCTAGGAATATCACAAGGAAGTGAAATGTATGACCGACTTTTGAAATTTATTTTACCAAATGTAGTATCTGTTGAGATAATGGTATCGCAATAAAGTCCACAAAACTCACGGTATTTGTATTGATGATTGTTATTCAAATGAAACCTTGATCGTCATTTATATCATTTCTTATAACAAGAAGAAGCCAGTATCTGCTTTATTGGATACCTGGGTAAACATAATTCTGTTCTTGCTAGAAAGCGGAATTCGTGATTTAAGCAATAATTAACATTCAGATCTCACTGATTAAAAAAATCAATATATCGGTTATCAATTGATCAATACATCAATATACAGTTAGTAGGTAAATAATCTTATCTGCAGCCGGGAAAAACATTTACATTATAAAATATATTACGAAAACAAATTGTTACAAAAAAGAACTTATGACTGCCCCTTGTTATGGTGTGTTATGTACTTGCATAAGAAACAATTATACCTATATATAATTACTTTTTATCACAAATTCTCATTAAATACAAATTCTGTATAGTTATTTGTGATTAATCACGATTAATGATTGCATTACTCTTACGATTTGGATGGACCGTTACTAATTTAACTTTACAAAATCAGCATATTGCAGAGAAAATTGATGATTGCAGAGATGAAAAGCTTATTTATCTGACGAAGAAGACATTTAATCAAAGATGGAGAAAACGTTTTAGTACAAAGGCTTGAAACTAATTAGCGTTCTCCCAGACATTCGTGAAAGCACAGGATATATGGACTACAAAATATATCTTGTCGAAGGCAATAGAAAACAGACGTTTTAATTCCAGTGTTTTAATCAATAAAGCAACACGTTTTAAGAATGCTTAAATCAAATTAACTTTTGAGTTGCTTCTTGCCTCTATTGACACAAATATGATTGGTTTATACAGAGTTCTACATCCTATAAAGCGTTATGTACGAACACCCCACGAATGTAAATGTTTAAATGAGTTATTTTCTTTAACACTAGTAGCTTAAAGTAATCAATTTTGTCTCAAATGAAAATAAATAATGTTTTACCTTGTTTCAAGAAAATAGTGATGCAGCCAGCTTAGTTTTTATAATGTATTCGTAAGAAAGCGGTGGACGGCCAGGCAGGCTGAACAACGTAATCTCTCCTAAGCCACCAGAGTACGATTGTACCTTTCTTATAAAAACTGATTTTTTTAACTCTATGAATAGGTGTATTTATAACATTTAAAAAGTATTCACAGACTAATTGACACAGGTCATTTACTTCTTGTGGTGTAAGTAATCTTGAACATTGCCTTGACTACATATTTTCTGTGTCAGTTGAATACGGCTGTAAAGCTCATGAACTCAATTTACTTTCTTTCATATAGAGTAGATTTAAAACCATAGAATTTTTTTAATTGACGAAAGTGGAGTAAAAAACATGTTTTTAGTCTCTAAACTGCTTTTATATTTCCTGTCTTGTTATATATTAATTCATTGTGGTATGTAAATGAGATATTGATTTAAACTTTACCTAACTTACTGTATAACAGTAAGGTAATAAATGACAGCATGATTTTGTGCCGATTGTCGTGCAAACTACAGATATTTGATTAAATCGCACCTGCACATTATATATTTTATAGTAAAATCCCAATTATTTGAAGACGGCAAAGGTAGAGAAATATGTTCAAGTTATGCAATTGCTCGAGTTCGTAAGGATCTTAGTTTTCCTGATGAAACCACCCTTTATGTTATATCGGGAAAAAACTCACCTTCTCAGTCTATATAACTAATTTATTTCTATCGTTAAAGTAACAGATTTTTGTGTCATGCAGAAATTACTGCACTTAACTATTCTAATAACAATAGAAGTGATCGCCTTGAAATGAAATAGTATAAAATCTTCGGAAAAGGTGAGATATATGTTTCAGTTAGTGACTTTGACTTGCCTTAGCAAAATAAGAAAGGAATACCTGTCACGGCCTGATCTGGTTCTGAAGCTATCGAGTTGTAGATGCTTTAGTCATCAATGATAATGCAGAGTGAAATATTATGAGAATTTAAATGAAGTTTTATATATTTTTATTATTTGTGAGTAGTATATTCTTCAGGACAGATGATGTATATGCTTTGCTTGTGTTCCTACCATTTCAAAGGCACCTGCAGTATCACTAAAATTACCACTAAACCGCCTTCTCGATCTTAAATGACATGAAATATCATAACAGAATTTCAGACAGTACTTTCTCAACCTATTCTTCTGTCTTCCACTAGTATAATTGATATGATGAATATGCAAAAAGCAAAACAAATTAATACGCGGGACGTATATTTCTGATTTTGATTGCTTTATCTGTTTAAAAACGTACCGAGTTCAGCCAGTTTTCATTCAGTGAAGTTTACCTTTGGTGCAATTTTTACTCTAAACAGCAAAATAATAAAATAATTTCTATTTGAATAAGAATAAATTTTATAATAAGGGGAGGGCTTCAAATAACGTATTCATTTCCGCATTTTAGTGCATTTAGATGTTTGAAACGATAAGTTTGATCTCTGTTGAACGAATACAGTGCATGCTTATATAAAATAAAATATGAAAAATTTCATTTTTTTATCTATTCATATCTACAAGTTCTTTGTTAAATTCATGCAATGATATTTTTAACTGTGTTCTACACTGACGTCGAATAAGAACGGTCATTGCAGACGAATATTGTAGTTTGCTTGCCTGGCAGAAAAGAAATATTTGTGAGGTTATTTTAGGAGTGATTGCTTTCTGACATTGATACTCTTCATAACTGCAATTGTTATCTCGCATTAGTCTTCAAACAAGATTCTATACTTTTCATAATGCTGACGCTTTTGCAAAGTTCTGTCGATAATCGCCACAGAACATGCCTCATTCTGTTTATCAGTTGACACTATGCTACAACTCTAAATTAAACGAAATAAATATTTATTTCTTTTACAAAATGTTTAAAGTTGTAAGAAACAGATAAAGCTGCTTTCAGTTTAGATGTAATACATTGGTATATATGTATTTTCTGAGGCTAATAAAATAGAAAAAAAAAACGTCTTTGCAAGTACAATAATTGAGATGTACAACTGAACATGATTCTGTGTAGTCATTTGCGGCAACGAACGCAAGTTGTTAGATAGCTCAACGGAGATGGAACAAAGGAAGTAATTAGGAATGTTTACCTTCTATCAGACGTTTGAATGTATAATTTGCTATTGATTGAACAGTTTATAAACCAGAGATTCAGTCGAAGACACAAATTAGATGTCAACAACAGACGCTTATGTTGTAATGTTATTTATTTCATGCCCCTGGGAAATCAAAGTATAACGTAGCTTTTTCAGCAGTATGTTACACAATATATGGAGAAGTTATGATAGAACAAGAAAAGACATTATCTTTACTTGGAAAAGTTTTTGGTTTACATATTTTTAAAATAATTTTTGTTTCTTCTTTTTTTTTTCATTTTTAGCTCACCTGAGCACGAAGTGCTCATGTGAGTATTGTGATCTCTTTTCGTCCATCGTCGTGCGTTAGTGCGTCAACGTTTTCCTTAAAACAACATCTCCTAAACCACTGGGCCAAAGTTGATGAAATTTTACTGGGGTGTTCCTAGCATGAAGCTCTACCAAAATTTTTAAAAGAATTCAATTCCATCAAGAACTCTGGTTGCTATGGCATCTTAAAGGAAAAGCTTTGAAAATCTTCTTGTTTGAAACCACAAGGCCCAGAGCCTTAAGATTTGTTATGTAGCATTGTCTAGTGGACCTCTACCAAGTTTGTTCAATTATACCCCTGGGGTCAAATTCGGCCCCGCCCAAGGGGTCAATTGATTTTACATAGGCTTATATAGTGAAGCTTTGAAAATCTTCTTGTCTGAAACGACAAGGCCCTGAGCCTTAAGATTTGGTATGTAGCATTGTCTAGTGGACCTCTACCAATTTTGTTCAAATTAGCCCCCTGGGGTCAAATTTGGCCTTGCCCCAGGGGTCAATTGATTTTACATAGGCTTATATATAGAAAACTCTGAAAATCTTCTTGTCTGAAACGACAAGGCCCAGAGCCTTAAGATTTGGTATGTAGCATTGTCTATTAGACCACTACCAAGTTTGTTCAAATTATGCCCCTGAGGTCAAATTTAGCCCCACCCCAGAGGTCAATTGATTTTAAACTTTGAAAATCTTCTTGTCTGAAACCACAATGCCCTGAGACTTAAGATTTGATATGTAGCATTGTCTAGTGGACCTCTACCAAGTTTGTTCAAATTATGCCCCTGGGGTCAAATTTGGCCCCACCCCGGGGGTCAATTGATTTTACATAGGGAAAACTATGAAAATCTTCTCGTCGGAAACGACAAGGGCCTGAGCCTTAAGATTTGGCATGTAGTATTGTCTAGTGGACCTCTACCAATTTTGTTCAAATTATACCCCTGGGATCAAATTTGGCCCCACCTGTGGGTCATTGGTTTTACAAAGGCTTATATAGTGAAAACTTTGAAAATCTTCTTGTAGAAGGAAAGGTAACATTTTAAGTCCAAATAATCTGGAAAATTGTCAGAAAGATTGTTTCTACGATTTCTAGCTCAGGTTCGAATATGGGTCATCTGGGCTCAAAAACTAGGTCACAGAGCCAAAATATGGAAAAACTTTGTTAACACTCTAGAGGTTACATTTTCAGTCAAAATATCCTGGAAATTTGTCAAACAGGTTGCTTCGATGATTTCTAGCTCAGGTTCGAATATGGGTCATCTTAGGTTAAAAACTAGGTCACAGAGCCCAAATATGGGAAAACATTGTTAACACTCTAGAGGTAACATTTTCAGTCCAAATAATCTGGAAATTTGTCAGAAAAGGTTGTTTTGATGATTTCTATCTCGTTTTCGAATATGGGTCATCTTGGGTCAAAAACTAGGTCACAGAGCCCAAATATGGAAAAACCTTGTTAACACTCTAGAGGTAAGATTTTAATTCCAAATAACCTTGAAATTTGTCAGAAAGGTTTTTTTGATGATTTATAGCTCAAGTTAGCATATGGGTCATCTGGGGTCAAAAACTAGGTCACAGAGCCCAAATATTGAATATCATGAGAAGTATATGATATACATCGCTAGAAGGAATGTTATATCAATATCAAGTTAAAAGACAAAAATGTATGCTTCAAGGCCAGCTGTCATAGATATCGACTTGTTTTAATTTTAATCGTTAATTTTGATTGTAAGCTACACTTTCATACATAAACCAATATTAGATTCAGGTGAAACACATAACATAGAAAACTAATGATCAGATATATATATAACACATTTTTTACAGCTTTGTCCGCATGATCGAGTGCCGACATTATTGCTGATACTTGGTATGTTATTTTAAGATAACTTTCATAGACTTATTTGCTCTAGACCTTGTGAACTACAGTCTAAACTGCCCATCTGACCACCTTTCACAAGAGACTCCCAGCCTTATACGGCCATTACAAATTCCTCCCGAGCGTTTTTATTCATTAATTTAACTAAGTTAAACGACACCCTGTGAAACGCGACTACCGACATGAATATTTCACCACCTTAACGTTGCTATGCGACCGGTAAATGATCAAAACAATTTTATTGTCTAATCAGTGGAAAATTGTCGTCTTTAGTAGGTAGTGATGATAAAGGTGATGATGATGGCGATGATGTTAGTAATAATTTAGATACAGAAATGAATGCCATTTACTGTTCAGAGGCAAATGAATGCATCACTAAACTAAAACACTTTGCTCTCTCTAAAGGTAGCTCTGACATTCTACAACATCTTGCAGAAATCGAGGAACACTTTATTTCTTTGTGAATGGAACGTAAACAAGCCAAAATATCAGACGTTTTATGACTGTTTAAAGCCATACATGAATTGTCAAGTTCTTTTTACAATTTTATTGTACAAGAAACATTCTAGTGTACTGTATATACTAACAGAGTTGAATTTTATTTGTAGAATATTGGCACAAAAGTCAATGTTATAATTTCATGTAGCTCTATTCAAATAAAATATTTTTGATGTGCATACATGCAGTATTAACATGTTTTACAATGTACATTAATATTTTAAAACGTACAACATTAAATGCATTGAACGGAATATGATGTAATTCAGATTGTAACGTTTCCATAACCAATCCTTAGTTAAGAGACCACCTGTTTTAAAAGACCACATTTCCTTTCTCCACTGAGTGGTCTCTTAAGACAGGACTAGACTATACTTCTGGAAAATTGGTAAAAAGTAGGTACGTTCAGCAACCAGAGGTCTGTAGGATACACATTAAAAATATCATGGAATCATTTGTTCAAGCAGAACGTGCTGATATAGTTTCTAACCATTCATTCTGCTACAAACGCTGGAAAGTTTCTTTAAAATACATAGTATTAAGTAACAGAAATATGTAGTCCATCTAGCAAGACACCCTCTTTTGTAAAACAAGAAATGTGAATTTGTCGATTAGTGTTATTCAGTAGATACAAAGTAAATTGATAAAAATCTGGCTTTTCATTTGATTTGTTAATGTTTCATCATATTAAGGATGATAACTTTTTGGAAGACACAAATTTGATGCCATCAGCAAGCAGGCTATGATGTTTTTCGCCCAAGGGAAAATATTCAGCTTGGACAGAATATGTTGTGTGATTTCTTAAAACAGACACTGAGTTCTGGAAATGTTAGTCTTTTTCTGTGCAATCTCTGTTTATAACTACGTATTTGAAAACGAACTTTTCAACTTTTTTCCAAAAAACTGGACTTGAAATGAAAAAGGAATCTCTCAAAGTAAATTGATCAATACTCTAGAGTTATCTTGCAATGGAAGAAAAACACAAAATAAAAATATACATTAGACAGACTGACATATGACAGACAGACAGACAATACAAAGATAGTCGTCTTTGATGTCACTGAAAAGATTCCTGATGTGTATTGTGTGAGGGTTTGACTGTTAGTTTCGTCTGCTGAGTGTTTCTCTAAAAGCCTTCGGAACTGTACTGTACTACATCATTAACTAAAATAAAGTGTACTTCTAAAAGCTATAAAGAGTAATATTCTTCCATTGAACCAGGGACAGAACAGACATATGAAGAAAAAAAGATGTTGTTAATCCTATAAAACTAAAATAAAACAAAAACATAATGGAAAGTCGGCATATTGTGTAAGAAAAAGAAATAAAGAATAGAAGAAAAACAAACAGTTTCACCTTTGATCGAATTAAATTTAACAGTGGATGTATAAACTCTGTCATTTTTTTCAAGCAAGAGAAAAACTTTGTCCGTTGTCTCAGTCAACGTTAATTTCTTAATTTGAATGAATTCTACATAAGACACTAATAAATACGGTATCGGTTTATTATTACAAAAAATAATGCCTATAAAATGGTCCATGGAGGAAACAAAGTTCCATGACGTTGGAAAAAACTAAATAAATGGTGTATCTCTTCTTTTTTACTGAAGTCATTAAAACAAATTTTCGTCAAGAAGATACTTTTTTAAAGTGCAAAACGCATATCAGGAGAAACTACAGTCAGAAAACACAGCCTCCTCATACAGTCAAAAGGTATAGGAAGAGAGGGCATGAATTTATATACAGATAGATTTAAATAAAGACACCACAAAAACTTAACGAAAACGAGGACCCGCTGGGTTAACGCCTTGGAACAGTTAGTGGCAAAACATTTGCCACTGCGGGTTTAAACCAGGTTTTAGGGTGCACAAACCTCACACTTGCCCAAACAGGTTCTCATAAGAACAAACAAGTTCTCTGTTTGAATAAACTTCAACACACCATCAACTCGACAATTTTGCATGCAAAAACACACAAACATAGAAAACATAAACTCTTATGGTATTTTAGGGCGAAAAGGGTAGGTGCCAAATGACCTTACTCAGAGCAGAGCTCTTGGAGTTAAATTAGCATAAAGGCGATGGAAGGAATAAATGAAAGGCAACCAATGTTTTGTCAACTGAATCCTTTTTATTAGCTTTTAAAGTACTGTGTAATAGGTGTATCATCACTAAGTTATTTCGCAATGTTAGTTTATAATATAACAAACATTGATACCATGCTTAGAGAAACACGATCTGCTTAAGAAAACGGTATTCCTTATTCGCCAGAGAACGTTTAGATCAGTCAGTAGGATAGCATTGATTTTACTTCTTCGTCAAACACATTTAATTAGTGACAGAAATTGATTTTTAAACTAAATTATTCTTGTGAGTTTGAAACAAAGCTTAATACTTTGAAAAAAAGGAGTTGCATTCATCATTCATTGCAAAGAAAGGTTACTAAAGTTAGCTTCATAGCTGCTGTGGAATACATATTAACCTTCAATATCTCGAATGTCTAATAAACATTTTAAAAGGAAACTTAAGTATCTTTCATGAATCTTTGAAGGTACTCTTTTAAATAAAGGTTAACAGTGTATATACTAATATTTCTATTGCCATAGGTTAACTGCGTTTATATTAACATTTCCATTCCTATAGGATGAGGGTACGTACTAATATTTCTATTCCCATAGGGTAACAGTGCATTTTTATATCTCTTGATTACACATTTAGATCAGAGTAAGTAAAGTGCTTGTGATGTGTTTAATTTAGCATTTAGTA
Organism: Cyclina sinensis; assembly: GCA_012932295.1. Taxonomy (NCBI): domain Eukaryota; kingdom Metazoa; phylum Mollusca; class Bivalvia; order Venerida; family Veneridae; genus Cyclina; species Cyclina sinensis. The sequence goes on along the minus strand of JAAONU010000011.1, from coordinate 59,293,071 downwards.
TTTAGCATTTAGTATTTTTTAATGAATATAGCAAATGTCCTACTGTTACCGAAGAGATGTTTGTTCTGACCAACGGTTTTTAGATATTCCCTTAAAGGTCAGACAAACAAAATTGTGCAATTCGGCATTCCTTAAAATGTCGTGTGGAACAAATGTCTAGGCAAGACATGTCACTGTTATTTCGAAATGCCTATCCTCGGTTAAGTGCTTTCAGTAACTTTTTCAAAAAAAGAATAGATTCGAAATTGCAAAAGAAAATCAAGGAAAGTTAAAGGTTCGTCTATGATATGGGCTGAAGAAACGATTTAAGTGATTGATTACATTACTTATCTCCCCCGATTTTTATTCACCTAAACAATCCTGTTTCCTGAAGGACGGCGTCTTTTCCGAGATAAAATAATTAAACATGTAAAAGTTACGGTAATTATATACCCTACGGAATCTGATTTGTATTTCATAAATATTCTAGTTTTTAATATTAACAGCTAAAGAAGCCTTTTCTTTTTTTAATGTTAATTTTATTGAAAAGAACAGAACACAACATGTGATTGCGAATCAAGAAGGAAATATGATTTCATTTCAATTGAAAATAAGCCATTTCAAAAATAGAATCTCATAATGTTAGAGAAAAAAGACACAGAGAGTAATTAGTGTGTGGCTTAACTTTGAGACAAATAAATAATTACATATAGACAAATATGACCAGAAGTATAGAAATCCATGAGACATTCTGGGGTTTTTAGTAGATATTTCGTAGTGTGATTACTTTGGCCTTTTTATCTTAAGAAGCATTTGTGTTCATTCTGTGAAATATATACTTAGGAAGTCGAGCGAGACAGAAAGACAACATAATAAGTACAGAGTTAAAATGAATATATAGCAAGGAAAGAAGAAGTTGGTCAACAAAAATATTCAGACAAAGCTCTTGAAATATAGAAAACAACTCTTATAACTGCGCTTCTCCCATTTTCTACATTGTACAGCATATATCAATAAACAGGATTTCTTAAATTACTTTGATAGTGGACATTCCAAATGTATCTGTGCATACCATTATAGAAATGTCAACGAAATACTGGGACATATTTAGTCCTCAGGAATTATTGACAATTGTCCGAAACATGTTACAAGTCCAAAATATAATGTGTTTGAAGGCAACACAGCTGATATAGAAGAATTTAAACAGATGTTGTGCGAAACAATCGGCATTAGGAAAAAGCCTGTCAAAAACAGTTTATAAATTTGGACAAATTCTACATGCTCGAATATCGAAAAACATATCTAAAACACGATTTTCTTTAAGTATGAACAAGATTCTTTTAATTACATTCAGATTGAAAGAAAAAAATTGTGAAAAAGAGGAATGCAGTACGTATTTAGTTCAAAATTGAAAAGTATCATTCAGCGACAATTTCTAAATATATTAACTTAAATACGAGTTAACCATCTTGTGTACATAGTCTGTCATCGCTCCATGATACCACACATTTTAAGAAAGCCTTTCACACATGGATGTAGACAACGAATGACTCGACATCTGACTCTAATTTGCAAATGACCCTTAGTGATAATATGCTTGACTGGATTTGTTTAAGCACTCTGAATTTAAAAAAAAAGAAAATCAAGTAAAGCGTGTTGTTGTTACGGTTTTTTCATACTCCAGTGAAAAAAGATTGTATGCAGGAAGTTTTCTTCTATCGAGAATTAGGAAAAAAGTATATTTTTCTGCTGTACTGCAGTTACTTAATTTAATATCTAGTATTATGTCTAGACCCTGCCATTTCATATGACAATATCGCCATGAAATATTTTGTTGTAAACAGAGACATAAGCCAGCTTTGAGATTATAGATATGTGGAATTTATTTACTTGTGGACTTATTCCTTTCCAGTCTTGCACAATTGTTATATCTGACAAAATATATTTACAAGTTTGACAATTTTTTTCTGAAAGTAGCCATCTGAATTTTTTAGAAGATTCATTGTTCCTTTGTTCAGTTTTCAACTTGACTAGAAAATTAAAGACGAATAGATCTTTCGAAGATTTTGTATCTTATAATTCGAAAGTATCAGTCTTTTCAATTTTATAATTACATTATTACAACATAAAGAACAGTATCTTAACTATCACTTAATCATTTTGGGATCGTCAGTGTAATCGGAGTTGTTAAGGGAAATCGATTAAGGTTTGTCAAGTTCGTCATCTTTGTCTTAGTTTTCGCATTCGAGTATGTTAATATGTACGAGGCATTTTTAGCATTCGTACAAAATTTATCTAGTTTTTAAACACTGCAAAAGTTTTCGCTCAAGGTACCTCCTGACAAAAGACTATAGTGATAAGCATACTCGAAACCAAGTCATGCTCTGGGTGATTTCATGTACATCCCTCTGTTAATCTTCGGTCTTATCGGGCTTAAGCAGAGAGAGAGAGGGTACGCCCTTTAGGCTAAAGGTAAAGATCAAGAACTATGGTTTATTAATCAAGGAATCCATGCTGCTGCGTCGCCAGTACGGACTTAACGTCAGAAAACGTATTAAAGTCTATAAAACTTATGAGCATTTGAAAGTTTTCCATTGCAAAACCAACCAACTGAAGCTTTAATGTGTTTTTTTTTTATGAAAGACAGTTTTCTGCTTGTGATATTCTGTTTCAAAATGTTGCTTAAGAAATATATGGAATTTATATAAACGGTTTTTAACCATTTTTAAAGAAAATACACTAAATTGCACTGCTGACACTGCAAACAAAATAAAGTTTGGTTTCTCAAATTATATTTCTAAGTTTAAATAAATTTGAGCTCTGATAACGTGTCATATAAATAAAAGTTTCCCTGGTGCACACGATAAATTTTTATTGTTTTATTTTCTATTAATCTATTTATTTATTTTGAGATTACCAGCTGCTGAAAAGTATTTAGTTTCTGTCATAGCGAAGCGTTTTAGTTCAGTGTTTACGTGTTAAGAAAATGCTGAAGGCCTCTGCTAAGTGCAACTTCTTTATACTGTCACAGGAGAAACCTATTTATTTGCATTCATCATTACTTAAGCTTAAGAGCTGATGTCAAATTTCAGTGGCAAAATCAAACCGCTTTATTTTCCCTTAATTTGTTTTTATATGCCGGAACTTAATAATTTAATGCACTTTACAAATTTATAACACGTGGATTGGATTAACCAATTAAAAAACATGTGTATTGCCAAATTACTTTAACAGCATATGTTTTATATACTGCATAATATACAAATTTTCTGTTTCTGTTCATGTCAGTTCAAATAATGCAACTGTGTGTCTTGAAATTATAAGGTAGTATTATGTCATTAAAACCTTTCCTCGGTCGAAATAAGCTTCCGCCAACAAATATATATATATATATATATATATATATATATATATATATATATGATTAATATAAAAGCGGATTAGATGTCACCTGCACGCTTTATGTAATCAAAACTGCAGCAGACATGTATTTGATCAGAACCTTATAAAAAAAATTGTAATCCGACAAGTTTAATATATTTGTTGGGGCGTGTTATCATTATTACAAACATGTGTTTTTCCTTTTTATTGTCCTATCTTTACTTAACTTTCAATTGATCATGTTATAAAAGACAAAATAAGCGACCTTTTGTCTACAGAATTTTATAAAAGTTTTCCTACGCAACTCTGACGATATAAGTGGAATATATGCAAGAACTTCTTTATACTCTAACTCTTTTCTTCCTTCTACAATCCGAGATTGGAATGCCTTGCCTACCGAAATTAGAAATCTTCCTACCCTCTCATTATTTAAATCTTATTTAACTCGCAACAACCAGCGCACACCAAAGTATTTCTACTCTGAAAACAGAAAACTCCAAATACTTCACACAAGACTTCGCACAAAATGTAGTTCTTTAAACTACCATTTATTCCTTAGAAATATCTCCCCTACTCCTTTATGCGATTGCGGGCAAGTAGAATCAAATTATCACTTTTTCTTTGAATGTCCTTTTTACAACGCGCAACGTCACATACTTTTCAATAATCTTCAAGAATTTGATATAGACCTTGATATCCTACTCTTTGGTAACTCCAACCTATCAGACAATGATAATGCTATAATATTTTCAAATGTGCAATCTTATATAGCTAATACTAAACGGTTTCTCTGAACCGGAAACTTTGAGTTAAAAATGTGTATTGTGAGACTTCTTCTCCCTCCCATTTTGTTTTTGTTTTTTCTTCTATACCTTACACCACGTTAGTACTTTTGTTCTTTATTTAAATAAACTTTCTTTCACTGTACTAGTTCTATGTATCTTATTCTCAGAAGATAATTATGACCGACACAGAATTATTTAATATTTAAGAGGAAAAGAATTCCATAAGACGTAGTCTTTCATTCTTATCCCTTTCACAAAGTTTTCTGTACTGCCAGTATTACGTAGATTGCGTTACATTGCCACAATAAACATTAATACTGGTTAAGAAAATATAGGATTTGCATTAAAACGACAAACGGCTTCTTTGCCTGTTTTATCCTTCACACTTACTTGAGCGTTAACACTAGGAATTTGTGGAACCAGAAAAAAAGACGGAATCCTTCGAAATGTGTTGCCCAGCCGATATAAAAAGTAGAAATCAATAAAACTATTTTTTTAATTTAACTATTTGAATGCATCTTTGTGCTACTGCAGTTATCAATGAGTCTACCCTTGCTATGTTAGAAATAAATGCGAGGAAATCTTCCAGTGTATGGAAGCAAGTACATTCTTAAATACCATGTATGGATAAACAAGCAAAACATACATAATACATTTTTCTAACGTTGTTTGGCTGCGAGGTGTTGATCATTAGTATTAAAATCAATCGATGCAGTATAGCTTCATTGATTCAGAAATCTAAGAATAGCTCCAGCTTCTATTTAAATTAATGCTTTCGCTTTTGAATGATTTACTGACTTAATATTGTTAGCGTGATGCTGAATACCCTCAAATCAATCTAGAATCGAAATTAGGTCGGTCTTCACAATTGCTGTATAACGAGGTTTTGATATAAACGATGAAAAAGAGAATAATTAGAAATTTAACGACGTTACGTAATTGAAATGTATCATTTTTCATAACTTCAAGTAATTTACTCAAATGCTGTAATAGTTTTAATCCTGATAATTTCACTTGTTTCAAATAGTTTTTAAAATACAAATTTCGGAGACAGCAAATAACTCATGATGTTCTTTAAAAAATATTTATTGAACTATTTTTAGTATCATATCTATTAAAAACTTGTATTCTTTCCATGAAGGGAAATTGAATAGTTTTTGCTCGAGGCGAAGTTCCAAGTATGTTCATTCGAGTGGAGAGAACACTGACAACGGTTATTACCACGTACAGTTTAGCAGTAAATTATGGATGCAAAGATAAAATGTTTGTATTCTAGACAATGAACATATTTTACTTAACCACTGAATGTATATGAAAGAAATGCTAAAAGCAAATTGGCTTTCTTTTCGTCTCCTTTGAAAGTCTTTTCTACATATCGTGTCGATGTAAATAAAGATTATTAACATTTAAAATTAAATCTATAAAATGACACTTCTGAAATTTTAAGTACTTGTAGACAGCAGGTTACAAGAATTCCGAAGAATCCGAAGAAGTTTTGGTGGTCCTTATTTTGGTATTATAATATTTATATTACATTACCATGTTATTTTCTAATTATTTATATTTATAGATATTTTACTGGCCTGGATTTGAAATCACCTGAACCTCCACTGGAGGTTGGTAGGTATCTGAGCCATCAGCTTAAAATGCGCCCAAAATTTATATAACAATTAATCACTCTTCCTTGCTTAAAACTGAAAGATTTTCCGTATTTATCTAATAATTCTTCCTCTGATATTGACAGCGCGTCATGTCCCATCATATACTTGAAAATTAAAAAAAAAGAAGAGGAAACTGCGAGAAAAGTTAACATCAGAAAAGAAAACATCACTTGAAATTAAAAAAAAAAAGACGCGAAAATTAAACATCAGAAAAGAGATAAATGTTGAACATTGGTTTCTTTCACAAGTTCATTACGTGTTTTCTTTATTTCATTTACTTTTTCTTTTTTCTTATGCGGATTCTTCTAAGTTGTAAGCGATTTAAAACATATACAACAGCGAGATAAACACAGCTAAAATAGTTTATCTTTCCGTATATTAGAGTTATTATATTATGTGTATATTCCTTATTATTCATTACTGTTTAGAAAATGTGTCAGATATTGATAGTAATTCTAAGCTTGCTTCTGGCAAGAAGATAAAATAACTGGGTCAACACGAGAGGAAAATGAACAAGGCCAGTACGGGAATAATAAAGGCCAATGCGCAAATGTAGTGTTTTGATTTGGTTGCGCAACAGGGTCATTACAAGATGCTAAAATACTTGTTTAGGCTATAAGATATTCCATATTGGGGCATTTGAATACTATAAAACGAAGTTGATTAATAAATAATTTAAGTGATAGGATGAAGCTTTCAAGACTCCTTTATCTGACAAGAAAAACATTTGGTTTGATATTGTTTTATGATGAATGTTACATGTATTCTTCCCTTAAAACTGGAATAACAGGAGACAGGGTCTTGTTTCTATATCCTGTCAATATATAGAATCAATAAAAAGTATATAAAAATAATTAACAATAATAATACATAGAAATAATTACACATTGTTTATAACAAATGTTAATATAATATCATTCACCTGAAGAAAAGTCAAATTAACTCGAAACAGCGTAATGAAAAATTGGAGTTTGTTTTCCTTTATTCGTTTAATATATTCTGTCAATGAAATACATGAAGAAAACATTAATGAAACTTTGAAAATATATATGTTTAAATAAATATTTTGGTATTTCAGTATCGCAGAAGCCAGCCCTCACTATGTTAGGGCTAAATGAGAGCAGTCTGTTGTCTTTGATTGGTGTAAATTTCCCTACGGCTTGTAACCATCGAGGAACAAAATCATGCAACGCTTGCTGTTCAAAAGAAACGTATCTGAGTCTTTTTTTCTTACAAAATATTTACTTGCATCAATATAGACGAAACGTGTCTGTATTCTTGAAGTAAAACTGTAGGAACGAAAATTTAAAAAAATGCTAAGCACTATGTTCAACAACAATATGTACGTTGTTTAGATCACTAAGGAATATCTAGAAATAACTGATCCAGAAAAGAATCAAAGTTTCTATAATATGACAAAAGAAAGATTGTAACGGAAAGATAAAAATAAATTAGTTTTCTCACTTTTCGAAATGAACTGACTGAAAAGTGTTACGCAAAGGGATTTGATTGATTTATCCAATAACAATACAGAGAAAAGAAATGCAAGAACGTGTTTATAGAAGATTGGAAGCACTCGTTTCTAGACCGTGATGCGATAGTTTCCGAATTCGCATGTCATTTACCTGTGGCTGCTTCTAAAGATCTTTTTTTTTTCTTTTTTGCCACATATGTCTGTTAAAAGTATGTGCTAGTGCGATAATCGTTGAATTCACCTACAGGCTATTAAAATAGCTGCAGCTAGTAATTACGAGTGCTCAAGACATTTTATCATTAATATTTACTATTTCAAAACGTCGTTAATATTGTACAATTTGCCACATAATTTGCCTTTCGTTGAATCCACTTATGGCAATGAATCGACTTGCAGGAAGATATTTCGTCCGTAGTCATGCATACGCTTAGTCATAATTATCTTATGAATTCTTGTTATTGTGATAACTACCAACGATACTAACCCGATCACGGAATAGCTTTGCTGAATTTTTTTCTAGATAGTTGCAAAAACATCGCCATCAATGGATAGTTATGCGGTGAACAGTGCTGCGTGTAAGAATTAACCCTTTTTCACGAGTACTATAAACAATTAGAAATAAAGGGGTTTCTTTTGTTTCGAAATATGTCTGTAAAACGATGTAAAAAAAACTTATGAAATAACGCAAATCAAAAGAGAAAGCAGCCTTCTGATCAACAAACAATCTATTCTCTACAAATAAAACAGGATCTGAGATAACCGCTGCACATTTGTCACCTACATTTACAACTCTTGTTAAGTTTCAATGCTATGTAATCGTGTTTATGATTTTTTCCCGAAAAAAAATGAACGTTTTTTTTTTAAAAGGTGACTTTTAGAAATGCTTAGTCTCTACATTCGTCTGTTTTGTAGGTTGATGTGCGGCAAATAAAGTGTTGTGATGATGTAGAGCAAATGTTTAAAGGACAATGAAATAAAATGTGCAAGATCTCAAGTGCCGACAGCATCTGTTTATTAAAAAGAACATATTTTCTTTTCCTTTTTTTCATGTTAAAGACTAGATATATATTTGTATGCAAATATGATATATAACAGAAAGATTCCAGTTGTGTGAGTTAGAAGAGGAAATAATGATTCTGATTTTTTTACGTAAACGTGAGTGTTTGGCAGCTTGTATTATTAGGGTGGTATTTGCCCTAATATATTACATTTTGTAGCATATGAAGTCATAAGAAGGATAAAAAAGCCATAAACAGTCACTTAATTCCATTGTTCAGGAAACAGACAAGCATCACGAAGTCGGATTATTGAATACTATAATAACTAGAACAAACGCTAGAATAAATACAATTTTATTACAGAACCACGGCACATGAAAATGTCAAAAACTAGGAAACGTAATTCAATTTCAAAGGACGCAAACGGAAAAGATTCATAAAACAGCCAAATACCATAAAACACGTAAAGGTTAACATTTTTCAACTCCAGCATTTCTGCAGAAGCCATCTTTAGTAAAACGACTGCTGTGACGTGCACGCATTTGTGAAGTCGAATGACAACAAAATGCAATAGGCTGTTAACTAACCTTCCAAAAATCCTTCTTTTTTTTCTTTTTTTTTACTGTAATTTGAGTATTAGTAAACTGGATATCTGGATATCAGATCAGTGATTGAAGATTATTACAAACAAAACGGATTTGAAAGAAAACATTGTACTCGTTTAAAATAGTAAAATATTTATCTCAGAACTTGATAAATCTCACTCTATGACAATTTGAAGAGATCTGAATTTCTGATATAACTTTCTATCTAAAATAAATTTTGATAGATCACACAAAAAATCATTAACAATTCTTGGACATAAACTCACTATAGGGCATGAACATTTTAACATTGTCTCTTTAAGAAATATAAAGCAAATTTAAGTACATGTTATTTCTATGTTAAGTAAAGTAAGATTGAATGAATAACTATTGATGTGCTAGAAACTAAAAAGTCATTTTCAGTTATATAAAGAGTCACCATAAAGCAAAAACAGAACAAAGATGTTCATATATATATATATATATAGATAAAAAGGATGCCGATGTAGAAAATCGTATGTACATAATTAAATACATCTACATAATTTATTTGATCACTTTTTTCTAATTAACATACTATAACTTTCAATACGTAAAACATTTATCATAGTCAGCTCGAATTTTAAGTTGGATGTATAAAAAAGCCAAATAAGAAGAATGTCATTTTACATCGTAAGTTATTACAACAACAAAGTAGGTATTTTCTATTGATATAAGTGCTGTATGCAATATTTAATTTCAAAATTAATTAAAATTTTTAATCGGAAATAATTTTTTACCTTTAAATACTGACTATAACTTTTTGTAAACAATTTTATCATTGTCCTCAATTTTGTATTACTAGAAACAAAGCTTCATTTGTAATCTTAAAGAAGAGACGTTATCACCACAAGGAGTTTTTCTAAAACAGTGATGGTAAACGCTAAGTCCCTTGCATTTTCTCCTGTTGACATATAATGTGTATATGCAAATGTGAAAACTTCAGTAACAAAAGAACTGTAAACGTATAATAGATGATACACTTATTGAATTAATGCCACATTTTAAAAAAAAACTCAACTTCCAACCAACTGTTCAGATAAATTACTTTGTAATACTTAACCGTACTAAAATCTTATTCCTGACATCTTCATTACGTGTAAGTCGATAAAATAAATTCAGTCATAATGAATGTGTAAGTTCCTTAATAAACTATGATGATAAAAACAACTTGTATACAACCTGTATTTATATATATCATAACAATTAATGCCTGAAATCATTACGTCAAATCTCGTCATCTCCAAGCAAAAGAAACACTTTATCTGTTGAGTCTGTAGTTATCTGCAAGAAAAGGAAAATGCCACAAATATTTTGGAGATGAGTTTCTATTCCTATATTTTATGTTTTCTTTTGCTTTTGTAACCTTGTGTTAGCTATGTCGCGATTAAAATTATATTCTTAGAACAAAATCTGTGCTATATTGGACGTATACTCGTGCATTTTATCTATTACCTCTTCTAAAACATGGAATACATGTTCAAACATTTCAGAGTTAAGTTTATAAAATGAATTTATGGCAAAGTTTAGGATAAAACATGAAATAAAGCAGTTTACCTAAGTTCTGCTTTTCTGATCAGCAATGCAAACTACAAAGAGATAAAACATTTTTTTTCACCAGAATTTTCACAAAATAATATAAAAGAATAAGTACTTACACTAGAAATACATGGTGTGTTAGACCCTTCAATCTCCGTACGGTTGTCAAAAGGAGATTGGTTCGCACGTTTCCTGGCGACGTATCGAAGAGTAAATACTGTCACAACAATCATAGCTGCACCAATCATACCGATACCAATAGGTACAAGAACACTTATCAAGTATCTTTGGTCCTGGAACATGTACAATCACAACTCAACAGCTTGCAAATTAGAAAGGTATTCGATACGATTGTAAATCAAATACGGGTTATTCAAATTTACTTCTTGAGTAAAACCTTTCACGACTAGAAATTCCCTACTTAATGACTAACAAAAAAGTGAGACTGTTATCCTGGTGTCTTAAAGACCGTGCATAATGCGCATGCGTTTTTGATAGTACTTCTTTACATTTTTTTCTTTCATTTGTGATATTGCTTGATCAGTCTGTGGAAAAGCAGTATGACAGTAATGAATGTAGACAGGGTGTATTTTTTACAATTATCTAATATGCTATACAGAAATTGCCATCTATTTGATATCAAACGTTCAGAGATTTTCACGATAAAACTATCGTTTTATTCAATCTTGCAAATTGAGAGGAAATAAGACTATAAAGGTCTTAAATCCGCAAAAATAATTAGACTAAAATCATTGCAATCAGTGCAATTACTGTTTATATTATGAACGTTTTGCTGCTATTCAGAAGAAAAAGCGAGAAGTTTCTTCTTGAGTAATATAGGTATCACAGAATAATTCAGTCGTATGTGGGATCCTAAGTTTATGTTTCTTCAAACACCTCTCGCGATAAAGTATGAAATAACCACAACTGCCTAAAATGATCCACAGAGCAATCACGTCACAACGAGGCAAAATGCAAATATTCAGTTAACTATGAAAACTGAATCTAAATTCAGAAATTATGGCGTGTGAACATCTTTATGTTATTTTTTAAAGAAGCTCTTTTGGAAAAATTTTTTCAATTTTTAACAACAGAAACACTTTGTCACTGAATGTCTTCCTAAATAATTACTTTAAAAAGACATCAGCCCAGTGAAAAAAAAAGATTAAAGAGGCCTGTACTCCAGATTTGACTTTAAAAAATTTTCATAAATTATATATTTAGATGCCGTGAGATTATAACAACATAATATTTTACCTCAAAACTGATTATAAAAGTCAAAATAGAATAAAAAAAAAATATTTTCGCTCCAGCCTGATTCGAACTCTGGACCCCTCATGTTAACAAAATATTTCCAACGATTTTACTGTTCACCACCATCGCCGCATGTGATATTATAGTTATTTACTTTAAATCTTATACGATTTAGTTATACCGTCGCGTTACGGTATAGCACTTTGAAAGGGAAAAAATCAATTTATAATGTAATTATTTGACTTATTTTTTGTCAGTAAGTTATTTTTTAAGCATTAGTCATAAATATTACAAGAAATTTATAATACAAGAAAACTTTCTTTTTTTGTCATCTGGAGCACAGCCCCTTTAATTAGAGATACAACTAATTATCAAAAGTTTTATGACTCTTTAAATGAATAGTTTTAGCATAGGTTGTGAAGCAATAAGGACTAATCCTTAAACGTAGAAGAAAAAAATATCTTATCTGACATTTGATAATGATTGCATTTTCGTCATTGCGAATGTTATACAAAACAGAGAAAGAAAGATTTGAAATAAAACAATTTTATCAGTCATCAATATTGTGTATATAATGTTCGTTTAAAAAAGAATGACAATAACACATCTTTCCAGTCAATGTTTTACATCATCCGATGTCACTTTCAGTAAATTTGATTTTTTTAACACAAACAAAAATTTACATTCCATACATTAATGCATTTGCAAACTTTTTTTTCTAAATAGAGGCTAATGTGACATATCAACATAAAAAGTAATAATCTCTCACACTGCAGTTTCGAATTTAATCCATCCCTTGTTTTACAGATATAGAAACGAATGTTGTACTTCCGTCTTAAACATCGAGAACTTTCATCAATATGACATACATTTCATCACTAACGCAGATACTGATCTTAAATTCTGACATGAGGCAATGATAAAAAGAAGTCATGTCATTGCATTTCATGACTTTACTTAAAGCAAAACAGAACTATGTACATTTTAAACCTCTGTGTTGGAAAGGGACTATCCTTATATTTGTTTTACAAGCGTTACCTTTGTTGTTCTATCCAATGTTATTAAAATGTTGTATTTTGTGCTGCCTACATATCAATGCACTTTTTAAGAGATAAAATGTTTAAAAAAGTACATACTATTTATCAACAACCTCTAGAGTGTGCATTCAGTTACTGTTTAGAAAAAAGAGATTTTTCCATTATATATGAATGATTTATACAGGATTATTTAAATTATGATTCTGTATCCTTTTATTTTGAGGTAACCTTGAGTGAAATTAATTGTGCGGTGGACAGTCACAGTATGAGTAAAAGGACAACAGCAAGTTATGATAAGCCAGTGAAAACAAAACGTAATAGTAGATAAAACGCAAAATATGTACTTAAAAAGCTTATATTATTATTTTTGATAATAATTCTTGATTTAAAAGAACCCTGTTTGATGTGTTAAAAAGCTGAAACTGCTAGGGGTCAGATTCCTCATATCATCAGACGTTTACCATACTTTTTGTATCGCCTCAAATCCAATGGCAAGCTTTGTTTGTTACCTACCTTTAATATCATTGTGCCAAAAGGTTCGTCTTCCATCGGAACTGCAATGTTAAAGACCTTTGTTATATCAAATACTTTAATGTAAATAATTCATATCATACAAAATTCGGCTTACATTATAACATTTAAATATCAATACTTCTAGGGATATTTCAACAACTTTGTCTTGTGTGTGTGTGTGTGCGTGTGTGTGTGCGTGTGTGTTAAATCTGTTATAAATGGACAACAAAAGAGTAGTATCAACAGATTGTTAATTGGACAATTTTTGACACACGAAAAAATAAATATCAGCACAAATAGTTTCAATTTTGAATAATTAGCATACTAAAATGAACAAAATCAACGATACGCATATTAGAAAAAAGACTACACACTTAATAACGAATATTCGATTTTGATTTTCAGACTCGAATATTCGGTCAATTTTCGAACATTCGAATATTCTTTCCCATCCCTAGTTATAATATGCAAAGATTTTTTTTTTCTATAATAAGAAAAGACTTATTCCATATTTACTCACTTATAATACAAAGTCAACTGAGGGCACGAGAGTTATAATTTTGATTTCATTAGAAAAATCCAAGACAAAGCATGCATTGCATAACAAATCCCTTAACCACTTAGACTTTGAGATTTTCATGAACTTTTTGTGAACCAAGAAACTTTTGGGAAAAAAACCAACAGATTTCACGTTGTTTTTATTTTAAAAGGTATTAAGAAGCTTTTAACGCTTATATACATTTCATTAAGAAACAGTCTATTGCACTATATGGGCAATATTTGAGAAGCTAGCGTTTACTAGGTTCGACGGTATTCAGACTTTATCCCAGACAGCCTCAAAATCCATCGCAACATGATAACATATACATTTATCTGCATAATATCAACATCAAATCATACATCATGAAATGAAAAATAACGTACCAAGTTGCAGATGGTGTTGCAACGGCCGGTTGTGCCTGTCCAAAGTTAGAGTATGTACTCTTCCAGCACCGTTTTTAATATGATAAGGTAAATGTGGATGAAATAATTCATTCTGGAGTGGTAATCTTTGCTTGTTTGCTCATGTTCTCTGTAGACAATGTTGTTTCGACAGCAAACATACGGCCGGTGTCGATATGTTCTGTACTGTTTGTTTCATTTTTGTTCTTGTTTGAATTTATAAGTGTAGATTGTGTCACGTTTATTCCGCGGTTAGAGCTATTGTAAGCTTTGCTATCAGTGTTTGATTCATTTGTTAGAAAGTATGTTTTGCCGTTTTCGGCAGCTTCTGAAGAATTAGAAGACGTCATCATTTGTGAAACACTGTATGTCACATTTTCAAATTTCAAAGATTCGATGCTTAAGTTTTTCAAGTTTTGAATCACACCTACTGCTGTAGTAACTTCCGAAGTTCTCGTGTAAGAGTAATTATCACTTGGTTCAATTTCACCTGTATATACGTCTTTACTTTTGCTTGTTGTTATGTATATCGAGGAACTTCCGATAATTGAAGGAAACATTAGAATAAGAAGTGACGACATCATGGTCTTTGTACAAAATGAAGCAACAGCTGTTATAGTTACTTCTGTCTACCTGCTGGTTTTCTTTACAATGTGTACCTTGTTTGACACATGTCTCTTTACAATGTGTACCTTGTTTGACACATGTCTCTTTCCAACAGTCTAGTCTTGAAATACACTTTTTCGAATCTTAGATATCGTTTACAATTCTGAAAAAAGTAAGATCGACTTTACACATGTACAAAATCTAAGTAAATTAAAAACATATTTATTTAACAGTTAAATATAAGTAAACTATTATTCGTTGATGAGCCTTTTAGTTCAAGTGACTGAAATAAGCTTGCCTGTCTGTCGTATATCACCGTTGACATTGAGTGATGTTTTTGCTTTTGCAAGGACAACATTGAAATATATGAACACACCATAAAACACTTAGGCTGTAACCACGGAATAAATCAGCAACTGTTAAATCTTAGAGTGGCACTATAAAACTATATATACACAGAAAAACATTTACTGGATTATTTCATTATTTCGGTGTGGACAATAATTTTTCATATAGCCTCTATATAGCCTCCAGCGCAAAGTGAACTGAAGTTCAGTGTTCTGGGCATAGACTTTCTCACAATAACAACAACAACAACAGTTATATCCGAGAAGCCATTGAGGACAGAAGTTTACCTCATAGTTTATTGTTCTACCATCTTTCTTTGGGATAAGTTAATAAAGGTATATGGATTATATAAATAAATACATATTTTTTATTCAGACGTTTTCAAAATTCTATAACTATAGGTGTCTTATATCTAGACTGTGTTTTGGGTGGTTTTCCTTTAGGATATTGTCCTGACTATAGTTCAGTCCAATATCATTATTATAGCCTTCGATTCAATCTTAACTATTTGTTTACATTTACGGCTAAAATATAACATGGGGAAAAACCCAGAATGCAGGAATATAACGATATATTGTTGGTCGCCGACTGCTCTTTGAACCAATGGGATCGCGTCTATTTATAGGTCATATAATAAATGAATTTATTATTACTCCAGTGATACAAAGATAAACAAAAATCAGAGAGCTGTAAACACCTAAATATCATTTTGTGTCACTGACTTAATGGTAGCTTGATAAATTTTAAAGGCTTGATATTTCCGCTGAACAAAGAATAATTTTGATGCTTTTTATACTTCTACAAATTCTCTAGAATTACTCAGAAATAGAAGAAACTCCTTAAATACTTCAACCGCAATGTAGTAACAAGCTGTTTACAACCTTACTCGCTGAAATTTAAACATGTAGAATACTGGTTTTAAAAAAAAAGCATTGATGAAAAATCATAGTTCAGATATATACTTGAAACGCTCCGCAATACATAAAGAAAGAAGAAAACCCCAGAATCTTTTGACCTTGACTATCTTTTTTTCTATTAACTTAAGTTAAAAAAAGTAAGTTGGCGCTTGAAATAACTGACGATCAGTTTATCAAACTGTTTAACCCTTAACTTGCTGGAACCGAAAGTGATTAGCCTTTGCCACCAGTATAGAACCAGGCCAGCCTGCATCCGTGAAGTCTGACCAGGCTCTATACTGTTGGCAGCTCCATTTTTGTATTTTGATATTGAAATCCCTTAAACTTTGAATGGACAGTTCCAAATTTAAATCTTGGCAAATCCATTTCAAAATTTCAGCATGTTCAGGGTTCAAGCAGGAGAAGAACGAATACAATCTTGCGCATTTTGTTTTAATTACAACACTTTCCATCATTGTAAAATAATCACAGCTGATCCTCTTGATCTAGTCCCTTTTTGTTGTTGTTGTTGTTGTTGTACAGCAAATTAAACGTTGAAAAGCTTCATCATTTATATCACCATAATCTTAATGGCGTAACTGACATCGAGGAGGTAGGTTCAGGAATTATTAGTCTTTTATGTCTAGACTAGAAAAAAATCACACTGCAGATTGAAAAATGTGATGTCAGAAAATCATTTTAAGGCGTCAGTTAGATGAAAGTAGAATCATTTATTAGCTGTGACATTAATACGTGATGCTTTGAAACCTACCATATGTGAACTTTGAAGTACGGTCTTTACGAATTTATCTAGCGACAAAAATTATATTGGAGGTTTAAAACTTAGTTCTCTCAGGATTTCTTCTGTTTGATCATTTTAATCATATGTCTTTTGAGGTGACATCATTCGACCTGTTTTTCCTTTCACTTAAACGGTACAGTTTATTCAGTGATAATATATATTTCAACAAAAAAATACCACTTTCGCCATACCACATGGTAAGTTATGTCATTGAGGCTGCCGCAAGTAGCATTACATCTGACAAAAAATCATTAAGACGCATGTACTATATCCCCCTTTTAATCGATGAAGAAATGAAATTTTCTCCTCCGAATCAAGGCAAGAAAATGCTGCTTGCGACGGCCTAAATGTCAATATATACCACGGGTATGGCCACAACAGTAAGGTAACAGGCAGATACTTTTTTATTTAAGCATTGGCTTGATTTTTTTCTGCCTTCTGTAAGTCACAAATGATTTTCAAAATCTAACCGAGTTCTTAATAGAATGCCTTTAATATTTTAATATTTTAAAACTAGCATACAATGAAAAACAAAATTCTTTCGTCAATATTATTTAAAAAGGATTTTAAACATGGGATAAACGAACTCTGCATCCACAGTCGCATATCCATCATTCATCTGTCTTTTTTATATCAACTGTTATTCTTTGTCAAAATATTACTATGGAAATGACTGTGAGCATAGTAAAGTAAAATTATTCTTAAAAATGTTAGTAATAGACTGCAACAAACAAACAAAAAAAAACGCCAACTTACTGCACTCTAGACAATCAAAATCAACTAAACAATCTTCATTTGTCACGCTAAATCCCTAACAAGTCTGAATATATCCATGATCAGAGTCTATCAACATCCACCAGGGTGTCTTTTGCTGCACACTAGGATAAATTCGCGATGGAGCTAGGAGTATATTAGCAGCTTTAAAGTATTGGCTTTTTCATACAGCAAACACCTATTAGTTCCGAGTCTTCGTGAGCAATTGGTATAATTCGTTAGCTGGCGCTACTTTTATGCTGTCACAGGAGAAACAAAATTCTAAAGTTTTCAGTTTCTTCCAAAACCTTTTCAAAAACTGTTAGTTAAACCGTCCAACGACATGGTCAACTGTAAAACTGAAATTGCTTTCCTTTAAGAATAATGGGATTACCAGCAAATAGTATGCTGATGCGTAATTTTTGTTTTTGACAACTATTAAAAATACTGTTTGGACAACAATTTTAAAGCCGTTTTTGTCTGAACAGCGTTTACAGTTTCATATCCTTTCTGCTGATTCTTTTAGATGACGAAATGATTTTTTCTTATTAATCTTTTATAAATTGCTTAGTAACATAACAAGATTTTATTGTTTTATTCAGGATGAGAAAAATAAAATTCGTAGTTCCAAAATTTAAAAGAAGTAATGGTCTATAAATTGTTTTCTCTTTCCTAGATGTTGAAGATTTTATATCCGTTTTCATGATGCTGAACACTGTACAATTAGTTTGATGTCACAGCAGCAATTTCAGTTGAAATTAGCTATCTATTAAAAGAGCACTTCCAACGCAAAGCACATTTCATGAACATTAAAATAAGCCATAAATTCAGAGAGAAACTCTTTTATATGTGTCCGTGACATTAATGGTTTTAAGTTAATTGTTACTGAAGCTCTGGAAACTATTTACCATTGACATTATACTTAATGTATCTTTAACTGAAACCTGATTGTAACGCCTCCCTCATTAAAATGTTTTAAATTTACTTAGTTCGATGACATTGATTTCAACATATTTTCACCAGAAGAAATTATCATGTTGAAAAAAAGGCGAACTAAAAGGTGAATAAAGGTAAGTTTCCTCTATGAGTTTAGCATGAAAAAAAAGTATTTTAATGCGAACTGCATAGGGGGGCAAGGTACGCCAGACATGTTAGTCATGTTGCACCTTACATTTCTAATTTTTGTCTGCGAACAAATGTCCTGCTTAATGATGATTAGCCATTCTGCTTATTGCTAATAACACATTTTGTACAAATTACTGTAATTTTACTAATTTATTGTTGCTTCGTTTATTTCGATATTACTTAATGTCCGTAAACAACGTCTACTGTTATAAGTTATTAAGACATTAGGTTTTGCACAAGTATCTAGGATTTCTCAATACTAAACATCTAACCTTTTCCTGCGCAGTTTACTATTTATTACAAATAGAAAAAAACAATGCATACTCATTATATAACCTCACCTTCAGCTGTAAATTTTATTGGTCAGTTAAGAAGGTTGGAAGTCTACGCCGAACAATCTTGCTGTTTTTAAATTATAACTACGTAGCATCGGAATGATTCAAGACGTCACATGTTTTCATTACGTACGTCGAAAGTTCTTAGACAAATGTCGCAGTATAACCGACAGACACAGTACACTAGCATAACAGCTAGATGTATCTCTACATAATATTTTCCTAGGCCAAGTTAGATTAAATTAAAAAAAAATCTTTTTCCACATTATATAATGGTACTGATTAAATTATGTATGTGCATAATCTACATTCGATTCAGAAACTAAGCCTGGATAACAATGATTGAAAAAGGCTAACCGACTTCGTGAAT
The DNA here is from genome assembly GCA_012932295.1 of Cyclina sinensis. Lineage (NCBI taxonomy): Eukaryota > Metazoa > Mollusca > Bivalvia > Venerida > Veneridae > Cyclina > Cyclina sinensis. The sequence goes on along the minus strand of JAAONU010000011.1, from coordinate 59,273,650 downwards.
ACCTGTCTTACGGGGTAATGAGAAAGAAAGCTAGAAAATAAGCTAAACAGCTGACAAATATATTTAATCGTTCTTCTGTTTAGAAAACCATGTCTTTTAATTTCGTATCCCGAAACAATTTCCCCGTTCTTTTCTTCATGGGAATATTTCCATAACATAGATATGTTCACGTCTGCTTATTTCATTCTTCATATTGCATGCCTTACACCATAGTCAGAAATATCTGTCCACGATTAATTATGTATGTGCACTTTCTGTCACAGAAGATTTTTAAAAGCAAAACCTTATCATCGCAGATCAATAGATAACATTAATATTTGTAAACTGTGGCATTTATTCGTTTGTTACTGTCTACTCTGAGACATCTATTTCCAAGCAATGCAGGTAATTGTGATTTATAAATTAAAGAAAAATAAAAAGCAAAATCAATTTCTTCACGTTATATGTAAAAAGAACATCTGTTTATTCAAAAAGAAAGGCTTCTGACATGACATTCCACAGTGCTCTGCCTGCTTGGTGATTAACCCTTCTGAAGTTGATCGCTTTCCTTACCTCCTTGTTTGCACGACGGTGCCAGAGGTTTGAGAGTTTATAAAGTTTCTAGAGAAATCTAGAAAAAGAACGTAAAGACTGTTCTTGCTGATTGACTCCAAGTGCTGTGGTTTCATTTTCGCTCTTCAATGCCATTAGCTTTTTTTTTGTTTTATCGCGTGCAACATTGTCGAATGGATGGGTGAGTTGGAGTTCATTCATTAAGACAACATGTCTTGTTTGTTCTTTTGAGAATCTGTTGGAGGTAGTGTGAGGCTGGTGTACCCTAGAACCTGGTTTAAACCCGCAGTGCCTCTCTACGTTTTGACTGTGTGGGTAAGCTGTGTTTTCTGACTGTGGTATCTTTGTCCTGATGTGCGTTTTCCACTTTTTTTTAATAAACCGAGATGTAAAGGCGATCATCGTTTATTATTATTTGGGCATGAAGAGCGACAGTATTTATAATTTGTAATAATTATTCTTGAAACAACTTCCATAATGAGACAAACTGGCATGACAATATTTATCACGTGGACGTTTTCATTCTGCATTTCCTTTAACAACCAGCTTTAGTCAACTATTCATGTTAATGTTTTAACAGTTTTACAGTGCGTTGCACGATGTCTCCAATCAGGCACAATCAGCAGATTCAGGAAGTAGAAAAAAATGATGTCAGTATTTCTCGACTGAAAATAACATTAACCAAACATTTGTAGAAATACCTCTGAAGAAAAACACATATATGCTTATTGGGGAAGTGCAGAATTTTATTTGAGTTTAACAACTTTTACGAAATTTTCCGTCGCTTGATATACGAAGATTAAGCGATAGGATAGAACTGACAATTTCATGTTGTTTATGCCTACTTCTTTCAATAGTACATATATTTGGAATTAACCTACTCTTAGGCAAGTCACCTCACACATTACTTAATCGGATTCCTTGATAATAAAAGCAAGTTACAAGGTACCAAGTATTTCAGAACTTTTAATTTGTTAATCGATCAAATTAGCTCTTGTTTCAGGATAACTAATGCACAAATCTATTAATTAAAATACTAAACTGTTGGCTTTTGGTGTGAACCAATGAAGATTATTGAAAAAATATGCTTCTTTTGAGTGGCATATATGTCTAACGTACGAAAATTGAACGCGCTCTTTAAATTTTGGTCGCGCATGAAGCAACAACTTTCAAACAAAACTTCCAGGACAGTCTAGTTCTTATTGGTAATCCCGGCGGTAACTAAAAAAAGGTAAAATTAAAATGCACTTAAAAAGTCTGAAATTTATTGGTTCACGAAAAAAAAGGAATAAAACTTAGCAATGCATAAAAGAAAAGGACAAATTACGTTTTTTAAGAAATCGACAGCTTCACAGACTATACAACTTAATTATTTTTTGTAAATACCTTTATTTTAGTTACAAAACATTTTTGTAACACGAACTCAAGAATGAAATTAAGCAAATAAAAATGTTTAAGAAATAAACTAGGACTGAAAAGTAATGGATCTATTTTAAATATAAATGATAATATAACAGTATGAATGATATAAATAAATATGTAATAAAAACATATACAAAGCATGAAACTATTTAAAGAATACGAACAAGACTTTTACAATACAAAGTGACATTATCGAAACGTTATTGGGGAAACCAAGATGTACAGAATATACCTATGCTTCTTCAGTGACTGAAAATACCGTGGCTATGTAGAGTTGAATATTATTTCACAAATGACAATCTTACTATTTTTCTTACATTCCCATTGCCTTTCTATTGGTATTATATTCAATGGTAGAATACGACGTCATCGCGCACCTCTTTTATTCTCTCTCGCGGACCATTTTTCGTCAACAATCCGTCGCTTGAAAGGTAAAATGGTCTTTTTCAATTAGAAATCTGTAGAGCTGCCAAAATAATGTTGTGTACCGAAGATTGGCGGGTGAGTTCAGTATTTACGTAATGAATTTTTATAATGTAAAATTCTCGTTAAAACGGGTGAAGGTTTTATGTACCTTTTTTCCTTTCAAGCGACAGATTGTTGATCCGCGAAAGAGCATAAAACAGGTGCGCGATGACGTATTATCCTACTACTGAAATTGGTGTTGTATGACAAATTATTGTAACATTATTTAACAACATCAGCAAGATAAGATGATAGAATCATTACAATATTCATGAGGTTTTGTTCTAACTTCATTTTTTTTATTCTAGAATAAACTGAACAATGAAATGTATTTGTGTTTACATCTTCAACAAGCTAAAACATGAATTTTTATGCTTTGACAGATCTGGTCATATAAAGAAAAACAACGCTGTGCTGTTAAATAATTCCCACAATACGAAAACCCTAACACAAGCCAGAATTATAACTGAATTACAGAAGTATTAATTTTACTGCATACATCAATGAAAATATAGTTTTTGGAAATATTCAGTTATCGACTTACTGAAATCTGTCTTTATGTCGAACTTAATTTCCTCTAAAGTACGAGAACAAAAATACGTGTTTGCTTTGCAGCTGTGGAATATAATATATCATGAATGTAATTATTGCTGAGACTGAAGTTATTTTTTCTTGTTTTATCGTATTTCACAAAGAGCAGGGAATGTAATATTTTAAAATTACTTTAAGTGATTTGTAATGTTGTCTTCTGGATTCAGGTATATTTCTGCCTTTGCACTGTAATGACTATATCTGTGAAGTAAATTACTGATATTATCTGACCTGATGTCTTGGTGTTAATTTCATGAAGCTTACATTTATCACTTTAAACTCGATCGTAATGTCAGTTCTTTCGACATATATTTATCACCCTAGTGACGTCATTTATAGTAAAACTTATCTCAGTGAGACAGAAAAAGCGAGTACCTTACATAAATATTTCACAGACATGTTGTTAGAAATGAGATCCATTTTCTACAAAAATAAAAATAGTATGATCTCTTTGCAATTGTTATACGCGGACTCTTTTGTTGAATGTCTTACTTGCGTCTCTTTGGGATCCTTTACAAGTTATATGAAAAACCATTGATTAGCATATTCTAAATGCGCATCATGCGCATGATCAGAGATTTACCATAAACTAATTTGGCGTAAAGAGATCTGTCTTGTCTTAAGACTAATAGCTTGTACAACTGACAGCATTGTCACCTCTACTAGAAGTTTAGTACAGGGAGACATAATCTGAAAAAAAAATGTAAGACGATATCTTGGCAAAAAATGTTGTTGTTGTTTTTTTCATTCTGACAGTCACAATGTTTTTTTGTTGTTTTTTTTTTCATTCGAATATTGAGATATCAACCTCAGCATTTGCTCTGGGTGAGCTGTTGGGTTCACCCGGCGTCCGTCGTCCGTCATGCAACGTGTTAAACATTTTACTTCTTACGACATCTCATCCAAAAACACAAGGCCATTAACAACCAAACTTGATAGAAATATTCCTTATATTGTCCTTTTCTAAATTGCTAAAACTGTTCAACTCTATTGCACATAACGGCTGCAAAAGCTAAAAGTAGAAAAAAAAATCAAACAACTCCTAAACAAAAAGGTCATTTTCCAACAAAATTCACTGAAATTCTTCTTACATAGCCCTCCTATAAACTTCTTCCGTTACACAAAATCGCCGCCAGAGCTTAAAGTAGATTTTCATCAATATTTGGATTCAAATGACATCCCCTTTCAAATTGCAACGCCATTTTCCATTTATCTTTACAAAAACAAAAATGTTATTTCCCTTTTTTGAAAATGCTCAAACAATTCTGCTCAATTGCACGTAAGGGCTACAAAAGCTAAAATAGAAAATATTCAAACAACTTTCTCCTAAACTAAATGGCCATTGTCCTATAAACTTCACAGAAATGATCCTTATAAAGCGCTCTAATAAAATTGCTCAACTGGTTCTGCTCCGATGCAAAAAACGGCCACGAGAATTAAAACTGGATCTAAATCAATATTTGGATTCAAATGACATCTCCCCACTAACTGCAAGGTTATTTTCAACCACATTTATAAGAAATGTTCAAATTGACCGTTTCTAAAATTGATACCAGTTCGACCCATTGCACTGCATGGTCATTTTCCACTAAATTTTACAGAAAGATTTTTCATTAAAAAAATCTCAGATGGTTCCACTTCGTTGCACCAAATGACAGCAAAAGCTAAAAATAGTTTTGCTTCAAATGACATCTCGTCAAAAGCTACTTGTTCAAAATTGGCTCTGTCCCTATGAGTTTTATATGTAGGAAATATAAGATCTTTGAAAAGCTTCAATTCAGAGAACTTTAATTTTGCTTCGGACTTTTGCTTGACAGCAGACCCACAGCAGGATTACTCAGGTGAGTGATCCAGGGCCCTCTTGTTTAAGAAATATGTGCACAAAACCTGTAAGGTAATTTCTCTAATTAACTGGTCACCAAGTCTCTAAGAAGTGGTGTATCACTTGTCTGTATTGTTCTTTAGGATGGGCATTGATATATTTTGTTTAATAAAGCTAGAATTTTAAATATTTTCTTTTTTTATAATTTCTCATTAATTCTTCTATTTTCTCAATGAATTAAAAACAAAATAGATATAACACGATGTTTTATATATAAGATATTAATATCCTACCTTTAAAAGATAAAAGCTAGATTGAATGATAGATAATATAAAAGAAACATAAATCAGTTTTCAATGATACATTACTAAGTTTTTAAATCCTTTTGTTTCCATTATTACTATTTCAAGTAAATAACTCAGTAAATTCGAGGTTTTTTTTACAAAAATAAAATTGTCACATCACAGGTTATCAAGCATGGGTAAGGTTAGCCACTATAATCCGGTTAAAAGTAGCTTTTAACTTGTCCAGAGAAAGGTTAGCTACTAGTAGCAAGTTCAGAATACCTGTATGGCTGTCCAGAGAAAATATAGGTACTAGTAGCCAGTTCAAAATAGCTGTATAGCTGTCCAGAGAAAATATAGCTACTAGTAGCCAGTTCAAAAAAGCTGTATACTTGTACAGAGGAATACAGCTACTAGTAGCCAGTTCAAAATAACTGTATACTTGTCCAGAGAAAATATAGCTACTAATAGCCAGTTCAAAATAGCTGTATACTTGTACAGAGAAAATACAGCTACTAGTAGCCAGTTCAAAATAACTGTATACTTGTCCAGAGAAAATATAGCTACTAGTAGCCAGTTAAAAATAGCTGTATAGTTGTCCAGAGAAAATATAGCTACTAATGGCAGTTCAAAATAGCTGTATACTTGTCCAGAGAAAATATAGCTACTAGTAGCCAGTTAAAAATAGCTGTATAGTTGTCCAGAGAAAATATAGCTACTAATGGCAGTTCAAAATAGCTGTATACTTGTCCAGAGAAAATATAGCTACTAGTAGCCAGTTAAAATAGCGGTATAGTTGTCCATAGAAAGTAAAGCTACTAGTAGCCAGTTAAAAATAGATGTATAGTTGTCCAGAGAAAATATAGCTACTAGTAGCCAGTTCAAAATAGCTGTATACTTGTCCAGAGAAAATATAGCTACTAGTAGTCAGTTTAAAATAGCTGTATAGTTGTCCAGAGAAAATACAGCTACTAGTAGCCCGAACAAAATAGCTGTATACTTGTCCAGAGAAAATAAAGCTACTAGTAGCCAGTTAATAATAGCTGTATAGTTGTCCAGAGAAAATATAGTTACAAGTAGTCAGTTCAAAATGGCTGGATACGTGTCCAAGAAAGTTAGCTACTAGTATCTAGTTAAAGTAGCTTGCTACTTGTCTAATAGTATCCAGTTAAAACTAGCGTGTTACTTGTCCAGAGAAAGGTAAGCAATTAGTATCCAGTTAAAAATAGCTGGACACTTGTCCAAAAAGTTAGCTACTAGTATCCAGTTAAACGTAACTTGCTACTTCTCAAAAGTATCCAGTTAAAAGTAGCTTGAAACTAATCTAAAGAAAGGTTAGCTATTAGTATCCAGTTAAAAGTTGCTTGATACTTGTCAAGAGAAGGTTAAGCTACTAGTATCCAGTTAAAAGTTGCTTGATACTTGTCCAGAGAAAGTTAAGCTACTAGTATCCAGTTAAAAGTTGCTTGGTACTTGTCCAAAAAAAGTTAAGCTACTAGTATCGAGTTAAAAGTTGCTTGGTACTTGTCCAGAGAAAGTTAAGCTACTAGTATCCTGTTAAAAGTTGCTTGGTACTTGTCCAGAGAAAGTTAAGCTACTAGTATCCTGTTAAAAGTTGCTTGATACTTGTCCAGAGAAAGTTAAGCTACTAGTATCCTGTTAAAAGTTGCTTGGTACTTGTCCAGAGAAAGTTAAGCTACTAGTATCCTGTTAAAAGTTGATGAATACTTGTCCAGAGAAAGTTAAGCTACTAGTATCCAGTTAAAAGTTGCTGGATACTTGTCCAGAAAAAGTTAGCTACTAGTATCAAGTTGAAAGTTGCTGGATACTTGTCTAATAGTATCCAGTTGAAAGTAGCTTGAAACTTGTCTAAAGAAAGGTAAGCTAATAGTATCCAGTTAAAAGTTGCTGGATACTTGTCCAGAGAAAGTTCGGCTACTAGTATCAAGTTAAAAGTTGCTGGATACTTGTCCAGAGAAAGTTAGGCTACTAGTATCAAGTTAAAAGTTGCTGGATACTTGTCCAGAGAAAGTTAGGCTACTAGTATCAAGTTAAAAGTTGCTGTATACTTGTCCAGAGAAAGTTAAGCTACTAGTATCCAGTTAAAAGTAGCTGGATATTTGTCCAGAGAAAGGTTACATACTACGAGTCAAGTAATAAAACGTAGCAAGAAGTATCTTATTACTAGTTCCGGTAGACCAAAACCGTCTTATTATACCAACTGATAATGTCCAATGTTTCCCAGACCAAGATATAAAGGCTTACCTACCTGAACCTTTGAATGATGTACAGTTCAACGTAATTCGTACTATTTTCTAAAAATGCAACAATTGAATGGCTATTTATTTTTCCCTAATGCACATGGGCTTGGTGTTGAAGTGATCAGGAAACAGGCCTACCAAGATAATTGTCATTCTGATTGCGTATACCACAATGTACGTAGAAATACATGCACTCCCTTATGCACTCATTTATAACGCCTAGGTTATCCTACACCAGGATGTAACAAGCCTACCCAGATGTATTCATTTATTGTGCACATCATATTGCTAAGAAAATACATGTAGCCAGTAATTTAGTTTTCTTATGCGCAGAGGCATGGCGTCAAAGCTGTCTAATGTACATGACATCATAGGCCTATATAGATATATTCATTAAGCTCATCAGCTGCTAGTACCTTTTTTGTACAGCTCAAAGTAAAAGACATCATTTGCCGAAACAAGATTACTTTTTATGAAGTCATTCTATCAGTAACAGAACAGGTCCTTCAAAGAATATCGTTCCGTTGAAATAAAGAGAAGACATTTCATATTAGGTAACAAAGAGAACGTTTCATACTATGAAATGTTTCTCTTAAAAAAGAAACCTGGCAGGCACTAGAAGTTCCATAAGTGCTTCATTTAGTTCCTGCTAATATTGATTCACAACTGTATAATATATGATAACTGGGGATAAATTTTGATAAGAATCTATTAGAATGTCTAGACGACTATAAATAATGCATGTAATGTCACGAAAAAAGGATGTTATCGTTATTTTATAATATTGTCTGTCTAAAGCGGAACAGAAATGTCTGTTAACTTTAGCATTTTTACGTTTGTAATTCTTTCAACTACCGACTTATGATGACTCACATTTTATATGAGAAAGTATTTATTTATGTTTCATCAATCTTATGCTAAAATGTTTTTGTGCTGTTTGTATTAAACATCGGGCAAATATGTTGTGGCTTTGGTCCGTCCGTCACACATTCTTGTCAGGACTATGTCTTACCAACCATTGGTTTGGTTTTACAACTTGAAACTTTGTACGAAGCCTCAGTGCCAAAAGAAAATGCATATGTTACTAGCATGATCCGAAATGAGTTATGTGCCTTCTGATTTACTACATTTTGTGTACTATAGCAATTCGTGACCGTGCTCATCTCTCAGCAACCATTGATTGGAATCAAGAAAGCCACAGAACCAGGACGAAATCCGTAATGATAACTTTTCACAAAGTTATTTGCCGTTTATTTTTGTTTCATATAGTATACTATATTACTGTTATTGTCTGGGTTATTTCTCAGCAATCACCTGCTGGAAAGTTAATCAAATTTTATTTTGATCTCAGCTCTATAAGGAGATGCGCATATAAAAGATTAATAAAGATTGCTTATATTTTCTAAATTATGGGCCATTTGATTTGCTTCTTTTAATGTAGTCTAGTATTACACGCCTCTACGATATTTCTCAGTTACCAGTTGTTGGAATTCCAGTGCAATGCAATGCCTCTACACAGGCATAAGGCAGTATTGTACGAGGTACAAGTTTGTATTAAAAAGACAGACATGTGGAGGGAGATAAACGTTTAATATGTCACTAAATGATTTCTTAACATTACAATTTACATCATTTCTGTACATGCTAGTAAGGCTTTGAAAGGAAATATGTGTAGGTGGTATTACCAAAGCACATGAAGTTTCTTTTTGAAGCCAAAAACAACTGGTCTTTCTTGTTGTATTAGAAACAAAGCCAATACAGTTACCTCTTATTTACTATATAAGGTTCGGCAAATTGTTCCTTCCTAAGATCTAAGCAAAGATGCTCTGTCATAAACTTGCTTCAAAAAAGGCATGAACAATCTCTTATTTAACAGATTGTGTTTAAATAAATCTTTTATAAATCTGAAATATGATTGTTGTTTTACAAAAATGAATAGAAAATTAAAAAAATGACGACCGATGAATTGAGTCTTGATGACAAAAACGATGGTTTCACTGTATAAAAATATCCACTTCATGTTACACAAATAACAGGGATATCAGTTTGTTGGATTCCGTAATGCAAACTTCATTTGATCAGTTCTCCTAAACTACATTTTTGTGCGCTTATGTTACAGTAATACTTTTGTGGCAAAGTACTGTCAGTTTCAATTTCTGTTGTCTGGAATTCGTAAATTATGCGTAATACAGCTGCCGCAAAAAAACCGTCAAAATGATTGAAGATCGCAGTATATGAGTGCATCCATTAATGATAAAATTTCATTAAATATTTTAAGTATATTTAGTATTGAACTTTTTCTAGCATTCAAGACTCAGCTTTAAAAAAAAGGAAAAAAAACTGTTAGGTAGGTAGGTAGATCATTGTATCGTACAGTCTACAGACGCTTAATTTGTCTTAATGCATATTAAAGAAACTATAAATGGGTAAAGTCATATATAACCCAGTGAGATATGTCCACAGAATAAGACAGTGGCAAAACTCGTCAGGCTTGAGAGGCTTAGTGACAAATAGTTATTGGTAGATATTGTGGTTATAACTAAAATGTTCCTGTGTAAAACGATTTGCAATGGGGCTAATACGAAATTTTCCCACAATGAAATTCAAATCTGAAATATAATAAACAAACTATTATGAAAACATACTGGAAATAACTGCGACTAGTAGATAATGGAAATCGTTTTTGAAGGAGCACACCCTTACATATCACTTATGATATAAACAGAAACATCTTAATGTTACTTTTGTGCGGACAATTTCAAAATGTTTGACTTTTCTTCTCTCACAGTTTAGAAACTGTCTTTGCCAGGCATGTGGCAATTAACAATAAATTACCAAAAATAACAAAAAGTCAAGTAATTCAACACTGCACACATAACAAAGAATGTCTGTACGACCGTTAATTTTGCAACACAAGTATGGAAAATCAGTTGTTGTTGCGTAATAACTGTATGAATATTCCATTGCAATAAATTTTACTTGACCTAAGGAGAAACTTTTGTATTATTTGATGATATTTCTCGTGTGTCTTCAAGGAACAGGACTAGTCTGATGGGCACAAAATAAGCTGAAATATCAACAACACAAACTTGGCACAATGAGTATTGAAAGTACCTGTATTGTAATATGCATGCTTATGCCACTGGTTAACATAAGAATTCTAAATATTCGTACTTCTGGTAGTATCTGGAATACTGTGATGCCAAATGTTCAGTAACATCAAGAAACATTAACTCTCTATTTGATAAGGTACGGGTGTGACAACATGTCTGGTACAAGCAAAATAATATATTCTGGTTATTTCTTAAATAGCGTAAGATAGTGTCTTATTCGCATATCTCGTCAAGTTAGAAATCAATGGTTTTAAAAGAAGAAAAAAAAACATGCAAACGAAGCTGTTTTTATTGAAGCCTTTAGAAAAGATCTAATTTGGAAAATTAAATTTTCTAAGACACTATTTTCCCTTTTGCGTGGGTTAAATGAGATTCGAGATTTCTGATGTGTTTTTATGACATCACTGTCTGTGAAAAAAAAACTCTTGTGGAAGCCGAGTGTCGGCCTACAAACACACTTTTCCAATTTCCCACTTCGATTTTATTTAAATAAAATGTAATGTTCTTATATGAAGGCAGAGTTAAAAGTAACGTAGCCATCATTAAAATAAATATCTATTAGAATTATAAAAAAAAAACAACTCTAGAATGTTAAATCGAATTTTTTTCATTACATTTCTCCTATACGGTCAATATGTTTTTCCTTTACATAAAAATAAAGAGATAACAGTACGTACTGTTCCCTTAATATACACGGAAAAGATGCAGCAAAGTAGTACACTGATTGTAACTTTGACAATATAATAATATTGGAACTGTAGTTTTATTTGATAGATTTTCAGATTTTTTAGCGTTTAAATATCTAATAAAAGTAAACGTTAATTACCATTAGAAGGAATAATACAAAGTGTCCATCATCGACTGAATAGCTTGTTAGTAAGGTCTTCGCCGAGAAACATTTTACTTTCTTTATAGACCACAGGTGGCACTTAGAGACTTAATATTGTCCTCGAAAATGACAATTTAAAAGTATTTACTAGTGCGTTACCAATTACAAACAAGAGGAGCCAGGATGGCCTTTTATCGCTAATCTGAGTGCCACTGCTTTAAACAGCAATGCCAAAGAAGAGCATTCGTCTTATATTCAACACACTCAGATATCAAAAAGTACTCAAGGGCTATACCTACACCGGACCTTGATCACCAGACCGATTTTATACTATTTGAATATCATTTGGATAAGTAACTGGTGACACCTTGGACGGGGACAATTCTAAAGTTTCTTTTTTGTAATTTCAATAAGAAAGTAAGTCAGAAAGTCAGGATTAAACACAGTTAAAGTTGAATTTCACATGGTCCAAAGTCCAAACGTCATGGAATAAAAAACAGAAAGAAGGTTTGTATAGGTCAATGTCAAAGTTGACTAAAGTGACTGTTCAGTAGAAATGTACTAGCAGGATTATACATGTAGTTCAGTTTTAAATGTTTAGCGTAGAAAACAAAAAAGTGGCTTAAGGAAAAGTTCATGCAATGTTGATGTTACATAAAAGCTGTATATATAGTCTAAAACTAGATATAGCTTTCAAACTGAAAGTAAGTCAAAAGATCAGGTCGGTAATAGTTCAGATTGACATATATAAACAGTATAAATTTCTATTTCATTGCAGCAAAAACGAAGACGTATTTCAGTTAGTCAATTTTAAAGTCACCTGAAAGTCAATGTAAATTTGATATGTAAGAACATGAAGGTTCCCTCCAAAAGTGTTACGCGGATTGTCAGTTTTTAGTTTATACCAAATTTATTTTAGTAGGAAGCTTTAAGCTTATAGACACACTCTCGTTAGTTTTTATAAGTCAATATAAAACTAGTAACTCATTGGGCATGTCTTTTGACTTTGGGACCATGATTTGGACGCAGTTGAAACAGAGCCATTAGAAAATGCTCAATATCAAATATCTAAGGTTCTAGAGAAAATAAATACTATATAAGTTTAATTTGTTTAAACATATATTTTACATAAATTTGGAAACAAGTTCCTTGCAACTTAGATAAACCCCTCTCAATGATTGTTTCCTGGATTCGAAGCTGTACCAAACTTGGGCAGTGCGGAAAGCCACAGTCAACTCTCACTCCTAGTGGAATTTGAACTCAAAGTTAAGTTTGTGACATCAGAGATTGGCCAATTTTGGCCCTAGGGCCATGATTTTAGCACATGATTTTGGAAGACAGCAGCATTATGTCATATATATATATATATATATATATATATATATATATATATATATATATATCAAAGTTCCAGGCTTTGTGTTTTCTGACAAGACAGTGTTTTAATTTTTCTTAGATTTTATTTTTTATTTTTTTTTTATTTTTATAAGTGATCTAAGAGGAGCCAATTTTGTCGCTTCAGTCAACATTTGAAAAATCTTGATACAGGTCTACTAAACAATACTACACACCAAATATCTTGACTCCGGACACTACGGTTTTAGCGAAGACGGCTTTTTTTAAATTTTCCCTTGCAATGGCTATGTAACAACAGAGCCACAGATGATGTCAGTTTTGAACCAAGGAGCATGCTTTACAGAAACTGATAGAGATACACTTTACCGTTCTACATATCAAGTATCAGATATCATATCTCTAAAGCATATTATTATAGACAAGAAGATTTTCAAAGCTTTTATATTTTACACACGTACGATTCCTGGGGTAGGGCCAAATTTGGGCACAGGAGCATGACATTTCATAGACATTTCAATGTATAACAAGTGGCCCCCGTCGAGGGTCCATTTTTTCCGCAGGGACATCATTTAAATAATCTTTAGAGGCCTATAGGTTAATTCTATTTTAACGTTTTTTACTGTTTTGCCTGGAGTTTCTTTAATAACTTTGGTTAAGAATAATCCATGTAAAGTATGGTCAATCTATATAGAAATTTAAAAGATGTCATTAGAAGAAGAATTTGATGACGAATGACGGCTCCCAGATAATCACTTTCCACAATACCCGGTAGTTTAACTTCAGCATGTCGTGCTTAGATCAGTTCAGTTGAGCCAAAACAGTTATTAATATGTAATATTAATATACTTTCTCATTTCACAGATGAAAATAGTTAACGTAGGCTGGAACTTTCACCACATTATGAATCTTGTTAACATTTAAATCTCATACGACTGTTGTGGGTTGACAGTTAATTTAAATCATATTAATTCCAAAACACTTGTATTGACGGCTTATGTAAACACTTGAGGAGAAAGACGATTTCAACCTAATGTTTTCTTTATATCTTATAACTTTTGGTTATATTACCATAGCGGTGGTAATTATGATGATGTTAATAATTATGATTAGAGAAAGCAACTAACAAAATGTATGATAGCTCTTGAGATAAAATCAGACTTTGAAAAAGGAAAACCTTTTTATCCCACATTCTTTTTTTCAAGAAAACTAGTTCACTACATACAGAACATCAGAGAAAAACGTTACAAATAATCTAATAGCTTTTCAGATGATTCGTGAAATCCAAGGAGATTAAGTCTCATGAGCATTTCTTGTCTTGAAATAACAGACACAAATTTGAATTCAATTTAGCGGTGTGTATTTTCGAAAAGTTTCTGATATATATATATATATTTTTTTTTTATCTATAACCATGTTGCCTCTAACATCCTTGAGTTAATACGTTACTGAACTTTCATTCATAGTAAACTGGTTTGCCTTCCCTTAATGTAGAACAGTTGGTTACATACTGAAGCTGTGAGCTTGGATTGTAGAATTTGTAAAAACATCAACGCTTTTTTTTGTTTATGCAGTAACATTGTAGTTAAGGTCATTTCTTCAGGTATTGTCTAGAATTGTAGTTGAGTCAGTCCATGAATTAAGATTCATACCATTATCATTAACATTGCTAGCTTATTTTAAAATTGTAAATAAATACTAATAGGAAGTTGACAGTAGCAGTACGCAGAAGCAGTTGGCAGTAGAAATTAAATCAAACATGAAGTTGGCAGTCACAGCTGTAGCAGTAAGCAAAACGTGAAGTTGGCAGTAGCAGTAACAGCAGTAGCAGTAGGCAAAACGTGAAGTTGGCAGTAGCAGTAACAGCAGTAGCAGTAGGCAAAACGTGAAGTTGGCAGTAACAGCAGTAGCAGTAGGAAACTCTGAAAGTTTGCGAGAGTGTCTTGAAACAGTCACAGACCAGTGCAATCGAACCGGGATGGTCGCTAGACTTTCTAGATTGGCACCAAATTCCTGAAAGTTTGCAATAATGTCAGAAACAGTAGCAGACCGTAACAATGGACACCGGTGGGTCCCTTAACATCAAAAATGGCATTTTCTCGATTTTGGCACCAACATTCTTGAAAGTCTATGAGAGGGTCAGAAACAGTTGCAGACCGGTAAAATTGACCCTGGAGGATGACTAGACCTAAAAAATGACTTCTCCAAATTGGCACCAAAATTCCTGAAAGTCTGCAAGAGTGTCAGAAACAGCCACAGACCGGTAAAATCGACACGGGAGGGTCCCTAGACATTACAAATGACAATTTCCCGATTGGCACCAAAATTCCTTAAAGTCTGCGAGAGTGTCAGAAACAGTTGCAGACCTTTTAAATCGACTCGGGATGGTGCCTAGACATCAAAAATGACATTTTCCCGATTGGCACAAAAATTCCTGAAAGTCTGTGAGAGTGTCAGAAACAGTCGCAGGCCGGTTGAATCGACTTGGGAGGGTCCTTAGACCTTAAAAATGACATTTTCCAAAGTAGCACCAAAATTCCTGAAAGTCTGCGAGAGTGTCAGAAACAGTCGCAGACCGGTTGAATCGACTTGGGAGGGTCCCTAGACCTTAAAAATGGCATTTTTCTGATTGGCACCAAAATTCATGAAAATTTGCAAGAGTGTCAGAAACAGTCGCAGACCTACGCAATAGACTCGGGAGGGTCTGTTGATGTTAAAACATGTTTTATTTTCATTGAAACTTTCGAGACTTTTAAGACTTTCTTACTGCTTTTGCTGTTACTGCTACTGCCAGCTTCACGTTTTCTTTACTGCTACTGCTGTTACTGCTACTGCCAACTTCACGTTTTGTTTACTGCTACTGCTGTTACTGCTACTGCAAACTTCACGTTTTCTTTACTGCTACTGATGTTATTGCTACTGCCAACTTCACGTTTTGTTTACTGCTACTGCTGTTACTGTTACTGACAACTTCACGTTTTGCCTACTGCTACTGCTGTTACTGTTACTGCCAACTTCACGTTTGGCCTTCTGCTACTGATGTTACTGCTACTTGCCAGCTTCACGTTTTCTTTACTGCTACTGCTGTTACTGCTACTGTCAGCTTTACATTTTTCTACTGCTGCGTACTGTCTACTGCTCACTTCCTATACATATAAGTAAATTGCAAACCATTCACTGAATGATGAATAATACATAAAATCGGACCGAAATAGCTTGGCTTACGGTAAAGAGTAAAACGGTTTTCAAGAAGAGATTGTTGATTTTTACTTTTATCCTGTCCACCAAATCAAATACAGCTGCTCAATATTTATAAAACTAAAATTAATAAAACAGTGTGTTTGAAATCAGATATATGCTTAGAAAAAAAATGAAACTCCTAGAATGTTCAATGATGTTATGGAACAAATTAAAATGACTTTTCATGGCAAAATGCATTGCAAAGTGTAAGAATTGAGAAATAGAATTAAAGTGAGAACTTGATCAATTTCTTTTAATTTCCCCTTCCCCAAGACTGTATTTGTTAAATCTTGATAAACAAACGCAATGGACTCGTTACTGAAATTTTTTTACAATTATCGGACAACAAGAAATATCTTTAAAAAAAGATTATCGGCGTAGATACAGTGCAAAATTAATGCCCTATAAAAGTATAGATTTCTATGGTGGCTGATTTACGCCATGTCGTTTTTTTTTTTTTTGTTTTTTTTTTTTTTTTTTTTTTTTTTTTTTTTTTTTTTTGCTTTTCCGCAATGAAAATGCGAAAATGTGAAAACACGAAGATACGACAAAGTCAAATTTTGTCGTATCTTTGTGTTTTCGCATTTTCGCATTCTCAATACGAAAAAGCAAAAAGACCACAAAATTAGGCAAAAATACGACATATAAAATGTGTCGTGTTTTCGCCTCTTATTTGTCGTGTCTTTACATTTTCGCATATTTGCTTTTTCGTACTTTCGCTTTTTCGCATTTTTGAATTTTTCGAATTGTTACATTGTCGCATGTTTGCTTTTTGGCATTGTTGTTTTTTCGCTTTTTCGCTTCTTCGCGTTCCGGTTACGCATGCGCAGATTTATCATACATATGTTGAAATATGTTGAAACTTTATCTTCATTTTAAATGTACTGGGTAGTCGCGTTGTTAGCAAAATACAAACCAGTAGAAAAACAATAACAGAAGTATTAATTTAAAGGGATATCGCGATCACTATATCCATACCGTGATTGTTGTTTAAGCATATGTGTAATTGACATTTATGTGTCGTATTGTTGCCCTTCTTTTGTCGAGGTGAAAATGCGAAAACACGAAAATACGACAAAGATTATTTTGTCGTGTTTTCGCATTTTCGGATTTTCTTGGCAAAAAGCGAAAATATGACAAGGCATAAATCAGCCACCATAGTTTTCGGACATTGGCAAACATTTGACGGATGTAGTAAGTCGAATGCCCTGTATACAGAACTAGTATAGCTATAAAGAAAAAAAGTTGAGTTTTATGCTTAAAGTGTCAGTATCATTTCCTTTAATATTAACTAAATTTTAGTCATATTATTATATATTTATTCCATTTAGTATATTTTATCACAGAGAAAACATATAGATATTTAATTGACGACTGTATTTATGTTATCATTATTGCATTATTTTCACATGCAGTTAAACTGACAATTCCGAATTCTGCCCTAAAATTTAATAGCATCAATACTTTCAACCAATGGCAAACTTCCTTCTTCATCTGAATATTTTGTATCTAACAACTTGATTCGTAACAAATTGAGGTCAAAATCGATTTTAATACAGCTAAGCCGAAACAAACAAAAAACGTCCGTAGAGTCAAAGAATTTAACCACAATAATTTTTTTAATAAATTTTCATTTCAAGTCATGCCGTTTTAAGTAATCCCTTTTTTCTTTATAATGGCATCATTGAATCTGTGTTTTTAATACTATTTTGAATGAGCTAGCAATAAAACCTTTTTCCTGTTGTATATACGTCAATATATATTTGTCTTTTTCTTATTATAAATGATGTACTTCTTTTCTTATTACAAAAAAGAAAATAGAAAACTACTTTGTTTACTGTACAAAACAATTTTTTCAAATTAAATTTTTAATATCGCTTAAAGATATATCAAGTGTTGCAAGTACGCAAACGAAGCCAATTAGATATGCAATTACAGAAAAAAAGAGAAATACATACTTCAAAGTTAACATCCAGTATAATAGAATCGTGTCTTCTCAGTGTAATAACAATAACGAGTTTACAGAGCGATTACTCTTTGTTATTGAGCGTGTGTCCTGCTGTAAAACAGGCAAACGTCTTTCGTTAGCATTACTGCTAAGAATTATTGAATTTGTCGTGAAGATAGCTTTTAATTTGTATCTTGCTCCGCGAAGAGCAAAACATGACCAAAGAAGTAAAATTGGTAAAAATGTATGTGACATTTTATGTTGCCTTTACCCACACAATTGTTCCTCTCTATAGATCAGAATCGTTTCGACTTGACATAATCACTGTCTTTGTTAAGTGAATATTAAGGGGTTTTTTTTAATTCTTTTAGTTTATATTAATCTATATTAAGCCCCAAAGAGACGAAAGTTCTCTCAACATATCGGTATCATCAGGACAACGAAAGAAACAATTATGTTTATAACATATAAAAAGGCAACAGTCTTTCAATACTTGTCCTTATATGCAGTGTATAGCATAATACATTTTTACCCGATGTACTTTCTAAACCGAAACCTGCTACCTTCCTTGACGACAATATTAAATACTTTGCTTTAACTGCTCACGTATACCTAAAACATGGAGTCGGTGTCGAATATAATTCATGAAAATGTTTTAAAACAAACACTTCACTACTATGATATTTTTTTCAGATCACAAGTCATGATGCATCTGTATGTGGTTTAATTTTAACACGTCATTATGTCAAAATATTGACAAATTTGTTACTGTTTTTGTTACCATCATCTGTTTCTCTCTTAAATTCTTAGGTTTACCGTCATACAAATTGCGATTAACTCCGACAAAACAGTGATAAACATGTTAAATATAGCTTGCAAATATAAATGTATGTATTAATACGAAAAATGCTGTGTTTCAGTTACATTTCCGGATGTTATAATATCTGACTGAATTTCACATGTCTCAAATAGATGATTTATTTCTTTTGTCTCTTACAATACAGACACTAAAATGTGTTCCAGAAATGACTTGTTTCCTGAATATTTTTTGTCACGACTATGAAAGGCATTCAGCCATAGAGTTGTGTTTAACGCCTTAGGTTTATTCGTAAAATTTCTGACTAGTATCTGTTCTCGATCATAATTTAAAGCGAATGTCAGTTGGCTTTAGAGATAATAAAATTATCCATAAAACCGTGTAAATAAAATGGTCATTTCTCTGTGTACAGCACCCCCCCCCCCCCCCCCCCCCACAAAATACAGTACTATGCTTTAATTGGAATTGTTATCAAATGCGGCTTCCCTGTTGAGAAAAAAATGTGAAATCTTTATAGAACTTTCAAGTAATGCTAATGGATTTGACTTAGAACCTGTGGACTTGTCAAACATATATACCAACTAACATGAATGCATGAAAAATGGTAACTGGTACATCGACTGAAATCAATATTCAGCGGTCGTTTCCAAAGAAAACGAATAAAGCTCTGTCTGAAAATTAGAGTCTGCTTAATAAGCTGCAGCAACTAAAAAGGTTTCTGTCTTGATAATCTCTTCAAGGCCGGGTTCTTAATATGCTAAAAATGGTTGTCGATGGCATTACCTACTGATAGATTTAAAGTCACATTACCGACACATTTTCAGATGTATCATCTCCTTAGTACAGAATACCTGTAATTCTTTAAACTTCTTATAATATTCTTACCATTTTTATAGATAGTAATCATCTTACAATGAATGCTGCTTGTGTCTTAACATAGTGAATGAATAGGCTAAAAATGGTTGTAAATTACTCTTTTTCCTGTTTAATAACAGGAGAAAGAGATATATTAAAGGTCATTGGACACAATTGTTTTGACCTCTAAATATTGATATGAGAGAAAAAAATAAATCTAAGACAGAATTTAAAAACAAAATCAGGGGGTGTTATTTTCATCTTAAAGATGTTTCGAAGAAAATTAAAATCCATATTTTACGCACATGGTCATGCGCGAAACCGGAAGTGGCGTGCATTTATCCCTTGCCACTTGAAACAGCTAACTGATCGCTTGACTCTTTTTTCTATCTTTTTTTCCATAAAAACGTTCTCTATACAGTGTTGTTCTGTTTATTTGTCTGTGATATATTTCTCCTGAGAAACCAGTAAGAAATCTTCGACAATGTCTTTTTTATTATATTATTATAAATGTATATCTATTTCAGGATATCTATTAAATCTATTAAGATATCCTTGAAATTTTTAAAACAGAAAAAAAAATGATCAAAGAACAACTATGTAAGAAGAAGCCTTAAAACTATGTCAAAATCATAAAACAAACAAATGATAATAATAAAACAAACAAGCAAGCAAGCAAAACATTTTTTTTTGTCATTTACAAGTCGAATGGATTTTATTTTCATCATAAATATTACATCAAATTAAGTATTTAACTCCATGGAAGCTACTTAAAATCACTTAGACATGCAAATAGGAAGCAACTATGACACAAAGTTTTCACAAGTGTGACTGATCAAAAGTATTTCAATTAATTTGTAAGATCACTCGCCTTGACATTTACGCTAATTGCCTCAACTTTAACAGTGACTGGATCATAAAAAGTGTTAATTGCTAAGTTTTGACAGCTATGCAGAATATACACGGGTTCAGGTAGGTTAATTTGCATAAATCGCAAAGTATAAGGCGTGATTATGGATCGTTGACATTTCATTGGGGTCAAAAACTGACATCAGGGCCTCAATTTTGTTATATGAAAATAAGAAAATTGGTAAATTTTTGTATTATCAAGACTGCATATTTTATGACATGTTCATGTGGTAACGTTTACTGAATGAGAAAACATGCATTTCCCTGTGTTTTTTTATTTAAAACGATGCAATAGTGAGTTAGTTTTTTTTCATAAAGTCATTACTTTTTGCTCCCGTGGAACAATTTTATATGAAGGGCCTTGTGTTATTTGTAGATGTACTTGTAAAACCTTTGTAATGTACGGACGGTTTGGTAAATCGCTAAACTGTAGACTTTGTGTTTTTTCATTTATTTCATGACTTTTTAGTGCAAAAGTATTATTTAAACGACGCACTGCCATATTTACATTGCACACGTACGACAGACCTTATTGAGCGAAGATGTTATTATTATTATTATTATTATTATTATTATAATTTAACAAATATTCCTTAGACGAAAATTTTGCTGAATTCAGGTTGGTGATTTATTTTATTCATAAATCTTTGGTTATATTTTAAAAGGTTTTTGCTATTTCGATTTCCTTTAATTATGATTTTTTATTTAATTTCGTCGGCTAGAATTTTTAGTGTTAAAATTTACATTTTAGTAGTTGTACTCCATAAATTGAAGATATTCTGGTGATAGCATAGAATTATAGTCTTATTTCGGCATTTTTTTATTTTTCTTAATTTCCTTTGATTTAAGGAACTCTAACAAACTGTTTGAATTATAAATGATTTTGGTTTAGTTATGGCATACCGCTGTTGTATGATACATACATGTAAAACACTGCCACGTGTTAAAAGCATTGCCAGGCATGCTCCAAATTTCTATCTATCTATCTAATATGTGTCTATTTAAATACACACTGATATCAGAACATTTGTTAATTGTATATAAAGTCACGATGTACTAGTTGAACCAGGATAGTTTATTTATACTTATGCATATTTATATACATGAGTTTTTCCAGCTGCAGGTTACACACTGACAAATAATTTATGTTTATTGTAATGTGTATTCATTCATATTTCATATGCAATTTTTGAGAAGTATCTTCTTTCCCTCATAAAGAAAATTTGAAGTAATAAAGTGACGTATAGTGACATATAGTGAAAAACGATTGTATTTGGCACATTGTCTTTTGGCACACTGAAATTATTTTATTTGATGGGACCAATCCTACGTGATGATGTACCCAAGGGTGCAGAGTTATGCCCATTTTTTATGTATCTTGAATTATAGATATTATTGAGCTTTACAGAACATTCCTGATGTTTTATAGGAACCCTGCATATGGCATGGTGTATCCAAATGATCAATTATTGCCTTTATGTTTGTTTTATACTATGGTCCTCACCATATGTATTATTTTGTAGCTTTCACCCGGGTATTACTTCCCGGAACCTGTGATAATGCCGCAGAGGTCGTTTGATAGTGTACGACGCCCACGGAACTTTATGGGAGAGGAGGAATTAATTCAAAGACTGTATTTCTACGTCACTGATTTTTCTTTCTTTTTCTCCTTTTGCAACTTGCAACAGAGATATTTTATTTCTTTTTCTCATTTCATTTTTTTTCTTCTATCATTTGTAAATGACATTTCTTTTTTTTTTGTAAATAAACTTGTAAATATTGTAAAAAGCTGTTGACAAGTTTTAGTTATTCATTGTTGGTGGATCATCCTGCCATCCTGGATATTAATTTATAAGCACACAAAAATTTGCTTAATGGACATGCCATATTATTGTTCTTCAAACAATATCCGATCGTGAAATAGAAAGTGTGAACTTCCATTCCAGTGAAACCAATGTTAGCACATTAGGTAAACTAAATTCATTTCAATTTTACTACACTTAAATGACAAAATTTTCTTTATGACGTAATCATCAAGAAGCTACTGAGGAAGGGTAACCCAACAGTTTAAACGAGAAGATAAATTGTATTGCATCATTGATATTTAAAACCACAGAATCGAAGGAATTCAAATACATATAAATCACATTGTCTAAGTTAAATTTACAACCCGTTCAACCGGAACAATAGTTGAATTTACTAAAAAAATCGAATAATAACCTCATTATTTTTTAAAGTTACAACTTGTTGCATGTTTATTTTCATGTGTTTATTGGATGCGTTATGAGCAGTGTAATTCTGCATTACTGCCTTGTACAGTATGGATAAATGTACGTCACAGCCAAAAATAGAGGCGGAAACTACCAATGTCGTGACGGAAATAGCTGATCATCAAAATTACGTTAACTGTTATGCCCCCGAAGGAAGGCATAAAGCTTTGAACTGTCCGTCCATCAGTCCCTCCGTCCAAAAACTTTAAAATTGGCCATAACATCCTTATTAGCAAGTGGACTTATATCATACTTGGACAAAATACCCCTTTGGACAAGACCTTCTCATTGACCTAAATTTATTTGACCTTGACCCTTGAATGACTGGTCCTCAGCTCAAAGTCAAAACAGCACTTCGGGTGCATTGTCATCTTACTGTGACTTTTTTTTCTTATCAAAAGCAGTATGTTCATAATTGTGTAAAGAAACCATTTTAATCAGTACATGACGATTATTTTGACGAGGTAAAGTTGCTATAGTCTTGTCCAGAGAGAAGAACACAAAAAAGTACAAAACAGCGTTTTTTATGTTAACTTTTACCAATAAAACATCATTATTTTAACAATTTTAGTTTTCCACATAATCATTTTGATTTTTATGTGAGTTAAATGGGGTATTCTAATTTTTGTCTATATTGTCTACAAAAATGTCTCTTTTTTTAGTTCGTCTAAGCGACATGTCGGCCTACAGGACAAACCTTTCGAATTTTAAACCGAACTGTTCCCATATCAACGATTTTGGACTACAAGTAAACTTCTTTTTCTTGACACAATTTACTGATTCATATCAATTAACAACATCAAAATAAAACCAGAAATATCTATACACTGTATATCAAACCTCAAGGTTTTAGATCCAAGATCCAATATTTTCAATTCTTCTTCATCGTAGATTAATATTTGTTTGTCATTTTATCAGATGAAAATAGAGAACACATTGTATTTTCCCTGTATAAACATGTATTATCAAATACAATAAGCTAAGGTTGAAAGTATACTGATGACGACGATGAAATTAATGATGATGATGATGATGATGTTGCCGTACTGGATTTGCAGTTTAATTTTTCTTTGGTTAAATGTCTAATTTTTATAGTTAAGTTGGACTAGATTGTTTATTATTAGGGATGCAAACGGTAACTTTTCAATTTACCGGTTAACCTGACGCTGTTACCGGTAAATTTACCGGTTAACCGATAAACAATAAAATATTTTCGTGCCGACTAGTTACAGTTTATGATATGTACACTTTTAAAGTGAAACCGGAAGTTGACGGGATAGTGTTTACTATTCGGATCTTTATTCGGGACGAAAGAGTATTGTGATCGCTTAATAGATACATGTGCATTCCCCTCGTATGTAATTTCTTTCTTCATTTTATAAATGTATGCGATCCTTGTTGGTAATATAAACGTTTTAGTCTGTTTTGTTTGTTTTTATGTTTCATTCTTATAATGAAATGTAATGCATTACGTACATAGAATAAATAAAAAAACACGGAAGAGTTTTATCTTTTATTTAATTACACATTCAAGTCTTACTGTCGAAAAACAAATTAATAAGACATTACATAAATTGCCACTGCTTCTAAAAACAAACTTGATTTGACGTGTTAATTATTAAGAAATCATCAATGGCGATTTTCCTTTAATGATCTCAAGTTAAGTTTTTATTTAGCGAGTAGAAAACAAACAATAGTGTCAGTTAAACTCTTAATTGGTAGCGGCAAACAGGAGGCGCAATGTTTATATAATTGTTCATCAATACAATTGCAAAAGTGACAATTACCAAATAAACGAGAGACGTCCTGTGTATAAGTGTGACACGTGTATTGATCTACACGCACCCGGGGTTTATCACCATGACGATCGATAAATACCGTTGTCCGTGCGGCGCGCTTGTTTGGTAGTTTTTACTTTTAATGTTTATATTTTTAACATTCTCTCTTCCTTTTGTTTCGGTTAACCTCACCGGAAAATTGTTACCGGTTAACCGATTATTAGGTAGGTTAACCGGTTAACCGGTTAACCTCTTGCATCCCTATTTATTATACAAAAATGTATAATGTTTGAACAGGCATACCCTTAAATTCAGTGTACCCTTTTCCTAAAACTGATGTGAATGTGAATGAAATTTTTTATCTGATGTGATGTTAATAAAAATTTCAAGTGCATCAGATGAGTTAATGCATTGATATCAGTCTTTATATAGACAGTTGTTAAACCATTTTGGATGGATAGCCTTTTGAGAGTCGACATGGCTAAAGTATAAAATGTTTGTTTTTGAACATATGTTCTTCTATAAATCATCAGTGAGTCAATAACATAGTTATGTAGTATAAAATCAATTACCTAAGACCGATACAGGTTATTCCTAGGTTCAAAGCAATGACGACCATCTTTATATTCATTATCGATTTGAATAGCTCATGAATTAGTCATTCACCGACAGGTACAAGTTATTTAGCATGCAATTTATTTTCTTTATGTTCCGCTAGTGGCACAAAGAGAGTTATATTTTCTTCAGTAAAGGCAGTTTAAAAGTAACTACTGCTCCGATACCAATTACAAAATAAGCATAAACTGTTGCTTATATCCAATGGCTGAAAACATGAGTTTCCTACCATTAGCGTATAAAGTATATCGGGTATATTTCAGTCTGAGAGGTTGGTGTAAGGTTAAAAGCTATTAAAACTTTTTTATCTAGAATGCTGATTGAATATTATACTAACTATGCAAAAGCTTGAGTATAGAATTAGATGAATGTAAATTCAGATTTTTCAATTATATACCGATCATTGCAATATATTATTTCTTGTCACTTCATTTCCATAGGCTAACTACATGACTGCAATAAGAATGCGTATGATCATCCTGAAAATGCTAACAAAAAGCACATGATGATGACGTAATTGTATTATCATAGCATGTTTGCAAATGTTTAATGGAGCAATGCATTGATTTCAAACTTTGAACAGGGAATATATTTTCCCTCTTAATAACAATTTATGCAACCTACAGCATGAAATCTACTACAGGTTTTAATGATTATTCGAAACCAACTGAAGGGAAAAAATCCTTTTTAAGTTTACGATCACATAATTGACTCTCTTATAAAACTGTTCCTTTTTTACGAAACGGGAGACAGTATTATAAGCGAGGCAAATTTCTGCTTGTATACAATCTTATGGCTCTGTTCTGCAACTTTCTTTCTGTAAATTTTAATGTGTCTTAAGTTGTCACTTTTTACCAATTATCCTCTGATGTTTTACTTTCTTTGACTTCTGTTTTGGGAATTCTGAGAGGTGCCGAAATACACTCAAGAAACATTAGTTTTGATTTAGCGACAGAACTCTTACTAGTAGATAAAATATAAATATGAAACGTTCTCCTTAGTTTAAATATCTTTATTTGTACAGTCATTTTCTTGCTTGTGTAAATAAACTCTCTTTAATTTCATTCAAACGATTGTGCTGTACAGGCATTGCTTTAACATTAGAAGTTCTCTCCTTGGCCTTTTCAATTTTCGACTATCAAATCCGAATCCTTATCATGATGCTCCACGCATTTACTAAAATTAACAACTTGTATTAGAAACTCTTTGAAAAAATCTGGTTGTGCTTTTTAAAACTAATTTCAGTCATTTCTAACGTTCACAATTAGACGATCTTTCTGATGTGTTAACCCTGAAATCAATTTCAACAAAGTTATACTCAAGAAAAAAAGAAATTGCATTAGTTATTGCTTTCGTCGCATCTGGTATTTGCGTTTGGCCGGTAGTACCGTAATTAGTACTTGTCCGTTGATCAACCCCAAGTTTTATATCCGCAGACCACAGGAATGATCCGTCGAGTACTTTGCCAGGTCAAAATTTTACGGACTTAACTAAATTGAGTCATTTATCGATCCGAACGGGTGCTTAAACGTTTCTTATCATCCTATATGTATTAGAGCAAAGTCTATGAGTTTTCTCCTTTCAAATGGTTTGAATTATTTGAAAAAAAAATGTTTTTGGTGGTTGTTCGATAGCAAGGAATTTGATGGCTTATTTCTTTTTACAATTTATTTTTTCATATTTGGCCAGATCAATTTTACCTCGGGACCATAAACTCTGGGCCTTACGGTTTTAGAATGATTTTTGAGGATCCTGCATAAATCAAATAAGTGATCACCAGAAAGGGGCCACTACTGATCCCAGGCTCGTGATTTGAACAACCGGTAGTAGAGAACCACAAGACATAACAAGACCTAACGCAGTAATGTGCTTGGTACAGATTTTAACAGATTAGACTTTCTTGAAACTCAGAAGCTTCTTGTCATCAACAAGCACTTAAATTTCTTAAAATTTAGACAAAAATGATGTATAAACAGACTAAAATGGTGACTATTGTGCTTGCTACAGATTTAAACAGATTGGAAATTTACTGGAAACTCGAAAGTTTCTTGTCATCAACAGGCATTTCAGTATTTTCTTTAACAAAAAAGATGTATGATACATTCTGCTTAAACATTGTAGCACTGAATTACTCATTGAGTCTTTACTTGGAAAATCATTTCCAGCTGTTATTTGTTCAGTTTCAGAACAAGTATTATTAATCTTCCACCAGGAATTCGAAATTTAAAGGATGCTTAGTTAACTAGAAATCATAAGGAACATTTAGACGATCAAGATGTTCAAAGATTTTGTCCAAGACACTTTGATATGTTCCTGTAAAAGAAAACTTGCTAGTACATCATGAGACGATCAACCCTATCCATAAGCAATTTCCACCTTTAAACAGACAGAAAATGCAAAGATCTCTATAATAAAACGCCGTAGTTAGACAAACTTCATTTTTTGCGTGTAGCTATGAAATCTCGGGATATATAATTATCTACGATTTGCTTGAAACCATCTGCCCAGGGTTTGCTAAAGAGAGAGAAAATGAATTAGATTTGTAAGTTTACCTTATATCGGTCAATATTCTTTCCCTCGCGTCTTGTTTTACGCGCTTTTGCAGACAAATATGAATGAGAATTTAACATTTAGAAAGAAACAGATTACAAGGTTATAAAGTGCATGTTATTGCTGAAGCTGTTCGAGAACTAATGAAAATTGTTAACGCTCTGGGAAATTGTGAGCGAAAATGTTCCTATTGCCGCTAATTATGGTATATCTGCCAATATATTTTATCATACAGTGTCTCAAAAAGAGACACATTTTCTTTTACTCTCAAACTAAAGAATCTTAGTGAAGATACATTTGCACAAGTTATGCTATCATTCGACAAATTTTTAAATTGTGCATAGATTAGCACAGAACAAAGCTTTGATTACAATCGCTGATTATCAAAATCATACAGAATATGATGACAGCATTCGAATAAAATGCACTCAGGTCCTGATTTAATACACGAGCAGATTGAGCTGCCTTTATGCCATCTGCTAAATAATGTATAGATATTCCTGTTAAAGTCAATATGATCGTGACGCACACGCGTTGCTGGTTCATTAAACAATAAAAAAAACTCTGACTTTCAAATTAGCTGTGTGTAGAACAGAATATCATAACATCTCAAATTGATTTTGTATACGTTCTGTAGATATCTCATTTTAATTATTTGAACTAAGGTCATTAATAGCAAGAAAGGGAGTTTTAGAATACTATTTGGAGACCTAGGCCACCGCTCTTCGTACTAAACAAAGGTCTTTAAGAGATATTAAAACAACTAGAGTTCAAGTACTTAACTAAAACAAAAACAACTTGAAACAACTTAAAACTCTGGGGAAAATACATGACTGTATAAATCATAGCTTTGGCAATCTTTTGAAAGTCAACTTGACTAGTGTTCAAAGTATTATGTGGTGCTTAAGAAAATCAATTCGTTTAAAGAATATTTAATTCCTGCATTTTTTGGCGCAGCTGTATTAAAAGTGATTTTGTGGATATGAATTGTTAGATACAAAATCTTCAGCTGAAGAAGGATGTTTGCCATTGGTTGAAAGTGTTTCTGTTATGAAATTTTAGGGCAGGATTCGTAATTGTTAGTTTTCTTGCTCTGAAAACAATGCACTTATAATAACATTCATACAGCCGTAAATTAAATATCAAAATATTTAACCAAGAAAAACCATCCTAAATCGAAAACATATATAATAAATATGACTAAATGTTTAATATATTTTACTGAAAATGATACTGACACTTTTAGCATTTAACTCAACATTTTTGTTTATAGCCTAAACTGTTATGGAAATAGGATATTCGATTATTGTGCATACGTTCATTATTTACCAATGTCTGTAAGTATATATTCACTTACTGGACATTAGCATTGTACTGTATCTTCGCAGATGATCTTTATACAATATTTCTTGTTTCTGTGTATGTTGGTTTCTATGATGTTACAGGAAATTGAACGCTCAACAGAGTAAATTCGTCATTCAGGTGGAAATTGTATCCAAAAAGGACCATTGTATGCTCAGTACGTTAATGAACCTGATTGATTGTTAATTTACAAAACCCGTAAAACTTTCCAATTCATTCGCTCGTTAGCTAAGACTCATTATAGTCTGCTTCAATTAAAGAGGCTCTCTAACAGGAGAACCAGGATATGATTCAGTCCTGAACTGTTTCCTTTTCCTGTAGATATATAGATATACTTAACTGGTGTTCACCGAATGCAGATCTGGTTTCCAAACCATATTTTGCGCTCCTATAGACATAAAATTCTGTTGTTACCCTTTAACATCGAAAAACAAGGAAAGAAAAGAAAAAAAACTAAATGTGAATCATAGGAGTCATTGTGTTCTTGAAATATTCTATAGATGTTATACAGAACAAGTGGTTTTGAATGAAGACCAACAATCAGTTAAACGAAACGTATAATTATGACAGTTAACAATAAACCAGTTCCGTACAAAAAAATGAATTTTCTCAGAAACCACTCTTGCTTTTAGTGAGCTTAAAGGGATAATAGAATGTCTTCTTGTACTACTGTTCTTTTTTTCTTTTCTTTTCTCATCATGACATTTTTTTCTTATTTTTGAATATATATTTTATTCGGTCTGTACATTTGTACTTTGAATTGTGAATAAATCAATCTTGTAAACATTTATGAAATTGTCTACGTATTTTATACCATGGTAAATACAACACTTTTTTTACAATAAAAGCTCGATTCAAATACAAAAAATCAATTCCGTATTCAAAAGCACTAGAACCAGTTTTAAATAAGAATGAATGCATTTCATCAGAATAGACTTCATTCTCCAACAAAATATGGTTCTATTTCAATTGACTTTGGTTTCTAAAACCAATTACATTCATTTCTGTCTGGCATTAGATAAATTGTGTACAACTAATGTCAAAGTTTAGTACAATTCGCAGTATCATCTATCAATGTCATGTTACAAGATTTTTAAGTCCAGATAAGCAAAAAGGAATTGTAAATGTAAGCACGGGTACAGAGATGAAAAGAGCCATTACATACCTTTATTCTGTCAAAATATCTCATCAACAGAACGTAATATATAGTCTTGATATATATTATACATTTCTTTTAAACTATTATCTCAAATGGATTTTGGATTTCAAACTCTTTTAAAGGGTATGGTATCTGATATTCTAATGAATCATAACACTTTTCTTCTTTTAGGCATTTAAATTTGCACTGAATTTGATGATGATTATTTTTTCAGGTCTAAGTAGTCTAAATAAAAACAACTTGTGCAGAGTGAAAAAAAGAGCGCCTGAGCGATAGAAAAAAAATGTTACCTTATCC
The DNA here is from genome assembly GCA_012932295.1 of Cyclina sinensis. NCBI lineage: Eukaryota > Metazoa > Mollusca > Bivalvia > Venerida > Veneridae > Cyclina > Cyclina sinensis. Next base: position 59,243,158 of record JAAONU010000011.1, on the reverse strand, counting down.
CCGTAAAAGGACGTAAATTAGAGTAGGTACTTCTGTATTTTCTTCATTACAAAAAAAGAATGCGACATAAAATCGAAATAGTGTTCATTATTGCTTAATCTGTTGTATGTCTGTAAACATAATTAACCTTTGTGAAAAATAAAAGAAAGTGCGCACATTTTCGCAAAGACCGAATGCAATTGTATCTCTGTGAATATGTGTATTATACAGAATCTGTGTGAAATTTGAATGACTTTTAATAGTTGATTAAATTCGTAATATCGGATTGTCTGTCCATTTGTTTTGTGCCAGCAAAATAAAGTGAACGTAACTCCTCAAACAGATTTGAAGGATAAGCTTAAAATTCACCGAAACTTTGATTCAAGTTTATGTAAGAATTTGGTGTTTGATGGCGTTTGCATGTCTGATTAGCAGACTTTACTATGAAAGCACGATGATAAATTATTCTAACACGATCTAAAAATAGCCTATATATACAAAGAAGAAAATAAACTCGGGTTATCCTGCAGTATATCACGCGCGTGCGCTTGTTGTTTTGGCTGTTCCGTGAACAGCCGTCACCCCACGTATAAATTTTTTATGAATGAAAGTCACGTGATGTTTGTAAATACTACCGTAGGAATCGTAGTATTACCGGCGTACAACAACAACAAAGTTCGGCTGCAAAATGGCACAAAATTTTGTTTGAACATTTAATTTATTAGTGAATTGTCATTTTAGTTCGAAATAAAAAACGAAATTATCAACTGATGAAAAAAGCGTGTTGTTTATTTGTTCATTTATTGGATAGATCAACTTATTATGTGGAAGCCAACTCTTACATATATCAAGAGAGGACATTTTAACAGGCCAAACCCAAGGGCGTACCGCGCAAGTGTTTTTACGATCGTAAGAAGTAGTTAACACTTATTTCACAATGTGGTTTATTGTTTGGTCGTGTTAGAATCGAAATAATAAGTATCCAGTTGTGATACCGCAGATACCGCGATTTTTGTTTTTATGCGAAACAATATATCACGAAGGCCGTAGTGATATATTTCTACGCATAAGAACTCAAAACGTGGGTTATTCTACGATAAACCACGCCTGGATACTTATTATTTCTTAATTAACTTGAGATAGATTTGTTAAAACACTGCATCAGATGATACCTTTAAGTCATTCATAAGAAATGTCTGTTTTAAACCTTTACCTATGAGCATTTAGTTAAATGTCCCTTCAAGTATTTGAGGCAATACGGTTTCGGACAGATTGACAGATAGACGCCCCCCACCCCATCCCCCACCTTTGTCTGATACTGTTGTATCTATTAGTCAGTGTAAACTATAAAACGAAACACAAACAAACTTTCACTGAAAAAGCGTAATCTGTGGTAAGTTGTAATCACACAACTTTGATCTGTCTTCTCATAGATAAAAATACTGCTGTGTGCAAACGTCTTTTTACTTTATTTTGTAAACCGTTGCCAGAAAAATATATCAACTTCTTTTACAAAACCTGATAGATATTATCTGAAATAAAAACATTAATTAAGCCGTAAACAATCTACGAAGACCAGCTTTGTGACTTGTTATTAACAGACATTCAACTGGAGATACAAACTGACTGCCTTCAGCAGGTATCTTTTGCTTCAGAGAAATAAAGACATAGCTTTTGTTTCGCTACAGTACGTTAAACGATTTATAGATAAAAAAAATGTTTGCTCAATGAAGTGAGTGTTACAGATACGAGAATCTTTTATTGAATCCACTTTATTTTGCAATTATGAAAAATATGTTCTTATAATATTATTTTTACAGTATATTCACTCCAGACTTGACAAAGACCTTAATTATATTTCTGAGGGCAATGAGATTATTTCTATCAAGTTAAGGTTGACGTTGTGTTCCATTAAAGCCAACTATGTGTTCCAATTTGAGATCTCATTATTCAGTGAGTCTAAGAAAGTCATCTAATGTATAAACAATCTCATTGTGTTTGAATATTGAATGTGAGTTATGAGCACATCTGATGTCTTTAATTTCTTGGCCCGAAGTGTGTTTCAGATTATTATATAGTGCAGCTTATTGTTATCAAAAAAGACTCCCTAAAAGCATAAACCATAACAATCCAGTAAAACATAAATGCAGCTTCATTCAAACAGAAATTTTTAAGGCTGTTGTGGGATGAAGGGCATCTGTAATTAAGTTTTAATAAACATTAAAACACGACATCTTGATTCAAATCAAAACTGGATATCATAATTATAAACAAAGAAAATCCAAACCAGGGCTTCTCATTTTACTACGTGGTCTCAGAGCTACCATTTACAATTATAGCACAGCCGCTTGAAGTGCAAGGCACAACCATTACATTCCTAGGAAATGTCTAAAACTATCTACGAATGTTTCCTGAAATTTAGCCTGTCACGAACACCAAACATTAAAAAAATCATTAGGTCGATCAGAATAGCTTCATACATATCTGAGATGTAACAGAAAAAATCACATCAAAATATAATAGAATGCGGCCCCTTATCATGAGTAAAATATTAATATTAATTTTGGTAAATTGATAACTTTTTAGCGATAATCTGGCAGAATAACTTAACAACCATGGCAAGAACAGACTTTGACATTTGAAACTAAAAACTAGAAAATGTATGAATAAGAAAACATTTTGAATCTTACAGTTGTATGTACCAAGGTAAATTATGCACAGAATTTTAATTATTGTAGACCTTATTTCTTTTAACTTTGATATTCTTTTCTAACAAATGTTTAAAAAATGCATAACAGTTAATTAAGTGCATCTTCTGGGGTTTTCAGAATATACGTAGTTATCTTGGTTTTTTCAAAAACCATGCAATTGTATTAAAAAATAATTTATTTTCAAACTCACATGTCCTGAAAGTATTGAGCATTTTATGGCAGGGGATAAAAATAATAAAAATTTAACACAATTGCTTGATTGTTTAAAATTAGATAATAGTTTATATATTCATTAAATGAAAAACAATTAAATCTTAAGAAAACAAGCCATTTTGGAGTTATTTGGATCCGACGTTTGCATAAGCCTTAGTAAATGCATTATACGCTTTAATCAAGCATTTCTGTTTTATTTCAGTGAATAGTAGAGTGTCTTTAATTTTCACCTCGGGATGAAAGGACGAGATCCTAGAACCAATTGTTAAGCCATATGCTGGTGCAATAGGTGAAACTTTTCGTTCAGTGCAAGATAATGCCCGAGCACACACTGCAAGAATCGTCCGGAACTTCTTAGATGATGAAGTTATTGAGGCCATAGACTGGCCAGCGAGGTCTCGCGATCTAAACCCTATAGAGCCTGTCTGGGACATGCTTTCTCGTAGACTTTCTGCGTCCGAACCCTGTGCAGAACGTCCGTGAGCTTTCTCATGCTCTTGTAGCTGAATGGGATGCCATACCACAGGATATGAACAGACGTGTCATCAGGAGCATGCCCAGACGATGCAGAGAGTGCCTAAACGCCCGAGGGGTATACACTCATTACTGACACTGACTATGAAATGTTCCCAGGCCTGAATCTGCTTTTACAGACATTGGTTGTTCTCCTGTAAGACCACCATTTCAAAGTTAATTTGATAGTTTTCATATCCTGGACACTGTCTCTGTTCAGGAATGTGCCTGTTGGCGATGAAAATGACGATTTGTTTTTGTAAAAGGAACGATTTTGTAATCTCTGTAAAGGATATTCATAAATCTACTCAACGCGTATGGTATTTATAGACTATATGGGTGCTCCTTTAGTTATTTTGAGCAGTGTAGTTTAAATACTACAGGTTATACTTCGGGTATAATTTTAATAGAAAAATAAGATAAAAGCTCTGAAAGTTGTCCAATAGGAGTAATGCTTTGTTACTCTGCATTCTCCTTAGAGTGTATTTGCTGTTATTGTACGCTTTCATAAACTTGAATGGGTTAGACTTGGAGAAGCCTCGCGTACTGATATATAATAACCACAATAGTGGTTGAAATAATTATTTGTCTACTGACTAAAATCAATGGATTGACTGAGCTGACTGTGAATTTGAACATTTCATTTTCACCATAGAGACTCGTATTATCCCTCCCCCTAAAAAAAAACATACCTACACACCTAGCGTTTTTATTTTTTACTTTTATGTATATTTTTATGTTTTAAGTAGTTTCAATCCAGAAAAGTACCAGTTCAATATGTCCATGATACAATCGCGCAGGTAAAAGATTGAATCTAGGCAAAAACATACTCTCGCTATTTATTTTTACAGATCTGAAATAAACTGGAAACTCAGTTGTCTTGTGCCATCAACAGATATTTCAAAATATTAAGTTTTAGACAAAATAAGTTGTACCAAACATTCTCCTTAAATATTGAAGCACTGAATATACTCAATTAATCTTTACTTGGATGTAAGTTGTTCAAAATCGGAACATGTTTTTTGCACTAGTAACTTTAAAGGAAGATTAGTTAATTTTATAAACATACGATCAATATGTTAAAAAGTATGTCCATGGCACTCTGATATGTTCTAGAAAAGAACAACTGCCAGTACACCATGATCCGTTCAATTCAATCCATAAGCACTTTCCTGCTTTAAACAGGCAGAAAATGCAGAGATTTTTTTACATTAAAACCCCGTTGTCAGACAAACGTCATTTTTGCATGTAACTATGATATGTTTGAAGATATGATTACATATCTACAATTTATTTGAAACCATCTGCCAAGGCTTTGCAAGAGAAAGAGGAAATTAATTCGATTTGTACGTAAACCTTATTACGTCCAATTTTATTTCCTTCGTATCTTGTGCGCTTTGACAGACAAATCATCGCTTACAAAAGAGAATTGTGTTCATTCAGACAGAAACAGATTGCAGCAAAAGTCATGAAGTTCTTGTTATTGCTGAATCTGGTTGAGAACATACAAAATTGTTTACGCCCTGGGAAATTATGAGCGCAAACGTTCCTATTACCGCCAATCATGGTATATCGCAAATATATTTCATCATACAGTGGCTCAAAAAGGAACAGATTTTTCTTCTTTCTTAAACTTAAGAATCTGAACATATATATTCAAAAAGTAAAATCTACCTTGTGTTTTATTTGGTTAGACTCTTGAGTATCAAACTGGATTCTTCATTTCTCTGTGAAACGTTGTTTTGAAGGACTGTGTTCTGTTTATGTTGAAAGGGCAATAACAATCAAAATATATCAAAGGAGTCATTACTCATCATCCATCATCACGTGTCATACTCAGTTCTCACATTATCATATCATTCCGTTTAAAAATCAGTTATGGTTCGTATTCGTATAAGTCACAAAATATTGCGATAATTATCTTGCCGTCTAGTTATTCCAGTAAGACAAATGTCTGAAAGCAAACAGTTGCTCTTAAATCCTACAACTTATACCCATTTACTTGGTAGTTGTTGTTGAGAAGTAGTTGTTCTTAAGAATTGTTGTTTTACATATTTCATTTTGGTACATGTATACTTAATCAGTCCAAAACGGTATCAGTAAATTATTTCGATTGTATAATCCCGAAGAAAAAAAAATACATATTTTTATAGATATTGGACAGATATTTTACAGATCTATTTTCAAGATGAATAAGTAATTATGCTACAAAAGGTCAAAGTATAAATTGAACCTAGGCAAAAACAGACTAAGAGGATGACTAATGTGCTTGCTATATATATTACAGATAAGAAATTTACTGGAAACTTGAAAATTTTGTGTCATAAGGAGTGCATTTCAAAGTATATGTATATAGTTTTAGACAAAGAAGATGTATCATATATTCTTACATACTTAAAGATTGTAACACTGAATTAATCATTATTCAAGCTATAAATTCTTCAATATCGGAATAAGTATCGGTATTCTTCCACCAGTAACTTTAAAGGAAGCTTAGTTAAATACAGTAACATAAGAAATCTTAGATGATCAAAATTTTAAATGACTCTGTCCGTGACACTTTGGTATGTTCTAGAAAAGAACAACTGCAAGTACATCATGATCAATTCAAGCCTATTCATAAGCACTTTCCTTCTTTAAACAGACAGAAAAATGCAAAGATCTTTATGTTAGAAGCCCGTAGCCAGACAAAACGTCACTGCATCTAACTATAAATTGTCAGACGATCTGATTACATATTTACGATTTGCTTGAAACCGTATGTCCAGACTTTGCTAAAGAAAATGAAAATGAATTCGATTTGTAAGTAAACCTTATAACGTCCAATATTCTTTTCATCGTATCTCGTTTTATGCCCTTTGGCAGACAAATGAAAGCTTACAATAGAGACTTTATCATTCAGACGGAAACAGATTGCAGCAAAAATCATAAAGTGCTTGTTATTGCTGAAAATGGTTATGGGGGAAGTATGCCCGCAAATGTTCCTATTACCGCTAATTATGGTATATCTGTGAATATATTTTATCATACAGTGTCTCACAAAAAATAATCTTCTTTCTTATACTGAAGAATCTAAACACAGATATTCATGTGTGTCACTTGCCTAGGTTCTTGATTATCGAACTGGATTCATTATTTCTCTGTATCACGTTGTTTCGAAGGACTGCGGTCGATTATGTTGAACCAAAAGTTGTTAAATGAGACATAACTTGTTCTGCCATGTCATGTGTCTAATTCTCTATTCTAATATTATCACAGTCTACCGTATTAAAATCAGTTATGTTTCGTATGTTTATAAGTCACATAATTACTGCGCTAATAGTATTACTGTCTAGTCAGTTTGGTAAGACGAATATCTGACGGCAAATATTTGCCCTCAAATTCCCTAGAATTGTTACCACTTACGTAGTAGTTTTTGTTTATAATTGTTGTTTAACTAAAGTCTTCTAGAACATTTTAGTGAAGTCAAACACAACTTAAAACTACGGGCGAAAATACCAGACTCTAAAATAATAAGCTTCGGCTATACTGAAAAGCAGCTTGGCTTGTCTTTTTAAGTCTGTTGTGCTGCTTAAGAAAATCAATTTGCTTAAACAATATTCAATTCCTGTCCATTTTGGTTTGTAAGTTTTTAAAGGAAATTGTACGCTCAACAGAGCAAATTCGTCATTCAAGTGGAAATAGCCTCCGAAATCGACCATTTAATTTTCTTTACATTAGTGCATCTGGTTTTTAGTATACAAAACTCGTTAAACTTTGCCAGAGTTGCAATTCATACGTCCGTTTGCTTAGACCTGATATATCCTGCTCGATAAAAAGAGTATTGTGGGTTAATCTCAAGGAGCACTCTTAAAGGAGAAGCAGGTGTTTATCAGACGTGAAATTTGTTTCAACAGTATATCTTAAAAACTAATTAACATAATTGTAATTTAGTACACTTTGATTATATCGAATGTTGACAAAATGTAAAAAGAAATGTAAAAAAAAATCGTAGGTTGTTGAAGTAGTTATATCCTTGATAACAAAGGGCAGAGGAGGGAAAGTAGTATGTGCGCGTGAAAAGTGTCATATCATAATTATGCACATTCTTACTAAATTACAATCATAATCTAGGATTACACAACAGACCAAATAATCCAGTTGCCGAATGCGATTCACTCAGACGTTAACGGACAATAAAGAATACTTTACGCTAGCAAACTGGAAAAACGGAAATTAACCAGTGTTACATATAGTTCACAAGAATACCCAAAGTGATGAGGTCAGTAAAATATGAAAGTATATTTTTATGTGAAGTGTGAACCCGGCTTTTTGAAATAGAAACTCGTTTTAATCTAAGATACAGGACGGTCCTATATATAAACAAAAATTCATGTTGAATGATGATGCAGTGCTAAAATGGCATAATTGTTTTGTTAACAAAACCTTTAACAGAAAATATTTAAAGAATAATCGAACTACATGATACACGAACATCGAGAACAACATTCACATACGCGAACATACGCGAACAACATTCATATACGCGAAGCAACATTCAGAAAGCTAACTGATTGCTTGACTCTTTTGATTCTGTCATTATTGTGATCGTGCAGGCTATAACATTTTGTTAATCATTTTATATTTGCAAAATCAAAACCCAAGCCTTGCTATATTATTACCTGCAGTTATACTGAAATCAACTCACGCTCTTTTAGACACCCCCTGATTGCGTTTCTAAAGCAATTACATTCATTTCTGTCTGGTATTAGATTACTTTTTACAAGTTATGTGAAAGTTCGGTTCAATTTGTAGTATAATCAATCAGTGTCTTGATACAACATTTTCAAGACTAGATAAGCAAAACAATAATTAAATGTAAGCATAGGTAAAGATCAAATAAAGATAACCTAACATTTTTCAATACTAAAATTTTGCACCGTGGACTCGTTGCTGCTGCATTAGACTATTTTTCTGTTCAAAATATGTTCATAAACAGAATAAAGTAAAGCATAATCTCAAACTGAAGCTTAAATGTTGAACTCTTTTAAGTAGTATGGTATTGGATATACTCTACCAGTACTAAACTTCTTTCAGGCATTCAAATTGTTAGTCATTATTTTACATGTATTAGGGGTATCAATAAAAGCAACCCGGGCAAAGTTTAATAACGGGGCCGAAACGATAGAAATGAAATTTAATGTAAAACAATCTGGTTATAGGCACTTGTGTGATTTTCCTAAAAGAAAAACGCACCTTAGAGCAAGTATTATAATTTTGTAGTTTCTTCGTAAGAAAATTGAATGTGACTATAAAATCGTAACAGTGTTCATTATCGCTTCATCTATTAAATGTCCACACAAGTTATTAACTTTTCGGAAAGGGATTGAGAAAGAGCGCAAACTTTCGCAATATAATGGTCGTGTATCGATACAAAATCTAAGTGGAATTTGAATGATTTTTAATAATTGTAATATCGTTCAATGGTTGGTTGTACCAGCAGATTATAGAGAACGTAACTCCTGAAAGAGTCTTGAAGACTAAGATTCAAATTCACCGAAACTTGGAATCAAGGCAGTGTAAGAATATAAGGAAATAAATTGTGTTTAAAAGCGTTTGTGAGTCTGTTAAACCTTTACTTTTGCGAGCATATTTCGCTCTTCCTAACATTTCTACTGGCTTCTAGCACAATGCCATTTGAAGTACTTGAGGCAATGCGGTTTTTTGACAGGTGGACGTCACCTTCGTTCGATATACTGGCAATCCTGATAAAAATAATCTGCAGTTAAAAGCATCATTCATTGGTAAGTTTTAATCAAACAACTTGAGTCATTTTATCTGTTCTAAAAATATAGATACTTCAGTGTACAAACGCCTGTAAACCTAGCCACTAATTCAATTTCTTTTGCAAAACCTGACAGAAATTATCCGAAACAAAAACAATAATTAAGCAATCTAGGACGACCAGATTTGTGAATTGTTATCGATAGTTTATTTAAAGGATATTCCGAGTGAGATACAAATTGGCTGCCGTAGGCATCTTATCTCATTTATCTTTGGAAGAAAAAGACAAACCTTTACAATTATTTTGCCACAATATGTTAAACCTTTTGTAGATAAAAAGTTTGCTCACTAGAAGTAAATGCTACAGGTTTAAGATTTTTTTTATAAAATTATCTTTATTTTGCATTTGTGAAAAAATATCATCCAGTAATATGGCATATTTTACATAATTTATAGCATAGAAAAAAATTATTTCAATATTTTCTCATTTTCTTCCTAGTAAGTTTTCCGTACAATGACCTATGTTATGAAAAAAGTCCTCAAACTAGACAAAAACAGAAACAAAATTATAATCATGGTTACAAAGAAACTTGCTTAGTTTCAGAAACTCTCTAACTTTTGTTTTAGATGTGGAATAAACGTTCGAGATTAAATAGATTAAGTTGAAACTGTGTACTCTGATTCACGAAGGTAGCTGTAGGGACAACTCTGTAACACTTAAAAGAAGTACATGTATTCACTTAAGACTCAAGTAACAAGCCCAGCAGTAATAATGGACAGGGCATAAGTCACAGACATTCGCTTCATGGATAAATCCCGCAAACCCCTGTTGGAAATATAGGGGTTCGGGGCATTAATCAATGAATCGCCTGTGCATAAACATCCATCGTATATTTTCACTTAACATTGAACATCTATAGGAAACTTACACTGTATGGTTTTAAAAGGCTAATTAAAATAAATGTAGAAGTTTATTATTATTTTAGTGTTACAACCCCTTGTATTTATCTATTCGTCGATTATTTTTAGAGGCGCGGTCATAGCTAAAAATAAGATGGCATGTCAACACAGGTCAATTCAAACTGGTAAGCAAGTACTTTCCTTTCAGTCTTGAAAAAGATAAATTAATCCTAAGAGTAGGCCTTACTCACGATTCTAAAGGAAATAAAATTATTTTTTTAAGCTGAAGTCGCATATTTTGTGTGCCATTCGAGATAAATGTGTGCTCGACATTGAAATCTCATTAATCAGTGTTAAATTACTTCAGTTTCCAATTTAAGAAAGTCACCTAATTTAGAAACAATATCGCTGTGTCTGTATATCAAGTGGAAACTTGGCAATTTTATTAATACTGGAGTTAGTTGAGATGACAATGTCTGTTTTCAGTTTTCTTTTTTCTGAGGGAGGAATAATGCACTTACAACATGTTGATAAGAAGTGACCTGAGCGTGCATCTGACTTTTGACTGACAAAGTTGTACAAGAAAATGTTAAAGACACTCGTTGAATTAATTCAACATTGAAAACTTAGCAAATGCGAGTGAAGAAACATATCTGTTGTCTTTCTTTAATTCCTTAGATTGACGTCTGTTCCAGATAAATAAATTTTTAAGCCGACCTGTCCAGTGCAGCTACATTTTATCAAATAAAGACACCTTAGAGCACTAACCAAACAATCCAGTAAAATATAATACAAAACTGCAGCCTCATTCAAACATAAATTTTATAATTCTGTTGTAGGATTAAGGACATAATTCCTTCAGTTTTAATAAACGTGGAAACACGATTCCTTGATTTAAATCAAAACTGGATAACAAAATTATAAACAAAAGAAGTCTGAACCAAGGCGTCTCATTTTACTACATGGTCTCAGAGATAACATTTACAATTCTAGCACAGCTGCTCGAAATGCATAGCACAAGCATTACATCCCTCGGAAATGTTTTGAAAATATTTATGAAAAGAGTACTTAAATTTACCTTGGTAAGAACACTAATATTAGAAAAATATTAGGCTTGTCAGAATAATTTCTGACGTATCTGAGTTGAAGCTGAAAAATTCAGTGCAAAGTATAAATCAGAAAAATGGGGTCTAAGATTAAATCTAGAAATGTATGAATAAGAAAACATTTGGAAACACATTTTAGTTGGATGTACTAAGGTAACTTATGCACAGAATCTTAATTAATCTTAAATCCGGTCAGATTTGATATTCTTTTCCTACAAATGTTCCAAACAATACCAGTACAGTAAAGTAAGAACATCCGGAGCATTCAGAATATAAATCAAAATAAATCAGGAAAAAGTACTAGGTATCTTATAAAGAAATCTCCAAGATTTTTGGAACTACACAATCGCAAAAATGTTGATTTTGTAAGCAAAAAAAAAAAACACTAATTAAATTAATGTAATGTGAATATTATGTACACATTTGGAAATTCACGTGAAGTTCGCCTTCGAGAGACCTTGTGTTTAACAAGAAACGAGTTTCAAACGTTTAAAAAAATACTTTTCTAACTAAAAAATATATATGATTTTGCTTGTTATATTATTTAATTTCAGGCAAATTATTCTACACTTAAATTGAAAAAGAAAAAACTCTTTTAGTGTTATCGTCATTATAACTCATAATAAACTGCATATTGTCGGCAGATACAGGCTGCATCTTTATTTCCCAGAGCTATGATAAATAACATGAAATGACTGCTGAAGACAATCAATTAGTTCCTGTCTAAGATTGTCCGATAAAGAAACTCTTCAAATCAAGAAACACTGGCAAATTGAAATATCTGGAAACTTTTTTCTTTGGTTGCTTTTTTCTCTGTTTTAAATAAGAATTACGTCTTACCTCTCATTAAACATTGACTTTTCTGTTCAGTTATGTTTTTACTGCAATCTGACAGAATTACACGATCTAACTACGGTTATTGGGGAGCGTTGTTTAGGAGATGATTTTAATTAAGCAGATTGGTTTTTACAGTTTCCAAGAAAACATTGATAGTTAATGTATTCTACTCTAATCATACGCATGTAGTCGATTACATTTTTCGACGTAGTCGATTACTTTTGGTTTGATCATCTGTTGATATGGACCCGTTGCTAACTCTGACCAATCAAAATTCGAGAATTTGAATCATCCGAGGCGGCGTAGCCTGACCGTCTTAGACACCTTAACGGCTGACAGTGTAAGAAAAAGAGGAAATGGTTAGCCTTCGGATTATCGGCGGTTTGTTTCAAATAACCTCCTCTGTCTTACGGATGAATGTGAAGACATGCAGGCAATACATTATACGGAATGATTATGTTCAACTACCGTGAAACGTCCAGTGGGGAAAATTCGGTCAAAGAAACAAGTACATCCTAAGCGTAATCAATCTGCCTTTTCCAAGAACGGAATGCAATCTAATTGGAACCGACAGATAAAGCAATAACATTTTCTAGATGTGTTTAAGCCAGGAATTTGGGACCTTTTTATTTTTATTGCCTTGCCAGAACAAAGCGGTGCAATTCATGTCTTTAAAAAAAGTCTCCTGGACAGTCGATTAACTCTTAGCTCATTTGTGACCTTGGCCTTGGACAATGCCAATAATATCATAAATTCTGAGTGAAGTATTTAACAATCACTTCCTTCTTGCGTGATATCTTTGCAGACTGGTGTCTCTATTGATCTCTTTTCTTCTGTCTTCATTTTTTTTTCTCATTTATTTAGTTATATGTTCCTCCTTTGTGTTTTTGTTTTCTTTTACAGATGAACGACATGTAAAATGCATGGTGGCCTAGAGAATTTTGCTTTCACTACGGAATCAAGACATTCTTTTTCTGCCTGGCTTTCTGTGAACTAACAATGCATATTTAGTTCCTGCAAGCAGAAACGAGTTTTTTGTTTCTCGTGAATAGTTTAGAGCATTTTATCACATTACAAATGTTGTATGTAATGCAATATAATAGGGATGTAAGTGAACGTTCAACAGATTACTCAATACTGATACCGGAAACCGAAAAATTCACATTGTTCCGTGAATTGGAAACACTCGGATCTTATCGATGTATACTACGTCGAGAAGATCAGTGTATTTTGAGACACATGTGTTAGTATCAGATTGGTCAGAAACGTCAGCATGATAAAAAAAATACATATATACTTTTTACTATAATTTAGTAAAGGTAAACTTCATTCAAAAAGTCATTTTCGATTTAAACGTTATAACTTACGTTTTCCACTAATGACCTAGATAAAATTAACATTTCCAAGTAATTTTGATGCAAAATTTCAATAACTTTGGTCAAAAATTTACCAACTTATGCAACTGAAAACAAAAACATAGCACTCCGGTCAAAATAAATAACGATATCTTACAGTATAAAATGTATCGAGTACTTTCATTGGCTGCCACAAATAAAAATCAATATGGCGGACTTTGAAGCAAAATTTAGTAAATAAATGAAAAAAAGGTAATTTTCTCAGCTGTCTTGGTAGTTACTGTTACAGAAATGTCTTTTTATTAGAAAAAAAAATTACTTAAGCAGTTTTGATGCTAAAAAAGCGTGTAAATGTAATCAATTTGTTAGTGAGCTCTTCAGACGCTTGCTTAATAAAATTTTCCTGAGCTCGTCTTTTTCTACCCCGAGTGTCAAAAATTCCAAGTAACACAGCTATACTTAATAGACCTTAATACACCTGCATTAATATCAGTCTGTATAGAGAGAGTTGTTGTACCATTATTGGACGGATACAGGTTTATTCAACACTTCCTCTCTCAATGCCTACAGGAAAATGTTCTTACCATAATATTATGACCTTTTTAAAGAATCAATCATTTTACATTTAAGAGTGAAAGAGCCAATAAAATAAATATACAGTATACCATTACTTAATTGTAAGGGAGTATCCTTTAAGATCCAGGTGAGATAATAGTTCTTCAGGATCACTTAATTTTAAGGTAATCTGATAGCTCACGATGATCAAATAAACTTAGGGTTAGCTAATAGCTCACCATGATCAAATGATATTAGGGTTAGCTAATAGCTCACCATGATCAAATTGCATTAAGGTTAGCTAACAGCTCACCCTGATCAAATAACATTAAAATAGTTTACCATGATCACTTAATATTAAGGTAAGCTTATAGCTCACAATGACAGCTTAATATTAAGATTAGCCAATAGCTCCCCATGATCGCTTAATATTCAGGTTAGGTAATAGCTCACCATGATCATGTTATGCTAAGGTTAGCTAATAGCTCACCGCAATCAAATAATATTAAGGTTAGCAAACAGCTTACCTTGATCATTAATATCAAGGTTAGCTAAGAGCTCACTATCATCACTTCTTATTATGGCTATCTAATATCTCATCATCATCACTTAATACTGTGGTGAGTTTAAATAACCCAATGTAATCAATTAATACTCAGGTGCTTTAATCATGGTAATTATTTGAAAAAAAAAGACAAGTAGAGACAATGAAATTAACTCCATTTAATTTTTATTTGGCTTACTAAACCAACTATTGAACAGAGTTAACATTTTATTCATTAAACAGTAAGTATAAAATGTTTCATATCAAACTATTATTCTGGTCGTTACTGCCATAAAACACTGAAATTGACCTCATATTAAATAAAAGTTCCAAAATCTCAAAAAACAACCTAAGGCTATATTTCACACATACTGGTCAGAAAATGTGTAATTAAGCCATGAGCGCAATTGCTTAATCAGATGACATGCGTGGAGAAAGTTTACCTACATGTCAAATTAGACAAAATCTTTAAAGGTAATTTTTCAGCATAGTCAATGACAGTATAATTTCTCTCTTTTTTAATGGTACATATACATGTATTCTCTACCATTTAACATTTTCAAAAGATAATCCTATGTCCACTTGTTGTCAAGATGATGCTTTTGTCCATCTGTCAGCAACTAACCATAAACGTTTTGCAATTGAAACATCCAAGGCATTTTCGTCTATAGTAACTTCTTTTGAGTTCCTGAAATGTAACAACTCACTTTAGTGCATGAACTTTAACATATTCAATTATCCACAATCACAATAAAAACGAAGGTACTGCTACAGAAAGAAATTCTGGAGTACTGATGCTGGAGCTTAGCCTTTGAACCTGAGTACGGGACCATCTACTCCTGTAAAGTTAAATGGTCCTAGGAGCAGTTGTTCTTCAGTTATTGATTAGAGACTGTCCCTGTGCCCATTTGTTCTCAAGTTATTGTTCATAATTAAAGTTGTCTATCGACTGCAAAACAATATGCCCCCTTTTCTTTGAAGGTGGGGGGGATAAAAGTCATCAAATGAGATGACCAAAGCAAGCAAACAAAATCTTCCTCATCGAAATGATATCACACAACTTCCTTTATAAGCACTGACAGTCTCACCTCTACAAAGTGACTACTCTTTTACTTACTTAAACAATTTTCCAGAAACCTTTTCTACTTCTGGGTCAACAGCAAGATATATTGATGTCTGTGCCCCTTGCAGAGGGGTTTTCATTGTCAGCCACATAAGTGGGGACAAAAAGCCCCCAGAGATCTTGGCTTGAGCCATTGGAAGATACCTTCCAATTTCAGTTTTTGAAATGCCTGGATTAGCACAGTTTACTGTCACGTTAGTACCTGTAAGTACATGTAGCAAATATTGTTGAAAATATTTACTTACTAATTATCAACCATGATCATTTTTTGAAAGATTTTATGTAAGTGTTATAATAAGAGCTTGATGTCATATGCCATTGTCTCCAAAATTAATAAAATATGATCAACAGGTTTAACAAAAAAGACAAAAATGAAGAATATAAGAAACACTGTTTTAACAGACAATCTAAACACATCATTTAAGTACATACTAGGTGATCTTACATCAATCCTTTTTTGTTCATCAATTAAAGAAAAATGTGCTAAAATATGAACTTTACCTTTTAATCTTCTATGTAACTCCTGGGAGAAGAGCATCATTGCTAGTTTACTTTGTGCATATGCATATTTAGGATGATAATCATTCATACTGTTTAAATCATCAAAGTTTATCACAGCTGTCTTATAAACAGGACTGACTAGGTTAATAATCCTTCCCTGTGGTGACTCCTTTAACTTATCTAGCAGTAAATTTGTCAATAGAAATGGTCCTGAAATGTAAAGTCTTGAGTGAATGAAACATACTTATTTGTTACTTAAAGGGGAGACTGTGTCTGCCTTTACAACAGCATAACTTTGAAATACAGTACGACTAGTGGTTTAGAATCTTGTCACCCTATAGAAAACATTTTTTCAAATACACTTGTGGCTTTAACATCTGATTTCACCCATCAAAATAAGTAAGGTTTTAGTCTTTTAAAATTTGTTCTGTATGAACCGTACATGTTCCTTTGTATGACTTCAATCACAACATGTTTCAAGAAAACACTTCCTGTGTCAGGTTTTGTCATTAAAAACAAATATATATAATGTTGAGATCTGATAAAAAAAATGCTTATAACTTTTTTTCATAAATGAAACAATGCAATGAAGTTAATACTTATGTTTTTAACATGTGAAATATTACTTATAAAGCTACACATACTAATTTTATTAGACCAAATCTTCTAACCTCTACTACAATTAACAACACTTTCAGTAGAATATCATGGCACACATGACTATTTAAGGACCAAACCACAAGAAATGAAACAAAACAGTGTGCATACTATGTGATTCTGTTAGGGCAATTCCATTAAAACGTATATCCCTGACCAGAAAAGCACTTTCAAAATTAACCAACCCCCTTTAGAGATTTCTTTGACAAGAAAAGACCCTCTATATAAAAAGACCACCCCTGGCAAAAGTTCATAATTCTGCCTTCATAAGGTGGGATACATGTTTTAATGGACTGGCCCCTTACAAAGTTACAAAAGGAATACTTATCACCTAAATTTCATTGCTAGCACTCACCTAGATAGTTAACTCCCAACTGCCATTCAAACCCATCATCTGTGAGTAACTTAGGACAGGCCATGACCCCTGCATTGTTTATCAATATATCTACATGAGGCTCCTCTGGGGAAAAAAGAGATCAGAGTCACAAATATCTAAAAAGACTTTATAACGTAGCTTCTCCATGAGTTTACTGTAAAGATGACGTTAACATTTGGAAAAAATATCTGTACATTCATGGTGGAGTAAATTCAACAGCATGAAAATAATTGAAAAATTCAATGCATTGAATTCATCTATTGTATTATTTCTGAGCTTCCAACAAATTGTGTACATGAATCTTAATCAGATCTATATATACTGCAAAACTGAAGCACAAGTTTATTTACTAGCTGTAATTTGTTTCTGATACACTGGCAGTGTTACTTTGAGCACTGCTTGCATTCCTGGAGGAAGACCAACTAAAACAAGAGGGCCATGATGGCCCTGGATCGCTCACCTGAGTACTTTTGCTGAGAGTCTGCTGATAAGCAAACATCAGATGCAATCTTACATTTTCTAATTAAAAATTTTTTAAAGATCTCATATCTTATACAAATAAACCCATGGGACAGAGGCAATTTCGAGATTGTGAGATGTCTATGAAGCAAAATACTGACGAAAATCTATTTTTAGTTCATTTTGTTCAGTGGAGCAGAACCTTTTTAGCAATGAGAAATTCCGTGTAAAATCACACTGCTGTTTAGGAGGAGATGTTGTTTTAATTTTTTGCTATTTTTAGCTTTTGCAGCCTTTATGTGCAATAGAGCAAAATGGTTTGAGCAATTTTAGAAAATGGAAATATAAGGAACATTTCTGTAAAGATTAAGAGAAAATGGCTTAGCAGTTTGAGAGGGTCTGTCATTTGAAGCCAAATATTGATGAAAATCTATTTTTAACTCTGGCAGTCATTTTATTCAATGAAACAGAACCTTTTAGCAATTTTAACAGAGGGCTCTGCAAGGAACATTTCTGTGAAATTTCGTGTAAAATCACACTGCTGTTTAGGAGGAGATGTTGTTTTAATTTTTTGCTATTTTTAGCTTTTGCAGCCCTTATGTGCAATAGAGCAAAATGGTTTGAGCAATTTTAGAAAATGGAAATATAAGGAACATTTCTGTCAAATTTGATATAAAATGGCTATAAAACATGGTTTTGGAGAAGATGTCATTAGAAGCCAAATATTGTTGAAAATCTATTCTTAGCTCTGGTGGCTATTTTGTTCAATGGAGTGGAACTGTTTAAGCAAATTTAAAAGAAGGCTTTGTAAAAAACATTTCTGTGAAATTTGGTGGAAGAATCACCTTGCCTGTTCAGGAGGAAATGTTGTTTTTTTGGTTTTTTTTAGCTTTTGCAGTCCTTATGTGCAGTCCAGAATGGTTTGAGTATTTTTAGAAAAGGGCTGAATAAGGAACATTTCTATCAAGTTTGGTTAAAAATTGCCTTGTGGTTTAGGAGGGGATGTCATTTAAAGTAAAATGTTGACCACGGACGACTGACGACGGACGCCAGACACAGGGTGATCACAATAGCTCACCCTGAGTATTTGCTCAGGGTGAGCTAAAAAAGGATGAATGTTCATGTTGTTTTTGTTCACAGCATAAACTTCCCTACATGCTCAAATAACCCGGAGAGTAACAACACTGATTTGCACATGAAAATAGCGAGCACTCAAATCTTTGAACAAAAGATCCAACCAAAGGCAATTAAATAAGAACAGAACATGAATAAATTTTATACTACAATAATATACTAAAATTCTGAATTTTAACTTTGAAGGGACTAATAATTTACAGCAAGCTGTTTTAGAGCAAAGTAAGAAATCATTCAACTTAATATTAGCTAATTTCCAACCCTTGGCCAGTTATATAAATGCATTTAACAAAGTAAAAATATACAAGTACCTTCTTTGACAGATTTTGCAAAGTTCCTAACAGACTGACAAGATGCCAAGTCAAGTTCTTTGCATACAACATTTTTGTTGAAGGACTCGTCAATTATTTCCTTTTTTGCCCGCTCACATTTGTTCAAATCCCTGCAAGCTAACACCACTCTTCCACCTGTATAGTAGAGATTATCATCTATTTAAAGTATGAATTTAAACAGACACACCTAAAAAATTACTGATGACATAGTGCAAAATGTCTTTTATTGGTTCATTTTCTTTAAAAAGAAGAATAATTGATATAGCAACTAAATATTACTGCATTTAGTCTGTACACAGGATTTTCGACTGACACCTTGACATTAAGTAACTATTCATTCAATTCCATTCTCCTTTACATGACTTTGAAGAAAATGGAATAGCAATTTGTATTTTATCATATCATTATATAACTCAATGTTAAAATAACTGTACATACACAAAACCTCTAATGTATTATATTAAGTTTTTTTTAATGAAAACACTGGATCAGCTTCAAGAATAATCGTAAGAACATCAACAAAATTACGATAGGGGGCAATATTTATCACCTGGTTATAGGTTGGTATTCATTCCGCAGAATTTCACTGTGATTTGACCAGTATCCTAAATAAACACCTAAGTATGGCTCTTTTTTTTAGGAAACAACCATGAATAAACGTAAACATAAGATGCAAAAACTACTACAGATTGACATTGCATAAGCTAGGTAAAATTTTGAAAGTGGTATAGTTATGCCACCTCTCTTGGCAAGTTCCTTGGCAGGTTTCTTTCCCTATCCCAGTATTAGCACCAGTGACAATGACCGTTCTTCCATAAATTTCATGTTCTTTCTTGTATCTCTCACCACCAAGATAATCTCTGTAACAAAAAAAAATTTGATTTTACCAAGATACATGAAATCTCGTAAACAAAGTCAAAATTGCATTTTTGTCTAATTTATTAAAAACACAATGCTACTTTTACCCCTGCTAAGTATGGAAAAGAGGTTATAACAACAATTAAAAGTAGCAAAATCTTATATTCCTAAATAATGTCAAATAAATCAAAGGGATACTACTGTTATTCAAACAAAAATGAATTGGGCACTGACAGAAAATTATACCCTTATTGAATCTAGCTTTTAAATTATATTGCCTGTTTTCAAACTTGTTTTAAAATAAAAGTTTCGTTAGGGATTTTGGAACAATCTTCAGCAAAATTTCCAAAAACTGCCATAAATGAATGTTTGAAAGTTATCATTTTCATGTAATTCTGTTGCCCAAACAAAAAAATGTTTACTTTATTTTTAAGTCAGCTTTTGTTAGCACAGTGGAAGAAGAAAATCTTTAAAATGTCAACCTCTGGCCATACGCTCATGATACGGTTCAAAACCTGAAACATAAAATTAACTTTTTGGAGGGATTCAATCAGGTGACATTTTCCTGCAGCCAGACCTGAAACCTGCATATCAACCCTTATTTCATAAGTCTGATGTTGTACCCTACAAATCCAAAATATTACATGATCTTTATACTTTTAAGATTTAGGAAGGAAAGTGTGTCACCAGTTTTCACATACTTGAGGAGGACCGCCACGCCGTAAGATGCACCAAGTGTGCTCACTAACACAATCTTTGTTGGTATCTTCATCTGCACATTCTACAACAGATGATATATCATTGGTTACAATTACAATCTTTAGTATATAACAAGTACATGTAATTTAAGTGGTGTTGTTTTGTCATTCTCTAATCAGTCTGTCATAGGTGTAACTTAATGATAACTGTCACTTCACTGTTAAAAATAGAGAGGAAATTTTAAAGGTACATTACTGCCTTCTTATTCATTCAGACAGTTCTAGATTTATAGATTTAACAAAGTAAATATTATCCTCTCTGTACATTGTAGTTCCTTAGAGTTCTGAAAAAAAAATATCCTGGCCAAATCTGAAGAAACCTTGCTTACAAGTTGGTTAACTTTCTTCATCTTGCATCACATGTATTTTAAGTACTGTGACATGTAAGATGAAAGATATAATCAGTGTAACAAAAAATACAGAAATCATATTGACCATCCTGTTTCCATCTTCATAGACAAAAGATGGGCAGCTGTCATCATATTATAATTCTAAACCTTTATTAATTACATTAAAATCATTCTTTCAAATTAAAATCAACAGTTAAGAATAAGTTTACAAGTTTATAACATCCGCAAAGAAGTCACATGAAAAAACAAGATCACATCACCAGTGGACCAAGTTTTTAAACTGACAGTGGCTAGCACAGCATTCAGGTAATTAAGGGAGTGTATGACTCCAACTATTTCAATAAGATTACAGAATGAAAAAAACATATACAAAATAGATCCACAGGGAGGTAGCCAAATGTTGCGTTGTCTCATTTACAAGCTGTCTGGGCACCAATTTTCATCTGGATGTTTATAATGTGAGGGATTTTGCCAGTCTAAAGTATGTACAATGTACTGGACACCGGGTATATAAGACACTTCCAACAGCCTCGCTGTTGGGCTAGCTCTTTAGCGACATGGTTGGAGTGTCTGGAACGTTTGCCAAGTTAAGCAACGTTATCCATGGTTAGTGCTTGGATGGGTGTCCCAAATTGAGCTCATAGGCCAGGTTACTACATTGGTGGCAGAGGTAATTCTACCAATCTTCGCCGGCTCTTTACCTTGGTTAGTGCCTGTGTGCACTGGGAGTGCAGTGGGAATTGAGTCCCTTGCACAGTTGGAGTGGATTTGGGGTCTCTGTAGGAAACTGTACAGTAGATGCCCAGCTCCTAAAGGTTAAAGAGGGGAGGAGTGTAGTGGACACCGGGTATATAACATTGTATAAGACACTTCCAACAGCCTCACTGTTGGGCTAGCTCTTTAGCGACATGGTTGGAGTGTCTGGAAAGTTTGCCAAGTTAAGCAACAGTTATCCATGGCTAGTGCTTGGATGGGTGTCCCAAATTGAGCTCATAGGCCAGGTTACTACAAGTATATATCAATATCCTGATTTGAAAGGTTACCTGTACTAAATGTGGGGATGGTGTTATTTGTTTGTTTGTGACCTAAAGTGGATGAACTTGACTTGATGTATAGAATTCATGCTTGTTTTTTAACTTAAGATCACAAACAAAATTTTACACCACCCGAAATCTCCGTGTGCCTAAATCTAATCACTTTCACCTTGAAATCAGATGCTTCTTAATAATGTTAATGTCATCAGGGTCTTCCAAAATTTGAAAGACCCTGGTGTCATCAAAAATAAGTTTCTTCGGAAGGTAGAGCATTGCAAATAAAGCAAATAACTTACAATGAAATCAGGAAAAACACATCTAATGAGGACCTTTTAAATTCTTCTTTTTTCTCCTTCCAAGATCAAGAGTGAATCTCACGGCGTGTTTGCTTTACGGGACACAAGCTTTTCTGAAAACTGAAACATTTTTACAAAAATGTCTCAACAGCCAAGTATGCCCGGTCTTCCACCTGGAATGCCAGATCCTGAAGCAATATTTCAATCTTGGTGGCCAATAATAATAGCATTAGTAGGAGGTCTGATTTACGGATTGAGGTAAATTTAATTTCGTCACTATATTTCGCGAGGAGAAATTCAGCGAAATCACGGGCGTATTTTCTAATATGCTTATATTTTCAGTTGTATATCTTGATGAAATAAATGATTTAATCCAGTCACTGAATTTTGTAGTGTACACCAGATAGCCTAATTTACTATGCTTAAAGTGTTGAACCACTTATAGATCTGATATTTTTCAGTTGTTAACCTCAGGGCCTTAATTGAGAGAGAATGGACACTCTTTATCAGTCGCAAGAATAACCATAATGGGCTGGTGCACGTTGCTATAAGGCCAAAACAAAATAATACTGTGGTTCCGGTAACCCGACCAACCCTATCATTTTGGCCCCAGACCCTAAATTATTTTATGGCATTTCCTGCATCGTCGGCCGAATCGACTATTTTCCCATGTACGGTACGGAATCGGTACGCGAATCAGCATAAAGTAATTTCACAAATGTATAGTTCTTACGATCGCCGCTAGCAAAACAATTTTCGAGGAAAAAAACATAGGAAATGTTCGACAGTGACTGTTCTGGCAATTACATTTGTCAAGTGTCGGCACATGGACAGAAAGAATGTAATGAAAACTGTGCCGCATCATCCCCTTATCAGTGAGGTGTTTTCCGAGGTGCATGAGGACCTAAGACAAGTCGCCCTTATGGCAAACAGTAATGAGTAAAATACTGTACAAACACTTAAAAAAATAATCCATTTAAAACGCCCAAAACTCCCTGACTTCACCTTTATGAAGCATCAAAGCGATATCAACTTCGCCGAAAACCTTTCATCTGCCGACGTCAATAACTTGCTAAGCTCCAGTTATGGGCGGAACTTATACTCGGAAACGGCATCAATACATACTACCTTCGAAGCATTGGCCAATCAGAGCGCAGTTAACTACTTTCATTTATTTAATCCTGTGTGTTGACACTCGATAAGCAATTAACACAGTTAGCCCTCAACAGGTGTTGAATTGGGTCAATAATGTAACTCGATGTACACCGAGTAAAAAACTGCTGTGTACAACGGACTCTACAAATCTTAAAAGTCAAGCAAACTATGTCTTAACAAATTAATTGAATGTTTAATTTTAAAGGCAAAGGGTTAAACATCAATGCTTTACCACTTTGATTCAAGCCTTTGAAACAGTGTATGAAAATGGCAAAAATACTTTTTGGTATTTTTGTTTTAATTCTCGGATTTATTTATAGAATTTTATTTTATAAGAAAAACTGCAGTAGATTTAAGACAAGCTTAACAAACTGAAGGAAATCAATTCCAGCAAACATTTAGTTCATTAAACATGAAGCAGCGAATAAAAATCTCGGGTAAATTCTGTCTGTCATATATTTCCGCGACCCCAACATATTATAGTATTTGTAGAAAACAGTGTCTTGGAGACTCTTTATACGGCAAATTCACAACATTCAATTGATTGATTAAGATAAGTGGTATTGATTTTATTATAAGTACCTTGTTTTTCATTTTAAAAAAATCTTTTTCTCTGAGACTTGAATAGTTCTGTTGTGGTTAGAAAGCAACAGTTAAAATGAATCAACATAATTTACATCTGAAAATTGTAAATTTTTCAAACTGTTTGTAATTTTGTTAAAAAAAAAAATTCAGGTTAAACTGGAAACATCTCCCAGACTTTTCACAGAAAAAAGTTACTGAATTTGGATGCCACAGATACATAAGTTTTTAATAGTTAGTTGAATAAAAATTACTCCACATATTTGCTGTCTGTCATTGTCATTCACAAATGGAACTGGCACTGCCAGTGCTAACTTCTCCCTGGAGTCTTCTGACTTCTCCCAAATCTTTCCTTGGGGAGAAGTCACTTCTACCAAAATTTTGACCCAAGCGAGAGCCCTGCATTTTTATCTGAATATCAGGAACTGCTGAGTTGTTTTTTTTTTCATAGTGAGATTAAAATCATTTATTTGTGACAGTCTTTTTATTCCAGCGAACATGTTTAATACTGTCAGATTTTTCTGTGTTCTGGTGTAACAATTAATATAATATATGAGAGTGGTATCCTATTCATCTATTCATATTTAATAGATGTCCAGTTTTAGCCGAAATAAAATATTTTAAAAAAATAAAATATTTTTCCTACCTACCTACCCTATTTTTTTTCAGCATGTTACCAGAACCACATTATTATTTTTTTTTGGCCTAATGGAAAATCGATCGATACTTGTCTATATCGAAAGCATAGCGGAAAGTTGGCATGTGGTGCTCGCAACTAGTTTCCAAAAAACATAAGTATTTTTTCAGTAATGGGCTGATTTTCAAAATTTAATTTGCAAGAAAGAAGAAACATTGACCTTTTCTATTTCTGTTTTTTTTTACTTCCTTAACAGAAGTTTTTCTTGCAAGCCAATGGGTAAAATAGGTTTCAATAAGTTTCTCTCTTGGTTTTTTTGTAATTATCTATCTTTCGGTAAGTTGGCATGCAATGCTCCCACCTAGTTTACAAACATTGGTATTTTTTGTCAAAAATGGGCTGTTTTTAAAATAAAAAATTTGCAAGAATGCTGCATTGGAAAATGAGACCCAGTCTAATTATACCTTGACCTTAGTATTGGGAAGTTTAACAACTTCAGCGCTTGCAGTTATGAAGTCGTTAATTGTGACGCAGATAAGGCACACATCAAGGACACAAGGGAGACTAGAAACTGAAAATTACTGTACTTTTACTGCCACAAAGCAATGCAGACCTCTAGAGATCCTGATAAATATGAGTGTTAAGTGGTAAAGGTAAAGTGACTATTCAGTGTAAATAATAGGGATGTCAACGAGTATCCGAGTACTCGGATATCCGGATACTATGTTGGTATCCGGATACAAATTTGGTATCCGAATATTCGTATACAAAATGAAAAAAAAAACGAAAAAAAAAAACGATGAAATTAAACTTTAATAAAGAATACAAACACTGGCAAAATTAATTTGGCAATTTCTTAAGGCTAAACATAATCACGTCTATTTACTGCCGGCAGCATATCCCTCAATTGGTTTATTGTTAAAGCGTCTATCTGTCGCACGCCATTTAATGTGTTTATTCGTCTTGCAAACTGCTGGGACCTAACATCCTATTGTGTAGCAATTACTTTAATCCATGGTGTTTATATAACCTATACTAGAATATCTTGCCCCTTTGTTAACCAATTAGCAGTGTCAAACATACCAATTAAGGGTTTCACGGTAACTTCCGCAAATGATTCTATGTTAATTTTTAACGCAATACTAATAATAGAATGTCCTATCAAAATGTGATTACTCAAATGATGTATCCAATCAACGATTTGCTAAAACAAGCATTATGATTTTAATTTGTCAAACAATCATTCTTTGCTAAAGCATTCACATTAAAAACTTTGAACCATTGAAAACATATTAAACCCATTTAAAACTTCTGACACATTTGAAATCTTTGTTTTTTGATATTTTGTTGGTGCTCACATAGTCACGTAAGCTGCATAAATACATGTTCCGGTATACAAAAACAATAATGTAACATAGACTTGAGGATACAAATAAAACAGCGTTTTGATCTACGGTGATTTTAAAAGATATTTTTAAATTACATAGTTTATTAATTTTTTCAAACAAAGATAGACAATGCCACAAAAAACGGATGCATATCATTTTCGTTAGACACTTAGACTTAATGCACGTGCGTATTGGCGGGAAAATATACTTCAAGAGACACGAGGAAAATAAAAACAGTAAACAACATGTCTTTGTTTTATTAACTTTGTTTACACGTAATGGCGGTTATTATTTTTGTAAATCTGTCTTTAAACATGTAATAGGATTACCGGAACAATATGTAAAACAGACGTCAAATGTAATGTTTGGCATAGGAATTGGAACATTGAGATCTTATAGTCGTCGATTTTATACGAGTATCTGGATAGTATCCAGATAGTCTATACGGATATCCGGATACCAATTTAAGTATTCGTTGACATCCCTGGTAAATAATGAATGTTTGCTGTTTATTTTCGATATAAATCAAACTGATAACAGTTCTTTTTTTGTTACCAATACATCCTTAGCATCTGTACTTGGACCATGCCTGAAATAATGTTGTGTCGTTAAATCTCCCACTTGACAGACCAAATCTCCCTACTTTCAGACTCAAATCTCCCTACTGGGCACCAGGAAAAGTTCAAATTTATGTTAAGGAAGATAATCAATGACAATGCGTTTTTAGACTGGTACACTACTCTGGCATATTAATTTCTGTAACCTGTTCCTTTAAACAGGGCACTGTTCTGATATCCAGATTTTGCAGTGTCACATAACTCTAATATTACAGAAACAATTATAAAAACAAGAAACAAATTGTAATAAGAAAATTGACGTCCTGTTTAGACAGCAGTTAATAGCTTTGGCAAGCATCATATCTGTCCCTTTCGAGGATGAAGCATCCTTTTAAGTTGCCGAAGCATCAACGGACCAACATGACCAAGATAATAGCGCGGATCTGTCATGGCCCAATCTGCCATCCCAGTAAATGACAACCCTTTAAATGATAGCATCAACAAAAGTCAATCGTCAAAGTCCCAGAATGAACAAGATACTTGCTTTGTTCCAATTCTGTCAATCAATGCTTGTTTAGGTCAACGAAATACGAACACAGATACAGCAGGCTGTGCTACAGTGCAGCAAAGGGTTGCTATTGCTGTAAAATGTGTGAACTTTTGCACAAGACTTAGACAATGTCTTTTTTAACAGGGACAGTTTTAGGGGATCACACTACCAGAAAGAGCTGAGACAAAGTATGCACATGCTAACTCATCATATACTCATAAAGTTTTCAAACAGAATCAGCCTGACTCTCTCGTCCCTGGTCAAATATGTGACATAATTTACTTCTTCAGTAACATGAGAAAAACAGAGAAGTTTGTAAATGAGTGAAATATAAAAGCTGTATGAACCAAATAGTTGATTTTTTTGTTTTATTAGATAATACGGTTTGAGTTTTTCGGAATTTTGTCTATTAAAAATGATGCAAAAATTTTCCAGTTCTAGGAATCATGATCCCAAAATGGTGCAAAAAAACCCTGTACATGTACTTTAATGTATGCAATGGTAATTCCACAAATACTCGCTGCCTCTTTACCGTGGTTGGTGCCTGTGTGCACTGGAAGTACATTTGTACAAGGATTAAGTCCTGTTTCACAGCTGGAGTGGAAACTGGTTCTGTAGGAAGTCGTAGAGTAGATGCCCTGCTGCTGCAAGTTAAATAGAGGAGGAGTGTAGTGGACACTGGATAGATAAGGCACTTCCAACAGGCCTGCTGTTGGGCTTGCTCTTTAGTTTCATAGAGTGTCTGGAATGTTTGCTAAGTTAATCAGTGTTTCTATGGTTAGTCCGAAAGCAACCTCATCGGCCAGGTTACTATAATTATCACCCCACAAACGAAGTTTAGGACTGAGCTTGTTGATCGGTCCTTCCGTCGGTCAGTCCATTTCATTACGGTGGCACAGAGGTGACATGCACAACTTTTTTTTTAATTGCACTTATCTTTTTTTATCTCGTTCCCACGAGATACTAACTCTAGGGAACGACTTAGTATCTTGTTCCCACAAGTTACTAAGTCGTGGGAACGAGATAAAAAAAAGAGAAGTGCAAATCTGAATAAAGAATCGCATTTGAAAAAGAGTTGCGCAGTACAAAAAAGAATCGTGTTGTAAAAAACAGAACAGCGAATGTAAGCTATGTCAAGGGAACGACTTACTAACTCGTTGGAATGAGTTAGCTATGTCTTGGAACAGACTTAATATCTCGTTCCCACGAGATACTAAGTCGTTCCCTCGAGTTAGTATCTCGTGGGTACGAGATAAAAAAAAGAAAAGTGCAATTAAAAAAAATGTATTGCTTTGAAAAAAAGTGAAGCACAATAAATTGCTTTCTCGTTCCCACGACAAAGTTAACTCGTTCCCACGAGTTAGTAAGTCGTTCCCTCGACATAGCTTACATTTGCTGTTCTTTTTTTTTACAACACGATTCTTTTTTTTACTGCGCAACTCTTTTTTCCAAATGCGATTCTTTTTTTTTTAGATTTGCACTTCTCTTTTTTTAATCTCGTTCCCTCGAGTTAGTATCTCGTGGGAACGCGATTAAAAAAAAAAGAGAAGCGCAATTAAAAAAAAAGTTGTGAATGTCACCTCTGTGCCACTGTATTTCATGGTTTGCTGATGATAACTCTTGAAGGAGTCAATGGATTGTAATAATTTTTAGTACAAAGTGTAACATCATAAAATACAGGTCGAGTTTGAATTTGGATTCAGACCACTTAACATTTACATAGTTATTTTCATCTGTTATTTAATGTTTGTACTCAAATATAACATCATTTAATACAGGTTAATTTTAGATTTGGGCACAGACCACTAAATGTTTACATAGTTTTGGTTTCTTTTCATTTTACCAGTTTCAAACTTGTTTTGATAATTTAAAATCTTACTTGATACAATTATCTGACAGACTGTACAATGTTGTCTTTCTTTTCACTAGAGATAATTTCTTTTTACATGTTCCTTTTTGCCACAAGAGTAATTTTCGTCTCCATCAAGGACATCAGTGGGGGTATTAGTCACATTCAACAATAGCTCAAGTTTTCATAAATATTAAAATTCACTTCTACATTTACATGGTTACAGCGTCACATTCTTGCTTGATAAATTCCTACGCCTTGCCAGATAAACTTTCTCAATTAAGACACTAACCTATTGTTCTCTGTAGGCCTGTTCTTGAAGGCTGAACGTAGAACTAATTACTTACCAAGAAAACAAGAGTGTGAAGAACTTTTAAATGGTAAAATGTGAATGTATTATGCCAGTTCATTTTAAAAAGCTTAAACCATCATTTAATCTAAATCACTTAGAATGCCAAACAAGGTTTTATGATCACCTTAATACAGGCTGTAATGAACATTCCTTTTACAGACAATATTTCCGAGGTGCAAGATGCACTAGTGAGTTGACATTGGATGACAAGGTTGCTATAATCACTGGAGGGGCAGGCGGCATTGGTAGATACATTGCTGAAGATTTTGCTAAAAGAGGTAAACTTCAGCTGTTTTGTTTCAATCCATTTAAAATATTATAATGGTTTATAATTTTTCCTGCTGGAAACAGAAAATGTAGAATGGTGAGAAATAACTTTTATTTCAATTCATATCTACTTTAAATGTGATTGTTTGTTGGAACATAACATAATGTACATGGAAAATACCTACTTATTTTTTTCTATTCTTTATGTAGGGGCAAAAGTATACCTAGCATGCCACAATGAAGCAGAGGAAACAGTGAAAGAGTTGAAAACAAAGACTAAGAATGAGAAGATATATGCCATACAATGTGATCTAGCCTCTTTAAAGTCCATCCAGAGCTTTGTTGATGCCTTCAAAAAGAGTAAGTATTTGACAGTTGTAAAACAGTGTATCAGTCATGATCTCTTTTGCTATTTGCAGTTGATAAACCCTTATTATTTAGTTATAACATGGAAGTTAGGGGCATTTTCTGAAGCAACATGTATGCAAATAGTGTGTGTCAGTTTTTATGAAAAAAACAATGAAAGTCAAGAAAGAATCCTTGAAAATATAGTACATGTTGAATTTGTCTTGCTGTTGGTAGATATATGTAATTTTGAGAAATAAGTTACAGGTAAGCTTGCCTATTGAAAAGCTAAAATTGATACTAAATTTTGTAACTGAAATGTCTTAGGATTCTACTGTAAGCTCTTACATGTATGGTTAAGAAACATT
Source organism: Cyclina sinensis (assembly GCA_012932295.1). Classification (NCBI taxonomy): domain Eukaryota; kingdom Metazoa; phylum Mollusca; class Bivalvia; order Venerida; family Veneridae; genus Cyclina; species Cyclina sinensis. The sequence continues at coordinate 59,212,754 of JAAONU010000011.1, read as the reverse complement.
GAACAGTATATAACATTTGTTGTTCACAACCTCAGTTAACTTTACATGTACATTAAATGATTTCAGAGGAAGACAAGCTTCATTACCTCATCAACAATGCCGGGGTGATGATGGCACCTCAGAGCACAACAGAGGACAAGTTTGAGCACCACTTACAAGTGAACTATCTAGGTAAATGTTATAATATTTCGTTCTGATTGTTTGACTAAAGAAATGAGTCATGGTGCGAATATATCCTTGGACCTACATAGGGAATTCGGAAATTCCAGTAAAACACCCGAGAACACTCATTAAAATTATGTTAGGCTGGTCTTTATGAACAGGGGGTCTTCTCTTGACATATAAAGTTCTGAAGGGGGCGCTCTGTTTAGAAAGTGATTTCATTGGGTGTGATGTATGTTTTACTGGAATGGACCTTATCTTATTTTAAGTTTTCTAGACATCAAAAGAAGACAGGAATGTTAAATTTATTGCTGTCTAAACAGTGATATTATTCAGACAGTGATATAAGACGTATAATGGGTCCTAAAAGGACTGGACATGTTCAATCAGTCATAACTCTTGGAATTCATGGATCCACAGCATGACCCTTAAATCTTATAACAATAGATTTTACCCACAAAAATTACCATGTGCTCCTTTGTTGTATACTTGTTTGTGGTGAAAATATATTGTGCTTCATTGTTAAATCATGCAAATTTGACAGGTCAGGGATCCATCAATTGTTTTAGTTCATATCAGGCTTTGGGGATGCAAAAAGGTATTAAAGAACTGTAACTGCTGTCTTTGTATGCAGCAGTTATCCTGCTGTGCCTGGTTGTATATTATGGATATGGTCAAATATTTATTTTTTCTTTTCCTTTTTCAGGTCATTTTTTCTTGACACATCTTTTGTTTTATACACTAAAACAGTCAGCACCCACCAGGGTGATCAATACAACAGCTCCAGCTTACCGGTTAGGGCAGCTGGACTTTGATGATATCAACTTTGAAAAGAAAGAGTATGTCCCTTCAGCAGCCTATGCCCAGAGTAAACTTGCCGTTGTGTTCTTTACCAAAGAGTTTGCTAAGAGATTCCCCTCGGAAGGCAAGTGTTATCAAATTAATTAATTTGACATCATAATGCACATGATTATGTGACTTTTTATTAGCCCAAGGATATGAAAAGTAGTTGCATTTTATGCTTATTGTGTATTCATCTCAAACAACATTTATTATTTTGAATACAGCAGCTTTGTTTAGTGAATCCCTGGTAAGACTAAGAGAAGTCAACGTTTTAAGTTGTACATGAACCAGCTAATAACTTATGAACTGAGACCTCAATACCTCAGGTATACATTGCCAACCCAAGCTTGAATTTGATATTTAATTGGCATTTCTTAACTGGTTTTCAATTAATGAGGACAGTGACTGTAAATTTGATAAGGGCTAAGCATTGATTTTTTTTTTTAAACAATGTTTGGAACATGGCGTGGTACAGTTTGTGTGAAACTGTCTGTCTGTTGACTCATCCCCTCTGTCTGTTTGTCTGTCTGAGGACAGCTTTAATAAACTAGTATCTTACTATTGTAGATGCTGGTGTAAGTATGAACTGTGTTATACCTGGAGTTGTACGCACCAACATTCACCGCCATATGCCATTCCGTCAGAGTGGGTTCATCAACCTGACTTTCTCTCCATTCATTTGGTTCCTCATGAAGCATCCTGAAGACGGCGCCCAGACTACTATATTCTGTAGTTTAGCTGATTCTCTGTCAAAAGTGACTGGTTGTTTGTTCAAGTAAGTTTGAAAGATAATGTGGTTGTTTTCTGTATTTTACTATACCCAACTGAAAAGTTTGCACTGATAGGTTTGTGTAAAATTCTGTATATGTTTGAGAAGTTTGGAATGAATGCCAATCCTACAAATAGGAATATACAATTACTATAGAGACTGAACTGAAAAGCTTAGTTTAGAGAAACAGAATATTTTAGGAAATCTAGTTCAGAAAATTTGGCTATGGTTTGATGTCCAATTCAGTAAGGATTACTTGTTTCGAATTTCTGTTCTGAAAAGATGAGGCACATTACATTTTTAACATAAAACTTGTAAAAGTGAAACCTGAGACCTCAATGAACATTAGAAACTTAACTTAAGTAGGAATTCTTTATTAAAAATTGACATGTTAAAAAGGTATAATTTTAAATTATCTTGATCTGCAAAAATTAATCATAAAGTAAGTTTTTTTCTGTAATGAAATTTTGTAACAACTTTGGTCTTAATAAAGTAAACAAAATGTAATTTTACATTTATCTACAATTTATGTGTATCATGAAATATACATGTATATTGTGTTTACTGTGATATCTATTTACTGTGATATCTATTTACTGTGATATCTTTTACTATACTATCTTTTACTGTGATATCTTTTCCCAGAGAGTGTAAAAGAGAAACATACCATGAAAATGTGGAGAATGATGAGTTGCAGGAAAAACTATGGAATGAAACATTGAAAATGCTCAACATTAAAGAATTTGGAAAAGCCAGTTGATAAGAAGGGGTAGAAGTGATGTGTTCCTAGACAAAGATCTGATCTTAAGCTGCCTTCAAGAAAAAATTATTTTGCTTTCATTTTGAAACTGATATTGTGAATATACTTATGGATTGTTGTGAAAATGTGAAAGCTTTTATGTGCATGAGTGTGCATCTTTTTTTACTTTGCCTAGATGTAAGCAGTAATAAAGCTGTGTTTTCAGAGCATAATTCAGTATAGAAACACAAATAAGTGTAACATATTCTTAATATACTTTATATACATTGTATATGGAATGTAGAGTGCTGAAAGGCATTTGTAGACAATTTTTGTCATTAACTGGATTACAGCATTGTAACAGTGGCATTATAATTTTTTTCATAAATTACGTTAACCAGATCATGTAACCAAAATACTGCTCAAAGGCATTTGGCACTTGCCTGGTATATGTAATAAATATTTGTCTGTTTTTGTTTTAATACTCATCAGCACAGGCTAACAACATTCATGGCATTTTATGACTCGCAGGTGAAGAGTCTTGTTTATATTATTAAAGGTATTTCAAGACTAAACTATAATTAATCTTATCTAAGTTAGTAAAACAAAAACACTTTCAATTACAGTATTTTTTAAAAATAGTTGACTCATAGACAGTCATTACAATATCAAAGCAATTAATTGTTGCATTTTTAGAGGACAAATGTTAAACTAGATTGACAGTATATATTTCATGGAATACAAATAATGTGTAATACAGCTGTAAATGTAGTTTTTTTGTCTGGCAGATGAAAATGCTCCAATATTTTTATTCACTTGATAAAATGTAATCAGATTTTTGAATGTTTGTGCATTATACTTGTGTAGGAAATATATTTCACGTATTGATATTTATACTGAATGTTTGTTTTATATGAATCTGTACTGTAGTTTTTACATTGATGTATAATATACTTGAAAAATATATTGACTTTTGGATTATATGTTATACATCATAATTATTCAAGAGAAAATTTATAAGGCGATTTTCAAGAAGTTTTTACACAATCATGTATCCTTAAACACATTACCTATTTAATAAATGGAAATACAGTAGAAGCTTATAAGATATTTACAACTTAGGGTTGACCCTCTGATTAAAGATATCTTTATTATCTTATATCTTACAGTACTGGTAAGTGTATACTCTGTTGGTCTGGTATATGAGAATGATAGGAAAATAATTCTACAATACTGTTACAGTTTGTAAGAGACCTTGCAGTAATTAATAAAATACTCTATGGAATCATTCAAAGAACAAAGAAAGGGTTTTAGCGTGTTCACATCATTTATAATCATTGTGTGTTTCCAGTCTGCTGTTAGCTTCATTGACAAATAGAGTGACCTTTTAAATGAATTCAGGATGCTTAAGAATGAGAATCTCTGTCAGTAAAATGCATGACATATTCATATATTGTGTATGAAATGTATGTAAATTTTAAAACTTTACAACATTCCAGACGCCAACCATTGCTCCATTGCTAGCTTATTTAAACACAGATTTTCTTCAATAGTCATATTTTTTCAGCTTCTTTGAAAACACTTCTCATTTGTGATAAGTTGACAGAAAGACTCGAAAATAGGAATATGTAACCTTACAATATAACTATATATATTTTGAACAATATTGTCGGCATAATAAAAGCTCATGTAATCTGCATTTTTGTTCTTTTTTATCATCTCTTTGCCAATAAACTTGTTGATTAATTATTTATGTGGCTGACTCGCACACAGTTCTACCATTTCATTAATTTCCGACCTTAAGTATGAACCCCAGTTTTAACCTGACTGTGCAGCTTGGCAGTTTCGAGTAAAACCCATAGTTTAACCAAGCAGTGTAGGTTTGCTATTTAGAATTAAGGATAGGTTTGTTGCACTGACACATCCCATTCAAATGTTTAAGTAAAGTGTTACCCAGCATAACTGAAGTATTTCAAAATGCTATTAAACTGAGAAAATATAGAAACCTTTGGTTTTTTTCATGACAGCTTGGTAGAAGGGGTCAATGAATTAAAATGAATATATATGTATACATGACCTGGGCATCATGAGAAATGGCTTTCAGTGCTTTGAATTAAATGCAGAGTTTCAGTTCCTGTAAGAAAAACTTTGTTTAAAAAAAGTAATCACTTCTTACATTACTTGATACAGATCTACCAAGCAACTGCTTACTTTTGTATAATTTGTAAATCTGAAGAAACATTTCCTGAGACATTCATATGCAACTACTAGTGGTGTATATTTTGATAGATGGTCTTGTCAGAATCATATGCTCATTCAGAATGTAGAATCACGAAACTAAAATACAGTATGAATATAAAGCAATCTGTACACCGAAACCGTCGAATACTGAAGACCGGACACCGTCAATTAGTTGCTCTTGTCAATTACAAAAGACCAATCAAAATACGGCCCGGCGAAAAATGGCTGCGCCCTTGAGCTGGAGAAAATTGAGAGAATTTTTGAAAATTTTCTTCATGTACTTGTAATAAAAAACTGAATTTCTAAATCCAACATCGAGAATAAATTGTTTACATTCATTCTACACAATCAGCATGTTTTGCAACGTGACACGAAGGTTCGTCTGTTGCGGAAAGTTTACAAGCGTGTTTTCTCGTTTGTTGACAGAATCATGCAGATCGTTAAGTACTCAAAGAAAAGGTGAAACCGTGATGAATGTTTTTGATCGTAGGGCCAAGAGAATGCAGAGAGATAGAACGACATATCTACCAGATTATACAGTTTATGAATATATTAAAGATGAGGTAAATATTCACCGGTATATAGGTTAATCATTCTAGAAATTGTAATGCCTCCATTTGTCTAGTATACAGACGAGTAATTTTGTGACAGTGACACTATAAACAGTGTTCATTATGTCTCCCCCCAAAAATGGGGGAGACATATTGTTTTTCCCCCGGTTGTCCGTCCGTCTGTCTGTCTGTCCGTCACAAAATCGTGTCCGCTCTGTATCTTCCAAAGCCCTTGAAGGATTTTTATGAAACTTGGGTCAGATGTTCACCTCATCAAGGCGACATGCAGAACCCACTTTGCAAGTGTGGTGTCTCAAGGGCAAGGTCACACTTGGAGGTTAAATGTCAAATGCCACAAAATCATGTCCGCTCTGTATCTTCCAAAGCCCTTGAAGGATTTTTATGAAACTTGGGTCAGATGTTCACCTCATCAAGGCGACGTGCAGAACCCACTTTGTGGGTGTGGTGTCTCAAGGTCAAGGTCACACTTGGAGGTTAAATGTCAAATGCCACAAAATTGTGTCCGCTCTGTATCTTCAAAAGCCCTTGAAGGATTTTTATGAAACTTGGGTCAGATGTTCACCTCATCAAGGCGACATGCAGAACCCACTTTGCGGGTGTGGTGTCTCAAGGTCAAGGTCACACTTGGAGGTTAAATGTCAAATTTTACAATCATCTGACTCAATACTACCTGCAGCAACTGGCTGGGGGGAGACATATGTTTTTGTTCAATCAAAAACCCATTTCTAGTTTAGAAATAATTTTGATGTTGAATAACAATTTATCTTTTTTAAGCAATGTTTGATCATTCCCGGTAGTGATTCGTTGACAGACTATAAGCATTAACTGTAATTTAATGTTCTAGAACCTGTTGACCTATTTACCGCGAGATTAGTGATATGACGTAATTCAACAATATGACTGCCCACTGTGATAAATTTTCCACATGATTGATTTTCTTGACATATGGCATTTTTACACTTTCTGCGATGGAAAAAGGTTGAAATATTGTGATGATTACCAAAATCACTGATGTTTATTGTTTGTTTTTTAATTATAGTTAGCCAAGCGGTAAGTACCGCAAGATTACAGATGAGCAGTATAGACTGGTTCATGATCACTGGCCAGATCAGTCCTTGCGACTTCAGTTTAATGTCTGATTAGAAAGAATTTAATAGCATGAGTGGAGGAGCACAGGTTTCACTAGAACTGCACCCCGGATTTTCAAGCAATGTGCTATAATCTACTGACCTTTACCCAGGTTTTCCTGCTTAATGTTAGAACATTCACTCTAGCAATGCCATAAATTAAAAAAATGGTAGAAATAATAGCTATTTAAAGGTCAACTGTGACATTATACCATGGTTCCATATACCAGTGCTATACATGAAACATGGAGAAGCAAGGTTTCTCTTGAATGACATGTATCTTCACTATCACCCAGTTGTAATAACTGAAAACAACTCGGCATGGTGGCAATGGGCAAATGGTTCAGATGATAATAATATCTAACAGATAAATAGATTGATGGAGAAACTTTAGTCACTGTCGCTACATTTTTGAGAATTATACATCCACAGCTATGAAAGATATCCTATTAATGAAAAAGTCCTGGGTGTGGTAATTAAAATTGTGTTATATTTTTCAGTTTGGTTACAGATTATCAGATAGAGTGCTGGACATTAAAAGGTGAGCAGTTCATCAGTTACGTCCTAGGTATATATACAGTATACAGTAGGTATATCTGTGATGGGTATATATGGTTATATGGTACCATTTGCCTAGTAAATCATTTGCTTGAATAGGCTTGACAATGTTCTTGCCCTATTAATGGGGTAGTTCATTTTATATATTAATATAATTATCCATCAAAGGTATATGTTGTCTATTAATGTCTAAAGTACTTTTTTATGAAAATTAATATTCATACAATCACCTGTATATTATTTGATAAAAAAAGAAAAACAACAAATGAAAATAAAATGAATATATTATATTATTATTGTTATAAAGTTTTCTTCCAGCCTTTAGATAAAAATTCTGAAGTGGATGTTTTCATGAAAATTTATTTGTAAAACTGAATATTAAAGTATAATGAGAGCAAAATCATCATGTAGCTTGATTACTTGATACATAAGTTCTTTCGTTCATCACTGATACAACCACCTTTGTTAAAAGGTTCATTAACACTTTGTTTTCTTAGGTATTTGAGTAAAATAGCAAAAATATTAAAAAGGGTGAACAGATACAAGAATATTTTGGTTTCAAAGGAGAATGGACCCAGATGGCGGGTATACAGCCAGAATATACAGATTGTATATGAAATTTAAGAATTAATGAAATACGAGCAAATGTTTTAAATAATGAAAAAAAATATAGTAGAATATCACTACTCTGTCTACCATTATTTCTTAAACACAGTGGGTTTAATATTAGGGTGGTAGTATTAGTGGACAGACAACCGAATGGAATCATTAAGTCACAACCAAGCTTTCAAATAATATATTAAATTTATTTATCATAAACCTTTGAAAGCAGTATTAGCATGTTAATTCATTGGGATCTTGGTGGTGAACTTGAAAGTACAGTTCAGTGGTGTTGATAGCAAACTTTAAGAGTGAAAGAAGAGACTGAGACTGATAATAGTGGTCTTGTTATTTGATGAGTGGGGTGTTCATTTGTGCATATTCTTTACAAAGAACATCTGATAAATCAGCTGAGCCTAAGTTGCATAAACTTAAAAAAGTTAATCACTCATTCACTTAGTTTTGATAGATAATTCTTAAGGTTATGATTATATACAACTGGTCTTTTCAGGGAGTTTGATGTACTTGTTGACCTTGGTTGCGGGAGAGGATATGTCTCGAAACACTTTCTGAAAGAAACAGTTAAAACAATTTATCAATGTGAATATTCAGAGAGAATGCTGGTATTTTAATTTCTTTTTGGTTTTGCACTTAAAAAAGAAGTATTTTTATTTGACTAATTGCATGTTTTTCAGTTAGGTGTTACAAAATCATTATTCAGGGTTATGCAGAGGTGTTTTTATTTAACTAAGCTAGTCTTATGCATATCTGATTTTGATTTTTTATTTGAAAGGGTAACTCTTGATTTGAATTTTGAATATAAAATTTTAAGTTCTTAACAAAACAAAAAAAGATTTTATTACATTTAGATATGTCAGTCGTTAAAAATATGACTTAAAAACATACCAGTCAATGAGATGTTTACATTTGAAATACTTTTGCAGTGAAAGTAAAAGCAATTAGAAAAAAAAATGAAAAAAGATGAGAAAATGTGTATCATTCTTCTTTGAGATGTTGATTTTTTGGACAGCTTCAGAGTGTGGTTTCACCAGAAGTCCCTACACAAAGGATTGTAGTTGATGAGGAGTTTCTACCATTCAAAGATGAATCCCTAGACATTGTTGTTAGTAGTTTAAGGTATTTTTATTTTGTTTTTGTTACAGATAGAAATCTTGCCAATTCTTTCATAATATGACTCCATAGACAGTTGCCTGACATAATATACTTTATAAAGAATTTTCACAATGAAAGCATTGGACTTTTATTAAGTTGTGAACAAGGTCCAAGGTGTTTTATAGGTGGTATGAATGTTTACGGTGGATAGCAGAACAGAGCTGTCAGATAATGTTATATTGGTCAATAGTTCACATTTTCTTTTACTCTGCATGACGAATGATGATCACATATATATGTAATTACAATTTAATATTACGAAGATGTGATATATACATGATATACAGCACGTATGGCTAGCCATGACATTTGTATTTACAGTTTACACTGGGTAAATGATCTACCAGGTTGTTTTCGTCAGGTTAGTGTGGGTTTTTTTAGCTAGACATCTTTATGGCAGGTTTTGGTTAATGCTGTGAGAGTTAAAAGCAAAGCTTATATCAGACTGTAGACTTACAAGAAGTCATTCATTTGATCTTTTGAACTCTATTCATTGTAGTTCCTTGCATTTTAACAAAGAGTGATTGAACTGTGAAAGAACAACGTTAGAGGGTTCGAACTCCAGAAATGTAATTAAGAGGTCATTGGTTCAAGTCAAGGGTTTAAAGTCTCCAGTGGCTTTTTGCATTCCAAACTATCATCACAATTACTGGTTTGAACCTAGAATCAGTCAGCAAATGGGATTTATCTAAATTGCAAAGTTAAAGTAAAAAGTAAAAAAGTGCAAATAAAGCAGTGCCTGTTGAAAGACCATTTCTTGCTTTTGATGTGTATAAATCTTGTAGCTTTATTTGTACTGTTCATTCTGTCAGGTACATAATGCTCTAAAGAAGGATGGTGTATTCCTGGGTTGTTTGTTTGGTGGTGATACATTGTTTGAATTGAGAGTATCTTTACAACTTGCTGAGCAAGAAAAAGAAGGAGTAAGTATTTAGAGCAGTAAATGCAAGATGCTAATAAGGCATAACAGTAATGGACTGCATAAGAATTATAAAAAAAGACTGATTTTTTATATGGGAGGTAATGATAAAATATATTTTAAAAAAAACCAGTTCAAGACCTTAATATGTAGTATGGGTTTGATATAAAGAAATTGTATCTCTTACTAAGTGTTTCACTTTTTTGAGGAATTCAAATGAATTTACAACACATTATGTAATATTAATTTGTTTGAACCTTGCTACCAGTGGATTATATTTAATAGGAAGTTTATTTTTTTTAAAATTTGCCAGGAATAAAAGTTTGATATACCTGTATAAATTCAGTATCTAAAAGGGTATGAAGCAGAATATATCTAATATAAAATGGAACAAAAAGGAAGTTAAGCAGTCATCAATATAATATTATGATACCTTGAATTGTCTTCATATTCATTCTTGTTAAAATTGTCTCTATTTCAGGGCTTTGCAGCACATGTTTCACCATTTACCTCAGTGCAAGATTTAGGAAGCTTATTAAACAGAGCTGGCTTTACTATGTTAACTTTAGTAGGTATATCTTCACCTTGATTCTGAATTTAAGCTCACCATGTCATAAAGGGAAGTGTTATTTTTTCATCAGTGTTCATTTGTGTTTTGTCTTTAACTGTTAATTGTCTGTGTCTGTGCAGATCATGATCGTCCAGCACATTCTTGCGTTCTGATTATTGTTTGTTTGTATCAGATGATTATCTCTATTATAGTCTATTACTTTGTCTTTTCAGGATGTAGATGAAATGGTAGTTACTTATCCTTCTATTAAAGAGTTAATGTATGATCTCAAAGGTGAGAAAACCTTTTGCTTTGAATTTTTGTTTAATCTTGTTAATGTCATTTTAAGGTCAAGTTTGCTTTGCCAAAAATATAATATCAGTTTCTGAAACCAGATGTAAATATCCTGCAAAATAGCTCAATAAGATAAGTTTATTATCGTCTCACCATGTCAGAATAAAATACTTTTACATATAAAATCACATCAACATACATGCCATTCTAAGAGAGTTATAATATTTATAATTGCACAGTTTACAAAACTTTCAAAGCTATCAAAAATATTAAGATACTTGTGTTACCAAATACTTAAGTCTACAGATGTACATTGAAGTATATGCATAAGCGCCATCAGAAACATTAATACAGCGATTGGTGACAAGTGATTTAGTAGACTCACTGGGTTCCACCATTCTCCATTGTCCATTGATTTAATATCCTACTCAGAAAAAAACACTTGGCTAAAAGCAAAATAAGTTGATTTTATGATTTCAACCAATTAGATAAGAGATTAAACAGGAATTAAAAATCACAAGCATTATCTATATAGAAGTACATATAGGAAGTGGCTGTTTCATTGTGGAACTGCTTTTTATAACCTTTCGTCTTTTACTGCTTGTTAGAGATATATATTCCCATTTCCCGTTCATTCGTGCCTCCTCATACCAATCGTGTTAACAGAATAAATACTGGCTAAGAATTGGTTGACTATGAAAAATGGAAAGATCAAGTACTAAAGAAATATAAAAGGCATCAAAACCAGTGAAGAAACATAAATCCAATGATATGCAAATTGACATTTCAACACTGATGTCAGATTGACCCAGTGCCTTCAACTAGTGATGTACAAAACATACATACACTTCTGGACATCAGAAAGATCTCATAACCAAAGCTTTCCTCAATATCACTTCGCTAGTGTGCATAGTTTAGAAAAATTTTGTTGATAGCTTCAGCTGATCTTGTTAAGGAAAATAAGAAAATTATCAGAAAAAATGTTCATTAAAAAAATACTTGATGACTTTTGTGATATTACTTTTGACAAATTTTTATTTTTTGTGCAAGACTTAGGACATTCTAATTAACTTAGCTAAGTATAATTCATGGATCCACAGCATGACTCTTAAATCTTTTAACAATAGGTTTTACCCACAAACATTACAGCATGCTCTTTTGATATACTTTATGGGTTGGAAGTCTGGGGTATATACAACTTCAAAGAGGTAGACAAACTGCATATTCATTTTTGTAATAATATTCTGGGAGTAAAAAAGCAAACACCAAATCCAGCAGGGTTGGGTGAGCTGGGTAGATATCCGTTATCTGTACTCTGTAAAGAAAGGGCAGTAAAATTTTGGATTAAAATCAAAAGCAATCTCAGTCCAACATTACGTGATATTTATCTTGACCAATTAAGTACTGGTAATAGGAACTCTTGGGCTTCTCGTATGAATTCTTATATAGATAACATCGGATTTGCACATCTTAATGCCAGTTTGGATGTAAATAGAAATAATTTTCCTATGTTAAAATCACGTATACGAGATCAGTATATATTTAAGATTGGTCTGCAAGCTTATATGAATCATCCAAACCTGACTGTTATAGAAAATTTAAAACTATTTTCTGTTTTGAAGACTACCTCCTTAATGTTAAATCAGATAAACTACACAAACAACTAACCTGATTCAGATTATGTTCACAACAACAACAACAAAAACTTTTATTGACAACGGCCACCGGCCCATATCAATATATAAATTTTCACATATAATACATTGATTTCACTCTTTAGAGTTAGAAACTGGAAGATATAGTAATATTGATAGAAATCAAAGATTATGCCAAGTTTGTCCTCAAGAATTGGTTGAATCTGAATACCATTTCCTTCTCTGCTGTTCAAGATATATTTGTAAGAAATATTTCGGCCTAACTGCATGGCCAACTATAACCAAATTTATTTCCATTATGACCTCAAAAAATGTAACAATACAATTGAAACTGTGTAAATACCTAAGGGCTGCTTTTGTATTGCATTCTGATTCTCCCAGTAATCTTGCTGTTTCTTAATTATGTTGATTGTGTTTTTGTCCTTTTCTGTAATTTTATATCATTTGAAATGTCTAAGTTATGCTTGTAAATTTATGTACTTCATGATGTATTATTTATAGCCAAAGGCAAAAAATTGCCGAGTGCTTGAAATAAAAGTATAAAAAAAGTATAAAGATATATATATATCTTCCTGTAAGCAAATACAGTACCTAAAAGATAAAATGCTATGTATTACAATAAAAACCTTCAAGAAACATATGCTTTCATACTCCTAAATTTAAGTGTTTTCTTTGTATACAGATTAAATGATGTATGATCAGTTTTGCCTTTATGCTAGTTGCCTCCCTTTAATTGATTACTGGCAGTTTGAAATATCTGGGTACATTCATGAACAAGCATAATTCTTAATTTCTGCCTATAAATAATTAAATACTTAGAGGAAAATTTCCACAGGTGTGGCTTATATAATATTGCCTTACCTGAACTTTGTTTCTGTGTAAAATATACTGTAGAAAATTAATGTCTATGTTTTTCATTTTGAACTTTAGCATATTCTAAGCTAATCACGCAAATTGTCACTGTAAGATTTCCTGTCGTGATTGCTTTGTATCTGACTGCAATGCCTATCTGATTTAGGCACAGTGGATGCTAATGCTTGATATGTACTCATTTGGTGCTCTACTCAGCAATAAGCTATTTATGTATTGGTCTTTAGTGTAAACTGAACATGTTTCAAGATGAATCAGAATGGGCTCACATTTTTATATGGCACTCCTTAAAAAAACATTACATTAGATTTTTTACATGAATATCCCAACAGGCATGGCAGAGAATAATTGTGCATGGTCTCGAAAAAGTCATTTGCATAGAGCCACCACAGCGAGAGCACAGGAAATATATAAAGGTATGTAGCCCTGTGAACTCTTCATTTTGATTGCAAGCCAGAACAATAAAACATTTGTGATGACCCTTTTTTATGACATGATACATTTTATCAGGATGGCACTGTATTTGAGAAATTTCTTATTTAGGATAGGAGACATAAACTGGTTCTTCCTTTGACCAATATTTTAAAAAAGAAGTGTTTGCATTATCAGCTGCAGTTATGTTAAAAATAGTAAAGAGCACCAAAGGCTTTAGAGGCAGAGTTATCTACCTTTAGCAATGTAAGGGATGATGTGTTGTAGTATTGTTTATAAATTTTTTTTTAATTACCAGTACCTGTTTTCTTTTCAGATAACCTTAGAGTATTTTTGAAATGATGTTGAATTTTTTCTTCTTTTTGTAGACAGAAATGAGACAAAAAAGGATCTGTTTGTTTCAGATTTCTTAGATGTGTTAAGCAAGATGTAAATTTGCCTTATAGCTTGTTAAATATTTGAATAATGAATTGAAATGTCCTCCTGAGATTCAAACCATGGCATACATTTCTTTTACATGTGTAATCTGAAGTATTTTAAGAAACAAAACCATTGTTGGAGTATGCTTTTTTATGAAACTGTATATTTTCTAGTGTCAAATACTTTAATACTTTTCAGAAATGTATGGTAATGATCAAGGTGTGCCAGCCACATTTCAAGTCATATATTTTGTAGGCTGGAGACCCCACCCTTCCCAGGTAACTATGGTTACAGTGTAAAAGTTCTCTTAACCAAAGTCTTTTACCCAGTAAATCATTTATTTGCCACTGCTTCAATTTGTTATAAGGATGCTTTTTGTATCATATTATATTACGAGTTTAGATTTTTTCGTCGTGTTATTTTTCGAAAAAGAAAACAGAAAGTATTGTAAATTTGACTTGTATATCTGACAACTTTATAAATAAGTGTATCAGTATTATTGTAGCAAATTTTTTGTCAGGCCAGAAAATAGTTAAAATCATAAAGTTTTTATTTTGTGCTGAAAGAATTTATTACATCACATTTTGCTTTAAATGGACATACCCATTAAATACTTGTGATACCCTGCAAATCTGTTTATTGGCTCAATCTGTAAGTGTCTGATTGTGTTGTGCATTGACTGCTATGCATTAGGCTTTCTGATTACCCTTTCATTGGTTATAGGCCTACCCACAGTGAATGATAGTCTGGTCTGTTTTAGGAATTAAACAGCAAAAGGGATAAGAAAACAATTGTTTTATTCTTTTATTTTCAGCCTAAACCAGCACAAAGAGGGTCAGGTCAGATTTCATTAAAAGATCTGGAGAACTTTGAAGAACTGACAAAGAAACTTGAAATAGACTCTGAGAAATCTAAACCCTCACATGACTCTAGTATAGACTCAAGTGATAGAGATGATCCAGGAAAGTCATGATAGTGAATATAATCACAGCCAACATGGCTTTTATATGTAGGACCCGACAATATTAGAAATTTCATATAAACTTTAATACAACAGAGTCAATAAAAAGTTTTTTATGCCAGCATCTGGCAAGCCTTATAATTTTTTCCCTGGATAAGTTGAATAAAATTTTATATTAAATGTTAACGAGTATCAGGTTCCTTTTGTCACATGACTAAATTTATGGGGTTAACCATAGCTGTTTTCAGTTTATGGAAAAGAGACTGTTGCAAAAACATTTGTCAAGAAAACAGTGCCAATACAGTGTCAGAATATTTCATATATATATGTACCTGAAATAGAGCACCTGAATGTGTAACTGAACAGCTATATGATAACAAATCTAGAGAATGCTACATGTATGTAAAATAAATATTTTAAAGCTATATTACACTAAAACAGTGTGTCATGTGATTAAAAGTGAATTAATTATTTATTAAACAAGATTTTTCCATTTTGTTCATTAGAATAAATGCTCTTGATGTATTTATATGCAGCTTTAATACCAAATTATCCTAAAAAGAAGTAATGACATTTAAAAAAAAAGATGTTTATTTTTTATTGTAGGATCTATTTCTACCATTAAACCTTGGATTAAATTCTGAAAGTGAAGAAGATAATGGTAATTTTGATATGGTAATTTTGATAGCCACATTTTATTGTTAGTGCTCAGCGAAAAATCTATACAGTTGAAACATAAGGATTGCGAGAGAACAACAATTTAAGCATATCATGAAAACATTCTTACTTCCTTTTTTGTTGAGAACAAAAGACACCGTGCAACAAACAAGAAATATCTTTTAAAAAGGGCATTGATGGGGATTAAAGTAATTGATTATGTGTTTTACAACTATCCATTGTATTGTACATAAATTTATATGCATTCTTGCGTCTATGAAAAGTGTTATGATAAAAGAAAAATCTAATTATCAAAGAAACTTTAATTCAGTTGGGGTACTTTAGTAAAATTTGGTGAATATGAAACATGTACTTCAGCTTTTTTTAATGGCAAAAAACAATGGTGTGTAACTTTTTGTGTATAGGAAGTTGTGCTAATATTCATTCAGCATTGTCTGTCATCACTATAAGGGTCAAAAGTGAAGTTTGACAGCTACGCTGAAAAATACAATTCTAGAATCAGTCAGTGATTTGAAAAACCACATCTTGACATGAATTTTTTTTTGTTATTTGCTATGACCGTGTGGGCTAAGGCATTCTTACTTTGTATTGATAGGTGATTGTTGCCAGTTGCTGTAGGTTCCCAGGTTCCACTGGGAGCTTGAATATTTATAATTCACAACAGTGCTATTTGTGCATGTGTGACAGCCTGACAGTGTTGTCATACATATAACCCTAAGTCTGTGTAGTGTGAGGTGGTTACTTATATCTATATATATTAGTTGAGCAACCTTTTAAGGGTTGTTGCGATGGCTGCCTTGTCTAAAGTGTTCTTACTTTGCATTGCTAGGCAGTTGGTGCTGACTGGTGTGGGTTTTAATCCCACTGGGATATTTGTGTTATATCCTTTGAATTAAGGCCATTCCAGTAAAATGAATATCCCACCTCAGGAAGGCAAGAAAAACTAAATTATGTCGAGATGGTGTAATATATTAAATAGGGAGGTCAGATAAACTTTTAAAGGGGTTGGTTTATTGTGAAAGAGCTTTCTTATAAAGGGATATTTGTTTTTACTGGAATGGCCCCCTAATGATTATTTTTCACTGGAGCTGCCATATCCAATTTTTTACTTACCAATGAATCAAATATAAAACTAATAAATCATTTGATAATCTCAAATGAAATCATATTTATAGTTTATTAATAATAATAAACTGTTTATTGGATATTGAAAACAATATTGGTAATTTTGGTCAAATAAGTGACTGTGAGAAAATAATAAATCATCAGCTAAAATTAACAAGCTTTGATTCATGTGAAAAGCTGTTCTTACATCTGTAAATGTCATCTTAAGGCAAAATTCCTTGTATTGTTAAGAAAATTTAAAAAAAAAAATAAAAGGAATGGTTTTTTTTGTTGTTGTTTGTACTTCAATTTTGATGCACTGAAAAAATGTTTAATTAATTCAGGATGACCATTGAAGAAATTGATAATTAAGTGTTAAGGTTTTTAATAAAGAAGGGCATGTTTTTGATAAAATTACCTAGAGTTTGACTTTATTTGCCAGACTATTGAACATTGTTCACCTGCCCCGACATTTGATGTTTGCTTTGAATTGTTTTGCACCACCAGTTTGGAGAACTGTTATGATACATCCTTTACATTGTAACTTGTAAGTGCTGAAAGCTAAAAACTTGGGCCTTTTTTTTTTGTCTCTACCTTAAGATACCAGTGGAAACACTGCTGTGCACTTAAGGCGTGTTTGATTTTCAGAGGCAATTAAAGCTGCCTTTGCGACTAGTACAGTCTGATGATGGTCTGCACTATTCACAGTAAATTTTCAGTTAGCAGCCCCATAAACACTGAATCAGTCCAAATTGAAAGATGAACTAGTCCATTTTTGTGTGGCCCTTTTGAAGAAACGGCGATACATAGGGATCACTTTGTCCCTCGGTCCGTCCCCTGTCACAAAAACTTAATGTTGGCTATAACTTTGTCATTTCTTAACATTTCCTCATCAAACTTAAAATTATATTGCTTACGACAATAGGGTCGTGATGATGCCAAAATCTTTAGGGCAAGGTCAAATTTGACAGAGTTATGCCCCTTTTTGTACTGTGATTTTGTCACGAAAACTCAACAGCAATAACTTTACCATTTCTTAACATTTCCTCATCAAACATTCCAATTGTAATATTTACAATTGTATCACGACAGAGGGATAGCTTTGTCCATCCGTCAGTCCATTCGTCACGAAAACTTAACATTTGCTATAACTTTGCCATTTCTTAATATTTCTTCATCAAACTTACAAATTATATTACTTATGACAACGCAGGGTCTTGATGATGCAAAAATCTTTAGGTCAACATCACATTTAGTGGAATTATGCCCCTTTTTGTACTTGGACTAGCATGCTGTCTTTTTCAGCACGCTCTTGTTTACCTTTTTAGTTATTCTAACAAAGTATCCAAGGGCGACACAAATGTTCAACTGAACACCCATCTAGTAGTTACTTAGCATGGCAAGGGTAAAATGATATTTCTTTAGATATTTTTTAGAAACATTGAACATAGCCTAGACATATTTTTACACTAGACGAATATGATTTCACTTATTTGAACAACTGAAACTGAAGAAAAGTTATGTTAAAAATATCGCTCAGCAACTGCATGTTAACTCTATTTGGAGAATAAGGAAAAGTTTCCATGCTAATCTGTAGGAAGATAAATATTATATGTGATAAGTTCCATTTATTGAAGTCCAATAACAATTCATTGCAAAAAAGAATGTATCAAATGCTACGGAGTGATGCGAATAATAGCATTACATATAACAATTCTAACTGTGCATTTCATGTAAAATGATGTTAGAAAACCTGGGTTTATTGGACATATGGATTAACCAGGATAATGGCAAAAATATTTTTAATGCCTCCAGAGGGAGGGCATTTTGACTTGGGTCTGTTTCTTTGTCACAAAACTTTAACGTTGGCCATAACATGGAAGTCCTTCATACAGCCTTCAAACTTAAAACTTGCATGCACCTTGATGAGCTCTACCCGCCAGACCCACTTAGAGGTCATGAGTCAAAGGTCAAGATCACCGTGACCTCCAAATATTAAATAAGTAACCGGGGCCATAAAACATAAAATCTTCCATCCTCTGACTTCAGAGATGAATGTACCTTGAACCGCTCTACCTGCAAGACCCACTTATAGGTTTAGCAAAATTAATATTAACCTTGGCTACAAAATGAAAGTGCTTCCATCCAAAGCCTTCTTACTTCACATATGTATTCACCTTGATGAGCTCTATCCAACAGACCCACTTAGAGGTCATGGGGTCAAAGGTCAACCTTGGCCACCATATGAACGTGCTTCCTTCCATAACCTCCAAACTTCACATCCTTATGCAACTCGATGACCCACTGGGTCAAAGTTCAAGAGGTCAAAGATGAAGGTCACCCTGACCTCCAAATATCAAATGTTAACCATGGCAATAAAACAACCCCTTTCATCCACAGACTTCAAACTTCAAAGATGTGTGCACCTTGATTCGCTCTAACCGCAAGAGCCACTTATAGGTCACGGAGTCAAAGGTCTAGGTGATCGTGACCCCCAAATAGCAAATATTTACTTTGGCCAAAAAATAAACATGCTTCCATATCCAATGCATTTTAACTTCACATGTGTATGCAGCTTGATGCGCTTTATCCGCCAGACCCACTTTGAGGTCCAAGGGTCAAAGGTGAAATTCGCCATATAGCAAATTCCTACTGCATGCAAACTTAACTATGATCATTTTAATCTCAATGACATGTTATTTCATTACCAACAGTATTTTCCTTCCAATCAACCATGCCTATAATGCTCATTTTGATTTATCATCCAAAGTTGAAACTCTGATCACTGGAACATGTAAGATTATCGGGCCAGTCAATATTACATTAAATGACCGTTTTTGGTGACCTTGACCTTCAAAAGACCTTGACACCAAGGTCTAAGCCGTCCCCCGGAGGAGGGGGGAGGGCATGGCGTTCATTTGAACGTAGCCCTTGTTCTGTTATTAAAAAATACTGGACAGATATTATCAAACGTATTAACAATTCGCAACGATTAATCTCTTACAGCAGAATTAAACATTCTTTTAACTTTGAAAAGAGTCCCTTTTCAAAAAGACTTAAATTTAATTGAAGATCGATCTTTCTTCATTGCTTTAAGCAGATTGAGATTATCGTCCCATAATCTGGAAATAGAAAGAGATCGATATAACAACACAGATCGAAACGATAGAAAATGTAAATTTTGTAATTTGAATCCTTTAGAAAACGAATATCACTTATTTTTCTTGTATGTCCGTTGTTTAAAGACTTACGAAGAAAATATTGAAAACCTTATTTTTGTAGATGGCCAACTCTAAATAAATTTGATAAACTGATGTCTAAAGAAAAGAGAAAGGAATTAATGAATTTCTCTAAATTTACTTATTTTGGAAATAAGCTGCGGCAAGAAATCGACAATTAATTCTATTATGCATAGTAATCATAACATTTGTTTCAAATTTAACATGTATTTTTAAAACTAAACTTGCTGAAGTTCTAAGGTAATATGTTAATGTTAATATAAAGCTTCTCTCAGTACTTTATATTTTATTATAAATGAATGCCTCACTTTTTTGTCAAAACTATGTAGGTTAGAAGCATCGTGTGTGCTTTATTAGTTTATCGAATAAATGTTGTTGAACCATAACTACCCGTTATACCGTTAGATACAATTTCAAAGAACACTTGACACTGATCGAAGATGCATTATTTAGCACTTATTTAATTGTCAAGCTCTCTTTTTGTCGCGGTGTCCTGTGGTGTAAGGAATGTCGTTATGTAATATGTTAGTGACATGTTGTCTTTCTTTTGATAAGACTACTATTGCCATTGTCGGTATTGCTTGATCATGCTGTGGCTGTGCAGAAAATGCATGAAAGCTGTTAAAACTTTGTCTTTATTTGTGCCTGATTGTTATACGAAATTTAAGAATATCGATTTATCACTCAAGAACATAAAACATTTAGAAACTATATATTGACGTATGGATCTTTTCCGTTTTGTACTTTCCAAAATTGTTTGTGACATTTATTGATAAATAGTATAGTAGTCGCTAGACATACATTAGTTTAGTTTAGTTTATTTACAAACTGGCATGAGTCCCACGTTATGTGTGCAGTATTAACAACACATAAAAACAAATATCTACATACACAAAATTAAGTCACAATGACAAAATGGAAGCAGCTATTAAATATGGTACGTTGATATAAAGTGGTAAAATAATGAAGAACAAACTTATAAATTCAAAAATAATTGTAGAAATTAGGACTGCCTTTAGATGTTCTCGTGTCAACATAATATTTAGATGATGAAAAGCAAAGACATCAAAGATTAATAATCGACATAAATATAAACTGATTACTATAAAGGGAAATGAAAGCATGTCTAATCACAAAATCGAAAAACAGATGAAAAGACAATCAAAATGCAGCAAATGAATAATGGTACATTTACACATCAATAGTCATTTTTATGTTTATGACTGACAAATACTGAAGTATAATAGTAATTGTTATAGCTTAACCAAAGGGTGTAAAATTGCTAGTGTCTAGCTTCCGTTTAACTAAAATACACCTTCAGTATAACGGCAATGTATGCCGTCTTTGTCAATTTTATTATATAATTTCATCTAGTTCAGTATATAGTCTATATTTTTTAACGTTAGTAAAAAAGTTACTTGTTTTGATAATCTTACCACGAAATATACTTTTTTAACTTGTTATGATTACCTGAATAGATCAGTGTATTTCAGCAAACTCGGTCTTGCTCTTGTGTACTTAACAATACATCAGAGTCTGACGTTACTAAATTTTGAACAACATAAGCATAAAATTGTGAACATCATAAATAATGGTATTAATCACCAATTTTAACTGCAATGTATGCATATTTGTCCGTTAAAAGGAACCCCTCTCCACTGGTAAATGATGATTTTCTTGTTAAGGAGCTTAGTAAAGTTTTACATAGCTTAACTCCTAATTTATTTATAAATTGCTAATTTATTTATAAATTATTCTACCTGCAAAACATGTTTAGTACTATTAATATATATTTGTAGGTGATGTATTGTTTATTTGTAAGTACCACTTCTGAATAAATATATCTTTAAGTTTTTGAAAGATGATTAAAAAGATTTTGATTAACTATTTACTACTCATGAAGCTTTGGCAGTACAATGTACCAGATTATCCGAAGTCGCACAAATTTCCAACCAAGCTGATTTTAATCAAATTTTACGCAAGTGAGGTAAACAGTGAAGTACTCATTTTTGGAACGGTCTATATAAAATACAAAATAATGAATGTGTCTTTTTCATGGAATTGTATTTGAAAACAGAACTTTTAGGAGTGCCTTTGAACATTCGCTGGGAGTTATGGAAAAAATAAAACATTGTTTAAAGCTATACTTTATTTGAGAATTCAGTACAGTTTAACTTGCTAGAAGGTGCTAACAATATTCAAGATGTGCTAATAAACATTTTTGCGACTGTTAAGTTAAACTTTGCCCACTGTGTATAGTTTCTGAATTGGATGCTTAATCTTGAACCTGAATATGTTTGCAATAGACCAGTGATAAAAACATCATAGAACTTTTACAGGCGGTCAGTATGTCTTCTGAAAAATTACAGATGTTCGCTCATTTTCGCCTATTTGTCACAGTCATTGTAGAAAATTCTCTGAAATTCTCTGTTATGTGCATTTACGATTTCTTTAGTATACAACACCTTCCAGCAGAAACTAACGTCCTGTTTGTGATTCTCTAATGTGACAGTGATTCTGAAAAGTAAAAGAAAAAGTAAAATATTTGGAAACAAGTCAAATTAATGCGGAGATTTTTTTTTCAATAAAAATGAAAACTTGCATATAGCGATAAAAACTTACTATTTCACACTGATATGAATGTGACATGTGCAGTATTCCATCTATTTTGTGACCCAACATATACTGTTCACAAAAAGTAGGGGATATTTTGCTATTTTGTTATGATATGGAAAACTTACTCTTTATAGGTAATCATCATGTATTTATATATTTTTACAATGGTCGTTCATGTGTAGATAGCGTGGTCACTATAGTATAGAAATCTCGTTCAAAATTGTGCTGCATGTGCAACTTTAAGACATAAGGAGTAGCACGCGGATTTTAACATTGACCAGTATCATGGTAATTGTGACTTTAGTTGGGCAAAACTTTCAGAATATTGTGTTGTGAAGATGTCGAACACAAATTTCAATTGAATGATGAGACGTCTAAGGGAACGTCAACGTTGGCGGGCCGTCTGTATGCTCCAGACTGGAAGCACACAGGCCCAGGCTGCAGCTGACTTGAATGTTTCACAGTCTGTTGTCTGTCAATTGTGGTCACGCTATCAAACAACAGGTGACAAGATTGATACCCAATAGTGGACGTCAAAGATGTATTGACGTCTGAGACGACCGCTATAGGGCTCTCAAGTGGTCTTGCCGTGATCAGCAATGCATCATTATGAACGTTTGGCGTGGTGTAGACAGTGGCGTCGGTGGAATATTAACTAGTGGTCACATGTGATGTTCAGTGACGAATCCAGATTCAACCTAGACTTCCGTGATGGTCGAAGAAGAGTTTGGCATCGCCCAGTTGAATGTTTTAAAGACACTGCTAGGGTTGACGACGACCGATATGGGGGTGAATCCATTATGGTATGGGGTGGTATCACTATGTCTACCAGAACACAGCTACATGTGTGCCATAGCAGTGTGACCAGCCGGTACTACCGTGTGAACATGTTGGTACCGCATGGTGTCGTCATGGCCAATATTCATCTTCAAGGATGAGACGTCGTTGCATAGCTTGTTGCGACAACAGAGGTGGTCCAACATGTTACTGGAAGCGTGTAAAAACGAAGACGTTAACTTTATGACTTTGGACGCTATTTAAAGTACCTGAAGATGCCATGAAGAAGTTAACTTTTTGATTAAAATTTGTGAATTAATAAATTTAATTGATTAAAGAAATATCAAATGAAAGGGATTTTCTTGATTACTGGCAATAACAATATTACTTACAATATCCCCTACTTTTTGTGAACAGTATAGTATGTAAAGTTATTTAATTTGTTTCCAGTTATTTTCTATTGCTATTGTCGTCTGTGTGTATGTATCGTTGTAGTACGATAATGTTCTACTTGTTCTGCCTGTTCTAAAGCTATAAGTCTATACCATCTAGCTCTCTCACTTGTTTTTGGGGTTATGTCCCTTATAGTGCACTCGGAACACTTCGGGCACTTCATTAAGTCACCTCGGAAATAATGTTGTAGGCGCCATATTGGACTATTTTACAATACAAATGATGTCTGCTAAATTGACGTTTCTTAAAGCCTCTACCTGTTCATGCTTTAAATTAAAATTAATTTTTATTTTTCCTATTGCATAAGACAAACGTTGCCATTCGGAACACCTCGGGCGACTTTAATAAGTCACCTCGGAAATAATGTTGTAGGTGCCATATTGGACTATTTTATAATACAGGCGGTGTCTGCTAAACTGAAAACATTTCTTAAAGCCTCTACCTGTTTATACTTTAAATTAACATTTATTTTAATTTTTTCTAATGCATAAGACAAACACTGCTTGAGTTCTGCCATGTCTGTTTATATTTTTATCAAAGCCGGGGCGAATTACAATTTGGTGTATTCATACACTTACATACGAGGTCTTTATGCGAAGTTGTCGGAAAAGGCCGAGTTGTTACGATTGAAACACTGCTTGAACTCCGCCATGTTTGTTTATATTTTTATAAAAGCCGGGGAAAATTACCGCTTGGTGAATTCATACACGTACATACGAGGTCTTTATACGAAGTTGTCGGAGAAAACCGAGTTGTTACGTCTGAGTATAGTGGCGAGCTTTTTAACTGCTTAGCTGTTCTCTTTTTAATAGTATTCCCTTTTCAGGTCTATTTACGATACTTTGATTATTTTTTTTAAAAAAAAGCTGGTCAAAGATTATACTTTAAAGTGTTTTCTTTAAAACCTGTGCTTGTATGGACTAATAATATTAATATCATCATTTATATGATATATGTAATAAATTCATATCACATACAAGAATATTTTGTTTTTGTATTGAACATGAAAAATGAATAGTAAAAAGATCTGTGTTCTTACATGTGAAACGTTTTACAGAACAAAGGTTTCTATATGGCCGAACAAAGGCCGCAGGACAAGGATTTCGGAAATTGTATAAATTATTTTTACATTTTAGGTAATTTTAATGATATAAATTTGCCGAGGAATTCTGTGACTACGAAATAGTGCTCGGAGATGGCAGTTTTGGCAACTTTATAATTAAATTTACGCTCTGTAATAATTTCTTTGACCAGGATTTCTGATCTATGGAGATCTGAATTTAAAATAGCGCATGGGGTTATAATAGCGACAAGTCTCTCTCACGAGCGGAGTGCGAATTTTGTGACGGAAAAATTGCCAAAGCAGTCAGAAAACGCATATACATCCCCTGCGATCAGTACATCTGTGGAGCATGAAGATCTATCTTATAGATCTGTTAATCATATCATCTTATGGTACAGACACAAAGGTACAGATGTATTTAATCAGTGATTGAATGAATATTCTAGCTTGATGTATAAGCCAAGTAATGAGTATAAATTCAATGGGGCATAATGCTTACACTCTAACAATATTTACTAACATAGACAAAAACGTTAAGGCAAGAAGACAACTTTCAATATCGCAAAAACATAGTGCATGTAAACGTGGTCATAATTATGTACAATTCAATTTATCGGGCACCATCCATTGGATGCTTTTTAAAGTAGCCAACTTGTTTTAACAAGTAAGACATGGTACGTAAATAATCTTTTTCGTGTTAAAAAAGGAGAAAAATGCTATATCGCCAAAAAAGGAAATAGTCCGGAGGAAAAGGTGGCTGCTCAGTAACCATTATGCCTGCCAATAAAATATTTCCCGAGATCGTTTATGAAAATCGAGGGCCTGGCGTCTCTAAGGATACCGTTGACTCACGTGTGGTTCAGTCGGACTGTGATAAGTTACAGATTATTGTTTTCACACTGATTATTCAAGCTTGTAACACTCTGCCTATAATTCCGAAAATGATATTTTCCAAGCTAATTCTCTAGCTTCATCTCAGTTTAATAACCATTTTACAGACTCTTCATGACCTTGTCCCCTCATATCCAGAATACGCCTTGCAGAGGACGATTCAACTGATCATGGACTCACATCTCGAACAATACAAAAATGATAAAAACGAATACATAAATTCAGCGTTACTTCTGATGAGCTATCTTATTTACGTAAAATTTGGTTTTCCGGTAAGTACTGACAGTTACCTTGAGTCCCAAAGAGTGCAAAGATGAGTATACTGAAAAAAATAGACCAACGCATTCATCATCATCACCACCCTCTCTCTATCCAGAGAGAGAGAGAGAGAGAGAGAGAGAGAGAGAGAGAGAGAGAGAAAGAGAGATGTCTACCCATATTGATAAAATACACGAGTTATTGCAATGTATGTACAAAATAAGAGCTTATGCTTTTCGACAAAGTGACGTAGCTTGACGAACAAATTTGCCTTCGCCAGGATATTATACCTTCATCATTCTTGTTATGAAACATGTTCTTTCCTAAACATTGCAGAATGTTGGATGCATTTAAATATAAGATAAAAATACTGAATTTCAAGTAAACTGAAAACAGAACATAAAGCACATTCATTTTGAAGGTTCGGCAATTCCCGTGTGGTAATGACATTCAAACTGATATTTTAAACAAGGAGAATGCTTGTTAACTTCCTTAATCGCCGACATCATTATATAAACGAACCCCTGTCCTAAAATACAAAGTGTCTCGCGGGTTTTTTCATTTCAACAAGATCACTAAATTCTAAGGATGGCAACGAGTAACCGGTTAAACGAGTACTCGATTGAACGTCCGAATATCGGTTAATAAAATTGATATTCGATTACTCGGAAAAAAATATATAATTACTTTTATTTTGCGATTTAGAAAGATTCTGTATCCAATTACTTCAGAAATTCGGAGATGTAACACATATGCTTGCATTAACGCTAAGTTATCAACTGTGTAAAAGATGTTATGATGAACTCATAGAAAAGTGTTTAATTTTCTTCGAATAAAGACATTGTACTTAGAGAAAAACACGAGAATATTGTTCTTGAACCGTTTAACCTTTATTTATAATTATAAAACAAATATATATGCTGTCATTGACGATCTCTTATGTTTATATTTATTATGTATTTGCTAGCTATATCCATTGCCGCCGATCAGTCTATAATATTTCAAGAAGAAAAAAAGATATATATGAACTGTTATACATGTTATAAACTTGATATTGCATTAATTAAAACCTTGTAAAATATAATGTTGTTGATTTAATTTGTTTATTGGTTATTCTAAGTTACCTCCCTTGCAGTCCTATTTATAGTTACGAATTCTATGAATTTAAAGAGAAAACGAAAGTAGCATGCAGATGGTGTTGATGTTGTGTGATAATATTTTGAAGATCATTGGAAATCATCCGAGTAACCGAGTACTCGATCGGAAAAAATACCGAGTACTCGAGTATTGATTTTGGTAATCATTGCCATCCCTACAGTAAATTCTGCATATTTCAATTTGGGCTTAAGCTTGCATACATTTAAATAGCCAGTGTTCAATTTCCTTTCTAAATTATAAGTTTAAAGTTTATTAGTTTGTTAATGCCAAGGTAATACTAGAATTATTAAACATGTTCGTTTTATTCTTAGTGTTGTTTTTTCCCCAGCATAAATCAAATCTGTCCATTTATAACAAAGTTTTGTCTATTTAAGCAAAATTCAATAATTTTATCTTGGATGTCAAGGTCATTTTCAGCTTAAGCAGGGTTCAAATTTAGCGGTCGCAAACTCGCAAAATGCCAGCGAAAATGAGAAAATGCGAGTGCAAAATTTTAGCACTCGAAATAATTTGCGAGTGCGCCGGAAAATCGGCGGACATCCCAAGTTCTGACTTATCCGAAAATCCACTTTTGCTGGTGCGTCAAAAAATGTCTCTAGCACCGGTCACGTGATCGCTCTACTTGTAGACGCTTGTTGAATTAATCTGGTTATACGTTCATCCGATATTAAAGCGCGTAGATGACTAAGACTATTTGTTTACAGGTATGAAACCACCAATTCAGTCTAATAATGGCGTCTAGAAATAGTTCTCAGTTTTCTTGGCTATTTTTAATATTTTTGCCCTAATCTGTGTATTTTTTTTGCTGGAATCATTTTGTTTGACTATTTCTTATAGTGTGGTAGCAATTTTATGCCCATATGCATTCAGAATAGAATTCACAATGTGAAATTGTTTCACATACCCCAATCTCAAAATTAGCTCAGATTTTTTGTTAATTTTATGGGTAAGTTCACATGAGCAGAAATATCTTTCTTGTTTGAAACACAACCCCCACTTTTCTTGCTATTTTTCATGAGTACAGATACAGACCTACAAGAATATGTAAGTTAAAGCTATTTAAAAAAGGTTTTGCTATGTTTTACAGCTCTGTGAACTTATATATAGAATAAAGAAGGAATCTATTTGGTGGTTTCACACCTACATTTATTTGTCATACAGTCAGTGATACAACTGTTTGTCCGCAACTTTTCACATTTTGTAAATATTGCTTAGCTAGTAGAAAATTGATTTTGCTAGTAGAAAAAATGGTCACTAGCAAATATTTGCCAGTAGACAAAAAAGTTAAATTTGACCCCTGTTAAGGTCGTACTTGAATAACTCAACGTGTCAGTTCTGTCATAAGTGTTGTCTTGTTTAAGTATGCATCAAATCTACTCATAAATTACAAAGTTATTGCCAATTTTAGCAAAATTCAATAATTGGACATTGACGATCAAGGTCATTTTAAGGTCAACTCACATTTGAATAAATCAAAATGTCGGAGTTGTCGTAAGTGTGCTGTTGTCTAAGCATGAATCAAATCCGTCAATAAAAGAGAAAGTTTTACAATTTCAGCAAAATTCAATAATTTGACCTTGACTGTCAAGCTCATTTTAAGGTCAATGTCAAACTTGAATTATTCAGCCTATCAGTTTTGTCATAAGTGTTGTTTTTTCCAAGTATAAATCAAATCCGTAAATGAATGACAAAGTTATGACATTTTAAGCAAAATTCAATAACCTGACCTTGTGGTCATGGTCATTCTAAGGTCATATTTGAATTTTTCGACATGTTTGTTTTGTCATAAGTGTTGTTTTTCCAAGTATGGATCAAATCCAACCATAAATAACTGAGCTATGGCCTTTTTTTAAGCAAAATTCAGTGATTTGACTTTGACGGTTAAGGTCATTTTAAGATCAAGGTCATACTTGAATAAATTAGAATGTTGGAGCTGTCCTTTTGCTTTGTCCAGGTATGAATCAAATCCGTAAAAATGAGAAAGTTGTGACAATTAAAACAAAATTAAATAATTTGATCTTGACAGTCTAGGTCATTTAAAGGTCTAGATCATACTTGATTAATTCAAGTATGATTAAAATCCAACTGAAAGAGCAAAGTAAAGACTAATTTTAGCAAAATTTAATAATGTGACCTTGAACCTGAGGGTAATTTTAATATCAAGATCAAACTTAAGTCATTAAACCTATCATTTTTGTCATATGTGTTGTTTTTTCAAAGTGTGAAACGAATCCATAAATAAATGACAAAATCATTACAATTTGAGCGAAATTCAATAATTTTACCTTAAACGTCAAGGTCATTTTAAGATCAAGGTCATACTTGAATTCAATAATTGGACCTTGACAGTCAAGGTTATTTTAAGGTCACACTTGAATTATTCAACGTGTCACTGTTGTCATAAGTTTTGTTTTGTGCAAGTTTGAATCAAATCCATAAATAAATGACAAAACTTTTACAATTTAAGCAAAATTCAACAATTTGACCTTGATGGTCAAGGTCATTTAAAGATCAAGATCATATTAGAATTATTCAACATGTAGGTTTTGTCATAACTGTTGTTTTGTCCAAGTATGAATTAAATCCAACCATAATTAACAAATTTGACATTGAAGGGGTGAAACTCATTTAAGAGCCAAGGTCATGTTCGGTCCGGTCTACTTGAATGTATTGTCCAAAGGGTTGTTGTGTCCAAGTATGAAGACAGTCTATTTAGAAATAAAAAAAAGTTATGATCAATGTCAAAGTTTTCACGGAAGGGTACGGCAACGGCAACGATAACGACACCAAGACTGTAGCAATAGCTCTTTTTTGTTTCTTCGAAAATGTCGAGCTAATGAATATAAAAGAGACAATATACAATTTATAAAATACTACGCTAATTACACATACACACATGGTAAGTGTCAGACTACCAACAGACTGACTGGATATTGATACATAATACCAAAATTCTACTTTTATGACTGACTGACAAAGCAACAGCAATAATTAAAATTGTTAGTCTTTAGTCTAAGAAAACCTTGTCATCAATTATCGACTATTTACAAGGAATGAGTTACATAACCTTTGCTATTCTTATCTTAACAACTGCCTTAAGAAAATATCTATTACAAATGCCCGTCATAAGAAAGAATAACAAAAATCATATGACCCTGATCAGATCAGGAATGAACTGATTGGCAATGATTAAATACGCTTTGTCTAAAAGCTACTTATCACTAAAGGAATAGTAATACATTATGACACATTTTTTAAAAACAATAAACTGAGATAAAATATTCAATCAAACACTGAAATATGATCCATTACATCCTATTCTTTAGCTTAACTTTTCTGTACAGAAAGGTTGTTCTGTATGAATACATTTTTAAAAAATGATTTTTTACTATGTAAGTAGTAACTTGATCAGCTCACTATTATGCAATTTTTACTGGGTTTCCCACTGGGAGTGCTATTTATCTCTTTATATTTTTTTCTTAACTGTTTAGGTTAGCACTGCTTAAATCACATATTGAAAAGGGAAGATATTTACGTTTCGTTAAAATGAAGAACAATTTGTTCGTATCTTAAAACTACTTTAAGAGGCTTAAAAGTAAATAACCAAATCAATATATTTTTCATTTACGTATGTCTAAAATCTTGGTGTTTGTGATTCATTGCATGTGCTGTAAAATTATATATTGCCCTTTGAGTATTTACCATTTGTAAACATCTATGTATGTTATGCAAAATATATGTACAAGAAATTGTAAGAATTTGTTATCTCAGCTTGTGAGAATTTATTACGTGCTCAAATTTGTATTAACATGAGTCCTATACTGTTGACAAAAAGTAGGGGATATTATGATAATTTGTTATGATATGGGAAGCCATGAGCAATCATGTATATTTTTTACAATGGTCATTCGTGTTTAGATAGCGTGGTCACTAAAGTATAGAAATCTTGTTCTAAGTTGTGCTACACGTGCAACTTTATGACATGAGGGGTAACACGCAGTTTTTAACTCTGACCTAAATCATGGTAATTGTGACTTTAGTTGGGCAAAACTTTCAGAATATTATGTTGTGTAGATGTCAAACACAATTTACAATCGAATTTGCAATTTGATTTCTGAGAAGTCTAACGAAACATCAACGTTGGTGGACCATTTGTATGCTCCAAACCGGAAGTACACAGACCCAGGCTGCAGCTGATTTGAATATTTCACGGTCCGTCGTCTGTCAATTGCGGTCACCCTGTCAAACAACTGGTGACGTGATCGATACCCAAAGAAGTCGACGTCCAAGATGTACTGGCATCCGAGACGACATCTTTGTTGTTAATCAAACTCTCCGTAATAGAACACTGACGACCACATGTGTAGACAGTGGTGTCGGTGCAATATTAACCAGTGGTCACATATGATGTTCAATGACGAATCCAGATTCCACCTAGACTTTCGTAATGGTCGAAGAAGAGTTTGGCATCGCTCAGGTGAACGTTTTACTGTCGCTGTTAGGACTGACGACGACAAATATGAAGGTGCGTCCGTTATGGTATCACTTTGACTGCCAGAACACAGCTACATGTGTGCCATGGCCGTGTGACTGACCAGTACTACCGTGACAACATGTTGGTTCCGCATATTGTCCCGTTTCCTCAACGCCATGGCCAGTATTCATCTTCCAGGATGAAAACGCTAGAGCACATAGGGTAAGACTTGTCACTGGAAGAGCAACATATCTGTACTTTACCATGGCCAGCGATGAGTCCGGACTTACCACATACTGAACATGTGTGGGATAATCTTGAAAAATGTGTCCGAAGACGTAATCATTCGACCAGAACGTTACGTGAGTTCTGTGCGGCGCTGCAGGAAGAGTGGGACAGAAGCCCTCAGCACACCATCAGTCGTCTTATTGGGAGTATGAGACGTCATTGCACAGCTTGTTGCGACAACAGAGATGGTCCAACACGTTATTGGGGGCGTGTGTCGTTAACGTCATAGATTTGGTTGCTGTTTAAAGTACCTTAATATGTCAAGTGAAAATATTAATTAAAATGTGTGAATGAATTTGTTTTATTGATTAAATAGATATGAAAAGGTAAGGGTTTTCTTAAATACTCGCAATAACAATATTAACTAAAATATCCCATACTTTTTGTAAACAGTGTCTTTTATATAACAATCCAGACTGAACAGATTTTAATTCTATACATAGATACAATATATAATTAGATACAGTGTAACCATACTAACAGAGTTTAAAATGTTTATTTGTGCAAATTAAGAGAATTAAAGAAATTTTAGCGGAAAATGTTTCAAAATGGAATATTAAAATTCGTTAATGGTAAAAGTGCGATCCACTAGGAAATGTGAGTATAACACAATATCAATTGTCATTAGTTAACTGTATGGTAACATAAGATATTCAGTTAATCAAAACAGCTAATCGTTAGTCGTTTAGTCAGTCAGACAGACAGAGAACTTTATTTACAGTCAGGTTTAACATGAGAACAGCATTTTGATTATACGCTGTGTACAAAAAGAATAAATAAATTAAAAAGCATATAATGTATAATACTTTTATGGGGGAGGGGAGTTTAATATATCCAAGATAACTAGATTTTTAGCGTTTTGAGCGATGTACATACATAATATTATAAGTAGCGAGTTAATCCGATTAAGTAGTTCTGTTTGAGTTAAACAAAACGTTCGTTGTATGGTGGTTTGTCTAGAAACTCCAGTTTCTAACCATTCTTTACTACTGATATGATCCATTTGTCTTTATTTATCTGTTACTATTTTGGTAGAAAATGTGATAAACGACCTACCACAGAATTCTCCGGACACTTTACCAGTATACTTAGAGTTAATAATTCATAGTTCTGCCCCTTCCACTGCTACGTCTAGCCGGGAAAGAATATGGCTTCTTGAAGTCCTTCGACTTGTTGTAGAAAGAGTTCGATGCCCTGTCAGTGTATGAATGTTGTAGATATGAGTTTTTCTGTCTGAACGAAGCATCGGTGAATCATGTGAGAATCTAGATGATCCCGATTCAAATCGTTTTGGCTGATGACTAGTACTGTCATCAAAAAGTTTCCTCTTGATAGGTTTCTAACCCTAACCCAGAAAACCCATAATCGAACTTGACCTAAAAATCATCGAAACAACCTTTCTGACAAATATGCAGGATATTTGGAATGAAAAGTAACCTCTACAGTGTTAACATGGTTTTTTATATTTAGGCTCTGTGACCAAGTTTTTGAACCCAGATGACCCATATTCGAATTTGAGCTAGAAATTATTGAAACAACTTTTCTGACAAAGTCCAGGATATTTGGACTGAAAATGTTGCCTCTAGAGTGTTTACAAAGTTTTTCCATTTGGGCTTTGACTTAGTTTTTGACCCCAGATGATCCATATTCGAACTTGAACTAGAAACCATCGAAATCACCTCTCTGACAAATTTCCAGGTTATTCGGTCTGAAAATGTAGCCTCTAGAGTTTTTACAAAGTTTTTATAATATTTGGGCTCTGTGACCTACATTTTGACCCCAGATGACGAATATTCAAACTTGAGCTAGAAATCATAAAAAAACCCTTTTGACAAATTTTCAGGATATTCGGACTGAAAACGTAACCTCTGGCAATTAAAAAAGTTTTACCATATTTGGGCTCTGTGACTTAGTTTTTGAACCCAGTTAACCAATATTCAAACCAGCGCTAGAAATCATCAAAACAGCCTTTCTGACAAAGGTCCAGGATATTTGGACTGAAAATGTAGCCTCTAGAATGTTAACAAAGTTTTTTCCATATTTGGGCTCTGAGACCTAGTTTTTGACACCATATAATCCATATTCAAATCAAAGCTAGAAATCATTGAAACAACTTTTCTGACAAATTTCCAGGTTATTTGGACTGTAAATGTTACCTCTAGAGTGTTAACACTATTTTTTCCATATTTGGGCTCTGTAACCTAGTTCTTGAACCCAGTTGACCCATGTCCAAACTTGAGCTAGAAATAATCAAAACAACCTACCTGACAAATTTTCAGGATATTTGGACTGAAAATATAACCTCTGGCATGTTTACAAGGATTTTCCATATTTAGGCCCTAGTTTTTGACCCCTGACCCATATTCAAATCTATGCTTTATATCATGGAAACAACCTTTCTGACAAATTTCCAGGATTTTTGGACTGAAAAAGTAGCCTAAAGAGCGTTAACAAGGTTTTTCTATTTTTGGGCTCTGTGTCCTAGTTAAGTAAACAACGGATATCAATTAATTAGATGAGAGTCGAATAAATACCGAAGTTGAAAACTATCAAATATATTTCTTGTACAAATTACCCACTGTCTTGTCCTGAGGCATAGTTTTTGACCCCCGATAATTCATTTTCAAATCAAAGCTAGAAATCATTTAAAAAACTATATATATATATATACACGGCCTGCCTGTTACAATGGTGTCAGAAGTGCAGATGCTGATATATTTTTAGCATCTCGAAAAAATATTTTATTTGGGGTTTTCGGAGGAATTTTCGGAAGAAATTTTCGGATCTGAACGTCGATCATTTTCGGTATCTGAATGGTTAAAGGATATTCTGTATAAGTACTGTTAGAATGTCTGATTAAGGAAGCGGAGCCGTGCAATCATTTGGTGTTTTAGGTGCTTCCATTTGGATCCGATATTGAGGAGTATTCGTTTTTCGGATCTGCAAACTTCGGATTCGAACGTGAGGAGTGTTCTGGACGGACCTATGCATTTTCGGATCGGCAACTCTCGGATCCGAACGTGAGGAATTTTCAGGACGGATCTGTGCATTTTCGGCATCTGCAGACTATTGGATTCGTACTTGGGGAGTGTTCATGAGCAAGTTTTTTTCGGATTTGCCGAGTTTAGATGCGCTGATTTATTGTTCGGTTCTATGTTCGGTTAAGACTATCTTCGGAACTTGATATTTTGGATCACAAAGCTCGGACTTTTGTTTCGGATTCGGTAATTTTCGGAAAATTCTGCAAACATTCGGATTCGTCAATTCGGTTTTGTATTGTAACATCGCGGACTTTGAATAAACACAATTTTGAACACCCGTTAAGGAAGGATAACACGGAAATCAACCTTACTTTTTTACATAGAAAAAGAAAACAGAGAAAATCCTAGGTACCGACAAAATGACTGACCCGCAAGATTCTGATTCGGAAGTAAATTTTAACATGAATCATCCTGGTATGGGAGATGAAGATGAGCCGAGAGGAGAAAATGGAGATCAAGTGTATATAAAAAGCAAAGTATCACATGTTAAACCAGATCCCTATACAGGAGAGGAGGACTGGGACCAGTACATTGCTTATTTTGAAGACTGTGCGGAGATTTCACAGTGGACTGAAAAAGAGAAGTTACTTTACCTATCAACCTCTTTAAGAAAGCAAGCCAGGTTACATTATAGTTCTTTGCCGGAGCAGGAGAGACGTTCCTACAGAATGCTAACTACACAGTTAGAACAAAGATTTGGCAGCAAAAGACAAGCATCAAGATGGTTATCAAAAACACAGAAAAGGACCCGCGGTAAAGAGGAATCGGTTGCCTCGTTTGGTGACGAGATTCAATTATACGCACAAAAGGCATACGTGTCATAAGGACCAGAGGTGGTAGCGTTGGAATCATTTCTGAAGAGCTTTTCACCTGAAATGAGAGGCAGACTTATGAATAAGGGCTGCAAGACGGTGAGGGAAGCTGTTGAGGTGGTAGAACGCTACGAAGACGTGCTGGGAAGGGCAAACACATGTGCAGTCAGATCTAATGTAAGGGGTGTCATGAATGACACTGAAGGGTCAGGTTATGCTTAACCTACTGTATTGCGAGATGATAAAGACCTTGATGCTATAAAAAGCGCAATAAAAGGGTTAGAACAACGTTTGGATAGGTTCCTCCTAGAAGAGGGAACAGTGACAGAACATGCTTCACATGTGGGTCAGGTGATCATCTGTATAGAAACTAGACAAAAAGCAAAAGCAAAACCTTCAAGAAGCCAGGAAAACTTCAAACCGTCACCCCAGTAGGTCGTTTGGTGACGGAAGTTGACAAAAATCGACCTAGTTTTAGTAATGCAATACATGAAACTGTTGACTTTTTTAATGAGGTAACCCCATTTATTCTCCCCGTCATAGGTTCAGATGAGGGTCGGGGGTCCATCCCTCATTGACCTTACAATAAAAAACTGTATTAAATAACATAATAACATATCAAAGTTTCAGCCGTGGAAAATAAATTTCTAACCATTTGTGTACATCATATATGATTTTAAAGGTCTCTGATTTTTATAACTTGGAAAAAAATAATAACAACAAAAAGAAAACAAATTGAAAGTTTGTTAATAACTTGAGCAGTAAGAAATAAAACTAATGAAATTTGTATGTTCAAGTCAGTCAGCTATTTGATTTTGTTTTCCTCAGAATGTATTATCAGGATTTTAAAGCTTTTCAAATATATCCCTGAAATTTTTATCAAAATATTCACTTTTAAGATGTATATTCAAAATATAATTCCTACATATTAATTTTTGTTTTAAAAAGCTCTTAAAGTGTAACAGTTGTAAATAAGAATTACAGTTCTGTCTAAATTTGGACTTGTATATGAAGTACTTATGATATTTCAACATTGCATTCATTTTTCAGCCAACATTGTACTCTGTTTAAAAATGGTCAAACACTGTCGCATTCACAAAATAAATGTACTATTGATTCAGAAGATTCGTTACAATAAGAACATCAATTGTCGTTTATCATATTATTTTTTTTGAAAAAGGATTTTGTTACTAAAGTTTTATTTAATTTGTACTGAAAATCTTTTAATTTTATTTCGTTCACATTACTTAAATGTTTGCATATGACTTTGAACTCGTCTTTACTTACTTGTCCTAAAATCCGGTGGTTCGATTTCTGTGACTTATGCTAAAGTATCATGATAGATTCTACAACCTTTTTTCTGTTTAAAAAGAAAGTGCATGTAAATGTTGCGATTAACGTTAGTTTTAATCATTTCTATTTTATCTTGATTTCCCATGATCAAAGTTTTTCATGATGCCGGTATATTCGTTATCACAGTAAAATAATTCAAATATGTTCCTTGGATTCCATAAATGTCTTTGAGTTGATTAAAAGAGTACAAATTTCCATTGTTATCAACAAGATCAATTACATTTCTTATGTTTTTTATAAACCAGTTTTGTATAAATAAAGATTTATCGGTAAAAGCTGTATTGTACCAAAGAGGCGATGAAAGAATGTCTTCTATGTGCTTTGGAACAAGTTTTTGACAAAAAAGGTACCAGCCATTTATTACATCTTTCGAAAAAGTGTTAAGGGATTGGTGACTCACAATTTTAGTATATGTCGGCGCTAGTTGCCAGATCTTAGTAATGTTAAAATTTGTAAGTGAATACCAACTACTATATTCGTTTTGTAGCATTCTTTTAATCCAGCTTATTTTTAGACTTATAATAAATGAAGTTAAGTCGACCATACGTAATCCTCCTGAGTATATATTTTTGGCTAATGTTGACCTTTTAATTTTGTCAGGCCCGTTGTTCCATATAATTTATATGACATAACATTTAATTCTTTTATAATATTTGGCGGTGGATTTGGTAAAGAAATAAAAAGGTGAACAAATTTTGCTAAAATAAGAGATTTAAGTATACTGTGAAATCATTTTTGTTCGCGTAGGACGAATTTTCGCGTATTTCGCGCTAGGAGCAATGCGCGAATTTAAGACCGCGCTTTTATTAAACTAATAAAACATTTACGTTATCCGAATCTTGATCCTGTCCGAAATACCGGCATATATTTTTCCACTCACTTTTGACCATTAGTTTTTGTTTTTAGCCAATATAACTTGAATAATCGCATGATTTGGCAAATTCTAAATATCTAGCAAAATAAAATGAATCTTATTTTGTTTTCTTTTTTTTAAGTATGTTTCGTTTGCATTGCTGGACGCTTGTCTAAAGCGTTTACTTATAATTATTATATCGTTGTCATCCACTATTTCGATAATTCGTTAAATACAGTAATGAAAAAATGTAATAACAACTAACTCATATATTATACATTTTATTTATTTATTTTGATTTATTTATGTATTTTATTCATATTTATGTTCTGTTTATTGGAACGTAAATATAACTTTGAAATACAATGACTTTCAAATACCTATACACTGTGTCAAGATAAAAGAACGTCATATTACAATACACAAGTTTAAAAAATCTCTGCAATGTTTTTTTTGCGTAATTGATTAGGGACCGGTTACAAAAGACCTGTCGGTATCGACCTTTTAATCTGTGCACAATTAACCTGTGTCAGTTAACGTCAATTAACAGTTGGACCTGTCAGTTTGTATATTCGAAAGCGGACCGCGGTAATTGACACATATACACGCGTCGGTGGTAATCCAGCGTCATGCAGCTGTCGTCTGCTTTTTATGCTGATAAAAAAAATTGAATCTGAAATTGAAATGCGCGAATTTAGGACCGCGCGAACGTCCTTTTTTGCCGTTTGCGCGAAATTTCATCCCAGCGAATTTAAATGATTTCACAGTAGTTATTTTTCCGAATAAAGTAAGTTTTCTATTTGTCCATTTTCTTATCTCATTGTTGCATTTATTTATTCTTTCTTGACTATTTATGTTCCAAATGTCTTCTACATTCGCAGTAAAGTAAACACCTAAAATATTTCTTTTTTCTTTTGTCCAATCTAAATTAAATTCGCGACACAATTTTTGAACAGAATGTTTGGAAGATCCAATCCAGCACGCCTTAGTTTTCTCTACATTAATTGTTAATCCTGACATATAATAAAAAGTTTGTAGTGTTTTCATACAGTTTCTAAGTGAGTCTTCGGTGCCATGTAAAATATTTGAGTGTCATCAGCATATTGACTAAGCTTGTATTCTTTATTATATATCCTTATATCACGTATATCATTGTTTGATCTTATTATTTTTCCAAGAATTTCAACGCTTAAGATAAATATATACGGAGAAATCAGATCTCCTTGTCTACAACCTCTCAATAGTTTGAAAAACTGTGAGTGGTGCCCATTTTGCAATACTGCCGTTTCACAACATTTTTGAAACAAAAAAATCGATCGT
This sequence comes from Cyclina sinensis, assembly GCA_012932295.1. Classification (NCBI taxonomy): domain Eukaryota; kingdom Metazoa; phylum Mollusca; class Bivalvia; order Venerida; family Veneridae; genus Cyclina; species Cyclina sinensis. Next base: position 59,173,491 of record JAAONU010000011.1, on the reverse strand, counting down.
TTGAAAGAATGAAAAAACTCAAGCACTTTGTGTATAAATTTCCAAGATATTGAATCGAAAGCTTGTTGGAAATCAACCAAAAGTAGTAAACCCGGAATGTTTTGTTCGGAAGTTTCAAATAAAATGTCGAAAATAACTCTAAGATTTTCTGCTATGCATCTACCAGCAAGAAACCCATTTTGGTCAGCGTGAATTATTTTTCGTAGAATTTTTTTCAATCTATTAGCAATAACAGATGATGCTAACTTATATATTACATTTAATAGTGTTATTGGCCTCCATTTTTTAAGAAATAATCTGTCTTTGTTTGGTTTTTGGTAAACATAAAATGACTCTTTGTTTTTGTGTAACTGACAGATAATTTGATCTGTAACCATGGTTTAAAGATTTTAAAACAAGTACTGATAATTCTTTCCAAAAATACTTACAAAAGTTCGACCGTATATCCATCTAATCCTGGGCTTTTATTACTGTTCATATTATTTAAGGCTACATTCAATACATCAAGAGATATTTCTCCTTCCAGGCTAAGAATTTCTTCACGCGTTAAGTTATTTGGGTTGTAATCTATATGATCTTCAATTAATATATCTCCTACTTCTGTATTTTCTGTGTATAGTTGTTCATAGTATTGTTTTACAGAATTCAGATTTTCTTTCATATCATTAATATCATTTCCTTTTTCATCTTTTAACTTTTGTATTGTTTTGTTAGTATAATTTCTTTTTTTCCATATTTAAAAAGTAATTTGTCGTTTTTTTTTCTCCTAAGTCTTCATACCTATATTTTGATCGAATCATAGTTCCTTCTATTTTCTTTTTACGTAAATTTTCTAATTCCCTTTTTTTATTTTTAAGCTCCGAAATTGTTTCTTCATCTATATGTTGGAAATTCTCATTAACATATTTTTCTAGATCTTCTTTTTTAATTTGTAGGTCTTTTTCAAGTTTTTGCCATTTTTTGGGTTTTTCCCGCCGAAAATTTAATTGTTTCCCCTTGCAAGACTACTAAGAAAGTTTCCAAAAATAATTGATCGTTTATATTTAAGTCAAATTCATTATTTGCCTGTGTTTCTACATCCGCGTTATTAAGTTCTTTCTTGTGTAAACCTATTAAATTTTTTAATGTGTTTTTAACTAAAGTTAAATGAGTGTCATCCTTTAATAAAGAATTGTTAAATTTCCAATATCCCCTACCTCTTTGGTTTTCTGAATTTACTAAATTTATTGTAATACCTGCATGTTCTGTTCTATAACCTGGAATAATTTTAGCTTCACTCACATATAAAGAATTTGAAATACTTACGATAAAAAATCAAGGCGTGATTGTTTTCTAATACGATTGTTTCGTCTCCATGTAAATTTAACGCTTCGTGTTTTTGTCTCCAAATATCTATAAAATTTTCGTTTTCAATGAAATCTAAAACTGTTTTTCTTACTCTTGGATTATTAACATTTACGTAATTTTCTGTGTCTTAATCTGGATTTAGAACTAGGTTCCAATCACTACAAATTATTGCATACTCGTTTTCTAATTCTCTTATTTTGCTAAAAAATTTACGATAAAATAATGAATTATCTTCATTAGGACCATAAATGTTTACTAAATTTGTTCGTTTACCATTGATATATACATCAAGATGAACATTATTTCCATTTATGTCAATATCAATATTCTCAACTTTTCGTTCAAAAGTATTTTGAAAAAGAATTGCAACTCCACGACTATTACTTGTATGTGCACTTATTTACATATCTTTTCCCCATTCCGCTTTGACATACGAACATAAACTTTTTGAAATATGTATATCCTGTAAACATATGATATCGTATTTGTTTTGCCTTACGTATTGAAATAAATCCCTTCTCTTCTGAGTATTTCCAAGTCCCTGACAATTCTGAGAGTAAACCTTTAAAGCATCAACTAGCTTGTAAAATAAATGAATTTTCTATTAAAAATCGCAAGGAAATCATAGCCGGCTGACCGGATATTGAAGTAATTTGCTCAAGTTTTTGGAATAAAAATTTTTCGAACAAAGTAGAATTGGTTATCTCGCTTTCCATACTAGATGTGCATTGTGCGCAATGTAATCGTGCGACCGTCTATCAGTGTTTACTGAAAGAAAGAGCATAATCTTCTGCAAAATAGGGTTATTTAATAAAAAAAATATATAAAATAAAATATTATAGACTACTAACATTGTCCTATCCATAATAGACCTAATCTCAATCATATTTGCCCTTACGTTTTAACGTTCATTTTGTCTGCTGAGTTGTAGCATTTATCAACTTTAAGTGTTTTTTGTACAGAAAAAAAGTTTGACTGTATAATAAAGTATCTAATGAAGGCCCTAACTTAAGTCCAGTATTAAAAAACAATAACCGCATAATACGTAGCATATAAACATAAAAAAGAGAACACTCCAACTGAAACATAAGATGAGTCAACATTGTACTTTATACATTGATACAAAACATCAATAACACTCTAAGACCCTATACAACGAGAATACACAGTCAGGCGATTTCGATTGATACGTCGATACATTACTTGCACATTTTTTACACGCTTAACTCAAAATAAAAGTCAATTAATATCTTACTTCAAAACATATCACACTAACGTTTTTTTTCTTAATTACACAGTATTTAATGTAGCCTACTAAGACAATTTTTATTACTAACTCTAAAAGAAAAAAAAAAGAAAAACTTAAATTAACACAAGTGCATATTCGAATTCAGCTCATGTAAACACGAACATTCAATCCAAAACACGTGAAAAACAAAAAAAAGGAAACAATTTTTTACACAGTAACACATGAAGATATAATTTGGAAATCATACAGATTTGTTTAGTTAGTCACAGGATTACAAGCAGCAAACATGTTTCAAACTACGGGCAGTGATACAACTGGATTTTACATGTTTTCGCGAGTAACGCAGATGTGCCTGAAAAAATAAATTACACGATTTGGAGCTCGGGTAAAATTTAAATGAGAAGCTTTTATTTCTCATTTTAATTTATCTCGGATTCTGATCGTGTGTTTTTCAGAAATAGGAATTTGCAGACTTTCAGTGGAATTTATGGTGATTTTATTCAGACTTTTTAGGTAGAGATCTCAATATATTAAGGATTCTGTATTATTCAAACAATAGGATATGGATTTAAATGGAGGCACCGTGGTCCAGGGGTAGAGTGCAGGACTCCGGATCCGAAGGTTGCGGGTTCGAATCCCGTCAGAGGCGAGATTCTTTCACGATCTTCACATTCCTCAACGCTGTGCGAATACTGGTTTGGAACCCAGGAAGCAGTCATCGAGCGTGATGAATCTAAGTTGTAAGAACTTGTATCGCAATCGATGTAAAATAAATGAGTCTAAGCCATAAGGATTTAAAGGGGTTTGTTTAACATATTCTTCTGCAGGCACGGTATGTGTATTTTCTTTTAATTTGCTTAAAACAGAAAAGCTAAAGCAATTGATATACTCGGTGTTGCTAGAATATTGTGAGTGAATTTTGGAAAAAAAATAAAATAGATTTAGTAAGTTGTTTATAATATATATCTGTAGGATGGAATCATTATTTTTCCCGTAAAATGTAATTGCTCCCTTATAACCATGATTAATTTAGTTATACTGAAAAAAGCATATAAAAACATGACAACAACTTTAATAGACGTACGTACATAAATACATAATACATTCTTACATACATACATACATACATACATACATACATACATACATACAAATGCACACCTGCGCCCATAAACATACATACAAACATATGCACTCATGCACCCATATACATACACATATACTCACCTATATACATGGAAATTTACATATACACAAGAATTAAGTTTGTGACCCTAAAGGTTTTATCATAAACATTTTTTTTAATAATGTTTCATTCAGTATCAGAAGTTTCAGTGCTGGCTTCTTCATATCTTTTCCATGGTTGACCCTTTTCCTTTCTTACTTCAAGAAATACTTCCAGGCCATATTCTACAATCCTAGTTTGTTTCTTCTTAGACTGGCGAATGTCAAATGCCACTTTAGCTAGCCTTCCCCTTTCTTTTTTCATATTAACAGGAAGATCTGAAAGAATTCTCTTTTATTCTTTTCGCAAGATTGGGTGGAGTGCTTTGGAGAATAAAATTTCTCTGTCAGACATTCTAGCAAATTTCATTATAACAGTTTTAGGACCTGGTGCTTCACTTGCCAATATGTGTGTATTTGCTATAACCATAGCATCAACCTTGTCACCTTGCATTTTCAGTTTTTCCTTAAAGAATGTTTTCATGGTTGATTCTAAGTTTTCATTCTCTTCCTCTGGGAAACCATAAAACAAAAGATTGTAGCGACGGTCATGTTTTTCCTGATATAAAAGTTTGGTTTTTAATTCATCTATTTCATGCTTGTATTTACTTAATTGGTCAGTATGATGGTCGTCTTTCTCTTCCAATATCTGAGCATGGTACTTAAGGGATTTTTCAAAATCATCTACTTTGGTTTTTATCTGACTTAACTCTTTCTTGGTGCCATATACCTTTGTTCTCATTTGGCTGATTTCTTTTGTCATATCACCAAACATAGATGTAAATTTCTGGTCAAATTTATTTGACTTTTTGTCTAGAGTTTCATCATATTTTTGAAAGAAGGATCTTATTTCCTCTCTAAAAGAATCAAAATCTGACTTATTCTCAGTCATTGTATTCAGCTCAGGATGCTGAACAAAGTCTTTTGTTTTACTTGCTTTTAAATTGCTGTTTTCTATTTCGTGTTGTTTTTGTTGTATTACCCAAGCTTTGGTCAAAAGTAAGTGATTTACTGAGTCTCTTCTACTTGACGACCTGTTACTCATTTCAAAGATGACGTTTTTTAATACAACTTTTTTTTTCAGAAAAACAAAAACGCTCATTCACAGTTTCAAGCGGGTGGGGAGTGTTCCTTCCATGTATATGTGGATAATATGTCTTTATAACTGAGTATAAAAGTTTTTTAATTGCTATCAGTCTAATTTCACTAATATATCACTTTTTAATACCTGAAAGTGCAAATAGTAACCCTCTATAATAATTTTCACTGGTTTGACGATCGCCGATTTTTTTACGATGTTGGCGCGTACATTACCGGAAGCGGACTGAAACTGTTGACTTTACTCCACGAGTCGGACAAGTTGGAAGAGAACAAAATAATTGGGACAATGGAATATATGTCCTAGGTAGTGTAAACAATACTGAAATACGTTTCTTGTTAGACATTGGTGCTACAGCAACTCTTATATCAAAGGAAACTTATGACCAATGTGGAGGAGAAAAACACTTACCACTTTATCAACGTAATATCAATATCCATGGCGTTGATTGGTCAAATATATCTGTCTAATGGTATACGGAAGCAAAAGTTTTGTTTGTGCAGAAAAAAGGAAACTGCAAATATCATAGACTTTAAAGTACTCAAGGGTGTGTTGGCACCACGTGGGAATGACACAATCGTTGGATTAATGAATGAAACTGACAAAGAAATAACACTAGAGTGCGGAGAAGAAGTAGGCAATGGCTATCCAGCAGTAGAAGATACTCACCCACGGTTACCTGAGTCTGAGAAATGCGCGGCATCCTATGAGCAGGTCACTGTGAATGTTTGTACATCTTTAGAGGAAAACTTTCCAGAACACTTAAAGGAAGTGTTTGACAGAAGTAAGGGAAATTTGAATACAGCTGAAAGGAAGCAGTTTACAGCCTTGCTGATCAAATACCAGGATGTTTTTGCGAAATCTTCCGACGATCTTGGGTGCACAGACATGGTAAAACACACTATACAGGTTCGAGTAATCCTACCCGTCAACCAGTAAGACTTCAACCTCATGGAAAAAAAATATTGAACAACAAGAGATAACAAAGATGCTAGGTAAAGGAATAACTGAGCAATCGTGTAGTCCATGGTCATCGCCCATTGTCCTTGTTTCTAAGAAAGATGGATCAAGAGATTTTGTGTTGATTACAGACGCTTAAATGAGGTTACAGTTAAGGATGCTTATCCTATTCCTCGTGTAGATGACTGTTTCGATGCCTTATCAGGTTCCAAGTGGTTCAACTGTATTGATTTATGTTCTGGCTTTTGGCAAATTGAAATGGATCCACAAGACAAACTGAAAACAGCATTTTCTACTTCTCAAGGGCTTTACGACTTTCGGGTTATGCCATTCGGACTTGTGAATGCCCCATCTACCTTTCAGAGACTAATGGAAGATGTCCTCCGCGGTTTACAATGGTCGGAATCATTATAGTACATGGATGACATAATTACACCAGGAAAAACGGTAGAACAGTGTCTCCAACGGCTGGAAAATGTTTTTCTTAGATTAAGACAAGCCAACCTTAAACTAAAGCCGTCTAAGTGCATTTTCTTTCAAAAGTCTACAAGCTTTCTCGAACACATTGTTTCAGAACATGGAGTTGAAACTGATCCTGAAAAGGTTAAGCAGTTAATGAATGGCCCATTCCAAAGAATAGCAAAGAGGTGCGAAGTTTATTAGGGTTAGCTTCTTATTACAGGAGATTTTTACAGGGTTTTTCAGAGATTGCAAGACCACTCCATAAAATTTGTGAAAAGAAAACAAAGTTTAAATGGACGAGTGATTGCCAGTCATCTTTTGAAAAGCTGAAGAGGGCACTCACTTCAGCACCGGTCCTTGCGTATCCCCAGCTTGGCTCTAAGTTTATTCTTGACACGGATACATCTGATACAGCGGTTGGGGCGGTCTTATCACAAATCCAGAAAAATCAAAGAGAGGGTTATTGCCTACATGAGCAAGTCAATGAATGCCCATGAACGAGCATATTGTATCACACGAAAGGAATTGCTTGCAGTTGTTACGGCCTTGAAACATTTTCACAGTTACCTTTATGGCCAAGTAGTACCTCTAAGGACGGACAATGCAGCAGTAAGTTGGATGAGAACACTGAAAACACCAACGGGTCAGGTAGCTCGGTTACAGGAGCTGAATACATATAACTTATCAGTGGTACACCGAAGAGGAAAGCGCCATTCTAATGCGGATGCTTTGTCAAGAGTGCCATGCAAATCTTGTAAATACCAGCAAGTTCTTCAAGAAGAATTTGAGAATTATAACAAAAAACAAGAGAAAGATACAGTTGAGGAAAATGTAAGAGCTATCACAAGAAATCAAGCGAATAATTGCAACTCACAGTTAACAAACAATCAGATACTTTTGAATGGTTGGGATCCGGTAGAAATATCAACTAGTCAAACAAATGATGCAAACATAGGATTTATTAAGGTTACAATCGAACAAGGAAAGCCAAGGCCAAGCTGGCCTCAGTTATCAGCGGAATCATCTGAACTAAAGAGATTATGGCGCCAATGGGATCGATTAGAAGTAAAAGGGGACTTGCTTTACAGAAGGTTTGACCACGACAACGGCGATTGTATTAATCAGCTTGTTACACGAAAGGACCGAGTGCAAGAAGTTATAAAGTACCAATATAGCAAGTGGTGGACACTTTGGAGTTGAGAAATCTCTTGGAAAGATACGACAAGCTTTCTACTGGCCGGGGATGACAGATAGTGTGAACCGATATTGCAGGGAATGCGACGATTGCACAGCCATGAAACTTTCTAGAGAGTCTAACAAAGCACCTTTAGGACTGTACTTAGTAGGAGAGCCGATGGAAAGGGTAATGATGGATCTACTTGGACCACTGTCTATAAGTTCAGCAGGTAATAAATACATATTGGTCATTTCAGACTGGTTTTACCAAATGGACGGAGTGCGTAGCTATACCTGATGTTGAGTCTAAAACGGTAGCAAAAGCATTTGTAGATACTTTTGTCACCAGGTTTGGTGTTCCATTACAAATCTATACGGATCAAGGTACATCGTTTGAATCGAAACTTATGAAAGACCTCTGTCAGTTCTTCGGTATTGAGAAGACGCATGCTATTTAAATGCAGCCTCAAGCTAATGGGCTCGTAGAAAGATTCAATAGGACATTAATCTCCATGTTAAAATCATTTTGCAAATCACAGCTAAATACTTGGGATACCTACTTACAACAAGTTATGATGTTATGATCATCACCACATAGAAGTACTAAAGCGAGTCCAAATAAGATGACGCTTGAAAGGGAGGTAACTTTGCCAATGCAAGCCGTGATTGGGCGACCTCGAGTTCATAACGAAAAGACTGATCTCCAAGACAAGTTACAGAAATGCCATGAGATAGCGGGAGAAAACATTCAGGTAGCTGCGAAGTATCAGAAGAGATATTATGACAACTCCAGAAGGAAAACATTTACTGAAGGTCAACTCGTCTGGCTGCATGATCCTTCAAGAAAAGTAGGGATAAGCTCAAAGCTAGTAAACAAATGAAAAGGACCATTTTTAATTATTAAAATTGTTGATTACTTGGGAATAAGGTTCCTGTCTGGATACGCGATAAAAAACTTGAATTATTAGAGAACATAAAAATGTGTAATTAAACACTGTTTAATTGTGAATTACAAACAGAATTTGTGTATTATTTTTATGAATAAATAAATATAGAACTCAACTAACGCAACATGTGTAAAATTTTATATGCCAACAATTTAATATGCAACAAACAACATTTGTATAATTATTTATAATTTTTTTTAAATAAAAGCATATGTATGAAGGTATAAAACGCATGTGTTTTTCATACGCTCCAACTACACAACAACCAAGTGCAACTGCATGTTGCAATGGTTCCCCTGGGATGTAAAGAAACAGCTCTAGGACTAATACCCTTATGTATGATCAAATTTCGCTGTCTTCCCTTACAAAACATTATTTCTTTTCAGGGAGAACTGCTGGCTATGTGAGGATATGTTCAACTCTAGGACGGCTCTTGTGAAACACCTAGTCTCAGCCAAACACCGTCGACTGACTGTGCTATGCCCTTGGTGCCATGGCAAAACACGGACTTTCACTAAAGTTAGTGACTTGGAAGTGCACATGAAAACAGGTCACCCCGATATAAGTGTTCCTAGAGACAGATTCAGTAGACCCAATGGATTTTATTTTTCTATTTACCCTGCTGATTATGCCAAAATAGTGGAGTGTATTACAGCTTATGACAGTGATGCGGCATATGAGGTCCGAAAAGCTGTAAGTACTTGGACAGAGAGATTTCCAGACATGAAAGAATTGAAGGAAGAATGGAACAATGGATGGAAGGAAGGTGCCAGGATTGCCTCTGAAAGGAAGAAATCTCGAGAGCAATCAGTTCACAGGACAGTTGTAGAGCGTACTAAGTACAGTAGCGGAAAAGGAGAGACTCCGGATGGAGAAAGGGGTAGGAGAAGAGAACAAGCTAAGAAGACACAAGACAAAAGTGTGGATAAGACAGGAAGTCCAATAAAGAGGAAAGGAGATTTAGGTGAAACAGCGGGGAAAGAACAGTCAAGACTTAGTACAGACAGAGTTAATGATGAATTCGATACATATGTAGATGACATCGAACTTGGAGAATGGAATGAGCAGGAGTGTCAAATAACAGGACATGAAGGAGAAGAAAGTCGATATGGCGAAAGTTATCAGATGGTCAGGAGAGTAGAAACTGTAAGACCAGAAGCCGTAAGTACCGACAATGAGAGGCAGGTAGAAGAAGGTAGAAATAGACATGGTGACTCAGGCTTTGATGAAGCAAGAGACAGGCAGAGGCAGGTTGCTGCAGACGAACAAGGACAAGGTGCCGAGGCTAGACATATGAGAAGCTGTGGTATTGAGAATTCTAAAAGGGACCAAGCAAGAGCAGAGGGAGAAGAAATTTTAGAGACTACATGCAATGGGACAGACAGTGTGAGGGAAACAGGAGAAACGGTATTGGATAGGAGAGAGAAAATAGAACTTAATAGGCCAGCAGTGATCCAGAGAGCTGAGAGTGAAGATGGTTCCTCAACTTCTTCCAGTGCTTCAAGTACCTGCTCTAGTGCAGACATGTCGGGAGTAAATGAGGAGGGTATGCGGGCTAGGGCTTTCATGCTTCTTTTAAGAGGGGCTATGCCTGTATGCCCTCCAGCACAAAGGGATTGGCTGTCTGTGAATACAATCGATTTAAGCTACTTTGGACATTCATTAAGCTGGCCTCCTAAAAACTGGAGAAGCCTAACACCAGATCAGAAGTTAATGGAACATGAATATGCAGCAATGCTTTTGGAAAAGAGAAACGTTGATGACTTCCTTAATATTTCCAGGAAGGTACTTCTAGATAAGTATGCCTTTTTTGCTTTGGAAGGAGAAGGTAAACCGCAAGATGAGGGATCTGATGAAGATCAGATAGATGGGAAGATTCGTTAATACAATTTTACCTACATAAAGGGCTTAGTAAAGGGAGAAATAGAGGAATCTCGCACGTCGTGGAGTATACTAAGAAGTCTGGAACAGGCGGACAGGTGGACGGACACGGATGTTGTAACAAACATGCTTAATTCTAATGGAATTAAAGTGAAAATATGAACTTCTTCTTGCGTACTAAAACAAGTTTGATGTTTGTTCAGGGTTCAGAATTTCTGATCTGTTAATTTTATCATTATTGTGTGACCTTTAAGTTCTATTCAATATTACATGTTCATAGATATTTCTTGATAATGTTACAGGAACAGTCAAGATATTTTACTTTTTGGTGTATAGTTGATAATATATCAGTTTATAGAAGATATTGTGTCTGTTGTTAAACAGGTATAATCCAGGAGGATTATTTAATAAGGGAGGGGGAAGTGTAATATTATGCACACCTATACGTCAACCTGCCGAAACTGAAATCTAAGTACATTCAGTGTCTGTTTAAATAGCTGAAAGTGCTCCCCAATTAAGCTCCTTGTGTTAAAAGATGTGTAAATCTTGTTTCTTTTCTGAATGAAACGGTTATAAATTTATATCATATAACTGCAACACTGAGAGTTTGACGTGTCGCAAAAGTCCACATACCATGACGCTGAGAGTTTTACAGATCGCGGATACATAAAACATTTGCAGAAAATTTGCATTGTTTATTTTAATTTGAAGCGCCACCTTTACTTGTGTAAGTGTCCTTCGTAATAACTGTTAAATATGAAAGGTGTTTCCTGTTTATGTTAAAGGTTGTATACCACTAATACATATTATTATTGTGTTATCTGTTATTAAACTTGCAAACAATCCTGAAGCGTCAATTTTATTATAAAATTTCTGAGGAAGTATATATTTATGACGTAGGAACATTTTACATCTGAAATAATCTGATTGGCTGATATTTTGAATTTTTATGTAAGCTGGATTCTGATTGGATGGAACTGCCGAATAACGACTTGAGTCATGGAAAAGTATTCTGGCGCGGGGACATTTAAAAAACCTGAGAGCGCGGAATACCGGGGCTTTTCGTTTTCGGATCTCGGGAATAACATCAGCCATCTAAAACAAATATTTTAAATTTTGCTTACATTTTTAATTATATGGTGTGATTCACGAGTGGATTGGAGTCACAGAAGAAATGTAACTATACATTTTAACAACTAAAGACTTAAGGATACATATATTACTGATTTATAGTCAGTCTAACATTTACTAGCATATATTTAAACTTAGCATTTCTTTTATTTATCTTAAGTAAACAACAGATATTAATTAATTAGATAATAGTCGAATAAATACAGAAGTTGAAAACTATCAAATATATTTCTTGTACAAATTACCCACTGTCCTGTCCTGATAAATTTAACACAAATATATATATATATATGGCCGTACCTACTGAGACTGTGGCCGTTACCTACTGAGACTGTGGCCGTTACCTACGAAGACTGTGGCCGTTACCTACTGAGACTGTGGCCGTTACCTACTAAGATTTTGGCCGTTACCTACTGAGACTTTCACCGTTACCGATTGGGACTGTGGCTGTTACCTACTGAGACTTTGACCGTTACCTAATGAGACTGTGGCCGTTACATACTGAGACTGTGGCCGTTACCTACTGAGACTGTGGCCGTTACCTACTGTGATTGTGGCCTTTACATACTGAGACTGTGGCCGTTACCTACCAAGACTGTGGACGTTACATACTGAGACTGAGGCCGCTACCTACTAAGACTCTGGCTATTACCTTCCGAGATTTTGGCCGTTACCTACTGAGACTGTAGCCGTTAGCACCTGAGACTGTAATCATTACCTACTGAAACTGTGGCCGTTACCTTCTGAGATTGTGGACGCTAGATACTTAGACTGTAGCCTTTAGCTACTGAGATTGTGGACGCTAGATACTCAGACTGTAGCCGTTAGCTACTGAGACTATTGCCGCTAGATACTATGACTGTAGCCGTTAGCACCTGAGACTGTGGCCGTTACCTAATATGACTGTGGTCGTTACCTACTGAGACTGTGACCTTTACATACCAAGATTGTGGCCGTTTCCTACCGAGACTGTGGCCGTTACCTACTGAGACTGTAGCTGTTAGCACCTGAGAGTGTGGCCATTACCTACTGAGTCTGTGGCCGCTTCCTTCTGAGACTGTGGACGTTACCTACTGAGACTGTGGCCGTTACATACTGAGACTGTGGCCGTTACCTACTGAGACTGTGGCCGTTACCTACTGAGACTGTGGTTGTAACATACTGAGACTGTAGCCGTTACCTACAGAGACTGTGGCCGCTACCTACTGGGACTGTGGCTGTTACCTACCGAGTCTGTGGCCGTAACATACCTAGACTGTGGCAGTTACATACTGAGACTGTGGTCGATACATACTGAGAATGTGGCCGTTACATACGGAGACTGTGGCCGTTACCTACTGAGACTGTGGCCGCTTCCTACTGAGACTTTGGCCGTTACCTACCGAGACTGTGGCCTCTACCTACTGACACTGTTTTGTTTTTTTTTGTTTTTTTTTCTTCCAACATAAACCCATTTTTTAGCCTCGTCATAGGTTACATGGGGTCGAGGCCATACCCATGGCACCTTACAATATAATATAATATATGCTATGACTAAAATGAATAACAAAAGCATTTGAATGACAATATACAAAATCCTAAATAAAAATAATTATGACATATTGTCAAAAATGAGTAGCCTTATTTCCTTTGTGTTGAACTTAGAGTGACAAAGATATGTACAAATAAACAATGGTGTATAAAAAACTGACACATAATGCAGATGTTTGACTGTGATCCTTTTCTGAAACGTATCGTTAATTTTTGCACAAAAAATAAAATAAATGCTTGTACTTAATTTTTCAACTTCTTTTTTTCATTTATATTGTTATTGAAAGTAGGTACCTTATCATGTATTTTCGGTAAAAGATCTTACAACTGACCAGTAGCTCAATAGTTTATCTGTTGTTGTTGTAGATTTATATATATCCCAGGCTAATTTTAAGCTATTCTGGAAACCTTTAATGTTTGGATTTGTTTTATTAATCTTGCATAAAAATATGTATCTCTTATATTCTAATATTAATATGTCTAGATCATATTTATTGTTTTCTGAGCCTAATAGAACTTTAAATTTTGTAATCAAACAATTATACCCAATTTCAACTAATTTATCAGATACATACTGTTTTATTCTACTTAAATTTCGACATTCCCAAAATAAATGACTTAATGTTTCTTCTCGTTTCTTACAAAAGGTACACAAATTATTATCTTTAATACTCATTTTATGTAAAAGAGAATTTGTTGGCAGTATTCTATGTAGTATTCTTGTTTGTAGCCACTGAATATAAGAATCTTTAGTACATTTAAATACTCGGTTATAAATATTTTTCCAATCAATAGTGTTGTGCCCCGGAGAATGGGCTTCAAGGTTTCTGTTTCTGGTTTCAAGAGATGATTTGTTATGGACTGGTCAGGGCTATAATATCTTCAGTTGTACCTCAGTGACAAGTAAAGCATGGTCAGTTTTCTTTAATTTATTGCCGCAACTCACTTTAATTTCAATATGTCTGATAAATATATTTCATTTCAAAGTTAAACACAGAAGATAAGAAAACGCATCGATCTTCACGAATAAGACGACTGTATCACAGAGAGCAAAATAAATACAGTACAAGCTCACTATAAATTGATCTATGTTATTTACTTTAAAAATTCACCAAGTTGTTCCTGTACTAAACTAAAAGCTTATCAAAAATATCTCTAAAATCTTACTGTAAAATGCTGCATTATAATTTTAGATGTGCCCCCGTAAATTATATCTTAAGTTAAAATGCTGATAAAATTTGACAGAGATTGTGCCTTGGAAGTTGGAAATTTCTAGCTGAACTGACCTAGATTGTTTAGAAATCCGCCCTTTTATACCAAAAATAAGAAAATAACCAAAATTATGGTCAATCAGGGTTAATTTCGGTCACGTAACCCGTAACCAACTGGTTTGTGACCCAAAACTGTGACCAGTGACCCAAAACGGGTTGCAACCGAAATGGTCACAAATAACCGAAAATTAGACTTAAACAATTGAGAATTGAATCTTAAAATATAAGAAACAAATAAAAATGGGAAAATACAAAGACATATGTACCATAGGATTGAATCTGTAAGATTCTTTGACTTTATACATTATGTAGATTACAACGATAAATTCGTCTGCCTTAACAACGGATGTAAACAATCCCAATATGCACTGCGATTATGGAAATTCCAAACAGGAAGCAACAATGTGAAGTGAAAATTATCATGAAAACTAGAAAATTAAGGAAAGTCTAAGTGTTAACATGTTATCAGACTATAATATAAACATCTAGTGAATCGATTTAAAGTGGAATAATTGTCATACAAGTTCAAAAAGTGAAGGAATACAAATTATACTATAAGTAGCGGAAACCAATGACAGTTGTAAAATGTCAACAAGAAAATTACTTTAAAAAAACGAGCATGGAGTAGTGTGGTATGTTGTTGATCTGTCTATTTACCTTGATCAACACATATCTATGCAATTTTATGACTCGTTACTTGCAGCTTTTAACCATAACAGATAAACAAACATTAGAAGAAAATACACAGTTAAAAAGGTCATCAACATGTAGATGAAACCTTCAGCCTTGACATTGTAAGTTTCTGGATATAACACTACCCCCTCCTTTTGAGGCAAAACTCCGATTGCCAGCTTAACAGCCAAATGTTATTTATGTAAGTAGTTTTTAGTTTCTAAATGTTGAAAAATCAAACCATCCTGTTCAAATGACTTACTACATAATTAAACTAACACATGTAGTATGATAATAATCATTTAAACCAATGACTAGATAAAACATCAATGAATTAAATAGTTAAATAAATAACAACATGTATCAAGTAACAACAACGACTGAAATGATTAAATATCAACTGGAACTATTAAACAATACTTATTTCAGCCAAAATGTAATAATCATTTCAAATGTTTCTCAAGCAACTTCCAAGCTAGTTAAAATACTCAGTTAAATTTAAATCACTTCCTCATGTTCTAGCAAAATTATTATACCTTAAAAAAAATGCTACTAATATTTCAATTGCATTTTCAACTGTAAACATACTATTATCAAGCTTCGATAACAGTTCATGTCTATACGAAATGTTTTTAAGAAACAATGTCTTAGTTAAAAAAATGTTTCAGTTCACAAGAATGTTTTTTTTTTTTTTTTTAAGAATGATAGATCATATGAATATTTAAGTCATTAAGAAAGTTCTGTAACCAACTCTTCATGTCATAAGTCACTGTTAGTTACATAGTACCTATATTCATTATTGAAACTTCACAAATGTATCACAACTTTGCATACATGTGATAACTCCGGTAACTCACAACTGGATTTTCAGCTGGATTTTTAGCTTGAAAACTGGAATTTTTTTATCGACTTGTTTTCACAAAAAGAAAGACAAGAAGAACAGAAAAGAAAACTAATGAAGTGTTTTTTGTTAATACATAAAGGTTGCACCACATGCAAAAGGCATAATCTGTTCCCTTAGCACACTTTCTTATCCATTTATATTCAGATTCCCACTGATGATTGAATTTTTTTTCTTGTCTTTTGAATTTTAGCTTTTTGACCTGAGCCCTTACACAGATCCCATTTTGTGAAAAGTCTGGGATGTGTTTCCAGTTTCACCAGAATTTTTTTAACAAAATTACAAACGATTTTAAGATGTAAATTATGTTGATTCATTATAATTGTTGCTTTCAAAAGTAACCATGACAGAAATATTTAAGTCTTAGAGAAAAGTTAACTTTTTCAATGAAAAACTGGTACTTATAATTAAATAATGAACTCTTATCTTAATCAATCAATTGAATGTTGTAAGTTCGCCATATAAAGAGTCTCCAAGACACTGTTTTCTATAAATATTAAAATACGACGGGGTCGCGGAAATGTATGACAAACGGAACTTATCCGAGATTTTCACTCGCTGCCTTATGTTTAATGATCTAAATATTTGCTGAAATTGGTTTCCTACAATTTGTTAAGCTTGTCTTAAAACTACTTGACCCTTTCTTATAAATAAATCCGAGAAATAAAACAAAAATACCAAAAAGAATTTTAGTCATTTCCTTACACTGTTTAAAAGGTTGGAGTAACATTAGTAATGCATTGATGTTCAACCGTTTGCCTTTAAGATTTAGCATTTAATTAATTTGTTAAGTTGTACACAACAATTTTCTACTGGGTGTACATCCCCAATTGAATTATATTGACCCAATTCAACACCCGTTGATGGCTAAATGTGTTAATTGTGTATTGAGTGTCAACACAGGATTAATTCAATGAAAGTAGTAAAATGCGCTCTGATTGGTCAATGCTTTGAAGGTAGTATGTATTGATCGCCGTTTCCGAGTATAAGCTCCGCCCATAACCGGAGCTGAGCAAGTTATTGACGTCGGCAGATGAAAGATTTTTTTCTTCTTGATTTTAATAACGGGAATTTTTAATCAATACCGGGACAGCTGGAATTGATGTGGATTAACGGGACTTTCTTAAATCCCGCCGGGATATCACATGTATGACTTTGGTTTTTCTTGACTGTCTTTTATAAAGACCTAAATAGTAATAGTTTTTTAAGTTCATTGTTCCACACATCCTTCAGAATATCACTGTTCAGAGATTTTAACGTTTATTTAAAGTTTATTAAGTTACATGTTCCTAAAAAAAACATTGTCTTCGGTTAGTCTTCCTTTAAGAGTGTCTATTGTTGAACATCCTGTGAATAACATTTAAATGTTTATATTGTTGTTTTATGTATGTTTTCTTTTCACACTGTAATTATTGCTGTTCATTTTCTTTTATCGTTAACTTTTGTAACTGTGCTTTTTACTGGTGGTCTGTTTTCTTTCCCTTTCTCTTTAGTTTTCTCGGCCCCAATGTATTGCTCCATTTTTCTGTCAAATGTTCTTTCAATTCTGTTTAAACCAGAAAGGATTTGGCTCAGTGTCTGATCTTGGCATCTAACAGCCCTGCTGTTTCTGTCGATAGCATCAACGATAGCTTTGGTTGATTTCTCTAGAGCTTCAACCAGTGGGGAGAAGTTAACCACTGGAGCTGGGACTGGTATGACAGTTTCTTCTCTTGGTTTTTTGGCTTCCATCTCTGGCATGGAGGTTGTGGCATCCCTTTTCAGGTTTGCCCTAGGAGCACTGTTGGGCAAGTTGCATCCTGGGTCTTGAGACTCCATGAATAAAGGGTCTGAAGAATTGGCCGCCCCTATTAACTGTGGAAGTATATCTTCAAAACCAGGAGTTGATTTTTCGTCCAGTAAGGGGGTGTTTATCTGTAATACTGGAGTGCTGAGTTGATTAGTGAAACGTATCTGACCAAGTGTGCTTGTGGTTTTCTTATTGGATGAGGGAAGAAGGTCGCTGTAGTTGATGGTTTCAAAATTAGTCGGGGTTGTGGCACGGATCATTGGTTGACTGGTTTTGACTTCCATCTTTGGTAGGGACTGTGAGCTGGTGGTGGTAATGATAGTCGGCTGACTGGGTGTAACAGATGCAGTGACTGAAATTGGCAGTGGTCGTGCTGCGTATGCGGGGGTGACGGTGCTGACATGTTCCAGGGAGTCAAAGTTAACTGGCTTCTCCCTGGCCCAGCCTGGCAGCATCAGGTCTGCTTCATCTTCCTCGTCGAAGATGCTCTCATCATCCTCAAAGGGGTCTTCCTTTCTGAACCGCCTTAAGGATTCTTCCTTGGTAAGAACCTCAAAGTCACTGTCATTCACATACCTAGGGTTGGCGGACCTATTAAGGACGGTAGAATGATCCACACCACCCCTTTTTTGCACTGCCTCTCGGTGTGGACGGTATTGTTTTATATGCTTTACTAATGTCTCCTTGTCCTGGCATCTAAAATTGCATAGAGAGCAACTGTATGGCACCTGATCCATTGGTATATGATATTTTAGGACATGGGCAATAGTACGGCCTTTCCTGTCTATTTTAGAGCACCTTTTACATCTGTATGCTCTCCCGCGATACACAGCTCTCCCCTCTAATCCAGAAGCCTGTAATATAAAAACTGGGAGTTTCAGGTAAAATGACAAAACAAAGATTTAGCATGTCTCCACTGCTTCTACACTTAAAGGTAAATTGTTCGACAGTTCTCTGTGGTTTATGACTGTACAAGAGTAAGGATTCTACACTTGATGGTAAATGGTTCGACAGTTCTCTGTGGTTTATGACTGTACAAGAGTAAGGATTCTACACTTGATGGTAAATGGTTCGACAGTTCACTCTGGTTTATGACTGTATAAGAGTAAAGATATTCTTAGTACAAAAATATCAAGTATGAAATATATAAACATGAATCATCATATGAAAAGGGCTCTTGCGGTATACAGAGTACTGTTTCTGAAATATGAGATGATAAGGAAGTTTGTTATAATTTACAGTTGATAAGTTCCAAAGTGAATGCTAATGTTTTACAAGTAAACTCTAGTATTTGATTG
Organism: Cyclina sinensis; assembly: GCA_012932295.1. Lineage (NCBI taxonomy): Eukaryota > Metazoa > Mollusca > Bivalvia > Venerida > Veneridae > Cyclina > Cyclina sinensis. The sequence continues at coordinate 59,154,554 of JAAONU010000011.1, read as the reverse complement.
GTTGCCACAGTATTTCGTTATGACCTCTGCTATCCCTAAGTTTGCAGAAAACAGTTTGATACTCTATAGACTATCGTTCAGTAATCACCCTTACAGGCTTCGTTAAACACTGTACATGACATTTAGTTAAGAATTTGGTGGAGTCCTGCAACTGTTCAATTCATCTATGAATAGAACTTCTATTGAACTAAGAAGTATGTCTTTATAAGTTTACAAACACATCATAATTGGGTTTCATATGCACTGTTAACTTGTCATATCAAAATTCAGTTATCATTAAGTGGAATCTACTACCACATATACATGTAGACTACAACATTGCAATGCAGACCTCACAGTGTAGCTCTAAATTGTTTAAAAGTCAAATTCACTGGTTAGACTCTCTCTGAAGCAACAATAAGTTTTCAAATCAGTTTTATAAAGTTTATTAAGCTACAGTAAGTTCACAATTTGACAAAATTAAAGTGAAAGAAAAGCAGAATTTCATTTTTTTTCATACTATGTTGACACTTCATTAAATAATCCACTAAGCACTCATGTCACTATTGCCTTTTACAGCAGTTTGTTTCTTTTTCAGCTTTTTAATCCAGCTTGGGATTTGAGACCCTTCATATGGTTTGACTTTATCATGATGCACAAGTTTTTCTTTTCCATCTGCGTTTAATTGTATAATGTAGCTAATTGCTGATCTCTTTCCGATTATTAGGAATGGTCCATCATACTTTTTCTCCAGTTTTGACATCAGCCCTACTTTCTTTGATTCATGCAAATACCATACTAGATCTCCTATTTCGTACTTATGAAAAACTTGTTTACTGTCGTATATGGATTAACTTCTTTTAGCACTCGCTTGAAGGTAACGTCTTGCCACATCATGGGCATGTAACATCTTATTACGTAAGGACTCTATGTAATCGACATATTCAGGTGGTTCCTTGGTACCATTTGAAGCACTAAAGATCAAGTCTGACGGGAGTCGAATCTCACGACCAAGGCAGAGTAGGTTAGGAGTCAGCTTAGTTGAAGTGTTTGGAGTTGAGCGGTAAGCGCATGCCAGGCATTCTAGGTTTAAATCCCAGTCTTTTTGTTCTTCGGACAAATAGGCCTTTATCATTTTTATGAGAGTTGCATTAAAGCGCTCACATTGGCCGTTAGCTTTGGGGCGCCTTGGGCTAGTACGTGTTTTCCTTATCTCTAACATTTGACAGAGATTTTGGAAAACTTTACTTTCAAAGGTGCTACCTTGATCACTATGAATAGAAAGTGGTGTTCCCCACCTGGCTATAAAGTGGTTCAAAACTTTTGAGGCACACTCCTCTGCAGATAGACTAGTCATGGGTACAATTTCAACGTATTTAGTGAAATGATCAGTTAACGTTAAGATGTATCTATTTCCACGTGGGGTTATTGGTAGGGGTCCCATATAATCTATTGCCAATGTGTCCCAAGGGGCTCCACTGGGTAGATGTCCCATGGGTGCCTTAGGGGTTTTCTTTGGGATCTTATCTGCTGCACATACATCACATTTACGGATATATATGTTGATGTTCCCTAAAGTTGAACCAGTAGTACCTTTGGGCTGTTTTTTCCTTTGTTTTCTTTGTGCCCAAGTGTCCTGATAACAGGGAATCATGCATTTGATACATAACTTCATTTTTGAGGACTCTGGGAAGTATAAGTTGTCTGTATTCATCAGTTTCATTTACTTTTTTGTAAACTTTCCATAAAACATCATCCTGAATGTAAAGATTTTCCCAAATTATCCAGTAATGCCTTGTGGCTGGACTTTGAATGGACATCTCTTCTTTAGATGGTTTACAGCTTTTGAATTTAGATTTCCATATTGGGGAAATATCCGGATCTTCTTTCTGTAAAGAAGAGATTTCAGCCCTAGATCTTACAAACAACCAGCTTGAGAGCTCCTTCTGTTTCTCTAGAGCACTGGAGGTTCCTGCGACTGGTTCGTTACTGTCTCTAGCCACTTGTATTTTTAAACTGAGGTTGCTTGACGATTCTGTGTTATACAGATCTTGCTTTTTCTGTATATGCTTGTCAGATTTAGCTAGTACCATGTCTTCTGCCCTCTTTCTGCACTTTTTGCATGGGCCACATTTTAATGGTTCACTGGTATCTACTTCTGCGCAAGTACAGTCCCTTGGATTTAAACTACGTGAAAGTGCGTCACAGTGGCTTTGTTTCCTTCCCGCCCTATACTCTATCCCAAAGTCATATGCTGCTAGGATTTCAATCCAACGTGCAATTTTTCCACTTGGTTCCTTCAAACTAAATAACCAAACTAGGGCTTGGTGGTCAGTACGTACGGTGAACCTTCTTCCTAGCAAATACTGCCTAAAATACTGAACAAAGTAAACAACTGCTAACAACTCCCTTTCGGTAATGCAGTAGTTTCTTTCAGCTTTATTGCAGGACCGGCTGGCATAAGCAAGAACTCTCTCTCTACCACCTTGAACTTGTTGAAGGACAGCACCTATACCAATTCCAGACGCATCTACATCGAGCAAAAAATTTCCACCATCATTAAGTGGATAGCCCATTACATCTGAACTCACAAGAGCATCTTTTATTGCCTGGAATGAATGACTCTTCACATGCTAAATCCCAAGTAAAAGTTTTATTCTTCTTTGTCAGGTCTATTAATGGTCTCGCAATATTTGCAAATCCTTTTACAAATCGCCTATAATAGGACCCAGTTGCTACAAACTGTTTAACAGCCTTTGGATTTTCTGTTCTAGGCCATTGCAAGATTTTGGCTATATTCATAGGGTCTGGTTTGACTCCATCTTTGGTAACCACGTGGCCTAAAAAGACAACTTCTGTTTGCAACAGGTTACACTTTTCTGGTTTCAACTTAAGACCTGCTACTTTTATTCTGTCTAGTACTTCACTAACTCTGAGAATATGTTCTTCGAAGGTTCTTCCATAAACAATAATATCATCTATATAGACTAGACATGTGACCCACTGTAGACCTTGTAGCGCTAATTCCATAGTGCGTTGGAAAGTACTGGCCGCATTATTTAAACCAAAGGGCATCCTGATCATCTCGAAATGACCAAATTTACATACAAAGGCACTTTTCGGTATGTCTTCTCTTTTAAGAGGAATCTGAAAGTACCCACTGGTTAGATCAAAACTACTGAACAGGCTCGAACCAGCAACTGCATCAAGACAATCCTGTATTCTAGGTAAAGGAAAAGCGTCTGGCTTGACTAAGGCATTTACCTTTCTGTAATCAACACATGGTCTTATAGCACCTGATTTCTTTCGTACAAGGATTATTGGTGAGGCCCAGGGAGATGTACTTTTCTGTATCACGCCTTTCTTGAGAAGATCTTCTATTGCTCCCTTTTCTTCTGCAGCATATGCTAAAGGTACTCTTCTTGGTCTTTGCTTTATTGGCTTGGCATCCCCTGTATTTATTGGGTGTTCAGTTAAATTAGTCAACCCAATGTATCAATCATTTTTTGAAAAGGTATCTTGATACTTCACTAACAGGCCGGCCAGAACCTCTTTTTCATAGTTTGACTTGTTTTCGCTTGATTTTTCATATAGCGTTTTTAGATGCTCAGGTACACTGCTTGGTGGGGCTTTTTCAAAAGCTACACCTTTAACTAAAGGTTCTGGACCTAAGTTGGCTTGAATTCTTCTTACTCTACAGGTATGATTTTCAGCTTCACTTTCCTTTTCTTGTAATATGCTCATTACCTGATCTATAGTTTCAGCTTGAGCTACTACAGCATTCTGTCTAAGAACTATTTCTTCAGGAAAGGGGTTCATGACTCGTACTTTACAGGTTGGTGCTTGATTAATATTCACTAACGTCGAGGCCATAAGTAAGCGGTAATTTTCTTTGAAGTTTTCTATTGGTTCTACTAAGTAATCTGTATGTGTGGTGGCATCATCATCGTCTTGCCTCTCCACATATACATCTATCACAACTTCAGAATTTCCAGGTATCTCAATGTTATCAGCTACTGTCACTGTTCTGGCTTTTTGAAACCCTCCAACCTTTATGCATGGTATCTCTACTCCATCAAGAACAATCTTATTTTTACTCAATAGGATATCAGCTGGACCTTTCTCACTATTCATCAATACATCATATCCCAGAAGAGCATCATCCTCTATTTCTGCTACAATAGCTTCTTTAATGATCTCTAATGGGCCTAATGTTAACTGAAATGTCGCCTTGCCCCTCTCAACTATGGGCAGCCCCCCAGCTCCCTTTAGGCATGCGGCTTTCTCAAGTTTAGGTCTCCGTGTTTCCTCTATTCCCTCAAAAACTCTGTTTGAAATGATTGTCTTTGATGCACCAGTCTCTTCGGAGGCGTGGGTTCGAATCCCACCGCTGCCACCAAAGAGTGTTGTGCCCCGGAGAATGGGCTTCAAGGTTTCTGTTTCTGGTTTCAAGAGATAATTTGTTATGGACTGGTCAGGGCTATAATATCTTCAGTTGTACCTCAGTGACAAGTAAAGCATGGTCAGTTTTCTTTAATTTATTGCTGCAACTCACTTTAATTTCAATATGTCTGATAAATATATTTCATTTCAAAGTTAAACACAGAAGATAAGAAAACGCATCGATCTTCACGAATAAGACGACTGTATCACAGAGAGCAAAATAAATACAGTACAAGCTCACTATAAATTGATCTATGTTATTTACTTTAAAAATTCACCAAGTTGTTCCTGTACTAAACTAAAAGCTTATCAAAAATATCTCTAAAATCTTACTGTAAAATGCTGCATTATAATTTTAGATGTGCCCCCGTAAATTATATCTTAAGTTAAAATGCTGATAAAATTTGACAGAGATTGTGCCTTGGAAGTTGGAAATTTCTAGCTGAACTGACCTAGATTGTTTAGAAATCCGCCCTTTTATACCAAAAATAAGAAAATAACCAAAATTATGGTCAATCAGGGTTAATTTCGGTCACGTAACCCGTAACCAACTGGTTTGTGACCCAAAACTGTGACCAGTGACCCAAAACGGGTTGCAACCGAAATGGTCACAAATAACCGAAAATTAGACTTAAACAATTGAGAATTGAATCTTAAAATATAAGAAACAAATAAAAATGGGAAAATACAAAGACATATGTACCATAGGATTGAATCTGTAAGATTCTTTGACTTTATACATTATGTAGATTACAACGATAAATTCGTCTGCCTTAACAACGGATGTAAACAATCCCAATATGCACTGCGATTATGGAAATTCCAAACAGGAAGCAACAATGTGAAGTGAAAATTATCATGAAAACTAGAAAATTAAGGAAAGTCTAAGTGTTAACATGTTATCAGACTATAATATAAACAACTAGTGAATTGATTTAAAGTGGAATAATTGTCATACAAGTTCAAAAAGTGAAGGAATACAAATTATACTATAAGTAGCGGAAACCAATGACAGTTGTAAAATGTCAACAAGAAAATTACTTTAAAAAAACGAGCATGGAGTAGTGTGGTATGTTGTTGATCTGTCTATTTACCTTGATCAACACATATCTATGCAATTTTATGACTCGTTACTTGCAGCTTTTAACCATAACAGATAAACAAACATTAGAAGAAAATACACAGTTAAAAAGGTCATCATCATGTAGATGAAACCTTCAGCCTTGACATTGTAAGTTTCAGGATATAACACTAGGTTCATTAATAAATTCATCATTCCATTTTTTCTGACTTGTAGGTATATCTTCATTATTACTTATCGTTTTATAAACAAACTGATTTGTGTTTTGTTTCAACAATAGTGGTTTTAGGTAACAGTTCATACATGGATTGTTATATTCAGCACCTAAGCTATACTCTACAGGGAATTTTAATGTTTTTATGAATGATGTTAGTGATTTTTGTAATCCCATTATATTTAGAAAATTTAGTTTTTTTCCAAATAACCTGTTCTAAGTATTAAATGCCAACAAAACCCCTCTCCTATCAATAATATATTTAACATATCTTATACCTCTATTAAATAGTTCAGGCAAATATATATGTTGTTTATTAATGAGGAAAGAGCTATTATAGAATAGGGGCAAGTCAAGTTGTTCTTCTGTTGTTTCAATTTTATATTTATTTATATAACATTTATAAGCTACTAATACATCTTTCCAAAAGTCATTTTTTAATCTTGGTATAATTGCTTCACAGTACATTGATCCTACACATAATAATTTATCAATGTTAAACATTACTTTTACTAATTTATAGCATTTGCTATCTCCATGTAGAATATAATTTCTTATCCATTTTACTTTAAGACTATATATAAAACTTGTAATATCTACCATTTTTAAACCTCCCTCTGTGTAATCTTTAATTACTATTGACTGTTTTATTTTAGCTTTTCCGTCCCACAAAACATCGACGAGGCATTTTGAAAGTTTATTTAAAAAATCCTTCCTTGGGTTAGGCAAGCTAAAAAATAAATGCGTTAGGAGTGGTAATAACAACGACTTTATTACAACTATTCTTCCCAGTGGAGTTAACCTCCGCCGTTTCCAGTATTGTATGAACTTATTTATTTTTATTATTTTACCGTCGAAATTTAGGCTCAACGTGTTATTTAGATTAACATCAAATACCATACCTAACATTTTAAATTGAGTTTCACCCCATGATAGTTTCCAGCGAGTTTTAATTGATCTTGTACTATATTTAAGAGAACCAATCCAAATAACTTTAGTTTTGTCAAAGTTAACTTTTAATCCAGATATAAATGAGAAATAATTGAGGGTATCAAGAGCAGTATCTAAAGATTTTTTGCTTCCGTCTAGTAACAATGATGTGTCATCTGCAAATTGAGCTGTTTTATATTCTTCCTCTTCAATTTTTATTCCTTTAATATCTGAGCTATTTCTAATCTTTATGGCTAAAATCTTTGCACATAATATGAAAATATACGGTGAAATTGGATCCCCTTGTCTACAACCCCTGCCAACTTCGAAAAATTCTGAATTAAAACCATTAATTTGTACACAAACTTCAGTATTATACAAAAAAAGTCTTATCCATTTTCTGATCATATACTCAAAATTGTAGAATAGCATAGTTTCTTCAATAAAATCAAAAGATAAGGAGTCAAAAGCTTTTTCAAAATCTATTAGCATTACTAAACCTGGAATTTTGTTATTTTCAGTAAAATTCATTATATCATACAATAAACGTGTATTTTCACCAATGTATCTACCTTTTATAAAACCTGTCTGATCCTTTGAAACTAGAGAGTTAAGAACAGTTTTTAGTCTATTTGCAATACTTCCGGTTGCCAGTTTATAAACAACATTTAATAATGTTATAGGTCTCCAGTTTTTTAAGTATTGTTTTGGCTTATTTTCTTTTGGAATACATGTTATTGTTCCTAATTTTATATTTCTTGAAAATTTTCCTAACATAAAAGCATGATTTATAGACCTTAAAACAAACTTACCCATTTTACACCAAAACATTTTGTAAAAATTCACACTGAACCCATCACATCCTGGGCTTTTGTCATTTTTCATATTTTTTAATGTTAAAGTAATTTCATCCAAAGTTAAAAGACCTTCTAGTTTGTCTGCCTGATCATTTTGTAATTTGCTCACAGGGCAATTTTTTAAATAGTCTGTTAAATTAATTTTATCCACTAAATTTTGTTTACTATACAGATTTTCATAATAATCACTAGTTTCTTTTAAAATTTCATTCTGTTCGTATATCTTACTTCCATCTTCCTTTTCTAAATAATGAATTGTTTTATTTATCACATGCTGTTTTTCTAAGGTGCAAAAATATTGAGTGACCTTTTCCCCATTATCGACCCAGTTTGATCTGGAACGTATAAAGGAACCTTTCAATTTAAAATCTCTTAATTCCTGGAGTCTATTTTGTAGTTCTAATAAAGTTTCCTTATTTTCTTCTGTTAAGTTAGATTCTATATCTGCAATTTCTGATAATAATTGACTTTCATATGTTTTCCTTTCTTTAGATTTATGACTGGCATATGATATAGTTTTACCCCTAATTTCCATCAATAAAGTTTCTAAGAAGAGTTCATCATTTATAACAAAATGTATATTTTCTATTTTAAGTATATTTTCTAAATTATAAACTGGCAAACAGTACTGCATAATAATCTTATCAATTAGTTTATTTATAGATTCAACATACATCTTGTCATTTAATAGAGAATTATTAAACTTCCAAAAGCCTTTACCATGTCTAATTAATGAAAAATTTAAATTTAAAAGGACTGAAGAATGATCTGATTTATAGCTAATGTCTATGTTACATTCTATAACCTTATCAACTAATGTGTTGGAAATTAAAAAGAAATCTAATCTTCCTTGCTGTAGTGGATTTAATCTTCTCCATGTAAATTTCTTGATATTATCATGTAAAACTCTGAAAGGATCTACAAGAAATCTAGACTCCATTTTGTCCAATAAAAATTTTCTTGCCTTTACATGATGCGCAGTAGACCTATAATTATCATAATCAATTTGTGGATCAACAACAAGGTTATAATCTCCACACATTATCAAATTATTACAGGTACTATATGAATCAACAATTTTAAAAATATCTCTAAAAATGATGGACTATCAAAATTTGGTGAATATAAATTAACTAATATAAAGTTAGTATCTTGAAATTTTAAATGCATAGATAAAAAAGATCCAGGTCTGTCTGTATTTATGTCATTTATCTCTATATCTAAGTTTCTTTTAAATAATATTGCTACACCTTCTGAATTTGACTTTCCATGGCTAAAGAAACAGTTTCCATTCCACTCTGTATAAATTGTTTTCTCCATCTCTTGTGTAAAATGTGTCTCTTGCAAACATAAAATATCAACCTTCTTTCCTTTAAAAAAATCAAAAATATCAGTCCTCTTTCTTTGAGCTCTTAACCCCCGGCAATTGTAAGAATATATACATAAATTATTCATCCTGACAATTTAATGCAAAAAAAAATATTCTCTCTATAATCTTTAAAAGATGACAACTAGAAGTACCAATCAGTATTTTTATACCTACATATGATTTTTGTACAAAATATGCAAACATTAAAAACATGAATATCTTAAGTACTCATGTAACAGTTTTAAAGGACAACAGTCTATTAAAAAATATAAACATCTGCATAATAACAAGTGATGAAATAAATTTGATGGAGTCAAAGGTTTTACAAAAACTGAGGATTTCCTACTGACACTGTTGCCGTTACCTACTGAGACTGAACGCCGTATCATACTGAGACTGTAGCCGTTACCTCCCGAGACTGTGGCCGTTACATACTGAGACTGTGGCCGTTTTATACTAAGACTGTGGCCTTTACCTACTGAGACTGTGGCCGTTACCTACTGGGAGTGTGGCCATCCCCTACTAAGACTGTGGCCGCTTCCTTCTTAGACTGTGGACGTAACCTACTAAGACTGTGGCCGTTACATACTGAGACAGTGGCCGTTACCTACTGAGACTGTTGCTGCAACCTACAGAGACTGTGGCCGTTACCTACTGAGATTGTGGCCATATCCAACTGAGACTGTGGCAGCTTCCTTCTGAGACTGTGGACGTGACCTACTAAGACTGTGGCCGTTACATACTGAGACAGTGGCCGTTACCTACTTAGACTGTGGCCGTTATCTACTGACACTGTGGCGTTACCTACTGAGATTGAAGCCGTTACCAACTGAGACTGTGGCCGCTACCGACTGAGAATGTGGCCGTTACCTACCGAGACTGTGACCGTTACATACTGAGACTGTGGCCGTTTCATACTGAGGCTGTGGCCGTAACATACCGAGACTGTGGTCGTCACATATTGAGACTGTGGCTGTTACCTACCGAGACTGTGGACGTTACCTACTGAGGCTGTGGCCGTTATCTACTGAGACTGTGGCGTTACCTACTGAGATTGTAGCCGTTACCTACTGAGACTGTGGCCGCTACCGACTGAGAATGTGGCCGTTACCTACCGAGACTGTGGCCGTTACATATTGAGACTGTGGTCGTCACATATTGAGACTGTGGCCGTTACCTACCGAGACTGTGGACGTTACCTACTGAGGCTGTGGCCGTTAAATACTGAGACTGTGGCCGCTTCCTCATGAGTCTGTGACCGCTACCTACTGAGATTGTGGCCGTTACCTTCTGAGACTGGCCGTTACCTATTGAGACTGTGGCCGTTACCTACAGAGACTGTGGCCGTTTCCTTCTGAAACTGTGGCCGTTACCCAATAAGACTGTGGCCGTTACCTACTGAGACTGTGGTCGTTACCTACTGAGACTTTGGCCGTTACCTACTGAGACTGTGGCTGTTACCTACTGGGAATGTGGCCGTTACCTACTGAGACTGTGGGCGTTACCTACTGAGACTGTAGCAGTTACTTACATATTGAGACTGTAGCCGCTAGCTCCTGAGAATGTTGCCTTTACCTTCTGAGACTGTAATCGTTACCTACTGACACTGCGGCCGTTACATACTGAGTCTTTGGCCGTTACATATTGTGACTGTGGCCGTTACATGCTTAGAATGTTGCCGTTACATACTGAGACTGTTGCCGTTACATACTAGATAGAGGGCGTTACCTACAGAGACTGTCGCCGTTACATACTGAGACTGTGGTCGTTGCATACTGAGACTGTGGCTGTTACATACCAATAGTTTGGTAGTTACCTACTGAGACTGTGGCCTTTACATACTGAGATTGTGGTCGCTTTATTCTGAGACTGTGGCCGCTTCTTTCTGAGATTGTGGACGTTACCTTTTGAAACTGGCCGTTACCTATATAGACTGTGTACGTTACCTACATAGACTTTGGCCATTTTCTTCTGAAACTGTGGCCGTAACCTACTGAGACTGTGGCCGTTACCTACTGGGACTGTGGCCGTTACCTTAAGAAACTTTGGCCGTTTCCTACAGAGACTGTGGCCGTTACGTACCGGGTCTGTGGCCGTTACCTACTGAGACTGTGGCAATTACCTTCTGAGACTGTAGCAAATTCTTACTGAGACTGTAGCCGCTAGCTCTTGAGACTGTTGCCATTACCTACTGAGACTGTAGCCGTTACCTTCTGAGACTGTGGCCGTTACCAACTGAGACTGTGGCCGTTACCTACTGAGACTTTAACCGTTAGCTACTGAGACTGTGACCGCTTCCTTCTGAGACTGTGGACGTTACCTACTAAGACTGTGGCCTTTACATACTGAGACTGTTGCCGTTTCCTACCAAAACTGTGGACGTTCCATACTGAGACTGTGGTCGTTACCTACTAAAACTGTGGCCGTTACCTACCGAGACTGTGGCCGTTACCTACTGAGTCTGTAGCCGTTAGCACCTGAGACTGTAGACATTACTTACTGAGACTGTGGCCGTTACCTTCTGAGATTGTGGACGCTAGATACTTAGACTGTAGCCGTTAGCTACTGAGATTGTGGACGCTAGATACTCAGACTGTAGCCGCGATCTACTGAGACAATTGCCGCTATATACTGAAACTAGCGGCCACAGTCTCAGTAGCTAACGGCCACAGTTTTAGTAGGTAACGGCCACAGTCTCAGGTGCTTACGGCTAAAGTCTCAGCATGTAGCGACAATAGTCAGTCGTTAGCACCTGAGACGGTGTCCGTAACCTACTAAGACTGGGGCCGTTAGCTACCGAAACTGTGGTCGCTAGTAACTGATACTGTAGCCGTCCGCTACTGACATGGTGGCCGCTAGCTACTGATACTGTAGCCGCAAGCTCCTGAGACTGTGGCCGTTACCTTCTGAGACTGTGGCCGTTACCTTCTGAGATAGTGGACGCTAGATGCTTAGACTTTAACCGTTAGATACTGAGACTGTGGCCGCTAGATACTGAGACTGTAGCCGTTAGCACCTGAGACTGTGACCGTTACCTAAAAAGACAGTGGCGGTTAGCTACTGAGACTGTGGCCGCTAGTTACTGAGACTATTGCCGCTAGATACTTAGACTGTAGCCGTTAGCTACTGAGACTGTGACCGTTACCTACATAGACTGTTGCCGTTTCCTTCTGAAACTGTGGCCGTTACCCAATTAGACTGTGGCCGTTACCTACTGAGACTGTGGCCGTTACCTACTGAGACTTTGGCCGTTACCTACTGAGACTGTGGCTGTTACATAGTGGGGCTGTGGCCGTTACCTACTGAGACTGTGGGCGTTACCTACTGAGACTGTAGCAGTTACTTACACATTGAGACTGTAGCCGCCAGCTCCTGAGACTGTTGCCTTTACCTACTGAGACTGTAACCGTTACCTATTGAGACTGTTGCCGTTACCTACTGAGACTTTGGCCGTTACCTACTGAGAGTGTGGCCGCTACCTACTGAGAATGTGGACGTTACCTACCGAGAATGTGGACGTTACATACTGAGACTGTGGCCGATACATATTGAGACTGTGGCCGTTACATGCTGAGAATGTGGCCGTTACATACTGAAACTGTGGCCGTTACATACTTAGATTACGGGCGTTGCCTACAGAGACTGTGGCCGTTACATACTGAGACTGTGGTCGTTACATACTGAGACTGTGTCCGCTACCTACTGAGACTGTGGCCGTTACCTTCTGAGACTGTGGCCGTTACCTACTGAGACGGTGTCCGTAACCTACATAGACTTTGGCCATTTCCTTCTGAAACTGTGGCCGTAACCTACTAAGACTGTGGCCGTTACCTACTGGGACTGTGGCCGTTACCTTAAGAACTTTTGGCCGTTAACTGCTGAGACTGTGGTCGTTACATACTGGGTCTGTGGCCGTTTCTACTGAGACTGTGGTCATTACCTACTGAGACTGTAGCAATTACTAACCGAGACTGTTGCCACTAGCTCTTGAGACTGTTGCCGTTACCTACTGAGACTGTAGCCGTTACTTCTGAGACTGTGACCGTTACCTACTGAGACTGTGGCCGTTACCTACTGAGACTTTGGCCGTTACCTACTGAGACTGTGGCCGCTTCCTTCTGAGACTGTGGACGTTACCTACTAAGACTGTGGCCTTTACATACTGAGACTGTGGCCGTTACCTTCTGAGATTGTGGACGCTAGATACTTAGACTTTAACCGTTAGATACTGAGACTGTGGCCATTACCTACCGAAACTGTGGCCGTTACCTACTGAGACTGTAGCCGTTAGCACCTGAGACTGTGGTCATTACCTACTGAGACTGTTGCCGTTACCTTCTAATATTGTGGACGCTAGATACTTAGACTGTAGCCGTTAGCTACTGAGACTGTGGACGCTAGATACTCAGACTGTAGCCGCAAGCTCCTGAGACTGTGGCCGTTACCTACTGAGACTGTGTCCGTTACCTTCTGAGATTGTGGACGCTAGATACTTAGACTTTAACCGTTAGATACTGAGACTGTGGCCGCTAGATACTGAGACTGTAGCCTTAAACACCTGAGACTGTGACCGTTACCTAATAAGACAGTGGCAGTTAGCTACTGAGACTGTGGCCGATAGTTACTGAGACTATTGCTGTTTGATACTTAGACTGTAGCCGTTAGCTACTGAGACTATTGCCGCTAGATACTGAGACGGTGGCCGTTAGCTACTGAGACTATTGCGCTAGATACTGAGACTGTCGCCGTTAGGACCTGAAACTGTGGCCGGTACCGACTGAGACTATGACCGTTACCTGCTGAGAATGTGACCGTTACCTACTGAGGCTGTGGCCGTTACCTACTAAGACTGTGGACGTTACCTACTGAGACTGTGGCGGTTACCTACTGAGACTGTGGCCGTAACCTACGGAGAGTGTGGCCGTTACCTACTGAGACTGTGGCCGCTTCCTTCAGAGACTGTGGACGTTACCTACTGAGACTGTGGCGTTACATACTGAGATTGAGGACGTTAGATACATAGACTAAAGCCGTTACCTACTAAGACTGTGGACGTTACCTAGAAAGACTGTGGCTGTTACCTACCGAGACTGTGGTCGTAATCTACTGAGACTGTGTCCTTTACATACTGAGACTGTGGCCGCTTCCTTCTGAGACTGTGGCCGCTACCTACTGAGACTGTGGCCGTTACCTTCTGAAACTGTGGCCGTTACATACTGAGACTGTGGCCGTTACCTTCATAGACTGTGGCCATTTCCTTCTGAAACTGTGGCCGTTACCTACTAAGACTGTGGCCGTTACCTACTGGGACTGTGGCCGTTACCTTCTGAGAGTTTGGCCGTTACCTACTGAGACTGTGGCCGTTACATACTGGGTCTGTGGCCGTTACCTACTGAGACTTTGACCATTACCTACTGAGAATGTGACCGTTACCTTCTGAAACTGTGGCCGTTACCCAATTAGACTGTGGCCGTTACCTACTGAGACTGTGGCCGTTAGCTACTGAGACTTTGGCCGTTACCTACTGAGACTGTGGCTGTTACATACTGGGGCTGTGGCCGTTACCTACTGAGACTGTGGGCGTTACCTACTGAGACTGTAGCATTTACTTACATATTGAGACTGTAGCCGCCAGCTCCTGAGACTGTTGCCTTTACCTACTGAGACTGTAACCGTTACCTATTGAGACTGTTGCCGTTACCTACTGAGACTTTGGCCGTTACCTACTGAGAGTGTGGCCGCTACCTACTGAGAATGTGGACGTTACCTACCGAGAATGTGGACGTTACATACTGAGACTGTGGCCGATACATATTGAGACTGTGGCCGTTACGTGCTGAGAATGTGGCCGTTACATACTGAAACTGTGGCCGTTACATACTTAGATAACGGGCGTTGCCTACAGAGACTGTGGCCGTTACATACTGAGACTGTGGTCGTTACATACTGAGACTGTGTCCGCTACCTACTGAGACTGTGGCCGTTACCTTCTGAGACTGTGGCCGTTACCTACTGAGACGGTGTCCGTAACCTACATAGACTTTGGCCATTTCCTTCTGAAACTGTGGCCGTAACCTACTAAGACTGTGGCCGTTACCTACTGGGACTGTGGCCGTTACCTTAAGAAACTTTGGCCGTTACCTACTGAGACTGTGGTCTTTACATACTGGGTCTGTGGCCGTTTCTACTGAGACTGTGGTCATTACCTACTGAGACTGTAGCAATTACTAACCGAGACTGTTGCCACTAGCTCTTGAGACTGTTGCCGTTACCTACTGAGACTGTAGCCGTTACTTCTGAGACTGTGACCGTTACCTACTGAGACTGTGGCCGTTACCTACTGAGACTTTTGCCGTTACCTACTGAGACTGTGGCCGCTTCCTTCTGAGACTGTGGACGTTACCTACTAAGACTGTGGCCTTTACATACTGAGACTGTGGCCGTTACCTACCAAGACTGTGGACGTTACATACTGAGACTGTGGCTGTTACCCACTAAAACTGTGGCCATTACCTTCCGAGACTGTGGCCGTTACCTACTGAGACTGTAGCCGTTAGCACCTGAGACTGTGGTCATTACCTACTGAGACTGTGGCCGTTACCTTCTAATATTGTGGACGCTAGATACTTAGACTGTAGCCGTTAGCTACTGAGACTGTGGACGCTAGATACTCAAACTGTAGCCGCAAGCTCCTGAGACTGTGGCCGTTACCTACTGAGACTGTGGCCGTTACCTTCTGAGATTGTGGACGCTAGATACTTAGACTTTAACCGTTAAATACTGAGACTGTGGCCGCTAGATACTGAGACTGTAGCATTAAACACCTGAGACTGTGACCGTTACCTAATAAGACAGTGGCAGTTAGCTACTGAGACTGTGGCCGATAGTTACTGAGACTATTGCTGCTTGATACTTAGACTGTAGCCGTTAGCTCATGAGACTATTGCCGCTAGATACTGAGACGGTGGCCGTTAGCTACTGAGACTATTGCGCTAGATACTGAGACTGTCGCCGTTAGGACCTGAAACTGTGGCCGGTACCGACTGAGACTATGACCGTTACCTGCTGAGAATGTGACCGTTACCTACTGAGGCTGTGGCCGTTACCTACTAAGACTGTGGACGTTACCTACTGAGACTGTGGCGGTTACCTACTGAGACTGTGGCCGTAACCTACATTACTGAGATTGAGGACGTTAGATACATAGACTAAAGCCGTTACCTACTAAGACTGTGGACGTTACCTAGAAAGACTGTGGCTGTTACCTACCGAGACTGTGGTCGTAATCTACTGAGACTGTGTCCTTTACATACTGAGACTGTGGCCGCTTCCTTCTGAGACTGTGGCCGCTACCTACTGAGACTGTGGCCGTTACCTTCTGAAACTGTGGCCGTTACATACTGAGACTGTGGCCGTTACCTTCATAGACTGTGGCCATTTCCTTCTGAAACTGTGGCCGTTACCTACTAAGACTGTGGCCGTTACCTACTGGGACTGTGGCCGTTACCTTCTGAGAGTTTGGCCGTTACCTATTGAGACTGTGGCCGTTACATACTGGGTCTGTGGCCGTTACCTACTGAGACTTTGACCATTACTTACTGAGAATGTGACCGTTACCTTCTGAGGCTGTGGCCGTTACCTATTAAGACTGTGGACTTTACCTACTGAGACTGTGGCCGTTCCCTACTGAGACTTTGGCCTTAACCTACTGAGACTGTGGCTGTTACCTACTGAGACTTTGGCGGTTACCTACTGAGACTGTGGCCGTTACCTAAGGAGAGTGTGGCTGTTACCTACTGAGACTATTGCCGCTTCCTTCAGAGACTGTGGCTGTTGCCTACTGAGACTGTGGCGGTTACCTACTGAGACTGTGGCTGTTACCTACTGAGACTGTGGCTGTTGCCTACTGAGACTGTGGCGGTTACCTTCTGAGACTGTGGACGTTACCTACTGAGAGTGTGGCGGTTGCCTACTGAGACTGTGGCGGTTACCTACTGAGACTGTGGCTGTTGCCTACTGAGACTGTGGCGGTTACCTACTGAGACTGTAGCCGTTACCTAAGGAGAGTGTGGCCGTTACCTACTGAGACTGTGGCCGCTTCCTTCCTAGACTGTGGACGTTACCTACTGAGACTGTGGCGTTACATACTGAGACTGTGGACGTTACCTACTAAGGGTGTGGCCGTTACCTACCAAGACTGTGGTCGTTAGCACCCGAGACTGTGGTCATTACCTACTGAGACT
The DNA here is from genome assembly GCA_012932295.1 of Cyclina sinensis. Taxonomy (NCBI): domain Eukaryota; kingdom Metazoa; phylum Mollusca; class Bivalvia; order Venerida; family Veneridae; genus Cyclina; species Cyclina sinensis. The sequence goes on along the minus strand of JAAONU010000011.1, from coordinate 59,137,438 downwards.
GTGACCGTTATCTACTTAGATTGTGGACGCTAGATACTTAGACTGACGCCGTTACCTACTAAGACTGTGGACGTTACCTTGTAAGACTGTAGCCATTAGGTACTGAGACTATTGCCGCTAGATACTGAGACTGTAGCCGTTAGCACCTGAGACTGTGGCCGTTACCTACTAAAACTGTGGCCGGTACCTACTGAGACTGTGGCCGCTAGCTACTGATACTGTAGCCGTCAGCACCTGAGACTGTGGTCGTTACCTACTGAGACTGTGGCCGTTACCTACTGAGACTGTGGCCGGTACCTACTGATACTGTGGTCGCTAGCTACTGATACTGTAGCCGTTAGCTACTGAGACAGTGGCCATTATCTACTAAGAATGTGGCCGTTACCTACTGATACTATAGCCGTTACCTACTGAGACTGTGGCTGCTAGCTACTGAGAATGTAACCGCTAGCTGCTAAGACTGCGGCCGTTACCTACTGAGACTGTAGCCGTCACCTATTGAGACTGTGGTCGTTTCCTTCTGAGACTGTGGCGTTATATACTGAGACTGTGGCCGTTAGCTAGTGAATAATTCACTATTGATATATGTTTTTTTCTGTAGTTATTAGTGATACCGATGTAAACTCTTTTTAAAGTTAATAAAATGTGTAGTAAAACAAAAGGGCAAATGTAGTCCTCAAACATTGCTTGGGCAAGCTATAAATAATTATGATAATTCCATAACTGAAGATTTATCAAAGTTTAACTCTAACAAAGTGTATTAATGTTGTTTTTTTTTAATATAGATACTGATTTGGTCTTTTTATAAAAATAAAGTGATTAAATCATTTACAAAAACATAAATAAATGATAACTGTTACCATGATAAATAAAAAATGATTTAATTGTGCACCATCACTATTAACATCGTAATATTTTGCCAATAGGAGATACCAGCTAATTCACAGGTTAAAATATATTCATGAATACCGTATATTAGGGCACTTTCCCTTATGAATCGTATAAACTTTGTGAAACGCAAGGGCTCTTGAACATTCGATACCTCCGGAGTTAGTTGTTAAGTGGTCCAAACTGGTATACTTGTTGTACCAGTTTCTTAATGGACTATGTATACGGAAGGCTCCAATCGGGTAGAAATGTCTGATGTCCAAGACAAAAGGCAGATGACAGTTAGGTCTCTTCATTTTCAACTAATAACCATTAAGTAGCAAACTTAAAACACCATATCCTCTTAACAAGTCTGGCTTATAGCTTACTCTTAAACATTTACATACAATGGCCATTTTAAAATATGCTGTTAAACTGGTGCATTCAACTTGTTAAAAATATATGGTAGGTGTAAATTTCATACCTGTGTATATGTACTTAACCTGTATGAGCGAGGTAAGTATTCAAACTGTAATATAATATAGAAATACTTAACCTGTATAAGCGAGGTAAGTATTCAAACTGTAATAAAATACAGAAATACTATAAAGTCATTAAAAAGATGCAGCTAATTTATGGAGGGAAAACCGATATGTGCCATCATCTTTAATACACGTTAATGGCGGAGTTCGATATCACGCATTCAGAAAACCTCTAGGCCAGTACAGAAACTATGACACAGTATATTAAGTACATTATCGTTTACCACTTGGAACCTTTTAGTATGGTAGCTGATTTCTGCCATTTCGTGTCTTCGTGTCTTCGCCCCTAAAAAGTCGAAGTCGAAGACACGAAAACACGTTAATATGCTCAATTATCGTGTCTTCGCCTTCGACTTTTGAGGGCGCCAACACGAAGACACGATACATTTTACGCGAAATAACGATATTTTGACAGGCGAAGACACGAGATTTACTTCTGTGGAAATATCGTGTCGGCCGGTAGGTTTCTTCGTATCGGCGCCCTATATTCTTCGTGTCTTCGCCCCGAAAGTCGAAGACACGAAGACACGATAATTGGCCAATTTATCGAGTCTTCGTGTCTTCGCCCCGAAGGTCGAAGACACGATATTGAACAATGTTTCGTGTCTTCGCCTCGAAGTCGAAGACACGAAGACACGATAATTGGCCAATTTATCGAGTCTTCGTGTCTTCGCCCCGAAGGTCGAAGACACGAAGACACGATATTGAACAATGTTTCGTGTCGTCGTGTCTTCGCCTTCCGGTAGACATGCGCAAAACAATTACACATATGCTGACTTTAAGTAAACAAAAGCAATGTCTATGGAGGAGAGCTATGTATCTTTACAGGGTAATATTTACGGTGATAATATCCTTTTACAACAGAATAGGAGTAATAAAATGGATGTTTAAATATAATCCATATTTGTAAAAGCATATAATATGCTTTACTCACTTACGAAATAAACAGTCGTCTTCTTTACTTTGAGGCTTTATACCGCAGGCCCCATGTTCACAAAGAAAAAATCAGGAAAGTCGAAGACACGAAGACACGATAATTGGCCAATTTATCGAGTCTTCGTATCTTCGCCCCGAAGGTCGAAGACACGATATTGAACAATGTTTCGTGTCTTCGTGTCTTCGCCCCGAAGTCGAAGACACGATAATTGGCCAATTTATCGAGTCTTCGTGTCTTTGCCCCGAAGGTCGAAGACACGAAGACACGATATTGAACAATGTTTCGTGTCGTCGTGTCTTCGCCTTCCGGTAGACATGCGCAAAACAATTACACATATGCTGACTTTAAGTAAACAAAGGCAATGTCTATGGAGGAGAGCTATGTATCTTTACAGGGTAATATTTACGGTGATAATATCCTTTTACAACAGAATAGGAGTAATAAAATGGATGTTTAAATATAATCCATATTTGTAAAAGCATATAATATGCTTTACTCACTTACGAAATAAACAGTCGTCTTCTTTACTTTGAGGCTTTATACCGCATGCCCCATGTTCACAAATAAAAAATCAGGATCAGGATCAACTGAAATACTGGCCCGACTGTAAAATTACTGGCCCGACTATATAGTTACTGTTCTTGGTCTTCTTCAGCGAGTGGCTTAGATGACAGGCAGTCATGCCTTCCAATTTTATGTTGAAAAACAAGTAAAACAGACGATCTACTAGAGAATAAATATAAATGCACGGTTAGGCAATTACCGTATTGTACGTGAATCTGTATCTGTAAAATCCACGAAGGAAGTCTATTTAAATAACTGGATTCAGTCATATATTCTTTAATAGAAGTCAAATATTTAAATTTACGACAAATGTATGGGACAACAATACAGAACAAAAAATCAACAGTCCTTAAGTATTGTCACTGCTAAAATGTGGTTGTAACCTTTTGAAAAAAAAAATATTATGAAAACTTTAACATTAGTCAGGGCAATGTCTGATACGTGAGTATTTCTTCTTTGGATATTCGTACAACGAGATTCTTGGAATTCTGCAGTGCTGCCACAATGTCACTTTGAGGTAAGTATTTGATAAGTTAACTATTTTTTAAAGAGTAATCTTTACAAAAAAATTCAAAGTGTTATAATTTCACAGTTAGTTAATATTTACGTTTGTATTAACACGTGAATTTATGCAAAAATGTTAATTAAGTGACCTGGGTAAAACAAGTCCCCGGTTAGCATTTGTGGTATACTTAAAAGAGTATATTATTAGACAGATCACTGCCTAACTTCCCGCGACTAAAGTTTTCAAGTTTGACTGATTGTTGGTTTCTGTATTTACCGGTTTCAGTTAAAATTGATATGTTATATATATATAAGTATATACACAAAAATCAACGATACATCAGAAAGTATTTGTGTAGAGTAATAGTAAATAAAACAATAATGTTTTTATTCCAGTATTCGACAGTTGCATAGAGAACTGCGCCAGCTTCGTCTGTGGCGGCATTGTACAGCAGCACAGGCCCAACAAGCTTCTCGGGCAGTTGAAGTATGCTATAGAACTTGTACAATATGTTTACAATGATAACTTTTGTTTAATCACAATAGAAACATTTATCTTGTCTATAAAGTTTTGGACAAATTTCCTATAAGATATATAGATCTTTCAGCGAAATCAATCTGAGAGCGAATGAGATTGTTGATTAGTGTGCTTATAAGTAAAGAATATTTATTTTATGCTATGCGGTAATATATCAAGATTTCAGTGAAATAAAATTGATATTTCACTGTTTCAAACAGTGGAGATATCAAATTTGTATTACCATTCTATGAAATTTCTAGCTATCTGATTGTTTGATGGCTAATTAACAGATGTTGATGTCTCCTTTCTAGGCGGTAGACATACACTCTCAAGGTAGACATACGGTGTCAATATTTGAGCCCCAAAGATGCGCAAAAGGCGACTTTAGGGTTCAACGATGCGCAAAGAAATAATGGTTGCAAAGCAATCTTGCTTAAAGGGTGAATGATTAAAAACACATTTGTTTCAAATTTTTGGCCTCTTTAGCTTTTGTAAGAATGAATCAACCTTTTTGGAAATTATGTTACATCCAATCCTGTAAAAAAGTACATTCTGTTATGACGTGATGTCATTTCCAGTATAAACGTTACGTATCGACGTCACTTACTTTCACGGATTTTCGTACACATAGAGGCCCCGTACGGGTAAATGATAACGTTAGCACTGCGGCTCGGGTGATATAAACCTAGCAGGCTAATATATCCCGATATTCCCCGTCCAAAACAAAATTACTGACAATAGTTCACTGTTTTGTTGCTTTTGGTTCCCAGTCACTACGTTGCAAGATATTGCAAATTACAGTGACGTACGGATCCAGGCGTTCGTGACGTCAGAGTGACGTCATGCACATGCACAACGTTTGGCGCTAATTTCATCAATGTATCAGCGCTTTGCTTTATTTTTCAAAGACAAAATGGACAGGATCAGCATAAAATAAAAGGAATTTTTTTTTCATTGTAAGATCGAACTTTATTTCATCTCGTGAACACCAGAAGTGATATCTCACTCGTGGCTTCGCAACTCGTGAAAATATGACTTCTGGTGCTCACTCGATCAAATAAATTTACATCTTACACTAAAACGAACAAATATCATCTGTATACCTTATACTTTTTAATTATTTTCTTTTATATTTCTTCATAAGAAAGTATTAAGAATACAAGTGTTGTTGGCATCACCGAACTGGAGAAATTTCAGTTCATCTGCATTATATGGTATGGTAAAAATCTTCTGTGTTTTTGTTTGTCCTAATCATCGCAGGAAAGAGTATTAAGAGCATTACTTGTAATTTTTTGCTTAGGTTAGATCGAACTTTATTTCATCTCGTGAACACCAGAAGTGATATCTCACTCGTGGCTTCGCAACTCGTGAAAATATGACTTCTGGTGCTCACTCGATCAAATAAATTTACATCTTACACTAAAACGAACAAATATCATCTGTATACCTTATACTTTTTAATTATTTTCTTTTATATTTCTTCATAAGAAAGTATTAAGAATACAAGTGTTGTTGGCATCACCGAACTGGAGAAATTTCAGTTCATCTGCATTATATGGTATGGTAAAAATCTTCTGTGTTTTTGTTTGTCCTAATCATCGCAGGAAAGAGTATTAAGAGCATTACTTGTAATTTTTTGCTTAGGTTAGATTGATAACAATCAGTTTAACTAGTGTTTTACAAAGGCTGCAGAAGTCTTCCACAAAATTCCTCTCTATATTGCGGTTTGTTTCATAAAACTTTGTCTTTATTTTTTAGACGGAACTTGAAAGAAGCGGCTCAACCCTTGGCTATAGGAGCATGACCCGTCGTTTGGGTTCATGTCATGGAATTATTGTGCCAAGGTAGGCTAACATAAAAATCTAACTGAAATTCCTATTAATTATTGTATCACGAGAAAGTGTTTCCCTCTTTCGCCGAGCAGTGGATGATTTGATGAACATGTCCGTTAACTTTAAAAAGAAAACCATGTAATTGTTATTGTTTAATCCCTAGTCCTCTCAAATGGCAGTGTTAGGCGCAAGCAGGAGGCTCGAAGTAGCATCCCACAGATTCATGCTAATTTCTGTTAAAATCTGGAAAGTGTTTTTAACGCTAGAATATTGTCATGTGACCAAGGAAAGTTTTGCAAAAGGCACTGAGAATCCTAAATATCAATAAATACCTTAATATCAATAATCAGAAAGCCAAAGTTTGGTTTATCATTTTACACTGATGATAATGAAAATTTACAAGTAACACGAAAGATACAGGCATATTACAGTTAATATTATGTGACATTCTACAATGGTTCTATCAATTGTATTTGCTATTTTATGACTTGATTTATTAGTATTAGCTTGGCTGATTTACATACGTTTTTGCGTGTCTTTGATAGGGAAACAGTTTCGTCTTTATTGAGAACCCATGATCCCCATGGTGTCGCAAGAAGAAGAAACAGAGTGATTGACAGGAGAACGTATATCAACGAGGGACCCAACTATCTTATCCATATAGATGGATACGATAAGTTAAAGAGATATGGATTTCCAATCCACGCAGCAATAGACGGGTATTCATAAAATAATACATTAAAAAATTATCAGAAAATGTTATTACGTTCGCACTGAAGCATTCAATATTTTTCTGATATACTAACAACGGTTCGCACTACGTTGTCTCGTGAATTGTGAATATATGATAGATATGGGCTGAAGACAGCCGTAGAGCCTCTCTGTTTATATATTAATAAAAACACTAACAGAATAGTTTGTATTTAAATAAAATGGAGCTAAAATATACAGTAAACAGTGTATGCTTTTTATTATTGCAGGTATTCACGCCGAGTACTATGGTTGCAAGTACTTGTGTCTAACAACAGTCCCCAAATTGTAGCTACACAGTTTCTCCATTACTTGCGAGAGATTAACGGTACGTAACTCTTTTTTCAATACTAAACAAATGAATTATGTTAGCTGTGGTGTTGTTGTTGTTTGTACGTTTGTTTTTCCGAAATGAACAGCTGAAATTAGAAAAATATCGCCCTAGACTCAGTAACACATCAGTGTAGTGCACAATTAAGTAAATGTTTGAAATAGGGCCCCATTTAAAATTAATAAGTCATTTGACTTATACTTAGCCCGTGTCATTTTTATTCTTCGTAGTTATTATTTGTCTATTGTTTTATGATTATTGAATCAGATATGAATCGGTTGTTTTTAACATTTCTCCTGCCAGTCACAGTGATAAAAACACAATATTATACATTGTATTATGGCTAACTGAAATAATTATATTACTGTTAGTATGTGAAGTATCTATCAAGTATCTTAAATTTCAAAGGTTAGTGAAGGTAAAGTGCAAAATTCTGAAATGCCGTATCCATTATACAAGGAATCACTACATTTGTCAACATATCATTATTTGTATACACAGTTGTTTCTGTATCAAAATGAATAACCGCAAACTAAACCCTCTTATCAAATATAAAGATCACAATTAGTTCTCTGCAATTCCGTTTTCATGTGGATTGTCTTCGTAACAGTGAAAGAGATCCAAAATGTCAGAAAATGATCAAGTATCTTACTGGACAGTTAAATGGGGATCTTAAAGATGGGGTTCGCTGATACTTCAGAAATATCCATGTAGAATTATCGAAATAACAATTACGCTGTACAGTAAAAATATTACCCATGATTGATCGTAAAATACCACATATTGCACGGTTCCCACTATCATCTCCTTTTAGTAAGTACATGTACATGTATGTCAGTTATCACTGTTCGTTATTGATACAGGTGCTCCCCGTTGCGTGCGAATGGACTGCGGAACAGAAAACACACTTGTAGAGGATATGCAGAAGGCTTTTAGATGGGACCATACCGATGACATGGCTGGCGAAAAAAGTGTGATAATAGGCTCCTCACACTCAAACCAGGTACTAGTTCCTGAATATATGTCTAAGATTTCTGTACAGTGTAAACATGTGTATCGTAGACTAGTAACTTCTGGATTTCATGCTGTCATAACTGTAAGAGGTTAGTGAATAAGATGTCAATATCTAAAAATGGACAAAAACTGGACTCATTACACGAAAACATGATTTTTGAATGATTCATATAAAGTCTGGAAACAACAAGTTCTGTCGTGAAATTGCATTGAAACAAAATAGACACATGACAGTCCTTAATCGGCTACATGAACAATCGTTTTGTATTTGACCTCGTGATCTTACAGTCTAAACTAATTTGAAACAGGTGGATATACCTCGTAAAAATTTACTGGTCAGATATTTCATTTTTCATTTGAATTGAAGCCTACTTTTTATTTTCACGGCAGTGAAATATATGTATTATTTATTTTTACTGGTATGAAGTGTTTTTACCCAGTAGTGAGTAAATGTAATAATTTGAAAAGTATATTTATAGTTCAGCTTTGAATCGATTAATATGCACGAGTTCTGCGCGACTTTAAGAACGCAATTTAAAATAATCTAAATAATTTTCATTACATACCCATACGCACTAAAAAGTATTATATAAAATGATACAATTCTGTTATTAGGTCCAATAAAATCAGAAATAGCTCCAAAATATGCAAACAAAATTTAATTCAAGGGCAGATGATGATGACTGGGTTCTGTTCATGATACATGTATTTCAGCGAATAGAGCGTTGGTGGCGATCTGGAAGACAAGGTGGGTTTCAGTATTGGATAACCCTGTTTGCCGATATGGAAAGTAATGGAATCTTGTCAACTGCTGATCCATTACAGATGTAAGTGTAACTGTATTGATTATTCGTTCCCTTAAAAAGTCAGATCATACCTTCGTCCTCTTATCATACCGAATTCCTCAGAAATTTTCACTCAATATTGAAAATCAATGAAATTCATAGTGCTGTATACATGTATGCGTTTAAATTATTTCAGCGAAGTTATGCGCTTTTGCTTCTGGGATTTTCTGCAGGAAGATTTAGACAAAGTCAGAATCGACTGGAACTAGGACAGTATACGAGAGAGCAACGGTGTAGCATCACCGGGTGTTAAACCAGATCTGCTCTACCACATGCCAAACCTGTTCGGCAAGTTGATTTTTATAATGCAAAAAAAAAGTTTGAAAAGGTGTTTTCTAATATACCTTGATTACTTCTTGACTTTGCTTAGTGATCTTGCACATAATATCAACTGAACGGTTTAACCATTATCTAGCTTAAATCCAATAAAAAGTTGATTAAAGGTTTTGGAGGAGATGTTGTTAAAAGAAATTGTGGACGATTCACGACTGACGACGGACATCATGCTATCCTAAAAGCTACAAGGCAAGTGAGCTAAAAAATGTATAGGTTTCTGTGAATCTGTGTATCCTAACTATTTATGAAATATGAGGACAGTGTGTCAAAAGATATTCAACTTATCGCAGTAAAAAGGATTTAGTGAGGGAAATTCTATTTTTAGCAACAGTGGCCTTGACCTTTGAAGTAGGTGACCCAAAATGTATGAGTGTCTGTATCTCCATGTATAGTAACTATGTATGAAATATGAAAGCTGTATGTCAAAAGATATTCCAGTTATTGTGGTACAAAGGATTTAGTGACAGAAATTACATTTTTAGCAATGGTGACCTTGACCTTTGAGATAGGTGACCCCAAAAGTATAGGTATCTGTATCTCTACGTTTACTAATTATGTATGAAAATTGAGATCAGTATGTCAAACGGTATTCAAGTTATTGAAGTAAAAAGGATTTAGGGAATGACATATGGACGGACAGACGAAGTGATAACTATGGGGCTACCACATTTTCATTGTGGTGCCAGAATAATAATATCAAGACCTTACTGAAAACGTTGTTCAAATATCTTATTTCATTAACGCATAGGCTTTGCTGTTTCAATAGCAACTTAGACACGTAACTTTCAAAACTAACTTTCGAAGAACGCATCTGACACATTGAAACAGGTGCTAGTTTTTACTCGTTTGCGATATATTTCTTTTTGTTTGTTTATACAGGAAGTGTAGATTTTAAAGTCAACATCAATAGCACCGACCTTGATGGAGTTACGAATATGTATGCAGTACAGAGATGGAAAGAGTGTGATCAAGAAATAGAAAGTGACTTAATACAAAAAAGAATACAGAAACCTGACAATGTTGAAGAAGCACTTGCGCTGTACAATCAAGTCCTGCAAATTTTATTAAGTCCGTAATGTTTAGGACTACAATACATGTCAGCTATATTTACATATTTGTTAATCTAAACTGCCCCAGTATTTGAAGTGTTGATCGTCACAGCTTTTTAATTCTCACCGACAAAGTCGGGAGGGGAATATAGGAATAGCGGCCGTCCGTCCCCCGATTTTGTTCAGAGCATAACTCAACAAGAGCTGTCAGACTATTCTCAGTGCTGGATAGCAAATGAGTGCATAATCAACCAGATTTTGTAAGTATGAAACAGGGCATAATTCTTTTAAATTAAAGCCAAAGTTACCTACATTTTGATACTTACTACATGTGTGAGGTTTCAAGTCAACACCCTAAGTAATTACAGAGATATGATGTTGCACGCAAAACTTTAACCAAAGCATTACGCTAACGCCGAAGCCAGGGTGACTGGCTTAGCTCACCTTATTCTTCGAATAGTCTCGTTAAAAAGTACTCGAGATCATTTTCAAACTTAATAGGTGGAAAGATGTCACTGAGGAACTGTGCATTGTGCAAGAACCATAACTTAACCTCATTCAAACCTCATTCAGGGCATAACTTTTTTTAAGTAATTGCCCTTTGTTAATTATTTTACGTATTTTTTTTTCAAAAGCATAACTGAAAAAGTAGTTAAGGTATCAACTTCAAACATGGATAGATCTCATTGAGGAGAAGTATATTGTATAACAAGAGCTGTCAGAAATCGTTTGAGTAGATTTTCTTGTTGGAAAAAGTGACAAAATATATAAAAAATCAAATCAAAGTTATGGGTTACATATTAAATGGTAGTTTCAACTAGAATTTACATTATTAATATTTGTGTAAAGTTTCAAAGAGTTAGAAGTTGTAATTTTGGAGATATGAAACTGCACGCAAAACTTAAATCTGGATTTTTTAAGTCCCAAAAGGGGCATAATTCTGCCAAAATGCAAAACAGAGTTATATGCCTTTACCATATGGGCTAAAGATTTCTTTCTGAATCTTTGTTTGAAGTTTCAAAGTTAAACAATTCTTTATTTTGGAGACGGGATATTGTACTTTTAAACTTTAATCTAGATTTTCTAAGTATCAAAAAGGGCATAATTCAGTCAAAATACAAAATAGTAGATCTTTGTCATATGGGCTTAGGAATTCATTAGGAATCTTTGTTTGAATTTTCAAAGTGACGGCTGTCTTTGTTGTGAAGATATGGGTACTGCACGCAAAACTTTAACCTGGATTTCTAAGTTCAAAAAGGGACATAATTAAGTCAATATGCAAAACTGACTTATGGGCCTTTGTCATATGAGCTCAGGATTTCATCCTTAATCTTTGTTTAAAGTTTCAAAGTGAAAGCTGTCTGTTGTGGAGACAGGAAACTGCACGCAAAACTTTAATCTGGAGTTCAAAAAGGAACGTAATTCAGTTAAATGTAAGCAGAATTATGGGCCTTTGTCATATAGGCTTTGGACTTCATCCTGAATCTCAATTTGAAGTTTCAAAGTGAAAGCTGTCTGTTGTGAAGATAGGATTTTTATAAGTTCCAAAAGGTACGTAATTCAGTCAAATTTAAGCAGATTTATTGGCCTTTGTCATATAATCTTGGGACTTCATCATGAATCTCAGTTTGAAGTTTCAAAGTGATAGCTGTCTTTGTAAGAAAGTTTGGATACTGCATGCAAAACTTTAATCTGGATTTTCCAAGTCCCAAAAGGGGCATAATTCAGCCAAAATACAAAACGGCGTTATGGGCCTTTGTAATATTGGCTTGGATTTTCATCCTTAATATTTGTTTGAAGTTTCATATAATACACTATTCTAGTTTTGAGGATAGGATACTGCACTTTAAAACTTAAATTTTGGTAAGAATTTATAAGTTGAAAAAGGGCCATAATTCTGTCAAAATAAGATCAAGAGTTATTGGACTTGATTTTATGACATTGTGGAATGCTCCTTAACTTGTTTGAGAAGTTTCAGCTTAATACCTGAAGTAGTATTAAAGATATGACATATAATGTGGTTGGAGTTATTTCTCTTTATTAAATTGGCAGCCCGCCCGCTTAGCTCAATAGGGAGAGTGTTAGATCTACGGATCTCAGGGTCGCGGGTTCGATCCTCGGGCACGGCGTATGTTCTCCGTGACGATTTGATAGTAACCATTGTGTCTGACATCATTCGTCCTCCACCTCTGATTCATGTGGAGAAGTTGGTAGTTACTTGCGGAGAACAGGGTAAGTACTGGTACAGAGTCCAGGAAAGCTGGTTAGGTTAACTGCCCACCGTTACATGACTGAAAAGCGGCGTTAAACACAAAAACAAACAAACAAATTATTAATTTGAAAAAGACAACATCCTTGATTCCTTTACTTATATCATTATACCCCGACAAATAAAGTTTAAGGTGTTTATAGGATTTATGGCCCCTTTTTCTCCTATTTTTAATGAAAAAAATGGTTTCCCCAACGATAACTCTGTAAGGAGGTAATGGATTTTAATGTTGCCCCTTTTCGTGTCCAATTTGAAAAAAAAAAACATGGCTTGTGGATCATAACTCATAAACAACCTGATGTATTGAAATAATTTTTGAACACAAATATATTAACATAAAATACAGGTGAAGTGCAATTTTGGGTACATACCACTAAATTTTCAAAGAGTTATAGTCTCTTTTCATCTTCCATTTTGCAAAGATCATGGTTTTGTTACGAAAACTCATGAATGAGTTGATGGATTGAATGATTTTACTTACACATTATTTAGGATCATAAAATGCAGGTTTCAGTCTCACTTTGGTTACATAACATTTATGAACTTCATGTACTTTACTTGTGATTGCCATATTTCTGTGACAAGGAGGAAATGTGGGGGTTTAATCATATTCAGTGATAGCTCTAGTTATACTTGTATCATCAAACATGTCCTATTATTGTCATTTTGTGTCTATGGCATTGTCAAGTACATGTACCTTTCTTTATTTTGGAATAATTGCACTTTGTTAATTTCATACCTAATTTTTATTCGGAGCATAGCTCCAACACTATTATAGTTGTAACATTGAAACTTCATTAATGCAAATTTGACTTTGATATGATCTTTTCATTTAAACATTTGCTTTGACGGGGAATGGCCATGTCCAACATGGCTCTTGTCCTATATTGAAAATGTTTGAAAATACAATAATATGAAAATCATAAACTTTATTTATTGTCTCTTTATTACTCATTCCCTGAACACATTGATTTTGGCCTAGATGCTTCTTTGACAGTCATAAATTCTATGCATTTCTTAAACTGTTTATACGTTTTTGATTTTTTTTTACATAAAATATTATTGTTATGGGAGAGTGCAGATATGCTTGAACTAACAAAACTTTATTGGCTTATTAAAGGTATAACACCATGTATAAAGAAGATGTAATAGGTCAGAACATCACTAATATTTATATGTATTTTCCTTTTCCAGATAAGAGCCCTTCTTTAGTAGTTGGAAGTTGACTTGTTGTTCTTCTTCAAGATCAAGGTTACTTAAAGTACAAGGTCATATTAAGCCACTATGAAGGCTTGCCACAAGGGTTTTGTGTGTAAATATAAACTGAATCCATCTAGATATACAGTATGATAGATATGATAATAATAATGAAGCAAGATGGCCTCATGACTTAGTTTTAACATTCTAAGTTGTAACCTTAACCCTAAACAAGTTCTCTGCAAATGTTCCTACTCTTGAGGACATTTATATAAAAACAAGCAAATTCGTTGAATTTATATCCCCCGCCGAGAAAAGGTTATTACTAACACAACAAATAGAGACATAAGGCTTTTTTTTATAGTTTTATCATGGCATAAACAGTAAAGAAAAACTTCAGTTGGTGAAAAAGGGATAGTCTAATTGGAAATACGCGCGGAAACGATCATTGCTCTATATGCATACTGCATAACTTATCAAAGGCCATAACTCTGTGATGAAGAGTCTGACCGGAACAAGGAGACGATATACCCATCTTTTCTTTGTATTGATGGTTCCCATAAAGTTTTGTTGAATTCCAGCCAGTAGTTGCAGAGAAATAGTGCGGAAATGATTATTGCTCTATATGCATACTACATAACTAACCAAGGGCCATAACTCTGTGTTGAAGGGTCTGACCGGAACAAGGTGACGATATGTGCATCTCCTCTTGGTATTGATGGTTCTCATAAAGGTTGGTTGAATTCCAGCCAGAAGTTGCAGAGAAATAGAGCAGAAATGATTATTGCTCTATATGCATACTGCATAACTAATCAAGGGCCATAACTCTGTGTTAAAAAGTCTGACAAGAACAAAACGACGATATGCGCATCTCCTCTTGATATAGAGTCCCATACAGTTTCGTTGAATCCAGCCAGTAGTTGCAGAGAAACAGTGCGGAAACGATTATTGCTCTATATGCAAACTGCATAACTTATCAAAAGCCATAACTCTGTGTTAAAGGGTCTGACCCAAACAAGGCGATTATATGTGCATCTCCTCTTGGTATTGATGGTTCCCATAAAGTTTTGTTGAAATCTAGCCAGTAGTTGCAGAGAAATAGCGCAGAAACGAAGTTCGGACAGACAACGCCAAAACAATATCCCCCTCCCGATTCCATCGGCGGGGATAATTAAACACTTAAGATGTGCAAGATCTAGAGCTTAAAACATTAGAAGCTCGTGACCTTTGTACCCTTGTTGTGACCTTGAACAAATTTATTGAAATGAGTAGTGATTTTATTGTTACAAATTTGTATTGTAGGGTTCTTGATTTAATCTGCTTAACTATTAGTTACAGAACAAGTTATGTGCAAAGCATAGGTTTGAACCAGTTTGCTTTCAGAGTGATCAACCAAAATTTTCAAATAAAATGCATCTAGATAATGAGCCAAATGCAAACTAAAAATTGACATTTGTCAGGAATGGCCCCCGCTTAATAACTTGAGGAAATTTGTGCATAAGGTATAGCCTCCTTGGCATAATTGTTGCATTTGTGATTTAAGTAAGAGCTGTAGCAATAATAATGAAAAATAAACCATACTGTAAAATACACAAATAATGAAAGAAATATAAACAATCGTAAGAAAGGGAAGGACACATCAATTACAGACCAAGACCTTTGAGGTAGGTGACCCAACAAGTAAAGGTGTCTGTATCTGAATATATTCTAAGTATGTATTAAATATCAGAGCAGTGTGTAAAAAGATATTCTAGTTATCGCGTTACAAATGATTATGGGAGGGGAACAAAGGATTAAGGACAAAATTCTAGTTTTAGCAATAGTTACCTTAGCCTTTGAGGTATGTGAATCAATAAGATGTCTCTGTCTGAATGTATACGTCCTATGTATGAAGTATGAAGCCAATGTGTTTAAAGATTTTTAAGTTATCTAGGTCAGAAATTCTATCTTTTGCAAAGGTTTCCTTGACCTTTGGCGTATGTGACCTAAAACCTCTACGTTATCTGTATCTAAATGTATACTAACTTATGTATATAGTGGCTGATTTCTGCCATTTCGTGTCATTTCGAGACAGAAATAAACTTTATATATAATGTACGTACTTTGTATATTGTTTAAGAAATAAATATTTACATTTGCCATATTCCTTATTGTATAAAAAATTGACGTTCATTTTGTATGAACATCGTTTTCAAAGAAGGCGGGGTAAAATGATGTTCAACTTCAAACAATGACGTTCATTTGACATCGTTCTGAGAGGAGGCGGGACTTCTGGGTAATAGGTTTGCAAAAATCACGTCATCATGATGCGTAGTAATTAACTTACGATTGCGAAGTGTGAGTGATTTAATTACTCGCATTTGAACGACTGTCTGTACTTCTTACAGAAAAATTACAGAAACATATTAATTATTTCCATTCTAACCACGCCAATACTATGGAGTTTATGGAAGTTTCAGTGTTGATCTTTTCCCACTGCGTAATGTTCTTCGGTATTTGGACGTCATAAATGAGGTTATTTTCGACGTGATGATACCGCAAAATGCGCTGTATGAATCCGATTATCTGATAGATCAGATGAGATATTTACTTAAAATGACAATAATAAGTGTCTCTTCAATTCCTAAAAGCAACGTCTCATAATCTCTCACCGATTGTGTTATCATTTTATTTAAATGATGTATATATATATGAACATACACGGCAAATAAGCCCTGTCTTTGGCGGCTATGTTTTCCACAATAAGATTATAGAGTGTCACCTAATGAACATTTAAGCCAAATTATTTTCAAATCAGACTGCAGTATATCAGAAGATTATAAACCCATAAAGACAAGTAAAGCAAAATAACCACACTCCCGGACGGCCATGTGTTTCATGGTTTAAATTTTCAAAATTTATATAAAGATTCACACAAAGAAAATTCGTGCCAAATTATTATCAAGTCCGGCCAGAAGTTTCTTGGAAAAAACATTGATCCCGGATCTAGGAGATTTTGGTAGAGGTCAATAAGATAATTTTATAAACCAAATATCAATTGGGCCTTATGTTTTCAGACATGAAGATTTTGAGATTTTTTCCCAATGAAAGTTTACAGGAAATGAAATGGCCCTTCGGGTGGGGCCAATTCTGATCCAAGAGCTACGATTTATATGCCTTTAGTGGAGGTTCACTAAATGATACTTTAAACCAAATATCTAACCTCCAAGCCATGTGTTTCCAGACAAGACGAAAGTGTTTTCCTATTAATCTCTGTGCAAAATGAAGTGACCCATCGGCTGGAGCCAATTCTGACCCCAGAGCCATTATTTGTATGATTTTGGTAGAGGATCATAAGACGATACTACAAACCAAATATCTAAGTTAAACGTTTTACAGACGCTTCTGGTGTTGCCCACAGCCGATATTGGGGTTGGTCCGTTATGGTATTGGCTTGCATCACTATGTCTGTCAAAATACAACTACATGTGTGCTATGTCAGTGTGACTGGCCACTACTACCGTGACAACATGTTGGTTCCGCATGTTGTCCCATTTGCTCAACGTCATGTTCAAGAATTCATGTTCAAGGGATTTAACACTATGTCAACACATGTCACTGAGAAGAGCAACATATCCGTATTTTACTATAGCCGGCGATGAGCCCGGAATTATCACCTATTGGACACAGTCATGGGTGAGACATTCTTGGAAAATGTGTCCGAGGACGTGATCCTCCATCCAGTACGTTACATGAGCCCGGTGCGGTGCTACAGGAAGAGAGGGACAGAATTTCTCAGCACATCATAAGTCGTCGTTTTGGGAGTACGAGACGTCTTACCATAGCTTGTTGCGACAACGGAGATGGTCCAACACGTTATTGAGGGCGTGTAAAAATGATGACGTTAACGTAAAGACTTTTGACACAGCTTAGAGTACCTAAGGATGTCATGAAGAAGTTAAATTTTCGATTAGGATATGTGAATGAATTTGTTTAATTGACTGAATAAACAGAGGTTTTCTTAAATACACGCAAAAACTTTAATCTGATTGGCTGATATTTTGAATTTTAATGTAAGCTGGATTCTGATTGGATGGAACAGCCGAATAACGTCTCGAGTCATGGAAAGGTATTCTAGCGCAGGAAAATATAAAAACCGGAGAGCGCGAAAGACGGGGGCTTTTCGTTTTCGGATTTTCGGCAGGAACATCAGCCATCTAAAACAAATACTTTAAATTCCACTTGCATTTTTTCTATATTGTGTGATTCACGTGTGGATTGGAGACACAGAAGAAAGGTAACTATAATTTTTAACATCTAAAGACTTGAGGATACATTTATTACAGATTAATTACAGACAGACTAACATTAACCAGCATATATTTAAATTTGGCATTTAGTTTATTTTATCTAAAGTACATAACATATATTGATTAATTAACAATGAGTAGAATAAACATAGAAATTGTAAACTATAAAAATATTTCTTATAAACCTGTACAGTTAAATCGTAAACAGAGAGAAATTTAAACATACACGGCCTGCCTGTTACAATGGTGGCAGAAGTGCAGATGCTGATATATTTTTAGCATCTCAAAAATATATTTTCGGAAGAATTTTCGGAAATTTTTTCGAATCCGAACGTCGATCATTTTCGGTATTCTGAATGGTTAAAGTATATTCTGCATAAGTACTGTTAGACTGTCTGATTAAGGGAGTGGAGCCGTGCCATAATTGGGTTATTAATTTGCTCCCTTTAGGATTCGGACTTGAGGAGTATTCGTTTCTTTTTCGGATCGGCAAACTTTTGGACCCGAACATAAGGAGTGTTTGGAACGGATCTGTGCATTTTCGGATCCCGCAAACCTTTGGATCCGAAACTAAAGAGTGTTCTGGACGGATCTGTGCATTTTTGGATCAGCAAACTTTTAGGCATCGGTGTTTATTACAGAGGTTGCTTCTGTAACCATGACCTTGGGAGAACATCCACAAAACACATACTTATTATATATGACAGAACTGTACATGATATATAGTGATATAAAAATATATATATATGACTAAGATATGAAGCAAACATGACCAAATCTAGGGTTACTCATTATAGTTAGCTCCTTTTCAGCCTGACCTTTTGGAGCATCCACGTAAAAACAAACAGAATGACACACTAAAGTGCACAACTTCAGATTTAGGAGTTAGGTCCAACAATCGGTTTATGACAGAGGGACAGACATTACAAACCCCGGATTCATGACTTAAGATTCTGCTTCAAATTACTGTTGGAAGTACATGGAACACAAGTTTTGTGACAGACAGATTTGCATGTGACTTACCCTTATGCAGTTTGGAAGAACTTTTTAGAATCAAATTTGATTCTTAATTGTACATGAGATGGGAAAGACAGACAGACTGAAGGACATGTGCATATCCAGTTTTCAGTGGCATGGGTCTAATTGCAGAATTTAAGGTAAATTAATCAACACCTTAGGACGCAGTGAGGGAAATTAAGGTAAAAGTAATGAAATCTATTACTTTATAGCGCTTAGATAGTTATTAAGTTCATAGTGCATTTAACTAGAAGGGATGTTCTGTATTTTACTCTCCTCTGAAAACAAATTTTAACTACATTTTGGTACTGAAATATAAAATCACAACCATTGATCAACAGCACTTATTGAACTCTAGCATGGAAAGGGAACATTCTTGATTTCACAATGTAATTACCTATATGTGTATGTGACAGATGTAAAGAAAGAAATTTGGTTATATCACTTTTTGACAAAAATAATGACTCTGAATTTCTTTCTACTAACAGGACATTCAATAAATCTTGTATGTTCTCAGTAATAATTGAAACAATTTCAAAGATGAACAATCTGAATGTCTAAATAGTTTTGAAAAAAAAGTCTTTACTTGGTCATTTTTACAATAATTTGTCATTTGGAATTTTGGTACTACAAAATTGTGGCAAATCACAATGCCTTAATATTACAGGACATACTCATCAATATACGTTTTGTCTTGTCTGTAATGAATGAGCCAGTCAATAAAACTGAAATACCAAAAAATCACTGACAATCTAATCAGAGATCCAGATAATTATTTGACACTTGTGGTAATTCCCCTCATTTTTACAGTGTGGGGGTAAATTGGGATAAGCAATCCATATAAAGGGTAAAATGAAAGAACTTACAATTCCTGACGTGTAGCTTGATTACATTATAATTAAATAACATGCATTATATAACTCATGATTTTACTGTGTTTCTTTTTACACTGGATTTCAACTCCCTTGATTTTACGTTTTTTATAAGATGCTATTCTTGGTTTATATATCACTGTGAACATGCTGGTTTAGAAAGACTCAACTCTAAGAGCAGCCCTCAGTAGGGTGAAAAGGGTGAAAATCCAGCAGCCATAAATTTAAATAATCTGAGTGAGAGAAATGGAAAAAGAAATGGTTGTTCATACATTTAACAACCCTGTAGTGGTCCCATATAATATGCATTTATCTACATGACTATGTTAATTTTATAAACAATATACATGATAACAGAGCAAGTATTTCAACTGATGAACCTTACAGTTGCTGTGTTTTAATATTAAAAGCCCCGTCAATTGTCCAGATGTTCCCAGTCTTTAAGCTCTCAAACATTTCAGAATCATTTGTACTTCGTTTCCAAATTCTATTCTTCACGATTACACATGTATACTAACAATTTATTTAGATTTATGAGGGTTCTATAATTTGTTTTTAAAACGCTGTTTATTTCTTAAATAATAGGACTCTATACAGCTATCGTCGTCATTGCATTTGTGTTTTTCTTTACGTAGACATGATTTTCTACTTTCGTTTTTAATTTTCTGAAACGCTTGTTATCATAATAGCAAAAACTTTCGGTATTTTACCAAGCGCCTAGACAATACAAACTAGACTGGTTTTAAATATCTGAATAATTGAAAGCATATTTAGCATATATTAATCGGAAAAATAATATAGATACACAGTCAATTCGTAAACGAAAGCAACAAAAAGTAAAAATGTACTGTACTGAATAACAAACACATTTCCCCATCTTGGGGAGTCGATATGCTTTCTACCTTGTGACTATCAAACAAATAAGTAAAGATACTAGATATGAAGTGTTTTTCATACTGAACAGTAGCACCCCCAACCCCCTAAGACGAATTTCAAGTATAAACTATTTACTTGACGACTTACATAATGAATGCCTTGGAC
This sequence comes from Cyclina sinensis, assembly GCA_012932295.1. Taxonomy (NCBI): domain Eukaryota; kingdom Metazoa; phylum Mollusca; class Bivalvia; order Venerida; family Veneridae; genus Cyclina; species Cyclina sinensis. The sequence goes on along the minus strand of JAAONU010000011.1, from coordinate 59,116,662 downwards.
AAAAATGAGAACCATTACAATAGGAAATGTTAATAAAAATATTTATTGATATCCTTATATACAACGCAAAACACAAGAGATATATATATATTTCCGTCACATTTAAGATATTCATTCTTCACTAACATTGTGAGATTTTATTACTTTTTAGCTATGTATGTGTCTAGATAAATTCCAACTAGGTGTAAACGGTTCATTTTAAGAATAATGTTACAGGGATATTATGTTTCTGCTTTTCATGTGCTTCAACTGTAACTGTTGACTAATAATTTAAGAAAAAACTGCATGATTGCTTCTCACTATGATGCAAGATAAGCAGTTTGAACTGTCAATACTAATGATGCAAATGAAATGAAATATTTCCTGAAAAAATATGATTTTTTAAAACTGATTGCAACCTTCTTTACACTGTCTTCCTTTAAGCTACCAGGTTCCAGGGCTGATAGAGCTGAGGGGTTTGACATTGATTAAATCTAGAGAGCTTAAACACATGCCGTATTATTATTTACACTAGTTACATTTTTTAACAAAGGACCGTTTGCCACCCTTAGCAATCTCTCAATGGTTGAATGATTTGAAATGTATTTTCGTAGATTATTTATTCTGATTTCAAATGTTTTACATGGTGGTAACATATTATACTTTTTTTCAGGATGGTAAGGCAACATTTGAAAAGGAAAGTCATCCCAGGTCAAAACGTAATTCTCCTTGCACTATTTGAGCATATGTGTGGCTTCTGTGAGAATTTACCAACAGATCCAGTGCAATCTGCAATTGTGGGACACATACATTGTGAAGAGTGTTTTATAGTAAATGCAAAGTATGTATACATTAATTTATTAGATTATAAGAGTTTCAGTAGACTGTACACCTGTTTGGATAAGTTAAATAGCTTACTACTGTTTAAGAGAATAGCTTCTTTTACAGCGGTCTAGATTGTTTTTTTTGTGTGACTACAGACCATTTGGAATTTCCGAATTCGTTTGAGACTGATAGATTTTCTGATGCTCGACATCGTTCCGTATCAGAAAACTATTTGAAATTAGCTGCTGCATGATACATTTTCAATACAAAAGTGAAAAGGAATTCCATGGTATTCTACCATAAGACAAGAAACAAAAGACGTTAAAATAGTAAAAACAACCATGACATAATTAACAGCAGATACAGAACTTGTGCTTAAAAATGCATTTTATACTTTCCTATGCACCTAATTTTTGTATTTTAAAAGAAGGAAAAGAATCTTTACTTGGAAATACAAACGATTTAGACTTAGGGGGAAAATATACATTTCAGGGCTGGAAACAGATGTCCAAGATGTGTAGAAGAAGGCATTCAGCTAGAGAATGACTGTACTTTTAAGGTTTATTTCTTTGTTTCTCTGTGGGCAACGAACTCAAAAGAGTTTTGCTGCTTAAATGGTTTAATAAAGAGACTAATACTGAATCTAGTATATTTCTTTCGGCAAGCCATAAGAATATACTGGATTTAGTCATATGAATTGCTTTGAAAAAGAAAACCATAGCATATTTCTTAGTACTGGACCTAACAGTTAAGACAAAATAATCCTATCAAAGTTGTGTTACTGACCTTCCGGATAGGGTCATCTCCAAAACTTAGGAAATGATTTGAACAATTTTGTTACAGAACCACTTTTTAGTGCTGATCACAAAATGAATAGGTTAATGGTTTAAAAGAAGACTAAAAATCCATATAAGGTTAATTACTGATCTACAGGGAGATCAACTTTTGACCTTGAACACTACTAAAAAGAAAACTACAAACACATTTTAACCTTACCAATTATAACTGGCGTCACTTTTGACTTAATGTCAAAGATTTTAATATTTTTTGTGGAGGGCCACAACAAAATGCCACAAAATATATATCTAAACTTTTGCTTTCTCACAAGTCTTTAACAAGATTTTTAAATATTTCTTTTGGAAGTGTATGTAAAAACAATTAACCTGCTTTGGTGGAGCCAGTGTTTTTGGCTGGAAGTCAAGTTTGGCGTATATTCTTTAAATTATATATTGGGAAGTATAAGCAACACTAAATATTGGATTTTCATAGTATACCCCTGGACAGGACGTGAAAAGTTTTGAGGATTCTTTTTTTGAATGTATCTAAAATAGTCCAAGTTTTTAAATTGTTTTTATATGTATATAATTAAACAGATCAATCAAGTGTTTGAATAGTAGAGCCCTTTTTTCAATACACAGTATAAGATCCACATTTTTCATAGAAATATTGTAACCTGACTCTCTAGTAAAAACTAGTAAAAACACATGTAACTTTGCCTATATATATTTCTAGGGAGCTTTTTTCGTTGATAAGGGAGTCAAAATGGATATTGACAAGCTGATGGCAAGCTGTACAACTTGTGGTTTTGTAGCAACGGTGAAAGAGATGGAGGTTTTAATTCACTTCTTTTCGTTTTTTGTTTTGCATTTATGCTTGCTTAAAAAGCATATCTGTATATTTGTTTGTAAAAGATTTATTCTGTTTTTTATTAATGAAATTCAGATATTACAAGAACTACTTGCATATAATAACATAAGGAAAGAAGCTAATCACATAAAACTATCAAAAAGCTGAAATTTATGAAATGTCCCTTTTGATTTCATATATATTTTTTTTAATTCTTAGTAATAAACATATTACTTTTCAACCAACAGTGTTGCAATCTTGTGAAAAAAGTGGCATAAATACTATAATATACAAGTAACGGTGGCTTAAAACTCATAGTTAAATAAATTGTGTTACTTTACTTTCAGAGACATGACCACATAACTGGCTGTTATGAAAGGAAATGAGGACTAGCTGCTCGAAGATACAGCAAATTAAAGCAAATTCAACAGCAACGACAATATTAGGCTGAAATCTTTATAAAGTGTTCTTTTACATGTTTCTATAAGATAACTGACTGTTTGAACATGATTTGTTGCTATGAAATGGAACTGTTAAAAACCATGGTATCCCTAAATCAAATGTTTGGTTTGGAAGTGAACTGGCACTGGTAACAAGATCTCATCTCATCACACAAAAAAACTTTTCTCTTCCTTTAGGTCATTTTCAATTAAACTAATCAATTATATTTCATTACTAAGCAAATGGTACTAGAAAATCTAACAGGCTAATTTCATTAACTAAAAATTTATAACTTAATAGACATTGACATGCATTACTAGTCAAGAGTTGACAGTGTTCAAAAGTTTTTGAATCATTTAGAATCATCACAGTTCGTTTAAAAGGCATTTGACAAAACGTGTTCATAATTTAACTTAAAAATTATATTCAGTTTTCCACATTTAAAGACCGAACCGTTAGAAATACAATTGTAAATACAATGGCATATACTAAAATATTATATGCATCAGTTGAAAAAAAAGTCTCATCCTCATTTAATGTTAACATGCATCAATACAATAAAGCTTGGTTTTCCAAAAACCTGGAGAAATCTGAATATATGAAGGTCCCATTCAATAACAATTGCTTTATCTGTGTTTTTCATGTTTTTCTTTGAATCTTGATTATCTAATTGTTCAAGCATATGCGGCGGTTCCTTACATACATTTACGATTGCATCATCCGAGGACCACATTCATACACCCCCTAAGATGGAAGTGAACACATTTTTTAAGATAAGATCAACAAGGCAACCATTTTGATTTTATTTAACATTATGTGCCACTTATATAACAGGTCTGAGTTTAAAACATGCTCATTGCCAGCACTAAATGACCAGAACTTATTATTACTTTGAGAAGTATAAATAGGAGTTGATAAAAAATACTAAATTAGTTTTTGCCAGTGAATTTGTGATTTATTATTTGAATTTGTACTGAAGAACACAATAATCGAGAAGTTCATTACTTTGGGAAATAATGGTGCTTTAAAAAACAACGGTATTTTCAAAACATTTTTTGTAGGTTATCAGTTTCTGTTTAATTTATATTTTTATATCTTTTTTTTCTTTTAATTTGTGTACACTTGCAAAATGTACAATAACCTATAGATATATGGTATTTTATAGAAAACTATAAAAATCTGGAATTTGATATTATGTTTGATGAGCTGAATTTTCCAATAACTGAATCTGAACTAAATATTTCAATTTCACTCATCTTAAATCAAGGAAAATAACTCTTTTGTGCATTTTGACATTTTATTAAGGCATTTGATGATGTAGTGAGTGACAAATAATGTTTCATAGAGTAAAGAAATTGATATCGCTACATAGCTTTGTTACAAACTTGACATGTGGGGAGTGTTTCAATGAATACAATAAATATATAGACTATTAAGAGCGGCTCAAATTGAAATTGATTCAGTTTAAATTTACCTGTCATACATTTGATTAACGTTTTAATGTTTTTAGAGAAAGCAATAACTTCAAGAGAGGTACAAATATTTGAGTTTGTATAGTTAGTGTCCCAAGATGTTCCTGTTGCAAAGCAGCTAAGTCATTCATCAGTATTCTTTCAATAAATGTTTTACATTTTTTTTATAAAAAGATTTTCTATAAAATCTGTCCACTTAAAATAAGTTTACATCGTTACAAACTTACTGATAAGCACTTTAGGATATTGTTATATTGTTGTCATTTGAATAAATATTAGCTCTATTTCTTTTGTGATTAACCCTATGTTCCCCTTCAGAATTTGCTGCACCTTCTTGCGTATTAGCAAATCAATATTCACAATAAAGAGTAAGAAAGACTCAGAATCTTTTTTTTTCTTCCTGAATATGATGTAACTGATGTTGATAACAGTTGAATATAACAAGAGCTAGAGCCCTCCCAAAAATAATTATTTTTTAATAATCTATTTATTTTTTTTTTCATTTTCCCTTCTTCAAATGCCTCTTCTGCGATGACTGTCGTCTAGCGGACGATAATTATCCCGTAGTTCTAGCGAAAATAAACGTTGCAGGAATAGAATTATGTAGGAACCGTACTACTTAACTACTGCTTTTGGGTGGGACTCACAAGTAAATGGAGACAATTACAAACAAAGATAGCTCTGCCTGAGACTAAAACTGAAACGTTTTCTTCACATGATTTTTACTACTAATCAGACTTTTACAGTTTAATACTATTCTGATCCTAATTAATCAACATAGTAACAAGATACGAATTCTCAAAAACTCAAATACTTTTATGCCCCGAAGGGAGGCATATAGTAATCACACTGTCTGTCTGTCCATCCGTCCGTCCGTCTGTCTGGTAAAATCTTGTCCTCGCTTCATCTCCCAAACCGCTTGAGGGATTTCATTGAAATTTTACAGGATTGTTTGTCACCGAGCCTATTTGTGCATATTGTCAGAAGATTCCGCTCGATTAATTTTTGGCAGAGGTATGGGCACTTCGTCATTTTTAATCTAACTTCTATATTAAAGTCTTGTCCACACTACGTCTTCAAAACCGCTGAGAGAATTTCATTGAAACTTCACAGGAATGATTGTAACCATGCTTACTTGTGCATGTCGTCAGGAGTTTGTGCTCGGTTTATTTTTAACAGAGTTATGGGCATTTCGTCATTTTTACTATAACTTCTCTATTAAAGTTTTGTCCACACTTCATCTTCAAAACCGCTTGGAGGATTTCATTGAAACTTTACAGGAATGTTTGTCACCAAGCTTACATGTGCATACCGTTAGGCGTTTGTGCTCGGATTATTTTTAACAGAGTTATGGGCACTTCGTCATTTTTTACTATAAGTTCTATATTAAAGTCTTGTTCACACTTCATCTTCAAAACCGCTTGGAGGATTTCATTTAAACTTCAGAGGAATATTTGTCACCAAGCCTTGTTGTGCATATCGTCTGGAGTTTTTGCTTAGATTATTTTTGCAGAGTGATGGGCACTTAGTCCTTTTTAAGTATAACTTCTATATTAAAATCTTGTCCACGGTTCATCTTCATAACCACTGGAGGATTTCATTGAAACTACACAGGAATGTTTGTGACCAAACCTAGCTGTGCATATCGTCAGGAGTTTCTGGTCGGATTATTTTTGGCAGTGTTATGGGCCCTTAGTCATTTTTTTATAACTTCTATATTAAAATCTTGTCAAAGCTTTCTCTCCAAAACTGCTTGGGGGATTTTATTATATAAAAAAAAAACAAATCAGTAGAGGATGGGAATAAAACAATATTGTTCATGTTCAAGGCATAACACTCAGCTTTCTGTTTCACTGAATAATTTTGTCTTCAACCTTCATATAAGAATCTGAAGCAGAAAAACATTACTTTATCATTTACCTTCAGTTCATGCTCTATTTTCTGTCTGATCTCTTTTCCACAGGCATATTCAGTTATATATTTACACCAGTTTCATTTCAAAGCTACATATGTCAATTTCCAGTGACAGCTCTTGTTCTAATTTTTTTAGAAATTGTAGTTGTTATTTACAAAGCTAAGTAGTACATTCATATGAGATGTTTATTTTTTGATGGTGAAAACATTACACTTATATAAAATTATTCACTACCATATAACCGTAGTTACTTGGGTAGGGTGGAGTCTCCAAAATATATGACTTAAAATGTTGCCTGCACACCATCATTAACATACTATTTCTGAAACATTTGATACTAACTATTCTCACGAAACACAAAGTGTAGAGGCTCTTTACTGTCTCAATACATATTATCACAATGGAATATTTTGTTTGAAAATGTAACAAAAGTCAAAAAGTGGAATACGTAGGAAGCAAAACTATTCTGAAGCCTAACATGAAAATACACGGCCATATAAATTTAACAAGAGAAATATAAATAAATATATATCATAGTTTAACTTGTTTGTTCATAAAGAAATGAAAGAATCCTATTTTACATTGACAGCAGAGAAAAAATCTTACTTAGAAAAAAACTGCAGGTTCACACAGTCTATGTATTTTATATATAACTAGAACTGTGTCCATAGGACACGGAAGCCCCCACTATACATAAGTGCTCATAAACAAGAGCATGTATATTCTGTATGTAAGATTTAGGTGGGGAACAATTTTTTTCTGTAGTTGCAAATGAATTGAGGTGTTTTGTATATTATTAATGCTGTCCTATTATTTCAAAATTAGATATTTTATACTGAAACGGACAGCACACTTGACTATTCTTAGTGCTTGAAGGTATAATAAAAGCCTGAAATTAAAGATTTTTCAAAGTCTTAAAAGGGGAATAACTAATAAAAATGCTTAACAGAGTTATTGGCCTTGATGGAATGACACAGTCTACGGCCAAGTTTGAACCAAATATCTGCAGTAGAAAGGGAAGAAATAGTTAAAATGAGAAGCTTGCCCTAAAACTTTAACCCAATAGCCACGCCGCAAGTACAATAGACCTCCTTATTCTTTGAATAGTCGACATAAAAATGTTGTAAATATTTATGTACTATGAGGAATCACATTAGCGAAGACGAAGAAAGAGACACACAAGTAATTACATGTTGCTGATATTAAAGTAAGCAGGTAAAATTTTAAAAAAATGTTACACATGAGTCAACTACAGATTAAAGTATAGAAACCCCAGGTGTGTCAGGTCCCGTAAAAACATTACCCTTCCTTCACTATCATCTACACATTAAGGTTGTTCATTCCTGAAAGTTTAAGCAAAATCTGCCATCCGGTTTATGAGGAGTTGCGTTCACAAATTTATTTGGTTATATGGTATATAGTGAACAAATCAACAAAGGGCCATTATTCCGTTTAATTTGGTCGAAGCAAAAATTCCTTCCTTTACTATCATTTACACATAAAGGTTGTTCATCCCTGAAAGTTTTAGTAAAATCTGCCATCCGGTTTATGAGGAGTTGCGTTCCCAAATTTATTTCACTTTATGGTATATAGTAATAAAAACCAACAAAGGGCCATAATTCCGTTAAATTTGGTCGCAGCAAATATTCATTCCTTTACTATCATCTACACATTAAGGTTGTTCATTCCTGAAAGTTTAAGCAAAATCTGCCATCCGGTTTATGAGGAGTTGCGTTCACAATTTTATTTGGCTATATGGTATATAGTGAAAAAAATCAACAAAGGGCCATAATTCCTTTAAATTTGGTCGAAGCAAAAATTCCTTCCTTTACTATCATCTACACATTAATGTTGTTCATCCCTGAAAGTTTAAGCAAAATCTGCCATCCGGTTTAAGAGGAGTGGCGTTCACAAAATTTCGGGACGTACGTACAGACGTACGGTCGTACGGACTGACGGACAAGTGCAACGCCATATGCTCCCACTTTGTGGGAGCATAAAAAGGATCATTCTTGCTTACTTCGCCTATTAAACCGTTAATAATTGGTGCTCTTTAACATCTTTTAACATTAGATGCAGGGACATTTTAACATTGCTCATTGACAGTAACAGCTCTAGAATCCAATCCAACCTAAAATAGGACCAATCTTTTCAATTAAAATGCCAGTCACCTTTGTCCCAAACAATGAGAGATTACATATGATTACCGATCCTTAATCAATTATCAAATCTGCAGTCCCTGTGCCAACTGAAAACATGGACATCAAGCATTTTTGCCTATCAAGTCTATCTCCTCCATTGATTTACCTTTTTTATAAGATATACAGTCAGGTTGTTTTTATAAACACCCCATTTTTAAAGAATTCAGTTATCTGTAAGCTTCATAAGACATTCTTGTAATAATTCCATTTGTAATATTTTACTTTTCATAGTCTAAGTCTATGTTTAGCAACAGTCTTATATTTTGCAGTAGTTTGTGTTTAACAAAAATGAAAGAGGGTCTTAAGTTGGCATTTGACAATTGCTTTGACTTATTATGATAGATGAAAAACACCAGTTTAGTAAAAGACTAAACTCTCAATTTTATAATATTATAGCAAAAAAGGTCTCTAACTTTATGAGATCATATATAAATTCTTTAATTGAAGGATAATTTACTACGATTCCATCTCCATCATGAAAAGAAAGACAAAATAAAATAGTTTGAAGCTAATCAAAAGTGTATACATAGAGAAACTCTGAAGGAGAAAATAACAGAAATATCCTCTAATGTAAATGACCTGGTGGCAGACTTCAACAATGCTACATTTGATGTCAACAAACATGCTCCTATTTAGGAAAGAACTTGTGTTTGTAGACCAAATGTACCATGGTATTCTAGTTATCTGAAAATGCTAAAACAGTATTAAAAGATCTGTTGAAAAGATTTACCTGAGAGACAAAACTATAATCACAGAAAGTGCATACAAAAAGTGAGAAATTATTACACCCATGCTTTGTATATAGCAAAGAAGGACTTTTATCAGAATAAAATTGGCGAGGCAGAGGGCAGTGTGAAAAGGTTGTATGGGGTAATTGCCAGTCTACTAACTTGGTGGTGTGAAGGCCAATCCGCTTCCGCCACACCCCGATGAAGTGATCCTTGCAAATGACTTTCTAAGATTTTTTGTGGAAAAAAATTCCAGACTACGGGACGATTAAGACAATATAAAAGCTGAAACTCCTACTCTAAGTGCCTTTGAAAACCAAAACACTCCTTTCATTGGCACCAAACTGTCTGAATTCAAAAAAGTGTCTGAGACTGATGTACTTAAACTCATTCAAGAGTCAAAGGCTACAACTTGTGAACTTGATATCATTCCTACTCCTAGATTAAAAGAGAATCTTTCAATTCTGAATCCAGTCATAACAGAAATTTTAAACAGATCATTATCATCAGGGGTGTTTCAGTGCAGTAATATAGCCTCTGCTGAAGAAAAAAGGTCTCCCGTTAGAACTTAAAAATTATCGAATATCGTAATTCTCGATAGCTTCAAAATCATGGAACACAGATACTCACAAGTGTCAACATATTGAAGCCAGTTCTGTTGAACAAGTTTCCTGAATCTTGCACTAATCTAAATGGTGAAACATGTGCTCCTAAACCCTGAATCAGTGACAATCTAAAACAACGAATTTTAAGAGAATACAGTCCTATTTCTACCAAGACATCCCACTCAAAGCAATGTTATAAATAACATTATTAATAAATTCTTATTAAGCAAATATCTCCCTGACACAAAGCAGTTATTTTATAGTTCAAATGCTGAGCCTTACCATTATTCCTAGGACAAATATACTTCAGGGAACATAAACCCTATTTTTCTTGCTCTGCAAACTGTAAAGATACTCTCAACACTCAATTCAAACAATGCAACACCGACAAACAAATAATCTTTAAATAGATCTTGCATTATGCACCTGAAAGATAAAACTGTAAAAATGTATTCCTAAGCTCTAGTAATTGTGCCGACACGATGGAATTCAAAAAGCCACTGTACACTCTAACATTTTGTAGGACTTGAACGAACGACCTAATGATCGCATTTATTGAGTTCAAAGCCTGTACCACAGTTCTTTCTTATCCATGCTAAATACTTCTTATCATGCAATGAACTACTGTGAATAGAGTGCAAAGGACCAAATGATTTTTTTTAGAAATAAATATTCTGCTAACAACTATAAACATAAACTCGTAAGCCAAAACCTGATATGAAGATTTTTAGATAAAAAAAGCAAACTTGCCTGACGAAAACGAACTGTAACGTCATTAACCCAGTGTAAACTTACACAAAAAGTTGTGGCTTACTATCATAGTGGTTTCTAAAGAGAATTTCTTTAAATTTTTTGCAAATAGACATAGAATGAAAATAAGCCCCGCCTTTGATGCCCTTTTTTCATGGAACAACACAAATTTCATATTTGATATGGAAGTTCAATCCTACAGGATGGTAAGTTTCAGCTTCCTATATACGACAATTATCAATCAAATTAAATACATGTAAACGATTAAAGCTTTTCAAGGAAATTATAGTTAAGAAATTGATAATATGACTGTGTATAATTTATTTCAAACTTGGTTCTGTAATGATTATCATAGCTTACTGCTTAGTTGAATATGTAATATGTAACAGTCAGGGACAAATATTGAATGAAAAAATTGATATTCTTTCTGTCATAAATTGAACATTCTAACACTATCCGCAATTATCCGACAACAAACAAAGAAGAAATTGAGCGTGATATATCATATATATTAGAGAACGATGAAAAAAGCGTGCACCCGCTTTCGTCACTGCAAACTACTTTCGGCTATTCTTATTTTTCATTGTAAACCAAAAATTGTTTTTAAATATTTTTATAGAGAAATATTGATTTGGACTAAATTATCTTCTTTGATGTTCATCTATGATAAAATTATAGATATTTGTTTAAACGTAAATTATTGACTGATAAGCTAAAATAACCTTGTTGTTTTCATTTTCACGTGTGGAATGAATAGCGGGGTAAACGGAATAGCCTGTCAGGGTCAATAACCGTTAAATATGGCATGATAAGTAGTGCACATAATTGTGTCCCTTATAACGATACATATGTGTTAGAATGGAAATAGATTTTAAAGTTTTTATGTTCTACCGTCGAATATAGCACGGTATCTCGTTCAGATGCGTAATTATTTAATCACTAAGGCCTACGGCCTTCGTGATTAAATTAATACGCCTGAGTGATTAAATAATTACGCATATGAACGAGATACCGTGCTATATTTGACGGTGGAACACTCAAACTGAAAATCTTTTTCCTAAATATATTCTGCAAAACCATTTTTTCCTCTCTCCAGGGTCTAATTTTATCTTCTTGAAGGCTACAATTATTTCAGTCACTTGTACTATTGTTTTGGCTACAAGGCTGCAAACCATTTGGAGACATTTATAAAACAGTCTGTCTTTATCAAAATTTATTTACTAGTTTATGTATTTTCTCAGCAATTACGATATTGTTCTATTAAATGCACTGATAAATAGCACTGAGTTGACTTCTGATCTGGTCAGAAAACCTTTTTAACGGGACAATCCCTACAAGCAACCGCTGATATTCTGTTTGTCAATTTCACTGGCTCATTCGCTATAAATAGGAAAATAATTGTGAATATGTATTCATTTTTTTCTAAAGGCGTGTGCTGTCAACAACATTTTCTCTGTATAAAGACTAATATTAATGCATTAAATTTAACTATTCTACAATTTTTAACAACACTTAAGACTGGGTATATATTCATTCAATATTATTTACATTTAGACAATTCTGAAAAAAAAGAAAGTTTAGGTTTTCGAGTATGCCTCTTGAAATGTTTGCAATCTTATGAAGACGAAAATCTCTGAAAAAAGTTTGGAGTTTCAAAATGGTTCCTTTTTCATGTTCAAAAATGACCCAATGAGGCATTGTCATGAATGCAATAGCAGTGTATTTGTAATAACAAAGTTGGGTTTGTAAGCCAGAGATTTCCAATTGGTTTGTTTATGGTATTGTATGCTGGTGGGCTAGCTAAAGTGATCTTGCAGTAGCACTAACATGACATGTTTGAATTTTAAATTCAATTATGGAGTTCTCATAACTCTACAACATCAAGTTATTTAATATTAACCTTTTTAGGAGAAACTAATGTTACAATTTTAGAACATATTCAGAAGTAAAATGTGCTGATTAGGAAATAGATTTTAAGTTTGAGTGTTCCACCGTCAAATAAAGCACGGTGTCGAGTTCAGATGAGTATTAATTTAATCACGAAGCCCGTAGGCCTGAGTGATTAAATAATTACGCATCTGAACGAGATACCGTGCTATATTCGACGGTAGAACACAAATACTTTAAAATCTATTTCCATTCTAACACATATGTATAGTTATAAGTGACACAATTATGTGCACTACTTATCATGCCAGTTTTTACGGTTATTGAACCTGACAGGCTATTCCGTTTAACCCGCTATTCATTTCCCACGTGAAATGAAAACAACAAGGTTATTTTAGCTTATCAGTCAATAATTTACGTTTTAACAAATATCTATAATTTTATCATAGATGAACATCAAAGAAGATAATTAAGTCCATCACAATATTTCACTATAAAAATATTTTAAAACAATTTTCGGTTTACAATGACAAATTAGAATAGCTGAAATTAGTTTGCAGTGACGTCTGCCGGCGCGCGCTTTTATTCAGCGTGCTCTTATATATATGATAATGATATATTACGCTCATTGTAGGCGAATTGCGGATAGTGTTAGAATGCTATTTTAAAGAAGCTTTTATAAAATAAAAGGATATCCTTTGTCATTTATTTTCACTTTACCAAATGGTCTGTATAGCTGAAATACCTGACTTATTGTTTATAAAGCTGAAATATCTAAAGCCGTTTTAGCTATTCAAATTTTTCACTTCTAAGTCAGTAAATGGAGTTTACAACTAGTTTGGTAAACCAATAAAGAGAATTATTACATGAACGCACAATTCCACAGACATGAGCCTGTATGTAGCTTGAACAAATGAACCAGCTGAATGTTTTATTTTATTTTGTTTGTTTTACTTAACATGCCCTACATTTCTTCCTCTTAAAGCAGACACTCCGGCACGAAGACGGCCAACAATTGGTTTATATGCATCCAATATTGTCATATGAATAGAGTGATCACTTGTCATGTTTCCTCACAAAAATGCGTCTACACTTGTCCTTTGCTGTGTTTCTATGATATGTACAGACAATTGTCATTTTCTTAAACTGGGCTTTCAAAGAAGATAAGTTTGCCTCATTCACTATGTTTGGAGGGATGACTACTCGTGCAATGTTTTTACATTTTACATTACTACTTAAGTGAAACTTAAAAAGAGGTTAATCGTGCCTCCCCTCTTCTGTCCTTGCGCCCATCTGTCCAAAACTTTATTTTCGTAAGTATATCTTAGCAATTGCTTTTAAATTAACTTCAAACACCTTTTCATGGAATGGGGCACTAAGAGGAAATGCATATTCACGAACAAGGTTTCCTTGTTTTATAAAGATTCTCATTTGACTTTCTCTCCAGAGCATAATTTGGCTTCTTACTATTTCAAATATGTAGAGAAAATGATACTTTAAGAACAAAGTACTTATTTCTGTATGGCTTGCATGAAGTACGGCAGACACACAGGGACTTGTTTTCTATATCAACACTAACAAGTACGGGCAGTAACTTGATTGTTTATGGGCGAGGGGGAGGGGTAAAATATCTTTAGTCAGTTTATTAGTTTGTAAAGCTAATGGCTCATGCCATACAGGTCATAGATGACATTTCCACTAGTTTTGTTTTGATTTGTGCAAAGATCTCATTTTTCTAATTTGATAGAAATAATGAAATAACATTGTATCAATTGTACACGAATCATGTCTCTCAGGTCAGGATCAGATGTTCACATCCTAAAATATTGGTTTGAGAACAATGAATTCATAGTGACGGCATCTTTGTGATGAATGGAGCACGGATTTTCATGCACGCTTGTTGTCTTTATATTTATTTTTCTAAATAAACATTTGATAAATGTAATGTCTTAAAGAAAGGTCCGTTTATAGTTTCAGCTCTCACATTGGCAAAAATGTTTCCAGGAATTGTTCTATGATGCAAATGCATTCTTAATAAAATTCTTTTTTTTTCGGTCTAAAAATATAATGGTGCCAGCAGACCACTTGTATTGCGTAATAAAGTCAACTTAAAGCACAGCGATTGTTTCTTTTTTTCAACAAATATTAGAAAAAATGCAAGACTGTTAATTTCATAAATGTCAAAATAACCACACTGTTAGTTTAGCAAATTTTAGATTAAACTCGATGACAAAATGTACAGTTTAGCCAGATTTGTTTGTCATTACATAGTTTTTTCCTGACTTTGAAAAATTGATAACTTATATTGATATTCCATCTTGAACAGTTCAGTAAAAAACATATACAATTAATGTCAGCGTTATGAAAAAACGATTTGTTTCGAACACGACTGTACCATTTCAAAATACAAGAAAATAAGTATTTTTTGAAGTGATAATTTCTAAAGATTTTTCTCTCATAACTACGGCATTTTGTCGTAACTCAGTTTTCTGTATATAACAATTTTCATGTTTACAATCAAAGAAAAAGTAAGCCTCTCTTGATTCCTTACAATGTAATGCCTTTAATTTTGCTATGCTGTGTACAATCATGTAATTTTCAATCGATAAATACAGCTTTTCAATTATCTAAAAGCTTTTTCACATACGCGTTACAAAAGCGTTGGGCCCTGTAAACCCCAAAATGGTGAAAATAAAGACAGCAAATGCAAAAATTTACACCTGGAGTCCGTATTAGCGTAGGCTTATTCTGACTGTACGATCGTCGCACGTCGGTCGTACGATTTCGGAGATGTCTTATCAAACGTCGCCGTTTTTCTTGATCGTACGGTTTTATCACGATCGTATGCAATTTCTACAATCGACAAAACGCAGTCGCAGAACAAACAAAATGGCCGCCATACAACTTGTAGATGGGGAAATTAGACGACAGGAAAGAAAGTATCAAGAAATATCGTTGATTAGTAAAAAGCCATTAAATATATGGTACAACTCAGGTTTAAGCACCGGAGGGGTTTGTGTTTTTAGCAGAACTAATGTAATAAGTGTTATAAACATAGATTTTAAAAGACACATGGAGAAACAATTTACCGTATAAAATGAAAAAAATAACACTACAGTAATGCATTATAATGTCTGTTTTCGTCCTGTTTCTATGAAATATTTCGTTATAACTATCCTTGTCGAAACGATTGACATGTCGTGCATTTGTTATTACGGATGAAAGAGAGTCAATCTGAATTAGTCACAACCGAAATGCATACACTTTGTTTTTTAGCTCACCTGAGCTGGCTCAGGGTGAGCTATTAGGATCGATGAATGTCCGTCGTCCGTCGTCTGTCGTCCGTCGTCCGTTCACATTTAGTTCGTTAACACTCTACTGATCACATTTTTGCTTCAATTGTCACGAAACTTGGTCAGGATGTTTGTCCCAATAATTACTTGGACGAGTTCGAATATGGGTCATGTGGGGTCAAAAACTAGGTCACACAGCCTGTATATGGAAAAACCTTGTTAACACCCTTGAGGTAACATTTTCAGCCTGAATACCCTGGAAATTTGTCAGAAAAGTTGTTTCCATGATTTCTAGCTCAAGTTCGAATATGGGTCATCTGGGGTCAAAAACTAGGTCACAGAGCCCAAATATGGAAAAACCTTGTTAACACTTTAGAGGTAGCACTTTCAGCCCAAATATCCTTGTAATATGTCAGAAAGGTTATTTGGATGATTTCTAGCCCAGGTTTGAATATGGGTCATCTGGGGTCAAAAACTAGGTCACTGAGACCAAATATGGAAAAACCTTTTTATCACTCTAGAGGTAACACTTTCAGCCCAAATATCCTGGAAATATGTCAGAAAGGTTGTTTTGATGATTTCTAGCTCAAGTTTGAATATGGGTCATGTGGGGTCAAAAACTAGGTCACACAGCCCAAATATCGTAAAACCTTGTTAACACTCTAGAGGTAACATTTTTAGCCCAAATTTCCTGAAAAACTGTCAGAAAGCTTGTTTAGATAATTTCTAGCTCAAGTTGGAATATGGGTCATGTGGGGTCAAAAACTAGGTCACACAGCCCAAATATGGTAAAACCTTGTTAACACTCTAAAGGTAACATTTTTAGCCCAAATTTCCTGAAAAACTGTCAGAAAGCTTGGTAAGATGATTTCTAGCTCAAGTTGGAATATGGATCATGTGGAGTCAAAAACTAGGTCACACAGCCTGTATATGGAAAAACCTTGTTTACACTCTAGAGGTAACATTTTCAGCCCAAATATCCTGGAAATATGTCAGATAGGTTGTTTCGATGATTTCTAAGTCAAGTTCGAATATGGGTCATCTGGAGTCAAAAACTAGGTCACACAGCCTGAATATGGAAAAACCTTGTTAACACTCTAGAGGTAACATTTTCAGCCCAAATATCCTGGAAATATGTCAGAAAGGTTGTATCGATGATTTCTAGCCCAAGTTTGAATATGAGTCATCTGGGGTCAAAAACTAGGTCACAGAGCTTAAATTTGGAAAAACCTTGTTTACACTCTACAGGTAACATTTTCAGCCCAAATATTCTGGAAATATGTCAGAAAGGATATTTCGATAGTTTCTAGGTCAAGTTCGAATATGGGTCGTCTGGGGTCAAAAACTAGGTCACAGAGCCCAAAAATAGAAATATCTTGTTAAGGCTCTAGAGGCTACTGTTTCAGTCCAAATATCCTGGCAGTTTGTCAGAAAGGTTGTTTGGTTGTTCAAATTATTAGATTAGGTTAAATGTCACGGAGGCTAAAAATAGATTCATCTACTGTACCTCATAAAGCCTTCATTTATAGACCAATATCTTTGATATTCAATATATAGGTTCCTTGCAAGGATCTCTACCCATGGGTAGGGTTTGAGGTCACTGGGTCAAGGTCAAGGTCACCATAGCTTATAATAGATATTTCTACTTTCTGTCATAGAGCCTTTATTTATTGACTGATATTTTACATATTTGGTTTGTAGGCACTTATATATTTTCAATTAAAAAATGAAATACAGCTTAAAAGCAAACCTACAGCCAAAGTACTCAGGTGAGCGATCCAGGGCCATCATGTCCCTCTTGTTTAAATAACTTATTTGAAGATGCGCCAGTTGACATTTCAATACAAGTTCCGTTATCCCTCTTGTTTAATTATAAGTCCTTTTATTATATAAACAAATATTTCTAGGACTGAAACATTTCAGCAGTGATAAATGTTATCAGCATTTTTATTCTTCGCTGTGATTTTTCCTTCTGACTAAAGGGGATAACAGAAAGTAAAGTGATTCTTGAATGATCAAAGTCATGATATGACCATAGAAACATATACGAACATAAAAACAAAAACCTTTGTCATGATTTCGATAGCAAAATACCGTCTTGTTATTGGCCACAGTCTTCCCTACACACTCTCTGTACATATCTAATGGCGTCCTTTGATAGACTATATCGACCAAGTACCTCAGCATCTGTTAGGGAGTCTAGATCACAAGATCTCTCGCTAACTTTTCTTTTTCCGATGTACAAGTACACTCAACAAAATAAATTAAAAATCAAGGACTTATGACAGCAGTTCTTAAAGACATACCTTTTTTACTTGCTGAAGTTTATAACCAACAAAACTTCATTATGTCTGTGCCCAATTTAAACTAAAAGTAACATGTTTTTCACAAACACAGTAGCATGATTAATCCTCCAAGACAACCCTATCAGTTTTAAAGTTTTATAGAAACCAGTTAAATTTTAGAAGCAAGTATGACCTCCTCATACTCGGATAACCTCTTTTACATGGGTCTGGAAGCTGCTTATGAGCTTTTTGATGTCCCTTTGTGGTATGAGGCCCCATTCCTCAGTAGGGGCATCAGCCAGCTCATCTGGTTGACGGCTGACGTTGTCGTGCGGAAACACGACGCTGCAGTATGTCCCAAGCATGTTCTATTGGGTTCATGTCTGGAGACCTAGCTGGTCATTCCATACGTACAACACTTTGGTCGTCAAGGTACTGATTGACGATTCTCGCACGGTGAGCTGTAGCATTGTCGTCCATTAACACGAATTCCGGGTCGATTGCACCAGCATATGGAATGACGTGAAGACAGAGAATCTCGTCAATATAACGTCTAGCATTAACTGTGCCATAAACAAACACGTAAAGGTCTGTACGCCCGACGTAAAAAATGCCCGCCCAAACAATAACAGAGCCACTACCAAACTTGTCGGATATGCAACACTCGCTGAAGCGCTCATTTCGCTGACACCATACACGCCTATGTCCATCATGGAAGTCCAGGGAAAATTTGGACTCGTCGGTGAATAGCACATTACGAATGTGCCTGAGTTGCCAATTAACGTGATCTCTGGCAAACCCCAGAATGGCCGCACGGTGTCTTAGCGTTAACGGAGGACGTACCACAGGACCGCGAGCACGTAAATTAGCGTCATGGAGTCTGTAGTGATATGTTTGTGCCGAGATTCTAACACCGGAAGCAGTTTGAATTACACTTTGGCTAACACCATGCTCATAAGCCACCTCGCGCTGCGTTTGCCCATCCAGCAGATGACCGACTGCTCACAGTAACCTCATCCCTTTAAATTCTTTTTTTGGGATTATTTTTAATACTACCGATTGAATTTATTATATACTGCTTAAATTAATTAAAGGAGCACCCATATAATCTATAAAATACCATACACGTTGAGTAGATGTATGAATATTTTTTACAGAAATAACGAAATCTTTTTTTTTCTCAAAAACAAATCGGCATTTTCATCGTCAACAGGCACGCTCCTGAAAAAAGACAGTGTCTAGGATACGACCACTATCAAATTAACTTTGAAATGGTGGTCTTACAGGAGAACGACAAGCAGATTCAGGCCTGGAAACGTTTCATAGTCAGTGTCGGTAATA
This sequence comes from Cyclina sinensis, assembly GCA_012932295.1. Lineage (NCBI taxonomy): Eukaryota > Metazoa > Mollusca > Bivalvia > Venerida > Veneridae > Cyclina > Cyclina sinensis. Next base: position 59,097,314 of record JAAONU010000011.1, on the reverse strand, counting down.
AGTGTATTCCCCTTTGGCGTTTAGGCACTCTGTTCATCGTCTAGGCATGCTCCTGATGACACGTCTGATCACATCCTGCGGTATAGCATCCCATTCTGCTACAAGAGCATGAGAAAGCTCACGGACGTTCTGCACAGGGTTCGGACGCGAAGGAGAAAGTCTACGAGAAAGCATGTCCCAGACATGCTATATAGGGTTAAGATCGGGAGACATCGCTGGCCAGACTATAACCTTAATGTCTTCATCATCGAAGAAGTTCCGTACGATTCTTGCAGTGTTTGCTCGAGCATTATCTTGCACTAAACGAAAAGTTTACCTATTGCACCAGTATATGGCCAAAAAATTGGTTCTAGGATCTCGTCCCGATATCTCAGGGCCGTCAGACAACCTCCTGGAATTACATTAAGGTCTGTGCGCCCGTCAATAAATATCCCTGCCCACATCATAACTGACCCACCGCCAAACCTGTCATATGGAATAGTGTAACATTCCGCATACCTCTCTCCTCGGCAACGCCACGCCCTCACACGCCTGTCACAGGTCGAAACTTGGTAGCGGCTCTCGTTTGTGAAGAGCACAGATCGCCAGAGACGCAGTTGCCAAGTGACGTGTTCCTGGGCAAACTCTAAGCGAGCTCTCCTGTGAGCTATGGTCAGAATTAGTCCTCTGGAAGGTCTTCGGGCATCCAAACCATCTTCATGAAGACGATTTCAGACAGTTTGAGTGGACACACATACCCCTGTTGCTTGCAGAAGTCAATTTCAATGCCAGTAGCAGTACACTGACGATTTCTGAGGGCCAAAGTTCTCAGATATCGGTCCTGACGAGGTGTTGTCATGCGGTGACGACTTGCCCAGGTCTTCTTGTGAATTCTTCAGTCTTCTCATAACGACTCCACAACCTTGCAACAACGCTACGAGAAATGTCTAGAGCGGTGGCCACCTCACGTTGCGTAAATCTATTTTCGATCATCTGCACCGTCTGAGCAACATCAGTAGTTGCTAAATGACGTCGCACACCCTGGTCAGTTGTCAAAATAGTAGGTACAGTAAAAAGTTGCACTAAAACATTCATTTTGTCAAATGTGCTATCGTGAACGAACTGTACACATGCAAAAGTCTAAATCTTATTCGGGGGTTACACAACATAAAGAAAAACAAAATAGCCATGCTTTGTAAATTTATTGTAAAGTGCACGGGTTTCTCGAGGATATTGACCGTCGATGCCTACAAACGAAATTTGCACCGAATATTTAATATGGTGGGGGATTTACGCCATAACATATTTGCGCTCCTTTTATTAATTTGAGCAGTGTATATAACCTGTGACAGCTGCGTCAGGGAATCGATTCTTTGGCTCAGTGGTTAGAGTGTTGGTCTTTGATGCGCTAAAATCGGAGTTTGAACCCTGCTCCGGGTTGTGTATTTCTTTCTGTTACTGACTTTGTTCGTTCGGTGGGGCTTGTCCAGGATGACCATTCCTGGACTTAGTTATAAAGATTAAATAAAAAAAAAACATCTTTCAAAAGTTTTGTCTGATCTTCTGATCAAAAAATAAACAACACCATTCTTCATCATAAATGACGACTTTCTTAAGAGGAGATGCGTTACAGTCTAGCACATACTTCCCTATAATTGAATAAATACAACATCTGACAACTGCGACAGGGAATCGATTCTTTGGCTCAGTGGTAAGAGGTTTGGTCTTGCGCTAAAATTGAAGTTCGAACCCCGCTCAGGGTTGTGTATTCTAAGATGCATTGCATCTTTCTGTTTCGGACTTCCACGTTCGTAAGAACTGTTTCTGTATAAAAAATGTATCGGTTATTACGCGTATTACGCTTAAACTAATGCATTGTTTAGTAAAAAAAATCTAGATAACATTTCACATTTGTTGTCAAGGTTTCTCAATTGATATATTTTTTATCGAATGGGATAAACTCTTTTGATCATTAAACTTACATGTTTTTCCGTATAGATTTATCAAAAGAAGTATCTAACCTGTGAATGTAATAGGAATAAGAATACGAATAACAAAAATACCATAATTTCTGTTAAGTATCGTGGATGAATAGAAATCTACTATATCATACCAATATATTGATTTTTGACGTGAGTTTTGTAAAGTAACATAGAACAATGCCAAAGAAAATGGGTCAGTTAACCAATATAACTACCATAATTATTGTATTCTTTCCCATTATGAATTACAATAAATGTATGTATCAAAAAACCTTTAAATGCACCCGTCAATCATGCTTCAGAACAAATAAACCAGTTATGCTTCAGGATATTTTAACACTGTTAATAACAACAGAGGTGGTTTAAATCTTCGACATTTGTGAAATCTTTGAAAAAGGAGACAGTCAAAGGAATAAGATGCAAGTTATTGAAACAAAAGATAGCCAAAGTGTCAAAACAATGGTATGTTTCTTATTTCAACTAACTTATTTATTTTGTATGTAAATGAAAACAATCTTTAAAGTTACATCATCAACGTTTGTATATTTTAATAAATTGAACTTAGTTTCTGGTACATTGTATACTGACCATTGTCATGAACTAACCTAAACATTTGTCTGTGTTTGAAGTTTTTGTAATATTATTTGATTATGATTAATGGTGCATAAGTAAGGCCATTATTAAACATTAAATAGGAAACTCTGAATCATGAAATCAAAATTATGTGGCAATTCTGATACATATACTACCTTTTGACATTTTTAGATTTAGAATGCTTCATCAATAATGTTTCAAGCATCATAGCAATAGTCTCACCTAGATAACTTTTAATAACTTAAAAGTTAATGTTTAGGGAAAGTAACATAATTCTTATTAGTTGCTAATTCATTTGTTTTATTCAGGCAAATGAACAGCATATATTTTCTACGCTTGATACGGTTTTTTAGCGGTAAACAAGAGTTATAATAACAATTTACAAAAGACATCTATCCTTAAATCAGACTATTCCATCCTGCCTTGATCACTGTCCGAGGAGTACAGCATATTGTTGGTGCATAACTGATACACTGTGTGCCATAGCGTCTTGCGTCAGTCTTGTACTTTACCATTAAGCCGATCAAATATTCGGAAAAAAATCTCAAATGGAACACCTCGGCTTTAACCCAGTCAAACCAGAAAAAAAGTTAAATTATTTTTTATCAATACACTGTTATCTATCATATATAATCTTAAGTTAATAGGACAGTACACTACTAAAAGCATAAAAGAATACTTCTTTCGGTTTCGAAACAGATCTATAACCTAATTCATTTGAGGCATTCATTAAGCTTTTTATGCTTCTACTTGCCGTTACCATATTATTCAGAGAAAAGTAATTGACAAAGGTTTAAATGATGTTGAACGTCACTACCTTAAAGGTCCAGACAAATCTGTATAAAAATGTTCACGGGAAACCATGAAGCAAGTCATGATTAGACAATCTAATCTATACACGAAGTCAGGATTTTGATTGGCATAGTCAGTTATGTTTTTGTTGTTGTTGTTGATTTTTTTAATTATATATATGTATGCACAAATTAGATAGTATATGCATCATTTAAACAAAAAGGCATTTACCATGTGGCAAGGCTTTGAGACTATTTATCCGATTTTCTGTTTTGTCCGCCATATTTGGACCACGATCAAAACGTTTAGAGAAGTAAATTGTGAAATTATTGCCGATTTGACTTGCTGCATACTAATTGTAAATTTAATACACCCTCTTAAACAATTAATGTTGATACAATCCACACCTCAATGACTTAGATTTAAGGTTGTACGTGAAAACCACACCACTTCAAAAAACACAACCCTAAATCCATAATCTGGTAAAGAGATGTAGCAATATGTGGGTAGCCAAATAATGTGGCAACAAACATCGAAAGAAATCATTTCAGTTTGCTTTTTATACAGTTCTGTACAATAATGAGTGTAGTTCATTTTGAATAATTTTGAAATAAAAGAAAGAGGATTTTATTTTGCCATAAATGGAATTATTTGATCCCTTTGTGATAATATTTTCATATCGGATTGAAATACCTCCGCGAAATTTGAATAATAAGGCCATTCAATCATTAGTCACTCTTTTAAAAGATCTTAGATAACTGGTAAGTTATCTAAATTTTATCTCTTCATTTTGCACATTACTTTGCCAAGAAGCTGTGAATAGTTACACATTATAATTTCAAAAGAACATATTTTGAGAATAATAATATTTGAGAAAGTTTTCTGACAGTTACATGCATGACCTCTTGGCTGATAATTAATTATTTTACCCTTGCAAAAGTGTATGTGATTTGAAAAGAAGCTGTTAATGATAAGGGGGAAATTGTATAAGTAAGTTTTATTTTATTATTATGTTTGGTATGCTGAATGGTGAAGAGGATATCATATGCCCATGGTTTTTACTTATCCTAAATTATTTGGCACTCTAATGATCAGTTTTGAATTATAGTTACTAAAATTGCCTGTAATCAGTGATGTACAGTGATCAGTGCAGTTCCGTATGTTTAGGAATGGCTCAAAAGTGAGATGAGCCTCACACAACATCTGTTCATAGACGCGTGAATGGACACACACTGACAGGGGAAACACAAAATCCCTTATCCATGACATGACATGGAAATAAGCAAACTGCAAAACATTTCTCTCAGACTAATTTGAAAAAAAAAGTGCATTTACTTTCAATACAAATTATTTTTTAATAAAAGATGACCTTTTAAAACTGATGGAATTAAATATGTTTGTAATGACCCAAGCAGCTTTCTGTTTTATGTTAATACAAACTTCAACTACTCTGTATCAAGCAAAATTTTATTTGACATTAGTAAATAATAGATGTCTTCAAAGAAATTACTCTCTACTACAAACAATATTGTAATAATCGTTTTAACAAGGTATTCTTTCTATATGTTTTGTTATTATGAGCAGGACCATTTCACACGACCATTTCACACAGGGTATCAATTATATTTTCTTATATATTTTCTGTTTTATTTTCTTATAATGTTTTTATTTCCTTGCAGGATGACTCGACCACATCCCTCAAGAAAAGCCAACCCAGGGCAAACCATTGATCTCCTAACATCAATTGCAAATTATATTCAGTTTTTGTGTGGCTTCTGTATGAAGCTAGCGACAGAACCTGTCCAAACTGCTTGCGTTGGACACATTCACTGTGAGGAATGTTTCAAAATTAATTCAAAGAAAGTAAGAATTCTACTTTTCCTTCATCAGTAATGTATTACACTATCAATTGCAATTTAGCCTTCAGATAATGATTTTGAACATTCATAGAGGGCATCAAACAACATAATTATAGCAGAATTTACAAAGGTGCTACAGTATTCTTGTTTGAGTCTTTTCTATTTGTAGTATCATTGGCAAAGTAATATACTTTTCACTAATTACAGTATCAGAGATTTAGGTATATATATTTAGAGATAAGAAGAGATTTCTAAAATGTGTAGAAGAAGCATTCAGCTGGAGTATGACTGTGTTTTAGTGGTAAGTCTTTCTTTTTCTCTTTTTTTTTCTTGTTTGAAATCAATAACGTGGTTTCGTCCTGTGGAACAAATACGTCTGAAATTAAGCTATTCACAAATTAGTTTATAAAACTGAAGACTTTGGCAAATGTAAGTAGGGTGTATCTAGGGGCATGTTTTATTAATTCTTTAAAAGTAGAATATCTGTGAATTTCTTAGTTGTACCCAGTGAACTACTTCAACTCTAGTATAAATCGATGTTTTACTACTCACTTTAGTAGCCTGTCAGTGACTTACTAGAAACATAACTATCCTAAACGAGTCCAAATGGAAGCTCTAGAGAAAAATTACTGTGCAGGTATTAATTCTAGGCGGCCTTTTTCAAGGACAAGGGAGCCAAGCATGATATAGACAAACTGCGTCTTTTAAATGCTGATACAGAGTGTATGAGAAACAATAACTCATAAGTACTCGCCATTACTGCTTCTTTCTGTTTTTAATATATCTATTTAAAGCAATACTTACACAAAGTGCTCTTCAGAAAGGTTTCTCAGCCCTGTTACTCTCTGAAAAAAAAAAAATGCATATAAAACTTTTCATTAATAGACAGCTTTTAGTAAAAAGTCTTGACCTGAATCTCCATTCTGAAGCTTTTTGGGTTTTCTTGTTGGTTAATCATGACATCACCATGGCTTATTAAACGATCTCAGTCTGATTAGGCTAAATCAATTTCTAACGTAAAGTAAAGAAAACGCCCTTGTGCAGCAATTCCATATATGGATATCCGCAAGAATATGCATACTGCTATATTTTAAGTTTTTCCTGTCTCATTACAATTGTAAAGTAATTTCGAGTTCTTTTGTTGTTCTTTTTTTCCACATTGTATGTTTACAACGTGAAAAAGCTTAATATCTATTGCATCTTGACTAGGTAAAATACCGTTAAAACAAGCAAATGTTCGTGGTTTCATGTAACTGCCGATACAAACCTAATTTTACGTTTGAATTTTCGTTAAACTGGTACGAACGTCTTTCTGTATCTTGTGAAGAATATTACCATTTGACAGATATTTGATTTACTTCAAATTTGTTTGGCATTGTTTCCCGGAAGTATAGGCCTTTCACTGCGAAAAATATGTAAATATACGGGAGTGTACGGAATTCCGTATATCATTAATATACGGGTAAAAATACGGAAAACATAAAATACGGAGATGTACGGTGTCGTATATCCAGCAAATCCGTATATGACCAAAATACGGTGTTCCGTATACTTACAAAATACGGAAAACTAGATATACGGTGTCCGTATTTTTCTAAAATACGGGAACGTCATAATAAGTCCGTATATTACTAAAATACGGCATCCCGTATTCTTACAAATACGTGAATCTAAAAAGACTGCATATTCATGAACAGTCATATACTGCTAAACTACATATCTCCCTTTATTTGAAAGTTAAGAAAACAAGAATCAATGTACTTTTCGTATATACTGAAATACGGGTGTCAGTATACTGCTCAAATCTGCTGTTCTATAAATTTGTAAGTAATGGGACCTATTACGTGTCTAAAACACGATAGTTTTTCCAAATATTACTCGAATACGGCATTCCGCATGCTTAAAAATTTGGAAATATGTAAAATGGTTCAGAGGTCATTATTTTCAAGAAGGAACATCTCTAGAAAACTACTGATTGAGAAGTCAACAAATAAAATATGTATCTGTAAACTGGAAAAGTAATAACTATTATAACAATTATTTGATTATTTAGATTACAATTGAATAAAACGGCATATCAAATCAAGTCAGTATACTGCTCAAATAAGGGTTTCTGTATATTTACTAATAAGAGAAACTTGAAATACTTTTCAGTATATTCCTGAAATACGGGAGTGTGCTTGCAAGTCCGTATATTACTCGAATACAGCATTCCGTATATTTGAAAATACGAAAATAATATCGGCCATTTACACAGTTACAGTTATATAGAGTTATAAGTACTAGTTGAAACTAAGGATCTTTATATAGCAAAATGTTTTCTTTTTGTAATAATGAATAATGTTTGTCTTTTTTTTCTTTTTTTTTCTTTTTTTTGAGCGGGTGGGGGCGGCGGGGTTCTGTCAAAACTAAATTCCACTCTTGATTTTATGCCGGATATAGATCAAAATCCAATGCAGGCGTCTCAAACTTGAAAACGAAATTAAAATGAAACCGACTTAATTTTAATTAATCTGCCTGTGTCTATTTTCTAATTTTTATCTCCAAGATGATCAGTGATGTACTTTATTGTCTTAACCAAATTGCAGTATTGGATTATTAAAGCCGGGTATGGATCATAGTTCACAGCAGGGTTTTCAAGTTTTTAACTAAATTTAATCAAACCGTGCCTCTCGTTAAAAATTTTCTTTGCTGGCTGATCTAATAATTCGTAACAGTGACGTACTTTATTTTCTTAAAACAATATTGCGATTTAAAGGAAGTATTCTATGGTGATGTTATTTACACTTAAAATGTGCTCTTTTGTCTTAGGTCTGTTTGTGCTTCTGTCTTTTTGAAGGAAAATTAAACCATAATGACTTTTAAAAAATTAAACAAAAGTAGCGGGTTCAATTATTCTTAAAAAGACCTATGTAGAAATAATTAGTTTGCCTTTGCATTGATTACATCGAACATGCAGATGTAAACTATCATGTTTTTGGTTAGACATCTTTTTTTCACCTATTATGAAGCATGATTACTTATAAAAAGCAAAGAAATTTAAGCCAGTAATACAACATTTAAGATTTTGCTTCAGAAAGTTAAACAGCGTCATAACATTAAACTCGCTTAAACGGTTTGCTGTATGTTATAACAATAAACAAAAAGTTTTGTTTGTTATGAAATATCAATTATCAATTAACATATAGAACGAATAATCAATTTACAGTTACAATTTACTTAGACGAATCATAGATAACATCTCAATCTGATGAACTGTTAAATTAAGCTCTTGTGATATTCTCAGGTAGATTCATTCTTTTTGTTTTATCAAAATTTCACGAAAAACTGCTTTTAAGAAGTACATGTTTCTATCTTTAAAAGAAATCTGAATAAAAGGGTACAGTTAAATGGGTGTTATAATTATTTTGTTTTCCGTAGTACATTAAATATACCAACAATAATGTTAGAAATAAGAAAAAAGAAAGCAAACGTATTAGTTGTAAGATCAATATCTCACAAACGTGTGCATTGAAGCTATTATTTTTTTCTGCATACATAAACTCGAATGCTGTACATATCAATATTTTGCACATACAAAAATCCGAAATGCAAGAAATAAATATTAGAGAAAAGGTCCATTCAGCAGTAGATGCTAAATTTTACATAACAACCAGGAACAATTAAAGACCATGTGTTATAGCCTTCAGGCATTTTCTCAAGAGCAAAATTTGTTAACTAAAGTGTTTTACTGTGACTGATCAAGGAACACCGACAATGACAATTAACGGTGACTTATCAAAACAAAGCCAGTATGTCACCCCCATATTACGTAACTACATCCCTTCACCACAGGACACCGCGAAAGACAAAAGAGTGTGATAATAATAGAAGCGCTTAATAATGCACTTTTATTGTCAAGTATTGTTTGAAACTGTATCATAGAATACAACAAGCTTAAGTTAACATTTAAAATCAACATGCGGTTGATGAGCGAAATGTTTAATTTTGTCATTTTGTCCATTTTTTAAACTTTCAGAGGTGTTCAAATAATTGAAATCATATTTTCAACTTTTGAAAAGGAACAGTTATATGTGTTTTACAATCTTTAATTTTGAACGGTCGATGGTCTTTATTCACCGTCTTTCATGTTTTTAATAATTCAAGTTAATAATATGTTCAAGTCAGGAATAAAACATACAGAAAAGTAATAATAATACAATAAAATGCTGTCACAAAATTCTCGCGATAAAAGACAGCATGTCACCTTGAAATGTGCTAAAGTTATACAATGTTTTACGAGACTTAGGCATCACAGCAAAGTTAAGCAGCCTTTTAATGGCGGACAGTCACGTGACCTTCACAATGGCGGCGTTCAATTTATCAGTTATGGAACGGTCTGTATGTGCGCTATAACTTCAGAAGCAGATATAAGATCTTCGGTAATGATCAATATTCATACATTAAAAACAGCTTTTAAATGCTAACAGTTTATATTGAAAGAGGTTCACTCAGTTATTATCATAATTTAGGCATCACACAAAGTCAGAGGTGTTTAAAGTCTTCGTTTTTTATTTTATTTTTTGCAATGATAGGTTGTTTTTTTCTCAAGACTAGCCCTACAAGATAAATATTTTTGCGCAGGTGGATCCAGATACCAGGGTATTTATGCGACAACACCAACCAAGAAAACCATATTCATCAAGTTTCATTTATTATTATAAAAAATTATTTCCCCAAAACGAGAAAGAGAAATATACTGTACCAGTCAGTGTAACAATGCACATACCATGTGACCAGATCGCCCCAATCAAAGGTAGCGTGGGTTTATTCCATGTGATCAATGCCACCAATCAAAGGAAGCGTGGGTTTATTTCATGTGATCAGATTGCACCAATCAAGTGTAGCTTGTGTTCACCTATCCAATCATTTCTTTGGGCGCGAAATGGAAGAAGCAGATTTCAGCAATTCATATCTCAAAAATTGCCTTTTATCGAAGACTTTGTCGTTTTGAAAGTAAAATGAGGTAAGTCAAAGTTTTTGTATAATACTTTTCAGTTTTACTGAACTCATGCTTGGAATCAAATGCTTGATCATCCCCTGCAATGAATGCCTTATGATGATTTTTGTATGCTTCCGTTTTTAAACGGGTGTAAGTTCGGTAAATTGCAAAGCCGGTAAATTGTTGTTCAACGTCAAAATTAAATTCCTTTTTCAGATATTAAACTGAATTTTGTTTTGAAAAAATATTTAGATGTATTCAAATGACAAGCTTCATTATGTTCGCATACCTTAGAAATTGAATTAGGAAGGTATAATAATGAAGAAAGAGATAAAAGATTGTGTAAGGTATCTAATAAAGAAACAGTAGAATTAGAAGATAATTTTATATTATGTTGCTCAGGATACAGCTGTATAAGATCCAAACACTTAGGTCAATGTTCATGGTCTACTATACAAAAGTTCAATGCATTAATGTCATCTCAAAGTAAAAAGATTTTGTAATGTTTACCTGTATACTTGTACTTTAATGCATGTGATTGTCATTGCTATTAGTTTTGTTTATTGCGTGCGTGTGTGTGTGTGTGTGTGTGTGTGTGTGTATGTGTGTGTGTATATAAATGGCCAAAGTCAAATGTATTGCTTATTCGAGATACCTACCTCCCAAAATTTGCATGGCCCGATCTTAGAAAATTCACAATCTTATGTTATCGAAAACATTTTAGGAATTTGTAAATTTTTGACAAAAGCGTATTATATAACGAACACTATTTAATAAATACATATTTCGTTTATTACATCCCCATTATAAACTCAAATTACATGTTAATGGATACCATATCTATCTTTTTGTTTATATGGGTGTGTTGCACATGAACTATATTTGTAAAAATGTTTCACTGTGCATTAGCCAAAGACATGTGTTATATCGATTTGCTAATAAAGTTTGTTGTTGTTGTTTTCGTGCTGCTGATTGCCAATAAACTGAAACTATTGTTACATTGCGAATGCTTCTGTTATAAAATAGTTTTTAATAGAGATGAGTGATAATTTGATGATTGTTTTGATTTACTTTGTCATTCAAGAACATTCTCACTAATCTTTGAATCAACGTCGAAATCCACCATGTATTCGTGAAAAAATAATACATTTATCAGGAACGTGTACGTACATGATCTTTAAATATGAAAATTAGAAATTGATTTTATTTTTTGAAACAAGATTATTCTTTTGATTTATGTTTTGAATTGAATTCTATTACTTTTAAACAGAATATGATGATAAGAGTACTACTGGTCATAAGATTTATATCAAATGATAAATTTAAATGAAAAGAAGAATACAAACAAGACTTTCTCTCTTGAATACCAAAATAATCAAATTATCGCTTTTTTATGACGGTAATTTTCTTTCATAATTGGTAACATGATTTTATATAGTAAAAAACCCAGAGAAATCGGTACCTAAAGAATATTGTTGGTAATATTATATAATTGAGATAGTGATAAAGTTGGTGTGAAAAGCGCCTTTGATGACCGATATTAATTGGTGTATTTGTGCATTTTCTATAAATATATAGTTGTATATAAAAATATATTAATTAGTGATGTATCGAGTATTGATGTGTTGCGGTATATTGTAAAAGTTTTGTATATTTTAAATGTGTTTTCATTTTAATAAATTGCCGGTATTAGATCATAAACCGATTTAAATCAAAGATCAAGAAATAATCATTGAATACATTACTTCCTTCGGCGTCATTTTAAGTGCGAAAAAGTAACTATGATTATAAATTTTTGAATCAGTTATAATAATTTTTATAATGATAATTGCATGACAAACACATATGATATAATTACTTGCTGAGACAAATTTATAACCTATTTAACGACCGACACGTGTCGTTAGCACCTTTCTATGATCAGCAGTGTACCCCAGCATGCCTTTTCACACCTACTTTATCACCTTTATGGGTACATACAGTATTTTTTATTGTTACAAATTTTCCCCTGTTGTTACTATATAAAATCATGTTACCGACATTTCGGTAAATCTTTTGCGTATTAAGAGATAAGTGAGACTGAATAATTCTGTGAATAAGCCCTGATAGATAATTGATTATTTGGTTAAACATTCACAAATGTCGGGAATTAGATAAGTAACCACAGATTAGCGATTATTTCATGATCGAAATCAAAATTAAGAAAATTAAAGATTTTATTAATTAAAGACAAAATATGATTATATATGACGCACTGGTAATGAAATTATAAAATGTGTAACATCCTGTTCCTTAACAAAACAAACAAACAACAAACAAACAATAGTAAGAATGAGAGTAATTAACTGATGAAATATACAACTCTTAATCATTCCAGCATCTTTCCATGACAATAACAATTTCAAAATAGGTAATACAATTTTTTATGCAAAAGCGATCAAACACTGACAGTAAATGTTTAAAAGTAATAATTGAAAATTAATCAAAATACAAAATCAATACTATCATTTTATATTTTCAGACAAATGGACCTTCATGATGCCATTGCAGAGCTGCAGGAGCAGATGCGAGTCTTGCACGAGTCCCAGAAAAAGTCACAGCCACAAGACAATGAAGCAGAATAAAAGAACAAAAAGAATAAAACTTTATGAAATTCATGTTGTAAATGTATGTCCGTGTTAGAAACAGTGAAATAACTCACAATAATTCAATAATTTAGTATGTTTATCTGTGCACTTGAAACTGGGCCTTATATATAAGCTGTGATCGTAGCAAGTAAAAATGACACTTCCACATAGTTTTTATAAGATTTTTAAAAATAGTTCTCATTTATATGTAGTACAGCTAAACAATGACCCGTGACTACATACACATACAGTGATACTTGGATTTCTATTGATTAACGATAACGTATGAAACAATACCAATGGCATAATAAGCTGACAAATCTTTGATATTACATATATTATTGTAATTTGAATATATATTTATAAGTGGCCAAGGTTCACTAGTCATTGTTTGCATAACTTCAAGATTGATTTCAGTTATGTTCTTATCATTGCAATATGCTTGGTTTTAATATTGATTGTTACTCTTTTATGATCATATTTCATTTATTGATTAACTTGTTTATAAAATACTATTCATTAAATTCAGAACTAATTTGAATTACTTTTGTTTGTGCAATTCCTCATCCTTAACAAGTTACTCGGTTATTTTTTAATATGCTGATGGCATATCTCGTGTACGCCAAAGTAAACTTACTGTCAGTATATCTATTTAAAAAAGGTATATTTCCTACCGTTCTCTCAGACATTGCAGGTCTATATTTTTTCGTATGCTTCAAGTATATACGATAAGGATCTTAACTAGTCCGTTATAGAAATGAGAAGTAACTACATATAATGATCCCGCACATCATGTACATGTATATTATCTGTCTATATTTGGTTCCCGTATCCTGTAATATATCATGTCCTTATTCTTGATCCGTACATGTAATATAATAAGTCCGTATATGTGTCATGTACGGTTTTTAGCTTTCCAGTATTCATTGAAAATACAATTCCGTATTTCCTACGTATATCTACAGTATACATAGTCCGTATTCTTGCCCCGTATATGTGTCATATACGCTTTAAAGCATGTTCGTATTCTATGAAAATACATTTCCGTATACTCGTCGTATATCTTTAGTATACATAGTCCGTATTCTATCCCGTATATGCATCATGTACGATTTTTAGCTTTCCCGTATTCTATAAAAATACAAGTCCGTATATCCTCCGTAAACTATATGTTGTTATAACCCGTATATGGTTGAAATACGGGTTTTGTACTGTGCGTATATAACAAATATACGGACACATATACATACACGTATATTGAAAGAATACGGAAATCCGTATTTGTAGTGACAAATATACGGAGTTCCCGTATACCCGATGTTCCGAATACGGATTAGTATATTACGTCCGTATAGTATGCGAATACGTCCCGAATATGTCTGTATATCTAAAAAATACGGGATCGTACACTTCCATATATTGGTGTATTTTTCGCAGTGTTTGTAGTTTTCCTCATATGAAATATTTAGAAAATCGTGTGTGTCCTGGTCTTCGTCCGTCTTTTGGAGAGATACTGTTTGAACTGCAACACACTAGATATTGAAGTCGAGTATCATTTTGTCTGTATCTGTAACTGTTATTCTGAAGTAAGAAAAACTAATTTGAATGTTATATACGATCGTCGTCCTTAAGTTTATAAATTCATGCAACTCCTGAATACTAAAACAAAGCCGAACTTATAAACTTTGTAGATATATTAAAGAGGCGCTTGTTATTAGAATTGCATTGATAAAAGTTGAAGGTTAATACTTTGTTCATCTTCTTAGTGTATCAAATTGTTGTTTTACTACCTTTGTAAATGCATTTTCACCACGCTTTTCACGTTGATAATATAGCTGTGAACGCTATGTGATGTAGACGATGTACCATTTACAAGTCTTAAATAAAGAATCTGCTCTGTTCTGTTCTGTCAACAGGCTCTTACAATAAGTTACGAATGGCTATTTATTAGGGATGTCAACGAGTATCCGAGTACTCGGATATCCGGACACTGTGTCGGTATCTGGATACAAATTTGCTATCCGAATATTCGTAAACAAAATAAAAAAAACAACAGTGAAATTTAACTTTCATAAAATAAATTCAAACACTAGCAATTTCATAACGCTAAACATAATCGCGCCTATTGACCGTCCGCGGCATATCCCTTGATTGGTTTATTGTAGCAATTATTTTAATCAATGGTGTTTATATAACCTATACTAGAGTACCTTGCCCCTTTGTTAATCAATTAGCAGTGTCAAACATGCCAATTAAGGGTTTCACGGTAACGTCCGCAAATGATTCTATGATAGTTTGAACGCTAGACTAATAAAAGAATGTCCAAATGTGATTACTCAAATAATGTATCTAATCAACGATTTGCTAAAACAAGCATTACGAATTTTACGTGTCAAACAATCATTCTTTTCTAGAGCATTCGCATAAAAAACTTTGAATCATTCAAAAATATTAAATCTATTTAAAACTTCAAACACATTTGAAATCATTGTTTTGTCTTATTTTGTTGGCGCTCACATAGTCACGCAAGCTGCATAAATACATGTATACAAAATAAAATAATGTAATAAGACTAGAAGATACAAATAAAACAGCGTTTTTTACTACCGTGTTTTTAAATGATATTTTCAAAATACATTGTTTATTAAAAAAAAAGACAAACCAAAACAAAAACGGACGCATGTAGCTTTCGTTAGACAATTAGGCTAAACACAGGTGCGTATTGGCGGGAAAAAAAATACGTCAAGGGCCACGAGGAAAATCAAACCAATAGCAACATATTTTTGTTTTATTACTTTATTTACAGGTAATGACTGTTATTATTTTTGTAGATTTGTAGAACTGTCTTACCATCTGTAATAGGATTACCGGAACAATTTGTAAAACAGACGTCAAATGTAATGTGTGGCATAGGAATTAGAACATTGAGATCGTATAGTCGTCGATTTTATAGGAGTATCCGGATAGTATCCGAATAATCGATACGGATATCCGGATACCGATTTAGGTATTCGTTGACATCCCTACTATTTATAATAATATATTATAGACGAGACTATAATAAAAATAGAAAAATAAAATAAAATACTGTAACAGACAGGCCGTAAATATATATATATATATATATATATATATATATATATATATAAACCAGTTAAAGTTGTTAAACTGTTCCAAGAAAAAGAAACACCTATCAATATGTTTAAAGTCCAAGAATCACAATTACAAGTCGTTCTTATGTTACCAAAGAAGACGTCTTACCGGTGAGATGAGTTTTATTTCTACCAAAATCATTCCTTACTTTGCTTTTTTTAAATCGATGGACAAGTGAGAAATATAGTGTAGTAATGGTTTCACTGATATTGCAAAATGAATAAATAAATTAAAAAGGCTTTTTATAAAAAGAAATTACTTGAATACTAAAGAAAGACACATATCAACAGTGTTTTAGAGTGAAGTTAACATGGTTCGATCATTATCTCATTAGAACATCTATTTTTCTGTATCGGGAAATAAGTCCAATACTGGGACTTTAACAATGTTAAAAATCGGAAATTCAGATTAATACTTTAGCTTCTAGGAAAGGACAGTTAAAACTTAAGCCAAAACTAGTTGTACCTTTATTTATATTTCATTTGGATTCATATTATTTTGTTAGTTGCAGTAAAACATTAAAATTTTGTAAACCAAAGCTAACAGCCAAAGTCTCCATAGCGGTTAAAATTTAAACAGTAGCTACCATATTGTTCGTGTTATGTATTTCTTTAAAAACTCTCTTAGTAAGACTATACGGACAGGAAACTTAAACTTGCCCATGCAGTGTTATGTCCCCTTATCCATGCAGTAGAAAGCTGCTTGAGATTTTAGCGGATAATTTGGGACTAACGATTTTCATCCTGAAAATGATTACCAAAATATAAACCTTAAAAACTTTCAAACTGGTTGTTTTGAATTTCCCCATCAGATTTCAAGAATGTAGTTGGCGTGATTTTTACTACTGACAATTATGATATAGGGTGTACGTGTTAATCCTACAGAAAGACAGGACACGTTTTTAGACTATTCAATCATTACTTAAAATAATGCTTAGTTGTGAGTAAATCTTTGCTCACAAATAAATGAAGTTGAAACTTAACAAAGAAGACAGACTTCGCCCCGCCTGGTTGATTAGGTAACTCTGATAGAAATCCTTGCGAAAAACAAACTTCTTTGCAGAAAGAAGTTGGTTACTTCTTTTCGGAAAGAGGTTGGTTATTTTAACTTAAGAAATGATTACTACAGATAATATTTATAGACAAAAATAATGGAGTTTATTTTTTTACAAAACCAATTGAGTTACCTGATCCACCGAACGGGGCGAAGACGATATGATTTTGTCAAAGCAGTAAACTTAATTAATATTTTTTCTAAAAGGGGCCTGTACTTCTAGAGGCAATTCTGGCAAGAATCATTACAAATCAAAACAACCAACTTATTTCTCGAAGGTAGTTTTGGATTCGCGCGAATAACCAAATGCGTTTCCTGATCACATAGCGGCGCAAACACAGTTTACATGTATTATTTTTGCATATACATTTAATCAATAGTCCTCTAGAAAAATTACTTATGTTAACATAAATCATAATTGTCTGTAAATATCGCTATCATTAACTTGATGTTTGCTTTTAGAATGTTTCTAAACAATTCATGCCATACGAGTATGAACTGATGGTACACTTTCGTTTAGAAATAGTCACCTACAATCGAGTATGCAGCAAACAAGCAAAAACAAATCTACATCATAGGGTACAAGTGAGTAAAACTCTTAACTGTAAAATATATAATTTTGAAAAATAAGATAAAGCATATAAACAAATTCTTACTATGCTTTCCAGATTTATACTATTAAAACATAAGTTAAACAAGCAGTCCAGGTTTTAGACAGTCTATTCTATGTAACTGAAGCACATAAAGATGAGTGTCTCAAGTTAAGATGTCTCTTTGGACAATGTGATTTGGTTTTACGAAATTTTGGAAAAAGGTCTAGACAAGATTTAAAAACCTCTCTGTCTAAAAAAGATTTCATACAGTTAAGTTTACACCTGATCGTCGAAGTCAATATTCTTAAGGTCAATAGCTGATAAATCTAAATCAAAAGGTCACACACCAGGTCAACAGGTTATTTGCACATGCTCCCACTCCAACACAGCCATTCAGATACCCAAGGCATATATGTACTAAACTTACTGCAAAAAGTAATGAAAACTTACATAATTGCTGAAATACATTGTCGAAATTTGTTACAAAACGCAACACATAACCACCACGTGAGTTCTAATGGATACTATCTGGAACATCTCTTGCCCAAGAAATAAACTTGCGTGTAGCAATGTTATACAAATATCTTTTGGATCTATTCGCAAAGATTAGGGTTCTTTCGGTACTTCTTTATCTATCTCTTTATTTGTTTGTACTGGAAAGAAGACAAATGAACAGAAGAGTTTCCTCTATTAATACGATTAAACGTACCATGCAGATTACTCTTAGCCAGAGCTCACCCAAACTTAAAAATTCTTCTCATACAGCGCAGGCAGGCACTCTGCAAGTGATAAATAAAACAATGAACCAAAAATAAGACTTCCTTATTAAATACAGTGAACGTTTACTCAAGTTTTAGCAAAGAGACTGCCTGTGTTTTAAAAACTGCTGTACAAAAAAACTCCCACCACCATAAAATCCAAAAGTAGTGGGTGTACATGAAATTCATGTAAATATCGGCCAATTGTTTAATGTTTTCTTGAAAAATATTTAAAAAATGAATATTTTTGTTGTAATTGTTATGTATGTTAAACAAAGCAATAACTAGTTTCAGTCTGTAGAAAGTGCAGAAGTTGGGAAACAATTTGTCTGAGTTTCGGAGTGCAGTGACTGATAATCGAAATATAGACAGGCATATAAACAGCAAAAGCATTCTTATGTTCCTTGAACATCTTAATGTTAAGCAATTCAGCTGTTTGAACTAATATCTATCCGATTCTTCTGATTGTCTATCATCGCAAACTAAGTTTACAGCAGAAAATCACCGATGCGGATGTTCGGTGCTTGAACTTTTAAAATATTTAGCTCTCAGACCTAAGGTAGAGGCCTCTTATTCACCAAATCATTTACAAGAATTTCACTTATCAGCTGTTCTTAGAACGTGCATACACAGAGCTTATTCGTCTTGCCTTTTATAAACTCACAGTTTCTGAACTGGTAAGGTAACTGATCTGAAAGTCCAAGGCTTCTCGACATAGGCATCATAAGACTCTACAGGATTTTATAACCTGTATATTAAACAGCACGGATAAGCTAGGTCTGATTTAGAAAATTTGTCTCCTTCTGTGGCCTCTGTCCGTTATTCTTATTTATTTTCAGTTAATATCATACCTTGATCTAAATATTTGAGCTCTTGTTGAATCGATATTGTATTTAGAAAAAGTGCTTGCACAATATGGGGAGCCAATTCAATTCCAGATAATTCAGCATTTTAGAATATAGACGGCAATAAAAACAATAGAATGGGCCTCCATAGCCATATTCGAATTTGTAAATTTTATATTATGTTTTTCCATAGTATGTTAACTTCTCTTAAATTTTGAAGAAAAAAATATTCAACTAAATTCTGTGAGTCGGTCGCTTTCAAGAGTAACTGTATCATCTAAAAGGTAGAGAAAACATTTTGATTAATGTTTTTGTTAAATCTTGGTAATGTCATTTTTAGGTGAATTTTGCTTCCCTAAAATGATAAAAATTAGCTTCTCAAAGCAAATGTAAAAATCCTGCAAAATAGCCTGATAAGATAAAATAAGATGTTTATTAATGTCTCACCACACATGTCAGAATAAAATGCTTATACATATAAAATTCATATCAGCATGTATTCCATTCTAAGAGAATTATGAGAGCCATTAAAAATAATATAACAACACTTTAAAGCCATCAACAGTTTCAAGATAATTGTGTACCCTAAAACTTAAGTATGCAAATTTACATGCAATTAAGTACACGCATAGGCACCATCAGAGACATATTAATACAGCAGTTGGTGACAAGTGATTTAGTATAGTCATTGCGTTCCACCATTCTACATTGTCCGTTGATTTTATAGCATGCTCAGAAAAAATGTTTATTAAAATAAGACTGATTTTATGCTTTCAACCAGTCAGATTAGAGATAAATCAGGAAGTAAAAATCAAAGCATTATCTCCATAGAAGTGCATATAGGAAGCGGCTGATTCATTGTGGAATTGCTTATGTCTGTTAATGGTTGATATATATATATATGCTTATTGTCCATTCATTCGTGCCTTCTCATAAGTGCTTACAGAAAAAGAAAGCTTGCACAGCTCACATCCCTATCTGACAGATACTTTGACTTTTACTCAGAATTGGCTGACTAAAGTTGCCCTAAATGTTCTATCTTCCTCTAAGCAAATAACTGAAACATGAAATGTTATAATTAACAAATGAAAATCTTAAACAAAACACAATTTGTCAAGCTTTGATACATCTAAATTTAAATGTCTTCTTTGTACACAAATAAAAATGATTTAAGACCGATTTTGACTTGACGCTAGTTGCCTCCCTTCGTTTGATTACTGGCAGTTTGAAATACCTGTGCAGTGAGCCTTTGTATATAAAAAATTAACCAAACAAAGTGTCAGTATAAGCTTTCCCACCATGATTGTATTGTTCTGATAACTGCAGTATGAGTCTGTTTTAGGAACAGTGAAAGGAAGTGTTCATCTGGTGCTCTATTTAGCAATAAGCTAGATATATGTTGGTTTATAGTCCAATCAGAACATATTTCAAGATGAATCGAAATTGGAACATATTTTTATGTGATTGTCCAGAAAACATTAAATTTCTTACATTAATATCCCAACAGGCATGGCAGAGAATAATTACGCATGGTCCCGAAAAAAGCCAGCTGGGGAAATATACAAAGGTATTTTAGTCCTGTGAACCTTGATGTTGATTGCACAAATGAGCAAGAAAACACATCCATTGTCACTGATTATGACATGATACATTTCATCAGGATTGCACTGTTATAAAGATATTTCTTATGTAAGATAGCAGTATTACACTGGTACTCCTTTTGAACAATATTTTAAATATGCAAAAAATGTGTCTGCACTGTCAACTGCAGTAATGAATAAATGGCAAAGAGCACTAAAATCAATGGCCATAATGGAAGATGTAGCTACCTTAAGCAAAGTAAGGGATGATGTGTTGTAATGGTGCTTCTAGATTGTTTCTTTAGTACTGTTCTGTTTTTTTCTGACAATTTAGTGTCTTTTAAATTATGTTAAATTCTTTCTAGTCGAAATAATCTAGTCTTGAATATTGTATGAATAAAGATATGTAAATACAAAAAGAAAGATGACTATCTGTTTCTACTGTAGCATATCAACTTCTACCATCACATCTTGGATTACATCCGAAAGTGAAGAAGGTAATAACTATTTTTGATAGCCGTATTTTATTAGTAGTGCTTATTAAAACATCTTTATAGTAGAAACAAAAGTATTGTGATAGAACAAAATTTTAGTGTATCATGAAAACATTCTTTACTTTTTGCTGAGAACAAAAGACACAATGCATCAGAAAAAAGCAATTCTAGGAAAAAACAATCAAGACAGCCAGTGATTTGAAGAATCATAGCTTAATTTAATATATATTTGTTTCTTACATAATTTCTTTTTAATTAAGGGATGTTACAGGAAAAACATATCCCAGCCCTGGAAAGCAAAAATAGTAATTCTATTGTGGTTGTCTTTCTAGATAGGAAGGTATTTTATATTATCAAATAATATTTTTGAAAATGCCTTAATCGGATAATATTTCTCTGTTAAAGGTCAATTTGACCTTGACCTTTGTTCTTGTGACCTTAAAAACTATAAGAGTGATCTACTGGCCATGACCAACCTGTCCATGAAGTTTAAGAAAGCTTGAGCCCAAGCAGTCATTACTTATTGATCAGAAAACGTTTTTCATTTCAAGGTCACTGTCACCTTGACCTTTGACCTGGTGATCTGTAAAGCTTTAGGGGTCATCTTCTGATCATAACCAACCTGCATACCAGTTTAAGATCTAAACCCAAGCGTTCAATAGTTATTGATCGAAAACCATTTTGTTTTCAAGGTCACTGCGACCTTGGCCTTTGACCTAATGACCTGAAAGTCTGTAAGCGTAATCTACTGGCCATGACCAACCTATGAAATTTTGAAGAGCTGTATTGAAGCATTCTTTAGTGATCTCTGCCTTTGACTTGGTGACCTGAAATACAATAGGGGTCATCTACTGGTCATAACCAAACTTTGTACGAAGTTCAAGGAACCTGGACCCAAGCATTCTATAGTTATTGAAACCATTCTGTTTTCCAAGGTCAATGTGACCCTGGCCTTTGACCTGGTGATCTAAAAACTTATAGGGGTCATTTACTGGTCATGAGCAAACTACTTACAACGATTAAGGAACTGGGGCCCAAGCATTCTATAGTTATTGATCGAAACCCGTTTTGGTATTCAAGATCACTGTGACATTTGCCTTTGGCCTGGTAAACTGGGAAGCTATTTGGGTCATCTACTAGTCATGAACATCCTACATGCTTAGTTTGAAGAACCTGGACCAATGTGTTCTATACCTTTTGATCAGAAACCGTTTTGTTTTTCAACATCACTGTGACCTTGGCCTTTGACTTGGTGATCTGCAAAACTAGAGGGGTTATTTACTGGTCATGAAAAACCTACAAACAAAGTTTGAGGAACCTAGGCCTAAGCATTCTATAGTTATTGATCAGAATACGTATTGTTTGTTTGGCTTTTGACATGGTGACCTGAAAAATAATAGAAGTCATCTACTGGTCATGACTATCCTTTATACCAAGTATAAGGAACCTGTGCTTAAGAGTTTTAAAGTTACTGATCGGAAATCGTTTTTGCTTTTCAAGGTCACTGTAACCTTGGTTTTTTACTTAATGACATGGAAAACAATAAGGGTCATCTACTGGTTATGATCAACCTCCACACTAAGTTTGAGGAAGATGGATTAAAGGGTTCTCTAGATATTGATCGGAAACAAAGTGTCTACCGACCGACATTTGCAAAACAATATGCCCACTGATCTTCGACGGGGGCATAAAAAAACACTGTAGTAATAAGATAACCCATGGGGAAAAACTGTAAATTAGGATAACCCATCGTAATTACCGTTAACACTTGTCATTTTACTGAGTATGACATTGACAATTTCTTTATTGATATATATATAGGCCACCAGCCTAAAGCAACAAACCTTTTACACAAATAATTACAATATGTGTCTAATTAAATAAAATTCCTGTTACCACTTTTGAACTTACTGATTAACTGATTAACAAGATAATATTCGCATCATTATGTAAATAAGAAACAGAATAACTCACACAAATGATAACTAGTTAGGCTGTTAAAATTTGAAGTAACACAATTTATATATAGTTATTCAGGTAATCAGTAAGTTCTTAGGTGGTAACGAGACTTTGGTATCCTATTAGCAAAAGAAATATGAAAGATTAGATTAATTAGAGGCAGTTCTGGGCACTATCAGGTCTATTACTATTAATTAGCGAACTAGTTAAATAGTGCAAACTTTATGTTACTTACAAAATGCGTTTACGAGCCGTAACTGGCTACCTTACAGCAAAATAAAACCACCATACCCATCTAGTACTTAGGTTTGTTGATTAGTTATTGTTATATGTTGTATGTTTTGTTCTATCATTATAAATCGCAATTTAATTAAATGAATATTTCTTTTTTATATCTATAAAATAAAAAGCATTGAATGTTTCTTTTTCATGGCACTTGCATTTGAAAACAGGAAATTTAGGATAGTCTGTTATGTGCATTTGCTGTGAGTTAAGGAAAAATATAAACTCTTATTCTTTGTAGTTACATTTTATTTGAAGATTCATTACAGTTTAACTTGCTAGAAGGTACATATGATATTCAAGATGTGAACACAAACATACTGTGGACCATGAAACTGAACTTTGTACTCTGTGTATACTTTCTGAACTTCAGACTTAAACTTGAACGTGAATATATAAGCAATAGACTAGTGATAAATGCATCATAGTATTTAACTTGTGCAGTCAGTCAGTACGCCTCCTGAAAAATTGCAGGTTTCGGCTTTGTCACAGCCATTGTAGAAAATGCTCTGCCATTTGTATGTATGATTTCTTTGTTATACAGTGCCTTCCAGCAGAAAAAAACGTTCCGTGTGTCATTCTCTAATATGACAATGGTTCTGAAAAAAATGAAGAAAAATAATTTTTAAAAATAGGGAAAACAACCCGTCAGTACTTAAATTGTCTATGTTGTATCTATGCCATGTTATTGCGTAACTTAGATGCACTATTCTTTGAAGAGGTAAGTGAAGTCTATGGCAACAGATCAAAACAGACATTAAATTTTTAAATCAAAAAGAAATACTACTAAATGCATAGGTATGAATTTGACATGTGCAGTATTTCATCTTTTTTGTGACCATAGTATGCGTTATTTAAATATTTCCCGAAATTATTTAACTGAAATCATTAGTTACTTTCTACTACGTATATATGTATTGGTTAATCCGATATTGTTTTACGATAAATTTCCAATCGACTGGCAGCTAAGGTTTAAAACCGTGCAGTTCTCTCACATGTGTTTTTAACAATTAAGACATTGTGCGTACTTGTCTATAAAATGGGGAAACTGCAAAATAGATGAAAATGAAATCACCCCGAAGGAAGGAGGGGGCTTTGCAGTCACTATTATGCCTACCAGTAAAAAATTTTCTGAGGTCGTTGTGAAAAAGACGGGCCTGTCGTGTTTAAGGATACAGTAGATTCACATGTAGTTTAAACGAACTGCGGTTAATTTAAATGTTATCGACTTCGAACTGATTTATTAATTCTTGTTTGTCATTCTACCACTTATTTCGAAAATGATAATATGTAATATGGCATGCATTTATGACACTTTCTCAGTGGGTGTGGCGGTGTGACATGTAAAGTCTATGTAAAACATCTGACACCAGTGCGTGCGTGCGTGCGTGTGTGTGGGGGGGGGGCAATGATATCTAGGACTTGAACAAATGATTGTACCTTATTTTAATAAGTTCCTCTCATGAACATTTCAATCAGTACATTATGAATGCGCATATGCATTACAAATTTTGGTTATTGTACCTGGGATATTGAATTTTCAAGTTAACCAATCTCAGAGAAAAAAATTCAAGAAAGTCTTAATAGTTTTGAAAAGTGATATTTTTACTGTTATAATAGGAGATACAGAATACAGAACACATTTTATTCAGTCGGCAAAGTTTACAAACAAGATATTCTATATCTTAAAACGATTGCTTAATTGTAATGTACCGATGTATCTGGTGGAAATAACTATATACATGCTTGTTCGTAAGCAAAAAGATTAATTGAAGAGTGAATATTAGTAAAAATATCATTTATACAAAAAACACATAGAAGGGGGCTTAGCAGAAAAAGGTTCTACGGATGTTGTTTACAATTTGTAAAGTAGTCTGTAAACCACAAGAGAGACTGATCACGAATACGTACATTTTCATGTTCATATAGAAGCCGGCAATGCCGACCTGAATCAAAGTTTTACTTTGATATTAAAAATACAGCGCAAATATTTAGTCCGTCGTCTATTGCTTTGCAGAATGTATAATACTGATACGCTAACTGATTTATTTCTAGAGGTCTCGGAGTACGTGTTCCATACTATTTCACAAAAATATCGGTTGATAACTGGCTTGAACTGAAATCTCACTCTGTTTGTAAAGCACAGACGCATTTGATACATTCGTTGAAGTTGGTATCATAATGACTGTAGTGATCGCAAAGCAGCACAGTTATTTCATGAACATATTTAAAGAGTAAGATATTGTCAGTGCCATCAGGGTAGGGATCTTATTTAACAAGACTTATTCATACAAACACAGCATCTTTTGGTTCTATAAAATTAACTCTTATGACTATAAGCATTTGTAAATGGTATTAAAAAAGATAAGGTCTGGAAAATTATTTGAACTAATTGTTCAATTCCTTTGCTTTGTGAGTTTCATCTAAGGTTAAGTTGTCTGTTTTGCTGTTATACAGTGGAGAAATTGTTCTGACACCAGTGAAATGACGTAGATGCTGGTCTTAGTCGTTTAAGAATCTTCCAGATGTCTTTGCAGTTTAAGGGACTATATTTTATCGTTAAAATACTACATTTTACATTATTTCAATTGAATACAGTTTCATTACGCACTTTTTAACTTCGTCCAGTGCCTTTCGCCATGTATTCTGAGAGCTTTTTTGGCGTTTCACGTTTTAATTCTTAAGTATTTCAAGATGGGTCACGACAAGTTACATCTATTAATTGATTCGGAATTCACATTTTCATAGAGCATCATAATATGTTTCCGAATATTTTGTGCATAAATAATTAAATATTGCCACTTCCTGAATCGATTGTTTGTTGTTTTGCAAATAAACGAAATTGGCTTTTTCATAGAGCTTAAATGACTGTTTAAATGAATAGTGCTGGGTAGTGATTCTCCATTTCCTGGTCCTTCTCCTGACATAACATCATCTTTGTTTTAATTGCACGAACTTTACGTTTCAGTAGAACGCGTGGATTCTTGTAACATATACTAAGCCATTATGCTGATTAAAACATCAATCTTTTGGAATGAAGGTGAAGAAAAGGGTATTGTAATATAAAAGTCCCCATGGATTATAAAGTCTATTTATTCTATTCGATAGAATCTTCAACATGTGAGAGATAAACTTGAACGCTGTTTGGCGTACGATAACACACCAGTAAGAAAATTATTTTGAAGTATCAGTCCAGTCCATTTAAAAGTCGCTAGGTCTAAAATAATTAATCATTTTCCTCTACATAGACTATCGCACCACCATGGCCATCATTATGTTTATCTTCTCTAAACGGAGAAAGTTTTGAAACTTAATATAGATTAAGGAACTCGATCACTCAACAAGCATTCTGAGAAGTTTATAACATCAAAATCATTTAGCTCGGTATTTTATATGTCTTCTTGTTCAGAATACTTTGCACGTTATAATGAACAACTGATAGACGATTTGACTGTATAGGAGGGATTCACAGGTAAAGAATGTTCTAAAAATAGATTTACTGATAAGCACTGATCTTAGAAACAGTTGCTGGTCGGTCCGACCGACCTGTTATTATTTGTGTAAGATTGTAGCAATGTAATTGAACATGGAATGTGCTGATTTATCTGTGAAAAAACTAAAAGGAGCTAACAAACATTGCTGTTATGGTGTTTGTAATAGTGATTCCCGGTACATGGACAGGGAACACATGCATGGAGTATTTTTTATTCCATTTCCAAAGCCTAAAAGTGATGAAAATAAGTGTAAACGATGGATTGCAGCATGTGGACGTGAAAATTTTACAACTGACAGGATAAAAAAGTGGACTTATATTTGTAGCAAACACTTCGTTGGTGGCAAAGGACCAACGGAAACTCATCCAGATCCCATCCCAGCTACATATACTCCTGCACAGGTAAGGTTTTCAATTTAAACAAGACTAATAGTTTCTGGTTAAACTCACTATTCTGTAAATGTAGGGTTTGTTCAAACTATTTGCTTCTTATTTATAATATTTTTTTTTTGTTTGTTTGCACATTATGCTTAATCAGATAAACATGAATGTACCTGACATGATCTTTTTTAATTTCAGGTACAGAGGTATTCTCGTAAACGGAAGGCACCTACTCCCAGAGCTGCCCCTGTTTCTAAAAGAGCTTTATTTGAAGCATCAGAAGCTCTTGTGATGCTGCAAGATGTGCCTCACAGCAGTCAAATAGAAAGTACTGATCAGAATAATGCCTTGGCATCACCGACTAAAATGCCCGAGGTAATGAAGTGTCATTTAAAAGCTATTTTTGTCAGCATGTATAAATGTGTTGTTGAAAAAAAAGAAATTACTGATTAACACTCTGAAAACTTCGTACTTAATAGATATGCATGAAATACTATAGTTTATTATCTAGGCACATTATGTATGCATTTATTGATCTTTTTTTCAGATAAGTAACCATTCATGTTCACTTGAAGAGGAAGTTTACATGGCTACCCCACTTCACTCCAGTGACAGAGGTACTCAGACACAGTTTTCCTGCAGCGATCATCTGGCAAATAAAATAGAGAAGCGCATACTTCAAAATAAGAAGACCATGAATGCAAGATCACCCCAGAAAACACAGAACGCCACATTTTCATATGAAATATTGAGGCAGAAACCAAAGTTGTTTAAGTTTTATACAGGTATAACTGTGTTGCAGTTTCAACACCTTTTCAAATCTCTTGGAAGCTCTGTAAACACACTGAAGTACTGGTTAGGCTCAGGGAAAATCATAAAGAAAATAAAGAAGCTTTCACCAAAAAATCAGCTTCTGTTGTCATTGGTCAAGTTACGGCAGAATTTCCCAAACAAGGATTTGGCATTTAGATTTAGTATTAGCTCTAGCATGGTTTCTAGAATTGTTATAACATGGATACAGTTTCTCTATAAAAGCACAGAGCCTTTGTGGGAAAAAATGTTTCCTTCGCGAGACCTTATCCGTAAGCATTTACCTGCTTGTTTCAGGTCTTTTAAAAATGTTAGAATAATAATAGACTGCTTTGAAATATTCTTACAATCATCTGGAGACTTTGCTGAGCAGGGCAACCTGTATTCAGCATACAAAAACCGCAGTACACTAAAGTGCCTAGTTGGCATTTCACCCACCGGTGCTATTACATACTTGTCTGATGTGTATGAAGGAAGTGCAAGTGATCGGGAAATTGTCATCCAGTCAAAATTTGCAGACATACTGGAACCTGGTGATCTAGTAATTGCAGACAGAGGTTTTCTTATAAAGGATATTTTGCAGAAATATAAAGTAACTTTGAACATTCCACCATTCTTGAGTGGTCGAGACAGGCTAACACCTCAGGAGGAAATACTGACCAAGCGCATTGCACGTGTCAGGATACATGTTGAACGTGCTATAGAACGCATGAAAAAATTCAAAATCATAGGTTCAACAATGCCACTTAGTTTCAAGCCATTAGCAACGCAAGCTGTCAAAATAATTGGTCTCTTGGTAAACTATCAAGAGCCTCTTGTTGTTAAGTAAATTCAATTTTCAATGAAAACTAAAAGACAGGTGAACAGTTTTTTGCATATTTAATAAATATGTGCAAAAATTGGTAATTAGCACAATGACATACAAAACATTAAATACTTAAGACACATATTCAGAATAGTAAAATCAGTGTATCGTGAATCTATTTTTTTCAAATAAAACTGAATGATATGATAAAGAGTTATTATTATTTCTCATGGACACATGGTCCAAGGAAATTTCATAGCATATGGCTGAATGTGATTTACAGATCTCATTGTTATCTGCCCAAAAAAAAGGAACACCTGAAGACTTTAACGACCACTTGCGCAGTTGTGCCATATCAGTCATTTTCAATTTTCTCTCCAAGATCCACAGGCATCAATTTTCTGGGAATTCTCATCTCCATGTATTCTGGCAAAAGTACTTGCTCGGGAAAACGCGTTAATTTAGGTCGGAGATTGTCCCAAAATACCTGATCTCTATGTATGCATTCAATTAAAATTCCTTTTGGGGACCATACTACAAAGTCGCATATCTGGACATCACATACAGCCATTTGCATTTGGATTTGATAAAAGTACTGATGTGTGCGCTTTATTTTCATGTTTCCATTTTCAACTGTATAACACAAGTTATATCGTTGTCTTGGTACTAGTGATGCTACATCTGACGGGTTACAATTTTCAAGAACTAGGGGACATTTGATTTCCACTACTCCAGTTAGTTTTCCACTTGAGTTGAATATAAGTCCGTCAGGTGTAGAGGCCAGTTCTGGGTATTCAGGATTTATCCAAAGACCGGAAGTTGTTACATTCATTTCATTGTTCATTTGAGCTTGGTGTAATTTGTATTGTTCAAATGCCTGTTTTTCATGACTCTTTCCGTATCGCAAAGATTTTAACTCGGGTAAGCCATTTCCCCACAAATGTTTATTTAAGAGGTGGTACTTTCCCCGAGTTGTTTTAACAGAAGCAGCCTCCTTCGCAATAGATGCGGTGATACGAAAACTTCGACTGAAATGCCATGTAGGGGTGCTTGTTTGCCCTCTCGTATTTTCTACCTCATACGGTGTTGATGCTGTACATGTAGATTTAAGATTTTCAACTGCCATTTTGGTCATTTTTCGCAAATTTTCTATATCAACGGTGTAATCATCATATTTAATTTCTAACACTTGCTCGAGCATACTCTTCGTCTGGATGGCTGGCAATGTGGCGATAAAATTATTAATAAACCTGTCATTGTCATTAGGTTTTTCAGATCTCGGGTCAAAATCAATCATCCTGTCTGCTTTAAGTTTTTTGCTGTAGTGTGCACTATGACATAACTGTGGGTTGCGCTTATTTTTCCTTCCTTTGTTCCATTTGCACAGTTTGTCAGTGGGAGCAACATTGACACCAAAATTCATAATGTAGTCTTCAATGGCAAATAACAGAGATGCGATATGGTTACATCTACCCATTGAAGATGCTTTACAGTCACAGGATGCATCAAGCACATTTCCACTGGGGCATTTCAATGTTAATGACACATGGTAATTTGTTCCTGCTGTGTATGATGCCATAACATTGCACTTAAAGAACTGATGTTCTGCTTTCATTTGGTGTTTAATATTTTTAACATGTCCGCTGTTGAAATACTGACGGCCTTTCAACATTGGTTTTGAAGTGCCAAAGTCTTTTAAATTATCTGAGTCACTGTCACTGTCTTGCTGGTTCAGAGTGCTGGTTCTTGCACTTGTTATTATATGTTCATAAATGTTTCCATAGCAGAATCCTCTTGGTAATGTGCAGCTAGGAAAATCTTGCCAACCAGTTGTTGGTAATAATGGGACTCTTTCCTTTTCTCTGTTTTCTTCACGGAACTGTTGCAGAAAAGATGCTACTTTCTTTTCATACCACCTGCCCTCATCAATTGACACAACGATGTCTTCTTCACACCCTGCCTCAATACATGTTCTACACCTGAAAAAGAAATGTGCAGGGATGTAAGTTTGATAAAAGATAAGATCATGTAATCGGTCTGGGAATTAATTGTTTACATGTCTGTGAGTTGCTGTTTATATGCCCTATTTTATCAGCAAATGAGGTTTATACATGAAAGAGTGGTTTAAAAGGAACTGTAGGAATAAAATTTGGCAAATAAAAGGTTTATTTGTGAATGCATTGCACCCTGCAAATCAGAAATTTATCAAATTAATTGAAAAAATATAAAGACTAGTTTAAACAGCATTTACGTAATACATTGAGTGTTGCAACATGCAATTATGTGAAAACAAAGCATCTTACCTTTCCACTAAATCTTTTTTATTTCCATTTGCATTTAAACCTCTGCAGAGGAGCCATCTTTTCAATTCAATAACAGAATGCTCTGAGATAATATTGGAGCGAAAT
Organism: Cyclina sinensis; assembly: GCA_012932295.1. NCBI lineage: Eukaryota > Metazoa > Mollusca > Bivalvia > Venerida > Veneridae > Cyclina > Cyclina sinensis. Next base: position 59,065,886 of record JAAONU010000011.1, on the reverse strand, counting down.
TTTGCACCTGGAACATCATTTTCAGTGAGTTTAATTGAACAAATTTTATCAGAGGCTGAAGCCATTGTTTATGTTTCTTGACCGACCTTCTAGATAATGTGTACCACGTGATACACATAAACAGGTATTAATGACGTAGTTGTGAATCTCTCCTATAGGTTATGATGAAATAATGATAGACGATTTGATTGTCTAAGGTATATGGTTATATCGCCCGACTCATTAAACGAAGAATCAGTTCCAAGTGAGGCCCTTGGTTGTGCTGCACTCTCCAAAATTACATTGAAAATTGAACCAAGAAAATAAAGGGTACTCTACATAAACGTCTTACACAGTGTGTTAGTTAATAAAGTATTCTTAATGTAAAAAATTGTAATAACTCTCTGTTTTATTAATTCACCAGTATTATATGCAGTATATCTTGAAAACTTTCAGTTAAATCATAAAAATACGACTTCGCAAAATAGAGTAAAACGAAAAACACTATCCAGCAGAAATCATATTATGTGACTTGAAATCGTTGTAACTACCTTTGGAAAGTTATTTTTACGACTCATTTTGAACAAATTCTAGAAATCAGTAAAATACACAAGGTCGTAGTAAATTGAAAAAACGGTATGATTATCGACCGAAGTAGATTTAATTTCATATCCACAAACCTAAACAAAGAATTTTGAACACAGCAAAAAAATACGTATTTTTTACATATATTTTTCTTGCTTTTGCTTGCTTATTTTTCGTTATTTGCATTTAGACTGCGGTTGTGTGAGCTTCGTAATTTAATCATTTACCTTCAGTTTAAAAGGTGTTGTGCTTTTTTAAGATTATAAATTTTTTCACAGGACCAAAGCTCTTGGAAGTTCCTGTAATAAAGTTATTGTATATTTTTTTGTCCAAACCTATTTTGAGCCATGTAGGGAGTAAATTTCCTTGTCATATACTTCATACAAAAATTGCTATGACCACAGCACAATTAACCGTACACTGAGACGTAACTGAAGTCCCATGCATGTGATTACCATTTAACCATACATAACTGGATATATGCTATGGTCTTGTAAAACATGACTTTTTTTCAGTACCTTGCAGAAGGAGTTAAACTACTAGTACATGAGGAAGAAACTTACATTTTCCGTTGTTCTCTTGACCGAAAGCATACTTTTTAAGAATTCTCCTATTAAATCCCTTGTGTTATCATTCACTGATAAACACTTAATTGACTGATTTGGTCTCATCTCTCAGAAACGATAAAAATACGTTTTAGGAAGTTAAAACTACAATATATCCACACATGCGCTTTCCGTTATCATTGTGTTTAAGGTAAATATGTTATGATTTGAATGCTGGTAGCTGTAATTGTTCTGATCGAAAATCATACATGTCTGTTCCACGTGCTCTGAGCCTAAGTTTGCAGCTGTCCAGTACCCACCAAGTCTTCATATTTTGTATAAATATGTTTCTATTTGATATGGCACCGACTTTAAGAGCATTTGTAAGTTGTAATACTTTCGAAGGGGTCGCTAGATTTCTGGAGTTTTTAATAAAATAAAAGTTACAGTCGGCAAAACTTATCCAGCATTTTGATAAATTTCTGAGTGGGGAGAAAACGTCATAAAATGTGTTCATGCTCTAGAAATGCTTGAGAACCCGATTTCTTAATATGGTTGCCATTGCAACAGAGAAAACGGAAGGCCACTCGGAAGTTCTGGTGCTCCTTGGGTTGGAATAAGATAACGATCAAATGCTTGGCTGATAGTCGACAGCTTGTTAACTCGGATTTTGCAGATTGTCAAAACAATATAATTATCAAAGAAATAGACTAGAAACTTGTCCATTAGACACGTGTTTTCAAGAACATGTGACAAAATAGCCATTGGGCAACGATTGTAGTAAAAATGAAAATTTAATCGCTTAACAATATGCACATTAAGTATTTTTAATCTCTTACAGTTATAAAGAAGATATAAAATGAATTAAAAAGGCATAAGCACACATAATACGTCCTCTGTATGCATATAATTGTAAAAACAACAAAAACTTAAAACCATCCGCAGCCTGTTTCACAATGTTCTCTGTGACTCTGAGAATTCGGGACGAATTCTAAATTTGGAGGGAGTATATGTAGACTGGTACATGCATGGTGATTAATCGATAAGGCAAAACCTTTTTGGCTTGGAAGCTCAGTTGGTAGAGTGTCCGCCCTAGAAGCGGAAGGCCCTGGGTTCGAGCACCGGTCGAGCCATGATTTTTCACAACCTGTTACACAAATACCACGCTGAAAGTTGGGTATTTGACCAGAAAGAGCCGAATACTCAGTTGACATTGAATTCCTAGCCAGCTAGGAGTTGGGTATTCAGACAAACAATTACCCAATGTTAATAGGAGATCAAATTCCTAGCTAGGTAGGAGTTGGGTACTAAGTCACATGCTATCCATATCAGTATTGACGACGAAAGTAGAATCCAAAATGAAAAGGTTTTGATGTCATTTGATATGCCTTTAGCATATCAACAATTCAAACGGAAGCCTTACAAATATCATTTTTCTTTTTTTTAGGGGTGTAATATCTTTATTGTCCTCGTGCATAGGTATGTGGGGGTCGAGGGCATCCCCCTCCACACCGTACAATAGTTATTAGTATACATGGCAACATTATTAAAACATTAAACATTATGTTCATGTAGTGCTATGAGAAAATAAACTTAGCCAAATTATACTAAAAATTGGTTTACTGAAAGACTAACCCCCAAAAATTATGTTCAAAAGAAACAAAAGGAAAAAAAAGAGAAAAAAAAACAACAAAAAAACAAAGCTGTTTAAAATTAGTTTCTTACAGAATATCAGCATTTGTAATTATAAAAATATCCCTCTGTAGTAAGAGCTGTAAGTTATTAATTAACAATCTGAAATTGTATTGTTTAAGAGTACTTGTACAACTGCCCAATTATCTTTCCATTTTTCTGTTAATTTTGTGTTTTTATAAAATTGCCAGTTGTAGTAAAGGCTACTCCTAAGTCCATTATAACTAGGTATTATTTCTTTCTTTTTACATAAGTAGATATATCGTTTAATTTCAAGAAAAAGTACATAATTTTCTTTTGTTTTCCTGTCATTACTCCCCAAAATAAAGTCCTTACAGGTCAACTGTATGCATATTCCTTTACTTCTCAAAATTTCTTTTAACTCTTGTAGCATTTTCTGGATACAGTCACAATACCAAAACAAATGTAGAATAGTTTCTACTTCCTTCTTACAAAAAGTACATATGTTATCTCTTGTAATTTTCATATTATATAACAAAGACTTAGTACCAATTATTCGATGTAATATTCGTAACTGGAACCATTGAATATAAGAATCTTTTGTAACATGTAAAACAATGCTATATATATATATTTCCATTCAATATCACTGAAAAAATTATTCCATTTAGTTTTGCTAGTAGGTATCTCGCTATTGCTATTCAATATATTGTACACATACTTATTCTGTTCATTTAAGAATAGTATTTTTGAAGCATAACATGAAACAAAAGGTCCACATGAGTTACTTGAAATAATGGGATTGAAGTCATATAATCTTTGAAATTTTTTGATTTCCCTTTTTAATCCTTCATACAATAAGAAATTAATTTTTCCACCTGCACCAATACAGTGTTCTAAAAAAGAAAAATCAAGAAAAAATCCTTCCTTTGTTATTACATATCTAAAACCTCTTTCATACATACTTTTATTAAATATCCCCTTATTTCCAATTTTGAAATAATTATTAAAAAATAGTGGCATTGAAAGAAAATCATCCAGAGTTTTAATAGGCATCTTTTCCATGTAAGATATATAACTTTTCAAAACGTCACTCCAAAATCTGTTGTGAATTTGTTTTATAGCTTTTTCAATGTAAAATTTTCCAAAGTTAAAATTTTTTTGCACATTAATTGTGGAGTTAAGCAATACATAGCACTTTCCTGTAGCACATGTTATTTTCTTTAGCCATGATAATTTCATACTTTTTTCATATGCGTATATATTTATCCTTCTTCAAAATTCTTACATGCAACCGAGCTTTTGATTTTATAAGGCCCATTCCAAATAAAATCATAAAACAACTTATTTAAATTATCCATATATGATTTATTTGGTGTTGGTAGAGTAATAAATAAATGTGTAAAAAGTGGAAGAATTAGCGACTTTACTATAGTAACTCTCCCAATAACAGTTAAAATTCTTCTGTTCCACTGAGTTATACAACTTTTTGCACTTTTTAGTTTTTTCTCAAAATTTAGTTGTTCCATTTTATCTAAATCTACATCAAAAATGATACCAAGTATTTTGAATTGTGTTATTTCCCAAGTTAGTTTATATTTATAGATCTGGTACTATATTTCATTGCACCAATCCATATGATGTTAGTTTTATCATAATTTATTTTTAAACCAGAATAAAATGTAAATTCATTTAACAATTGTAGAGTAGCATTAAGAGAGTCTTCAGAACCATCAAGAAAAAGAGATGTATCATCTGCAAATTGATTGATTTTGTACTCAGTTCCGTCAATATTAATGCCCTTAACATTTTTACTATGTTTTATTTTTATTGCTAGTATTTCTGCACATAGAATGAAAATATACGGACTTAAAGGATCTCCTTGTTTACAGCCACGCTCTGTTGTAAAAAAATCGGAGTGGAAGCCATTGATTTGTACTGTTGACGTGAAATTGTGTAGAAATAAATTTATCCATTTTTTAAATATGCTTCCAAAATTAAAAAAGTCAAAAGAATTTTCTATAAAATTAAAAGACATTGTATCAAATGCTTGTTCATAATCCACTGTCATTAGTAACCCTGGTATTTTCCTTTCTTCTGTAATTTTCATAATATCATATACCAACCTAGTATTTTCTCCTATATATCGGCCTTTAATAAAGCCAGTTTGATCGTTACTTATTAAGTGATCTAAAACAGATTTCAATCTATTGGCATCGGAGCCTGAGGCTGTTCTATAAACAACATTTAGTAATGTTAAAGGTCTTAGATTTTTTAAAAAACTTTCTAGGTTTGTTTTCTTTTGGAATGCATGTAATTATACCTTGTTTTTGTGTAACTGAAAGAGAATCATTTGCAAAACCATAATTCAAAGATCTAACAACAAAATGACCTATTTTTGTCCAAAAAACCTTAAAAAATTCGACAGTAAATTCGACAGTAAATCCATCAGAACCAGGAGACTTATCATTTTTCATATTTTTTAATGTATTAAGCAATTCATTATATGATAATAATCCCTCTAAATTGCTTGCCTGTTCATTTGATAACCTTTTTACTGTTATACCGTATAAATATTTGTGTATGTCACAGTCCTTCTCAGATACATTTTTTGAAAACAAGGTTTCGTAATACAAGCATGCTTTTTGCAAAATATCAGATTTCTCGGTTGCCAAAGTCCCGTCTTCATTTTCTAAAAAAGGAATAGATTTACTTAAGTTATACTGTTTTTCAAGATTCAAAAAATATCTTGTAGGTTTTTCTCCTTCTTCAATATACTTCGCTCTAGACCTTATTAAATAGCCATTCATTTTTCCGGATCTTATTGACTCCAGCTCTCTTTGGAGTGATAGGAGTTGTTCTTTATTACTTTCATTAAGATTTTTTTCAATATTTTCAATTTCTTTAATTACTTTAATTTCAGCATCAACTCTTTGTCTTTTTTTAAAGCTTGAGTATGAGATTGTCTTTCCTCTAATTTCCATGAGCAAAGTTTCTAAATATAATTGGTCATTTATTATAAACTGTATGTCATTATTCTCTATATTGTTGATATTATCCATGCAATACACTGGTAAGGAATACTGTTTTTTAATTTCAGATATTTTATCATTTATACATTTAACATAGTCACTATCGTATAATAATGAATTATTAAATTTCCATAATGGTCTCCCATATTCAATATCCTTTAACAATAATTCCAATGTAATTATAGAGTGATCTGACCGATATGAAATACCGATATTTGAATTTTTGATTTTTGAAAGTAATGTTTCAGATGTAAGGAAATAATCTAGTCTCCCTGCAAATATCATTTTCTTCTTAGTTACTTATCATATATTAACAGTTAAGTGAAACGTTTATCATAATATTTTCTTTCGATTTCTCCGAAAAAAAAATTAGAACACAATCTGCATCTTAAAGCAGAAAGTGTCTTATGCCGGATACACAATTCGTTGTTATCGAAATATGCTGTCCGTATGAGGCCTGTAGTCATGAGGGACATTTTAATATATTATGACATTTTCTCATGTATTTAATTATACGCCCAAAGGGATGTATTATGTTATGGCCCTTGTCGTCTGTCTGTCCGTCCGTCTGTCCATTAGCAATTTTTGTATCTTTTAAACCGATTTAATCAAATTTAATCTACTTCGCAGAAATGTAAATCATAACAAGACGATGAGAAGAGCGAAGGTTCAAGCTTTTTCAGGTCAATGTCACACTTGATCAATATGATTTATTGTGTCAAATTTCGTGTCCGCTCTGTACCTCATGAATCGATCGAAAGAGATTTTAACTACTGGGCAGAAATGATAACCATACTGAAACAGTGTACAGAGTGGAGGTTCCAACGTCTTTTGATCAAGGTCAATGTCACACTTAGTGTGATATTTTGTGTTCGCTCTGTATCTCTTGAACCGATTGAGGGATATTGAAAATAACTGGCATATATGTAAGATGTGCATAGCATAGCTTTCGACTGGTTTGCCTCTATGTCAGGGTCAAACTTAGTCATATTTTTGAATTGTTACGCTCTCGTGCATGTCTACCTATAATTCCATATATACAACCTCTAACATCTGTGTCAGGGAATCGATTCTTTGACTATGAGTGCTGGTCTTCGATGCACTAAGATCAGAGTTCGAATCCCGCTGTGGGTTGTGTATTCTTAGATACATTGCATCTTTTCGTTACGGACTTTCATGTTCGTAACATCGGGGCTCGTTCGTGATCATATCTCCTTTACTTAGTTAAAAACAATAAATAAAAAGAATCTTTCAAGATTTCTGTCTGATCTTTTGATGAAAAGAAAGAAAAAACTTATCATAAATGATGACTCTTTCAAGATGGGAGGTGTAACGGTCTAATGCATACCTTCCTATAATTGTATAAAAAAAACAATCTCAGGGATTCGATTCTTTGGCTCAGTGGTTAGGGTGTTGGTCTTCGATGCTCTTAGATCAGAGTTCGAACCCCGCTTTATGTTGTGTATTCTAAGATGCATTGCATCGCTCTGTTACGGACTTTCATGTTCATAAGAGTACAATTTGTGAAAATTGGTGACTCTGTATTTATTGATTTGACAATTAGAAAATTTAATCTGTTTGACAGAAAGGTTTATACGCCTAAAGGGACATATGTTATGTCCCTAGAAGGTTTTCTGCTGTCTGTAGCCTTTTTCGGACATATATTCCCCACCTCAGCCGAGCTCTTGTTACCATGGTTAAGCACATAATTTGAAAGAAGGCTGGTGTAAGGTCTAAAACATATGAGGATATGAACGCTTCATCGAAATAAATTACTTAGAATGAGTAATTTCTGTACAACCACTGTGCGTGTGTTTCTTGTTAAGGCTTTCTTATGCATTATTATTATTAATTATCTAATTTTCTACATTAATAAAATTAAGTAGTTATTAGTTATAAGAAGAAGAGGAACATGTTACACGTTTATTGACCATTTCACATTTCAGCTGAAGCAAAACAGAATTTTTGACGATTAACAGATGTATTTGTGATAGTCTTCACAGTGATTTGATTTGTATCAGCGCTTTTATAAATTGTGAGTTGACGTAATTATTGGTTATTGGAAAGTTAGCTAAATTGCCTCCCACACTATAAATTCGTAAAGTCGGTTTGACTTTACCTTTTTACCTTTACAAAAAAACCTGATTGAGACATGCATGCGTTTATGTATATAAAGCAGTATTGAAATGGGTAACATATCTTTACATTAAATATAAAAGGTTTTTATACATTTCTACCAACCTCGTATGCTTTAAAGCGAGGCACCTCCTACGTGACCTAGCTGTCTGTTAAAATGACAGCTCAATATGTATTGTGTATTATCGGAAATCAGGCGTGCAGTAACAAAAGAGTCGCGTGGCATGTGCAAATGTGTAGTTATTTTAGGATACTAGAACAAGAACGGTGTACAACAAATACACCAAAACTGTTGTTATTGTCATTGGTTATTGTATTTATGCTATCGGTACTAGACAGAAAACGCAAGAAGAGAATTTGTTTGTCCATATTGAAGAATATTTCCTTAAATTAAACTCCAACTTGGTATACATTTATTTGAAAAACAAACTCCTAGCCTAAAAGGAAATCAATTCTAGTTAAACATTTTAGTCTTTAAAATTAAATATTACGATTCAAAGCTAAAAGAAATTTCAAACCAAGATCGGTATGCGATTGAATACCCAGCTCTCTAGAAATTCGTTGTCAGCTTGGTATTCGGCTCTTTCGAGTCGTGTACCAAACTGTCGGCTGAGTGGGAATTCAAACCAAGTTAGGGCTTCGTTTGATTAAATACCTTACTCCTAGCTGGCTAGGAAATCGATGTCAGCTGGGTATACGGCTCTTTTCGGTCAAATATCTAAGTCACAGCTGGCTTGGAATTCGAATCCAGCTGAGTAATTAATATCCAATACCCATTTACCAACTCATAACTTCACAATCATATCAAAAAATTTGCTACATCCTGATGATCACCCATTTAGCCAGGGTGTGTTTCGTATTCTTTTTTATGGACTTAATATAACAAGAGATACGAGTGTGGTTGGAAGCCGCTGTTTTTATGATTAATTTCCATACTTTGCATTCACCTTAGATGTGATTTTGTATTTGTGGTTTTGAAATAGTAATAAAAACTACCTGTATTTTTGTTGACACATACACAGGAGTTATTTCATTTTATTTCTATAATGAATTTATTGTTGCATGTGCAGATCTAACATTTACCAAGATTTTGCACTGAATGTTCAGTTCCTTACTTCAAACGTTTTGAAATTGTACAATTGTGTGCTTCATGTAAAACTTGAGGGGACGTGGGTAACTCTGTTACAAATTCTTGTTATTTTTGTAATGCACTTAAGTAAACTTTTGTGTGTCCTTCGCAACAAACAGTTAGAAATAGGTATCAATTTGACGAAAAATACTGTATTTCAAATGCGAAAAAGGATTTCGATCCTGTATTTAATCGAAACCACCAAAAACCTTTTATTTTGCCCGAGCGCATGGTATGATAAAATGCAGTAGACACTAAGCATGTTCATGTTTTAAACATACAATGTGCACAAAACAAAAGAACACAAAAGAACTCAAAATTATCTTACTGTTTTATAAATATAATATACAAGAAACAGTTGTCATATAGCAGTATGCATTTTCTTGCGGATATCCATATTTAAGATTGCTGCAGGAGACTGTTTTTTAACTTTATCTCAGAAAAAAATCAAGAAATTGGTAAAACCAAATAATGCTCAACGAAGTATTTTTTGTTGTTGTTCAGAATGACCTAAAAGTAAGAAATGTACTGTTAATGGTATTTCAATGACTGGTGAAATCAAATACTTTTTAAGTTATAGTAAGTATAATCATGGTGAAACATATTTGAGGATTTATAGTATAAAAACACATATGTAAGGACAGTTGATTTATTGCAAAATGTATCTGCTACTTGTTTAATCTGTTAATGTTTGCCAGAATTTTAATAATCACAACAAGAGGTGTCAAGTGCTTAGCTGTCAGGTGTAAAAAGTAGACCTATACTTCATATAATCAGTGTTGTTCACCAGTATTCCAGCTGATTAGCCATTGATTTATCTATCGATCGGGGTTGGATTAAGTTTTATAAAGGGGGATAATTAAAAACCTTACTGATATAAAGTATGGTTCTTTAACACTTCATTTCCACTTATTGGTCTTTATAACTGTGTGAAGTTCTATTCAATTTCCTTCAATACTTTTCAAGTTTTTTTTCCTAAAAAGCAGCATTAGATAATATAAAGGGAGATAAACTAAGTAATGTAGAGTGATAGCTTTTTAACATTGCACTTCCTTTTACTAGTCTCTATAACTGTGTGAAGATATAATGAGATATCATTGATACTTTAGAAGTTATAGTCCAGACAAGAATTATTAAAATTTTGTATTTATCGCTAAGGGAGATCATTCAAAAATTAATAAATGTTCATTAACAATGTATTTCCTCTCATTGTTCTCTAACACTGTGTGAAGTTTTTATAAGAGTCTTTAAATAGTTTTGATGTTATTTTCCGGACAAGCATAATTAAGTACCATAAAGAGAGATTATTCAGAAACAGAATAATGTAGGGTTATGGTTCTTTGACATTTTATAATCTCTATGTGAAGTTTCAAAGAGATATCATTGAAAGTTTAGAAGTTGTACTCCGGACAATCATTATTAAACATAAATGGGGTTTATTATTTCTCATGATTAGGATCCTTTCTGCATCTGGAACTAGGGTGACAAAGTGAATGCATATTCTTCTAATGGGAAACAATGTTTAACAGGTACTTTCTTAGGTTTCCTGCATCAAATTCACAATTCCTTATGACCCAATGACAGTGTGTGGCTATTGGTTTTACCTTGTCTGAAAGTTTTTCAAACCAGGAGATTCCCTCTTTACATTTTGGTCCTGATGCAATAGCACTCAATTCTTTTTTAAATGACATTATTTCATGCCAGGCATCATTTTGGTTAGTAGCTTCAGGTTTGCTTTTAACATATTTATTCACAGACATGTTTCTATCATGAGTATGGGTGTTTACAGACACATTCTGCTCTTCTAAGTATTCTTTTATTTTCTTAGTCACTTTTAGCTCATGCCTTTGTGAAACAATATCTTCCCGTTTCGTAATGTGGAAGCATTGTAGCACCTTATGTGTTTGATCTCCAATCGCCACCACACTGCTGTCCTTGGCATTCTTTCGCCAGCCATGCCTTGCATCTGACAGTATGTCTCTGCCATCAAAATTTTCATATGATCTAAATTCTTCTAACAGTGCATCTTCAACAGACTCTTTACAAACACTTTTTATACTGGAAATATGATTTTCTCTAAACTTTCTTCTTTTTCCTTTGGAGATCATCCCCATACCTGAACCTTGTACAAATTGATGGTAATGAGTCGGCAGCATCCCACTGCATGATTTATTCTTTGATTTACTAGATATTCTTTGTTTGGCAGATATGGTGATGATGACCACTGAAGTTTGTGATTTGATTGCTGTCCTTGACATTCTAGTGAAGCTACCACCACATGGGCCCGATATACTACTTTTTGACATTTAATCCTTTATTGCACAATTTTGTATGACTTTCACAAGTTTTTATTAGTGATGTCAAAGACGATTCTACAACAGCAAATATGTTTTGACATGTTTTATTTTCCGGAAATTCTGTGTAATGATTGATACTTTCCACAATTGGATTCAGTCCATAACTTCCAATCCATTTATCCAGTGCTGCTTTAAGTATGTCAGTGTTTGTAACTGGCCTTTCATCATGGCCTTTAAAGTATCCCGTTCATTTTGCTTTTTGCATTAAACGCATGCTTTGAAGTTTCATCACAATTACCAAACTATTGAAAGTTTATTTTTGCATTATGACTGGGAATACATTGAAAGAAGAAGACAAATAATTTCAACAGAAAAATTGGAAACTTAAACTGTGACAAATACTTGTACTCAGACATCTGCAGATAGAAATGTTTGGGATGACCCATGGTACAGAGAGAAAAAATAATGGCTTTGAAAAGTGACCATAGGATGAAAAAATGTGTTTGGCACAGAAGAGACATAATGCCTAAATGTGTTTTGAATATTGTTCGTCAATGGCTTCCAAATATTCCGGGAAAAGCTTATTTGGGTCATTTGTGGGAGTAATGACAGTTGCCACTTTTAAGCAAACATTTTATATTTAGAAATTAAAAGAACAAATAGCTTGTAACCACTTGATGATAAGTGTTTTACTAGCATTGCAAAAATAATTCAGTACAGAGTAAATACTTCTTCCAATGATTAAATTCAGTCTTTATTCAGTATTCAGTTTCTGCTAACAGTCTTTTTCTTTTACAAAGCACAGGGAATAATGACCCTATCAATTCAGTATTTACCATCTGTAGATAAAACATTATAAAACACGTGGAATTCTCCCGCCTTATGTCAAGTGATACAGAGTGTGTGTGACTCACTACAACAGCTGCAATATAATTAGTTCTCATCCAATGGACAAACTGCAAATCATTTAAGAGGTAAATTCAAATTTTGTAGCAGACAGCATATTTGTTTTCCTTGAAGTTACACTTGCAGAGAACTAGTGAACTTACTTTCTTCAGAACTTGTGACAATGATGATAAAGAACATTTGTGCTAGATTTCAGACAAATATAATGTTTAACAGCCATTAAATCCTTTTTTAAACCTATTATGTTCCTTGCTAAGTGTACAAAAACAGTGGCCATTTCTCTGTCTGATCTCCTTTTATAGTTGTTCTCCGGCCATTAAACCGTAATACTTTGGCATCTTAGTAAATTCTGCTATAATTCTCTAGTCTGATGCCCTTATGAATATTAAGCACAATTATCTGAAGCTAAATTAGCAAATGATGATATCAAACTCTGTTGATGAAGGAAAAGAAGAATTGTCACTTACTTTGCATTAACTATGAAGCACTCCTCACAGTGAATGTGACCAACAGGAGCAGTTTGCACAGGATTTATTGCTAGCTTTATACAGAAGCAGCACACTAATTCAATATAATTTGCAATGGATGCAACGAGAGCAACGTTTTGCCCTTGGATGGCTTTTCTGGAAGGATATGGTCCAGTCATCCTTCAAGGAAATGATCATATTATTAGAAAATATACAAGAAAGTAAATTATATATGTAAATGTAATTTTTACCTTGCGTTTTTAGCTAACGAAATGGTCTTGCTCATGATAAATAGGAAAAAAAGATTTTTTTTAATAAATGATACTTAGTTAGAACACTAATTACAATGCAGTTTGTTTAGAGAGCAAACTATTCTTTTTGTGAAAACATATATGATATCCTCTTAACCACATCAAAGGTCAGTTCAGCTAACTAGTCATAATAACAAAGTAAGACTTTAGTTTATACTGTTTTCCCTAGTTATTATAAACAGCTTCTTTTCCTATCCCATATACCAGCTTCTTTTCCTATCCTATACACTTTTGCAAGGGCATAATGTTTGATAATCTGTAAACAGTTCATGCAATTATTGACAGAAATCTTTCTTAAATATTACTGTTCTGAAAATGACTCTTTCTGTTTAAATTTTTAGGTATTGATATTTAAAGCTACGAGGCAATGTGAAGAGATATTCAGACAACTTACCAGTTTTCAATGATTTTTTCAAGAGTGACTACTGATGATTTTAATGGCATAATCATTGATATTTTGTCAAGGAATTTCCAAGTAAAATATTAGAAAAAGGGCATCAAATAATTTTATTTATTGCAAAATAAAATCCTTTATTTCAAAAGTGTTGAAAAATAATATAACTACCCTTAATATTGTACAGATATGTTCAAGAAGCAAATTTAAATTACTTTTTTCATTTTTTATAACTACAGTTTTGTTTGCCCAGATTGTGCTGCATCAATTAATCAGGGTTGTGTTTTCATATGATCTAAATGGCGGTAATAGTCTCCAAGCATTGATATATAGCCCATATGTTGTTTTTTCTAATAATACATATACTACCTCTTGTACTAATTTGTGCATTAATATTTATAACTGAAAATTTAAAACAGAGAACACAGATAATTGTAGCAGTTAAAATTCTAACTGCAAACTCCATGTATAGATTAAATTGTCTAATTATAGCTTCGAGGTTTCCCATGAATATTTTTTACAGATTTCATTGGACCTTCAAGATGCAACATTGTCGAGTTGATGGGAGTCGGAATTAATGCACCAAGACAACTTGTTCTTGTTTGTCCTTATGAAAACCAGCTTGGGCAAGTGTGAGGTTGGTGCACCCTCGAACCTGGTTAAAACCCTGGAAGCAAATGTTTTGCCACTGTCGTTCCAAGGCGGTTCTCATTTGCGTTATTTTTTGTAGTGTCGTCCTCTCTTCTCAACTGATCTATGAATGAATTTATTCTATTTTTCCTCTACTTTTTGACCATGTAGGGAGGCTGTGTTATTGACTGCGGTTTTTCTTGATATGCGTTTTTTTTTCTGTTTTGATCTGGTTTAAATGATCCTTTTATAAGTATTGTGCGCTGTACCGGATTCAAAATGTTTGTGAATTTCATTAAAATAATCATATCATATTCGTTCCTGTTCAATTTTCAGCATTGTCTTGGTATGAATAAATAAAACTAGAAGTGTATCCATCGGACACAGATGCCCACGCCATGCTCAAATTTTGACAGATCATAAGCAGATGGTTACAATGTAAGAAGAGGCAGGTGGAATGTTGAAAGCAGTATAATTGTTGTAGGTATTCAATGAACAGTTTACTTCAAAACATAGACCATTAAAAGTGAGGGACTTAGGTTGTTACAAGACATTAAGTCGAAAAAGCGTCACAGCTCTGATAAAATTGGAGGTATCATGCATAGTTTTAAACAAATAACTAGTCTCATAAGGAACTTATGCATGTTAAATATGAATGATATCTGTTATAGCGTTTTCCTTCAAATGTGTAGAAAATTCATTTTAACAGATATTTAGTCGAAGAAGAGCCATAACTCTAAAAAGTTGGAAGTGTCAACCCTAATTTCGAAAAGGATTTGATGTTTCATATATACATGCAAAATGTGGAAGGGATCTGTGTAAGCAGTTTCCTTTAATTGTGAGAAAACAAAATGTGGAGTCGAAAAAAGGCCATAACTCTGACTTAATTGGAGGTGTCGTAAGGTGTATTCTGTTCCCTATACTAATTATCTTTGAAAGTTTCTAGTCATCTGTTTATGACTCTTGAAAATTATCACTCATTCAAGGGAAAATCATTCAGAAAGATGTATTTTCACATTTTAGCATGGTTATTATTGTTTTGAACTTCCACTAAATAGTCGCTTAGGTTTCATATTTTCATGATTTTTATCTAGTTTTACCAACTGCGAATTAAATAAATAGTCTTTATCTAAAGATTTTTTTATCAAAATTAGTTAAACCAAATACCAAAGTTAGTTAGTTATTTAGTTTTTAGACAAAACAAGTTTCATTAAACATACCTTACCTTATTTACCAGGGTTTAGAAAACATAATTCTGATGTTGGATAGACAGAAATAAATCAACAATTAAATACAAAATTAAGCTTACCATTATTTTGTTCCTTTAGCCTCCTTTGATTAATCAGATGACAATCTAAGATGCAGTTAAAGTTATATATCTATAGATTTAAAGTTATAAATCTATACTGTTTAGTCTCACAAAAAAAGTTAAATCAATCTTTATATTTTAAAGTGAATAGTTTAGGTGTATATTTGAGCACACATTCTCTAGTTATATAATTTTTATTGCTAGCTCACATAAGCACAATGTGCACAAGCTGCTGAGCTTAAGTGATACCGTGATGTCTGTTGTGAACATTTTGCCTATAGATGTCTTGTCCTCATAGATCTTAGGACTACATCTGACATAACTTTACGGGAATGACCTGTAGTTAAACTCTTTTTGAAATTCCCGGTCCAGTCATTGTATATAGTAGAAGAGCTGTAAATAAAGTTTTAAAAAAAGTTAAATCTTAAAATCTTCTCTGAAACCATTAGGCCCAAAGCTCTAGAGTTTGGTATTTGGGATCGTTAAGTGACCTCTACATATATTGTTCAGAATATGCCCTTAAGTTATATTTGATTCCACCATGGGGCATATAGACTATAGAGCATAAAATTGGCCCAAACTCCCCGAAGCACAGAGTTTATATATTTTGAATGAAGCATTGTCCTAAGATTGTTCAAACTTTGTGCTGGGGCTCCACCAAGGGGTCAGATATATTTAACATAGACTTATATATACACAATGTTACAAATCTTCATTTATGAAAGCATAAGCCTGAGACTTCTGAACTTTGGTATATATCACTGTCAAGTAATCATCTATCAAGACTATTTAGATTAAATCCCTGGTACCACTATTAGTCCCATCTATCGGGGTTTCATATTTTAGAATGAAGTGTAAAAGGAAATCTTTAAAACTGTTCTTCTCTGTAACAACAAATCCCAGATGTTATAATATTTTAACGAAGCAATGTCTCCTGGACTTTCACAAAGATTGTTGAAATTATACCTCTAAGATTGGTCCACCGAAGAGGACATAATTATGTTTATTATTGATATGTTTAGAAAAGCATTTCTTGTCTGAAACCAGACGGTGCAGAATTCTGAAACTTTGCCTGAAGCATTGCCTTTTGGACTTTAACTTAGTACTTTGTCAAAATTCGCCCCACGAGAGCCAGATGTTTTAAATAGACACACTCTTTAAAATCTTCTTGTCATTAACCATTAGGCAGAGGATTCTGAAATTTGAATGTGGCATTTTCAATTTATTTTTTTACAATCATTGTTCAAGTTATGCCACTAGGGCAGTTATTGGCTCAAGGGAGGGGTCAAATATTGTTTATAAAATATATATTTGAAAGTCTTTAAACTCTTGCCTCAAACCAAACGTCCCAGAAGTATTGAGCTTTGATATTTTGCACAAGTCATTGCCTAGTGACCCAGAGCGTTAAAAAATGGTATGAATGCTTTCCTTGAAGACACCTACCCGTTATGGTCAAATGAGGTCCCTGTGTGCAATATTGGCTCTGCCCGATGGGAAACACGTTTTACATAGAAATATATAGAGAAATCTTTCGCATTCTTCATGAATCTGAAAGACAACGGGACAATAATTAGAACTGTCTAGTGGACCTCAACCAAAAGTATTCAAACTTTGCCCCTGAAGTCATTCTCGTCTCTAACCCGGGGTTGATGTTTCTACCATAGACTACTTATATGTCACAAACCACCAAGGTGAGCTGAGACTATTGATATTTGATATCTAACATTGTCTAATGAACGTTAAAATAGTTGCAAATAGTAACAATTGTAAAATTTGCAAATTAATTCTTTATCAGTGCATGATACATTTGTAATTTATAAAAAGAGGATTGAGTCTAGTTAGTAGAAAGAGTGAGATAGACTCTATATCTTAGGTATACTGCTGATATCGAGTCCAAATGACATAATGAAGAAAACAATTATTTACAAGATGAGTAAAAATGATAAAAGAAAAACGTATCGAAAGTAATGACAAAAAATGAAATTTAAGATCGAGTCTGCAGATGAAAGATTAATTACTTCATTACTTACTAAAAATAGACATTCTTTAAGGAAAATGGTTTGATAAAAACATCGGAAACGACAATCTTATAAGTGAAGAAAACACTTAAAACGGAACGTTTGACACAGAAAATAAGTACAGAAATAAGGGGTCACTTCATTTTGTGTAGATTTTTATTTGAAAAATTTCCAAAATCTTTGTCTGAAACAACAAGACCTAGATATAAGATATTTGGTTTGCTGTATCATCTAGCGGACCTCTACTTAAATTATGGCTCTGGTGTCAGAATTGGCCCCATGCGTTGGGTCACTTCATTTCAAATAGACTTACATAACAAATCTATATGTCGAAAACGATAAGGCATAGATTTTAGATTTTTGCTGTGTAGCATTGTCTTGTGAACTTTAGTCTACCACGTTTGTACGAATCATGGCCCAGAGGTCACTTGGTTTTACATAAAGTTATATAGGAAAAGGGTAAAACAAATCTTGTCAGAAAGTGGAAGGCTTAGAACTTGAAAACTTTAGTTTAGCATTTCCTAGTTTATACAATGGGTTTTGGGAGACATTGGTACCCCACCAACCACCCACATGGGTGTTTCCCGCCCCAACTTTTTTTCATTGGTTGGACTAGGAAGATACTTTCCTTTTAAACACCTTTGGCCTTTGCCGGCATGTTAAGCTTTCAAGATTTCAAATTTTCTCCTCAAAAGCCAATAATCTAAATGCAATAAAACCTCACACGAATGATACTTAGATGGTCTCGTTTAAAATGATACAAAAGAAATTGAATTTCATGCACAAACTCTGGTTACCATGGCAACTGAAAGGAAAATTTCGAAGTTAATTTCCTCAGAAACTCCTTACCCGATTTGAAATCATTTTGGTACAAATGTTACTTGTGCAAACTTCAATAGGAATTGTGAAATATTTTGAATCCGTGACAAGCACGGCCGCCATTGTTTCGCATATCTATATGAAAATTTCCTCTTCTTAGATACTGCAAGACTAATTTGAAAATAATATGGCTTCATCAAATGACCCTCGATATCAATTTAGATACATATTGCGATCCGTGGAAAACATGGCCGCCAGGTGCAGGTCTTATTTTCCTTATGTATCTATGTAGGAAACAATAAAAATCTTGTTCTTAGAAACTGTATGTCCAACTAACAAAAAAAAATCTTTTCCTCCTCTCCTTGTTCTTTTATTTTCATCTGACACATTAAATGAGCAATCCCCAAACCCTGTTTAATAGTCCCTTTGCAGGAGAGCGACCAGGGACCATTAGGTTTTCTTGTTGTTGATTTGAAAAACCTAAACTCGAATTGCTTTTGTAAAGACAGATAATGTTTGTATATATTATGCACATAGACCAGAAATAGAATTTGCAAGTGTATATATTGACCAAAATTTATTGTCGTAAAAGATTTTAAGACCATTACAGTATTGATTTTATACAAATCATTTACAATTTGCGTTTTAGCTTTAAAATACAGATTACGATTAGAATACAAGTACCGTCAATGTGTTAACTGTTATATTTTACAACAGGTTAGTTATGTTTTACTTTCGATCCCAAAAGGTATTCATTGAAACAACACGATAAGTAAGACTTCATTAAACAAGAGGGACATAATGGCCCTTTTATCGCTCACTTGAGTACAACTGCAAATACTTTCATTCACATACAAACGTCTAAACCCCAGGCCATGTGGTTTCTGATAGAATAGTTTTAATGATTTTACCTAAGTCAGTCTATATAAAGTTAAACTACCCCTTGGATTTTAGTGATCTAAAATCAACCTAAAGGCAGATAACCATGGTTTATACATACTAAATATCCAAGACATTGGTCAATAAATGAAAATTCAGGCCAGTGGTTTGTAAGATTATTAAAGCAGTGAAACTTCTACCATGCAGACATGACAAAATAAGCAATTTTTTACCCAGTTACCCCTAGAACCCATGATGGGATCTGGTTTGTTCAGGAAAAGAAAGGAGAACTATTGTTTATATATATTTTGTGAAAGTTTTGTTCAAACTGAATCGAATGCGAGCATAACACCTTGATGGTAGGTAGAATCATATATTTTAATCCTCTACGACCTTGACCCCAGTGACATCAAACTCCGTCTAGTGGCAGAAGCCCATAAAAGGTACCTATATACCATATAACTTGTCGGTCAAAAAAAATAAAGGCTCTATTACAAAAAGTAGAAAATTAATATAATTTAGCTTTGATGACCTTGACCTTATTGAATAGTTGAGTTTCATGAAAAGTGTCTTAAAACCAAATACCTAAAATATTTGTCAACAAATAAATGCTTCATGATAGAAAGTAGAAAAAAGTTATACAGTAGCCGGAACGTAACGGTTGTCAAAACTTGTGTGTAACGCGCGTATATCGTGCGTGTATCGTGCGCATTTTAATCGTGCGTGCATCGTGTACTTTTCCAATCGTATATTGTGTAACGTATCGTATCGCCCATGGTGAAACGTATAACCTACACGAAATTATATACGTTGCACACGAAACACGGTTGTGTGTTAAAAGTGCAGACGATCTCACACCATAGCTCATTCGTAAGTGTTCTATTGATACCCAACATTTAATGACTTCCGAAATATGTCAAGAGAGATTTTCACTTTACATCAAGAATTTAATTTTATTTTATGAGCGCAAAGGTCTTAGTTTTTCGTCTATAGCAACAGTGCTATTATCAAAATATTCTGTAAAATGCAGCAGACTAGGGTAATTTATTTATATATTATAACACTATCCGCAATTCGCCGACAATAAACAAAGAAGGAATTGAGCGTGACATATCATATATATTAGTGCACGCTGAATAAAAGCGCACGCCCGCTGACGTCACTGCAAACTACTTTCGGATGTTCTTATTTGTCATTGTAAACCGAAAATTGTTTCAAAATATTTTTATAGTGAAATATTGTTATGGACTATATTATCTTCTTTGATGTCCATCTATGATAAAATTATAGATATTTGTTAAAATGTAAATCATTGTCTGATAAGCTAAAATAACCTTGTTGTTTTCATTTTCACGTGGGAAATGAGTAGCGGGGTAAACGGAATAGCCTGTCAGGGTCAATAACCGTAAAAAAATGGCATGATAAGTAGTGCACATAATTGTGTCCCTTATAACTATACATATGTGTTAGAATGGAAATAGATTTTAAAGTTTTTGTGTTCTGCCGTCGAATATAGCACGGTATCTCGTTCAGATGCTTAATTATTTAATCACTCAGGCCTACGGCCTTCATGACGATAGAACACTCAAACCTAAAATCTATTTCCTATTTATAATTTACAAAAGGCCCATTGTATATCGCGTATCCGGAATCATTCATGGTAATCGTATATCGTGTATCGTGCATAACCAATCGTTTATCGGATTGATTCGTGTAACGTGAATTGATCGTGCGTGTAAAGTGCGTGTATCGTTCGTATATTGTGCGTGTATCGCGCGTGCATCGTGCGCTCCGTGTGACGACTGTTACGTTCCGACTACTGTAATAAGCCTCAGTGATCTTGACCTTGAATCAGAGACCTCAAACCCCCACCTTATGGGAAAGGTCCATTAAAAAAACATACCAGTTGTTTAAGGTTTTGGTCAATAAATGAAGCCTCTAATAGAAGTACAAAAATCTATTGTATACAGTTTTGGAATTTTATTTCATATGGAATAAACTTTTCTAGAAGTCTATCTTTAAAGTTTATTTTAACAGTCTATTTCATGAGATAATTCATATGGAAAAAATTTTTCTAGAAGAATTATATTTAAAGTTTATCTTAAAAGTCTATTTCATATGGAATTAACTTTTCTTGAAATCTATCTTTAAAGTTCATTTTTAAAGTCTATTTCATTTTATTTCATATGGAATAAACTTTTTTAGAAGAATTATATTTAAAGTTTATTTAAAAGGCTATTTCATATGGAATAAACATTTCTTGAAGTCTATCTTTAAATTTTTTTAAGTATATTTCATTTTATTTCATATAGAAGAAACTTTTCTAGAAGAATTATATTTAAAGTTTATTTCATTTTATTTCATATGGAATAAACTTTTCTAGAAGTCTATCTTTGAGGTTTATCTTAAAAGTCTATTTCATATGGAATAAACTTTTCTTGAAGTCTATCTTTAAAGTTCTTTTAAAGTCTATTTCATTTTATTTCATATGGAATAAGCTTTTCATGAAGTCTATCTTTAAAGTTTATTTCATTTTATTTCATATGGAATAAGCTTTTTTAGAATAATTATCTTTAAAGTTTATTTTAAAAGTCTATTTAATGAGATGTTATATGGAATAAACTTTTTTAGAATAATTATCTTTAAAGTTTATTATAAAAGTCTATTTCATGAGATCACTCATATGGAATTTTTTTTTCTAGAAGAATTATCTTTAAAGTTTATTTTAAAAGTCTATTTCATGAGATAATTCATATGGAATTTTTTTTTCTAGAAGTCTATCTTTAAAGTTAATTTTAAAAGTCTATTTCATTTAAATTCATGAGATTATTCATATAATCTGGCATAAAAGGGTGTAATTGCTTAAAGTTATTTTGCTCATTGTTTTATTATATACTATCATAATTTGGGATTTCGATATATAACAATATAAAACATTATGTGTCATTATCTTACATTATTATATAAATGTTAACAACAAATAAGAAACAAAGACGTAAGAGCTGCACCAAACCAAACATAATTCACAAGCAACTAACCTTCCTTACAGTCGAGCCCAAGGGTGAATAGATTCATATCCGATGCCTAGGCACAGCCCAGAACGACAATAGGACATTAATACATCGGAATTTTTTATTTATATATGCATGGTATTTTCATTTGGTAATTTAAATGGTTTCAAAATTGAATATTAGTGTAATTCATTTAAATTCATCTATATTAAATCGGGGGAATGTAATTCATTTAATATAAATTTCTGTTTGGGGTTAGAACGGTTTTCGGATACTAATATCATACTAATATCTTCATATGTTTATATCTAAGTATCGGTTTTCTAATTTGGGTATTCTTTATGTAAACGGATATTTATTTTGTTATCCTTGAAACATGAATGGTTTTCCAGTGCGTGCGAATAAAATTTGATTCACAATACTATAATGTGTGTGGTATAAAATAGATTCTATGTTTTCTAATATATTGATTCTAGAGAGTAGTGTATTTTCTCTCTTTCAAGCAATATATTTGTAAACTCATTTATAATATATCTGAATATTTTAAATGAGTTTATTTTATCTTTTGACCTCTTTAAAAATGAGGTATATTCTTTACCGAATAGGTTTATTGATCGAGACAACATAAAAATCACGCGTCTCCGATTTCTTTTCTTTAAGTTGGTTTCTTTAAGTTGGTTTCTTCAACCCCAATTTTTGGCTTTAAATAAAATGTATATATATAGGGTTAGAAGTTACCCCAAGATTTTTTTTTGCGCTGATACCCCTATTTTACATTACTACTCAATTTTTAGTCAGTTGATGACGTGTATCAAGACCTTCTTCGAATTGCTTTTGTGTTTACTACAATAATAGTTCTTTTCATGCCACGTTTTCTTGAAAAATACCCAAAGTGAGGGCACCCGTGTCCTACAGACACATTTCTGGTTTAATTCAAGATGCTATCTGTTATCTTCTTTTAATTTTAAGTTTCGTTTAGGCATTTTGATATAGCTCTGACAACCTAATGCCTTCTCTAGTAATAATTTCATAAAAGTAGACTAATTGTTTCGGGATTTTTAACAATTAATCGACTCGTGTATTCTGGAGTTATCAGTCCTTGGATTTTGAAATATTCGTAAGGAAATACGGGGAACATTTTGCAGTAAACAACTCTACATTTGTCATCCTATTGAAATGAAACACTGTACACATAATTACCTGAAGTGTAGACGTGTAAAAGATTTTCACGAGGACATATCGATGTGTTCTGCCTTTGGTAATAAGATATTTATAGATTATTACACGTAACTTTGAACTAATACAGTTTTCAACCGACTGACCTAAAAACGCGAACACCTGAACACAAACCGTATGACAAGTAGGTGTGTATGACACATTTCTTGCGAGAGTTGACCCATGCATCCCGAAGTTATCTTACTCTTAAATATTATCAGTCTTAATTTAACTTTTGTCTTATTCTATTTTATATTTATTTCATTACCTTTATCGCTTTTATTTCATATTTTTGTGTTATCAGTTATTAAAATGAAATAAATTATGGAAAATATGGTCTACTTACCATTTGCATTGTCACTAGCCAATACCGGGCTTAAACATCTTTTTTTTTTTCTTCTTTTTTTGAAGAAGGAAAACATTTGCAGCAGTCTCTACTTACGTTACGAGTCAAAGCCAAAAAATTTTTTCATATTCCATTAGATCCACCACAATTATTACGATAATTACCACGAACTAT
Source organism: Cyclina sinensis (assembly GCA_012932295.1). Taxonomy (NCBI): domain Eukaryota; kingdom Metazoa; phylum Mollusca; class Bivalvia; order Venerida; family Veneridae; genus Cyclina; species Cyclina sinensis. The sequence continues at coordinate 59,042,051 of JAAONU010000011.1, read as the reverse complement.
TCTGTTATTTAACGTGATAATCAGGCCCATATATTTAGGTCTACTCTGAAGATTTGTACTCCGTTATCTTGTGTCTGTTATAAATAACTACGACGAAATGTCTACTGGTCTCTTAAACTTTGGAAATAGATTATACAATTTATTATGGCGGAAAATTGTCATTAGGTTAGCTTTTGAACAGTTTGATCGGAATTTTCCTTAGATCTCTGTCCTAGGGAAATTGCTAAGGAATGTGTGTTTGTGACGTCGGGGAGTTTAACCTTTAACTGCAGGCATATCATACGGTTCACCAGTCATGGTATTGACAAGCCCTAGTGCTTGATGATTCCTAGCCTTGATCTTGTTTGCAATGAGCGCTGTTTTTAGCTACTGACGGTGCCAACCAGTGGTTGATGGGATGTTATTAATCGTTCACTGGACCGATGCTTTGACAGTTACATTTGTATGGTTATGCACAATGAAGAATTTTGTTTCACCTTTGCAAGAAGTAATAAGGCTTATTTTTTTACGAGAGACCCTTTTAAAAAGTACATCGGATAAATTCTGTTTTGAATATACATATTAAAATGAGATATAAACAATAATGGAGATGCCTTATGAGCGATATGACTCATGCACTTCTCTTCTATGTCAGTATTTTGCAACAATAATAATGTTTTTAACTTCATGGCATTACTATTTTACGCTATAGCGCGCAAATAGTTTGTCTATGTGCTTGACTCTCCAGTCTATGAAAGAGGCCCAGTCATTTTCTCGCAGCATGAACTCTTACAAAATATGTGAAAAAAATTGTTGAGTCAGGAACCGAGTTTATTTGAACTCTACCTGCATATTCATTATATCATTAGTCATAAAAATGTAGACTGATATCAATAGCTGTGTTATCAGAAACTGATGATTGGATTTCAAAGAATTCTTTTTGCAAGAATGAATACTGCTTTTAATGTCATTACAATTGATATTTTGTCAAGAACATGGCACTTCCATCCGATATGTAAAATTTGATACATTACATATATATTATATATTTATGCATGCTTTAAACTGTTGTCAGTTATTTTTTCTCTGAGTTATATGGTAAAGGTTGTACTCTTACGTGCAAATACAAGTATAAAAAGGTTATTGAATGTCTGAAATGAGCTGTATCAGAAAGATCTGTTTCGAAAGGGGAAAAAGTTTTCTTTTAAGCGTTTTAGAAGCTTTCTTTGTTATAACTAAAGATTTTATCTTAAACGCTCACTGCTTTCAGTGCAGTAATTAGAAAAATGAATTGGGTGGAATATTTTTTTAAATAACATTATGTCATTCTTTGTCCTGGGCAGTGTTCAGCATCTTCTTGGCACTAATAAATATAAAATTGTTTGTTAGAGTGAAAAAATATCATACTTTGTTAATGAATACAATAAAAAGTAAATTTCAAACGGGTCTTGCCACTTGTGAAAGTATGATAATAGGTAGTCACTCCGTGATTTATAAGTTGATATTGCACTCAAAAACAGTTATCATTTATAACATAATAATAAACTTTGACTTCTCATTTGTTTAAAGTCTGAATAACAGGTTATGTAGTCCATCAGGAGATGTTCAAAAAGATGTTTTAGGTGATCATTCTTATACGCAATTTTATGCGGTTAGCAATCCTTCGACTACTAGTCCGACGTGTTAACCACTCGGCCACGCCGCAACACAATTTAATACAGTGAAGTACCACTCTGTTAAGTACATGTACAATATAAAAGTGATTATTGGATGCAGAATAATCATCTTACGTCCGCATTCTTTCATACACCTTAAGTGATGTATAATGTGATGCCCCTGTTTGTCTGTCTAATGTATGTTTTTATGTCCACAATATCTTACAAATGCTGGTCATCGTAGAGTTTTGAAGGATTTGGTTATAACTCACACTTTTTTCTATTCGAGATAAAAAGTTTGTTCTAGAAACTAACAATATAATTATCAGTCTATTTAAAGATAGAATCTTATCAATAAAAGTGATAAATGTGATAATATTTTTGGGGCTTTATTTAATTCAAACATTACAGCGGGTGTGATTATCATGCGAGTTTGTGTGATTCTCAAGACATACCCTGTTAACTATCCATATGTGTGCATATCACTTCGTCTTAAATATCTTATAGAATGTTATTGATTCTAAAAATGATATTTTGGACATAATGACTTACATTTAATAGAGACTGAAATCTGGTCGTTGTCAGTGAACTTTACTATAAATGAAGTGTTTGCTAAAATATGTATAATTGTTGTTGTGTTTTGTGCTTAGTGCTGGATAATGCAATTTCTAAACCAAATGGATCTAGGTTCTTGAAAATAGGACTATTGCGGACTCCATTGTGTGAACAAAGCACAATGGTTTTAGATTTGTACAGCATAATTCTGTCTCTGATTCTATACCAGTCAGATTGACATTTGATCCTTATATAACAATAAAAAAATGTTTGGGCTACATTGATAAAACTTAAAAGGATGATAGAGAGCGAGTTAAAGATCATGTATACAAGTTTAAAATTTAATCTATGTCAAAACCTTCGTCTGCGCTTCATCCAGACAAAGTTCTACCTGCTCAAATCTGAAAAAAAATGTTTTGTGTCTGAATATTTTAATACATTAATAAGTGCTTTTAGCTCACTTCAGCATAAAGGTTTTTTTTCCATTTTTTTAACATATCCCCACCTGACCTAACCCTTTGTGACTTCGAAGTTTGCATTGTTTGCTTGGCGTTTAGTGATTATTTGGAGGACCAAAGAAAAAAGAGAAAGAACTTAAGCGAAGACAGTTGATACAACACTTAAATGTGTTGTATCTAAACACTTGCCGATGAAAATGCAATTTACACTTAATTCTTTGAATTAAAAATTGTCTCCCAATTTATTTTGAACGAACATCTACAAACATTACCTAATTCACTGTGACGTTTGTGCTAAGTTAAAAAGGACGTTTTTGACTTGTGATGTAGAAATAGAAAACATTTATTTTAACTACCAGATTCATCAAGTGCACCCCGTGCCTAATAAAAATTGAACTATAGTTGTTGAATTTAAAAAAAGTCTAAAATGTTGGTAGAACAAGAAATATCTTTCAAAATTATATAAGGCGTTGATAGGGATTAAAGTAACAGAAAATGTATTTTACAACTATCGATTGTATTGTACAGATAATTAGATACATTCGGCCCGTACCTGTTATAAAGTCTACGAAAAATGTTTTGATAAAACAACAAATATGTATCGAAGATATTTATGTTATCAAATTTTTTTTAATATAAAGCATACTTATCAGCAAATTTTCATTTTAACCAACAATGATGCGTAATTTTTTCAGAATATCTACCAAAAGAAGTCATGCAAATATTCATCCGGCATTGTCTTATCATCATCCCTAATATAGGTCAAAAGTGAGAGTAGACAGTTTGGTGAAAAATGTTGATTGTTATTCAGAACAAACAAAATTTCAGTATTTGATCGGCTACTGGGTGAAGTAAACAAGAGGGCCATGATGGCCCTTTATCGCTCACCTGAATATGACTGCTTTTAACAAAAGTGCTATGGACCTGGTTAATTGACCCCAGATGACCCATATTCGAACTTGACCTAGAAATTATTGAAACAATCTTTCTGACAAATTTCAAGGTTGTTTGAACTGAAAATGTTACCTGAATGCGTGTTAACAAGGTTCTCCATATTTGGGGTCTGTGACCTAGTTTTTGCCCTCATATGACCTTTATTCGAATCTGAGCTAGAAATCACTAAAACATCCTTTCTGACAAATTTCGAGAATATTTGGACTGAAAAGTAGCTTCTTGAGTGTTAAGTTTTTTTCTATTTTTGGGCCCTGTGACCTAGTTTTTGATTTCAGATGACCCATATTCAAATTTAATCTAGAAATCATTTAAACAACCTTTCTGACAGATTCCAGGTTATTTGGAATTAAAAAATGTTACCTCTAGAGTGTTAACAAGGTTTTTCCATATTGGGCTCTGAGACCTAGTTTTTGACCCCAGATGACCCAATTTTGAACTTGAGCTAAAAGTCATCAAAACAACCTTTCTGACAAATTTCTGGGATATTTTGACTTAAAATGTAACCTCTAGAGTGTAACAAGGTTTTTCTATTTTTGGGCTCTGTGACCTAGTTTTTGAACCCAGATGACCCATATTCAAACTTGAGCTAGAAATCATAGAAACAACCGGTCAAACAAATTTCCAGATTATTTGGACTGAAAATGTTACTTCTCCTTCTACAAGAAGATTTTAAAAGTTTTCACTATATAAGCCTATGTAAAACCAATGACCCCGGGGTGGGACCAAATTTGACCCCAGGGGCATAATTTGAACAAACTTGGTAGAGGTCCACTAGACAATGCTACATACCAAATCTTAAGGCTCAGGGCCTTGTGGTTTCTGACAAGAAGATTTTCAAAGTTTTTCCTATATAAGCCTATGTAAAACCAATGACCCCAGGGTATGGCCAAATTTGACCCAAGAGTTATAATTTGAACAAACTTGGTAGAGGTCCACTAGACAATGCTACATACCAAATATCTAAGCTCTCTGCCTTACGGTTTTTGACAAGAAGATTTTTAAAGTTTTTCCTATATAACTCTATGTAAAACAAGTTACCCCTGGGGCGGGGCCATTTTTGACCCAGAGGCTATGATTTGAATAAACTTGGTAGAGGTCCACTAGACAATGCTGCACACCAAATATCTTAGCTCTATGCCTTACGGTTTCTGACAAGAAGATTTTTAAAGTTTTTCCTATATAACTCTATGTAAAACAAGTTACCCCTGGGGTGGGGCCATTTTTGACCCCAGGATCATAATTTGAACAAACTTGGTAAAGGTTCACTAGATGATGCCTTATACCAAATATCAAAGCTCCAGGCCTTGTGGTTTCTGACAAGAAGATTTTTAAAGATCCAACTTTTAAAATCTGTTTTTAGCTCCTGTGACCCAGAAATGCAATGAACCGGAACCATTTGAACAAACTTGGTAGAGCTTCATGCAAGGAACATTTTAGGCAAGTTTCATTAAATTTTGCCCAATGGTTTCAGAGGAGATGTCGTTTGAATGAATTGTGGACGACGGACGGACGGACGCCGGACAATCAAGGATCCTAAAAGCTCACATGAGCATGCTCAGGTGAGCTAAAAAACGACAAGACACTTATTCCAATGATAGAAAAAGGCAAGATAAGGTGGTCACAAAGAGTATCATTAATGCATCAACAATGTGTTGTACTTCCCGGACACTGATCAGTGCAGGAGGGAAGTTTGATTTAAAACGATAACTGCCTTTAGATTATTACTGTCTTTAACCGCCAAAACTGCATATAAGGCAAATAGCATATATGCTGTTCATATATCTGAACAAAAAAAGAAACGTATTGAAATGGTTAAGCAGTAACTCATAACCCATTATGACATTAAGTATACCTCAAATATTACTCTTTTTAGCTATCACAAGTAATCTAGGTTTCCTATCATTATGGTACCCGAAGAAAAATTGATGAAGCAATGTAAGTGCTCTTGAAAGTAGTTTATCTGATAAACAATTATTTAATATTAAATTTTGCACACACACACACACACACACACACACTGTAATATCTCCTTGTGAAAATGCATAATAACATAATTCATTTTAACATTTTACTGGGGGAAAAACAAATTAGATTTAAAAATGGCGGTCGTGTGTGTGCCAAAATAGTCTTTGTTTACTAGTTGCAATTAAATTGTAATCTAGAAATGTGAAAGTTGATGTAAATTAAAATAAACTAGTAGAAAGTGCAATATGTGTATGTCTTAATTTTGTATAATTACAGTGGTATGGAATGATACATATGATAATGTCAGTCTTAAAAGTTTGTTATTGTATTTACTTTGAACTTCTTGATTTACTAGATAGGCATTTTATTTTGTTAATTATCAGAAAAGAACGCGCAAAGAATACAAATCTTAATATATCGTATATTGAAGAAGACATGTAGATTTCTTTTGTTCCACGATATGTAACAGTAAACATGGTATTACTGAAATATTTATTCCTTTCCTATTCTTATTTCTATAAAATTTAAGTTTTGAGCAAAAACACTCCAAAGCTCTGAACAACAACAAGGACTGTCAATGCATGTAGTGATATCAGTCGATAAAAATCATGACTTCAAAAATGTACGTGGAAATGAAGTGTTAGAAAAACAGCAAGTAGAAAAACATAGACATGAAAATGCGTATTATTATTTAGTGACAAGCTGATTTAGAGTGAGGTTTCATCAGAAATCTCTACACAAAGGATTGTGGTCAACGAAGAGTTTCACCATTTACAGATGAATATCTAAACATTGTTGTAAGTAGTTTGAGGTACTTTATTTGTTTCAGTTTTAAATTCTGTCAATTCTTCCATTTAGAAAGTCTACATAGACAGTTATTTTCGGGATATATTTTTTTCTTGTTTGAACAACCTTCCCTATATAAGCATTGCAGTTCATCAAGTTCTATATACGGCTCTAGTTTTACTGATACTTCCAAAAATGGTGGTATGACTATTGACTGTTGGTAATAGATCAAAGCAGACGATAAAATGTCATGCTTGTCTACAGTTTACATATCTTGAAAATAATGTCCACGTATTAATTAATCTAAATGGTATAATAATGTTAACATTGGAAAAAGACGCAAAACTGTATAAAATATATATAGCATCATTCCATCTAAGTAGATTGATTTTTAACAGGGTTTTTCAGTGTACAAATCACCATTCACGTCGGTGCAGGTTTTAGGAAACTTGGTCAACAGAGCTGGCTGCACTTTGTTAACTTAGAACTAAAGCTAATAACCCTGTCGGGAATTGCATTTAGGGGATGTGTCAAAGGGAGGCATATAGTAATCGCACTGTCTGTCCGTCCATCCGTCCGTCCGTCAGTCCGTCTGTCCTGTAAAATCTTGTCCTTGCTTCATCTCCAAAGCCGCTTGAGGGATTTCATTGAAACTTAAAAGAAGTGTTTGTCACCAAGTCTAGTTGAGCATTTCGTCAGGAAGTTCCGCTCAATTTATTTTTGACAGAGTTATGGGCACTTGGTCATTGTTTTTACTCTAAAATCTTGTCCTCGCTTCATCTCCAAAACCACTTGAGGGATTTCATTGACACTTAACAGGAATGCTTGTCACTATGCCTAGTTGTACATATCGTCAGGAGTTTTTGCTCGGATTATTTTTGGTAGAGTTATGGGCACTTAGTCATTTTTTACTATAAATTCTATATTAATATCTTGTCCACACTTCATCCCCAAAACCGCTTGGAGAATTGCATTGAAACTTCACAGGAATGTTTGTCACCAAGCCTTGTTGTGCATATCGTCAGGAGTTTCTGTTCAGAATTTTTTGGCAGAGTTATGGGCACTTAGTCATTTTTTACTCTAACTTCTATATTAAAATATTGTCCATGCTACATCTCCAAAACCACAAGAGGATTTCATTGAAACTACCTAGGAATGTTTGTCACCAAACCTAGTTGTGCATACCGTCAGGATTTTCTTGTCGGATTATTTTTGGCAGTGTTATGGGCCCTTAGGCATTTTTTACCCTAACTTCTGTATTAAAATCTTGTCCAAAATACATCTCCAAAACCGCTTGGGGGAATTTATTAAAACCAGAATGTTTGTCACAAAGCCTTGCTATATATAAAACATCAGTAGGGGGAGGGAATAAAACAATATTGTTCGTATTCAAGGTCAAACTCACAGCTTTTTATTTCATTGAATAATTATGTCTTCAACTTTCATATAAGAATTTGAAGCAGAAAAACATTACTTTACAATTTACCATCACTGCTCTATTTTTTGTCTGATCTCTTTCCCACAGGCATATTCAATTATATATTTACACCAGTTTTATTTCAAAGCTACATTTCGGGGGTATATGTCAATTTCCAGCGACAGCTCTTGTTATCGTTATTGTTTGTGTTTTATCTTTACATTCAACCATGCTGATGATAATTGTTAATGGCTTTGCACCAAGTACAGACCATAATCGTCCTGCACACTATTGCATTCTGGTCATGTTTGGCAATGAACACCTCTATAAGATATAAATAGGTCCGTCGAAACTAAATGTTTGACAAATTCTGTTTAGATCTTTCAGTAGTTAAGAGTTAAAGATTATTTTCTTTGAACACTGGTATGAGATAGTAAAACTTCTTTACAGAAATCTTTAGTAAGTTTTAGAATTCTGGAGTTATACCTTTCAACAACTAGTTCTATATACTGACTATGATTGTTTGAAGGGGAATAGTTCCAGTACAAAAACCAGCGTTTGTCTTTCAGAGAGTTGATTGTAATAATTGCAAAGTTGTTAAAACACAGTGCCATTTGAAAGGAAGAATAAATATCAGACTTTCAACTAATAAGATAAAGATGAGAGACCAGAGTTATGAGATAAGAGAAGGTAAGTTGTATGCTCTCACTTTAAAAGGATGTGTGTGGAAGGGTTAATGCGGAATTAATTTTCTAGATTAATACTAGGTATGATTTCTGAATCATCATTTTATTTAAGTATTTCAAGAAAAAAATCTACTAAAGTATGCTTAATATTAGTTTTAATTAGTATCATGACAGTTGTATTAACCAGAAGCTGATCCTTTGTAATTTTGGAATGTTGATGAAATGGTAGAAATTTATTCTTCAATTTAAGAGTTAATGTGTGATCTGAAAAATCGTTTAACTGTTTAATGTTTAGCATTGTAGATATTCAGATTTTGCAAGTTTTTGTTTTTCAAAGCTTCCAAGATTAAACAAAGCTCTCTAATAGTACATCTTACAAGAAACAAAACTACTGCAAAAGCTAAGGTTGCCAAACATTTGCCTCAAATACTGTCTAATCTTTTTCTAAGGATAAGCATGGAATAAAAAATCTAGATGTTTCAAATGTTGCAGTCAGTATTTTACGAATTCACGTCCATCTGAATTATAAATTTGCTGTTTTTTTATTTCTATGTATACGAAGTCAAGCTCAAGTTTGCCTAACTCTGGTTTGTCTCCCTTTAGCTGATAACTGGCAAAATAAAATGCCTTTATTTTGATAAAAATCAAAGTATCATGAACAAGAATATATATCTAACCAGCCATACAGCATCTATAACCTCATCGAAATTTTCCACGGGATTGATTTTGCACTACTCGGACACCTGAAATCACATAGGATACCTTATAAAGTATGATTATGTTGATGTTTAAGAATTAATCAGATAGTCTGTCAATGTAAGCCTTCATACACCCATTGCTTTGTATCTGTTGATTGTAATGCCAGTCTTTTTACGCAAACTAGACGAGTAAGTGCTTGGTGCAAACCTATGTCATTCCTTTGGGAACAGAAACACAAGGTACTTGATTATTTACTAATTTAAAGCTTAAAATGCAGCATTACAAGGTCTATACGTGAAACAGTTGACAGTGGAATTGTGATTTGCCATATTTGCAAACATTTTAATCAGGCATTTTTTAAGAAACTGTTTTAACTAAATATTTTCAACAGGAATGGCATGGAACAATTGTGCATAGTCCTGTGAGAGCCATTTATATACAGCAGAGTGAGAGAGCAGGGGAAATATATAAAGGTGTGTTAGCTCTGAATTAAATGTTTCTTTTGAGGTCAATTTCAACCCGATGACCAGAATTTGAAAGAAATGAATATATGACAAGCATAAACCACTTTGATCTTTAATCAAGGAGTTTCTTGATAAAAAGCTTCATAAACAAAAGGAGACATTCATGTTTTAAGCATATTCCGGTTCAACTGATTTTCTTAGCCATTGACTCTTGTATTGTGTGCACTATTCAGGTGCAGACTTTTAGCTTATTCTAGAATATCGTTTTTTCTGTTTGTGTTATTGCTTAACATATTTCCTGTTGTCATAACGCCTTTGTGAGTTTCTTTCTTTTCTACAGCTACAAAAACGTATAAGGAATTAAGATATCTAAAGTTACCTCGGCTTTGTGTTTTTTTAGATTTTGCGGAATATAGATAGATAAAGACTATGAAAATATATTAAAGGTCGAATTCAAATCTGAATGCATTTTTATAGTTTTTCCTATCTGTATTATGCAGACAATAGAAGTCACAGGTCTGATGTATTTGCATTTGAGGAATTTTATTCCGAATATTTGATCGGCTAATGTGTGAAGATCAACGCTTTGCACTTATTCCATTTATGGAAAAGACAAAAAATTCAGGTCACCAAGTATGCCATTTATGCATCAACAATAAGTTATCTCTTGAAGAAAATATCGGCAGTTCTATTGCATGAATAAAACATGTGAATTGTGTTAAATTGGTTAATCAGCAACTCGTTACCAATTATGTTTACAAGTATTCCCGAAAGAATAACTTTTAACTTATTACAACTGATCAAGGTGAAAAAATTGCTATAATGCTTCAAGAATTATTGATGAAGCATTTTTAAAAAGTCAAAGATGTAGTATCAGAATCGCCTAAGAATTTTGATTTCTTGAGTCTGAGTTTCTCATTGTTCATAGATCCGACTAGAACGATTGATAAAGCCCTTAATGTAATCATACGCTAGTTTATAATAATCAGGATGTTACAATTACTTCTAACACAGAAAAGTTTATAGATTAATTTATGTCTAAGGTCAGTACATTATATATTATTTCCCAATCTATCAATATTTTTTTATGTATGATTTATTTGAAAATTATAAGTGTTTATTCTGTATCTTCCAAGATTATTATTAACATATCAAATTACTTAGTCGTTTTATTTATATAAAAAGAAACATGTCGTCGTTTTGACACTTGGGCTATCTTTTGTTTCGATAACTTATATTGTCTTATTCCACTGACTGACTCCTTTTTCATACATTTCACATATATTGAAGATTTAACCCTTCAAGCTTGTAGAAAGTGATCTGCAATTTTATGTTAGTATAACTACCATTAGTTGCTAAAAAGCACGACTGACATATGTATCTTCTAATGTCTAATTTACAATGGCAGTTTTGACGGAACGATTATTGTCTTAAATTGAAAGTCTTGAATAAATAGTAAGGCACTTTACATGGCGAGTTTACCAAAACACGCAAAAATTGTAATCGAAGTATTTATGAAACAAATATGGCTGATTCCTATTATTTAACAATATTTAAAGGTGAATATCGTATCTTCTTAATTTTTTTCTTATATGTTATTTTTCTTACTTATAACTTTATAATCTTCCATTTGTTTTGTATTCTTATTTCTATTACACTCCGTGGAAAGGTATTTCTTTTGATCAATATATAGGGACAACACTATTACTGAAGTTTAATGAGCAAATGAATTTAACCGAGACATGTTGACAACAAATGTGAACTTCAAATATTTTCTGCCGTTGTATGTACAGGAATTGCATTAAATCAAACAAAACACTTGGAATTATAAGGAGAAAAGCTGTCCTTTATTTTGAATTCACTCATTTCCTTTCTTTTTTTGAATACTACAGTTTGAATAAATTATACATGGGACATTACATAAGGTCCTAGTTTATACTAACAGAATGATTAAGAAATTTGAAGCTGACATGAACTATAACTCTCATTTTAGCTCGATGTTTTAGAAAATATTCTACAGCAGTTACTCTAGCGTTTTGGTGCAATACCCTAAATACATTACCAGCTTCTGTGACTAACTTTACACGTGAGGAAAGTCTTTAGGGACACCAATTTATTGTTAACTTGGTCTACATTCACATGTGAGATATAAGGATTGCCTTTTGTTCATCGTCTGTTCGTCCAACAACAATTGCATTTAAACGACATCTTCGAAACCACTAGACCTATTTTAATAAAACTTTACCAAAGGGTTTCTTGGATGGCCTCCTTTTTCATATTTGAATTATATTGAGCTTCTTGCAGAACTTAGCTTGCCATACATCCGAAAGGAAAAACATCAAAGCTTTTCTCGGCAAACACAATGGTGAATCCATGTATAGATTGAAAAGTTCATTGCAATTCGTGATAAAAGTAAAGCGTTTGCCGCCAGGGACGGAACATCGAACTCATGACCACAGGATTACTAGTCCATCGTGTTTCAACTGGACCTTTGATCCGCTTGAAAAACTTTAAAACATCATTATCATATTATATATTATTGCATTATTTTCCAGATGATCACTCCACAAATGTTCTGTTATATGACCCTGTAACTTCTTTCATAATTATATTTAAAGTTACTTTTTATATAGTTTTGTTATACTGTTTGAATGGCACTTTATATAAATATGGAAGGTACTGCATTTTGTACAACGTCAGATAGTTTGATACTCTAGTTGAACTTGGTTCTTGAAGCGGATATGTTTAAAACACATTCTGAAGACAGAGTGAAGCATTGATGGTATTTAAGTTATTCTGGGTTTTGCACCAAAAAAAGAGTATTTTTATATGGCTAACTGATTGTACCCCATCTTAGTAATTTAAATAGGTCTGTTCATACTTTATGATAGACAAGTTCATTTTAAAACTTTAAGAAGATAAGGGTTATAGATTACTTAACTTTAGCCTGGATATGAGAAACAATATTAAAGTGTTTTTACTATTTACTAGGTTTCAAGCTTCTGAGGCAATGTCTCTCATCAAGTGATGATTCTTCACTATTAACTTTGACTTTAAACTAATATGATGTCTGATTGTTTTAAGAAGAGTTATTCATGCTTTCCAACCAGTCTTTTTTTTTTTTGAAGCTGAAAGTAGAATTGATATTAACAGTAGTTGCAAAGCTATAAAGCTAAAATTACCTACGTCACGGGAAAAAGGGCACTCGGGCATTTGTAATACTATTGAAATAAACTGCATTGAAAATCAGCCCAAAACGACAAATATTTAGTACTCTTTCGATATAAAATTAAAGTAAAGTATAGATAGCCTGAATATTGTCCTTCATAAAAATGACTATTATATCAAATTTCTTGATGGCTATTACCATGGCAACAGTTTTTAAGGACAATTCTTTCTTGTGTAAAACGATATCACCTGAACTAAATGCAATGTTAAATGAAAACAATTACAGTTTTGTACAAATGTTGCAAACATTGAAAAGGTATAGAATTTTACAACGGAATAGGTAAAATCTAAGTATCTAAAGTCTGCCATATTAACTTAGTTCCAGTGGGAACGTAGATAAAAGCTGACGTCAAATTAGGGTACAGTGACGTCAGTTTAAGGAATATCAAATATGTCCATCATCTTCCTCTTAAACATAAAAGTACGTCGTATTTGTGCAATGCAGGAAGCTGAAATTTTCAGACATTAAATCCGGAATATCATTTGTTAAAAAAAGTAAAAAGGTCAATTTCCAAAACATATGTTCGAGGCCCTTTTTCTCGTGTTGTCGGTCAAATAAATTTGAAAGTAAGAATGAAATATCAAAACTTTGAACTAATAAAATATTACTGTGAGCGACCAGACTCCTTGGATAATTTGTATACTCTCTCTTTAAAAGAAGGGGTGCTGGGAATAGTTTAATGTGTGTTTTATTATAAAGATTATTTTCCAAGACATGCTTTCTATATAATCATTTGTATTTCAGTATTATAAGAAAAAAACCTTTGCAAACTGCTAAAGTATGCATATTTTTTAGTTTTAATTATCATCTTTTATTGGTATGCACATTTAAAAGTATTGTGATTTTTTCAGAATGCAGAAATGGTAGTAACTTATTCTTCATCTAATGAGCTATGTAGGATCTCAAAGGTGAGGGATTGTTTTGCTGTTTTCCATTGTAGATATTCAATGTTAAGCTTTTGTCACAAAACTGGCAGATACCTTATAGCAGTTACGATAAAACAGTGTCTTTTGTCAACTGCCAACTTAAAACCGCCTTCACGTGCTTTTGTTAGAAACAGACAACTGCAAAATATACAGTTCGTACTAAGCATAGACTTAAGAATATAACATGTTAAATATTAAAAATGAAACTATTACAAGAAATATCTTATTAAGCTCACAGACACTTGAATTATAGATATTATGTATTAGCTTTTCATTCATTTATGTGTAAAGAAATGTATATATATATATGATTAATCCTAGTTGTGACCTTTAAGATGATAACTGGCATTTTGAAATTACTGTATTATGAATTGAATAATTAGATATATCTAGCTAGCTATATATAGCAACTCCAGGGTTCAGCGCAAAACCCTAATAACCACATATAAAATGCAAAGAAGGTTCTATTAACACAATCATGAAAAGTATGACTTTGCAGTATTGCCGCATCTGAATGTTGCTTGATATTATTTTAAAGTTTGTAGGTCAAGCATTGAACTGGCAAACGGTCAGTGCAAGCTTTTCTACACCCATGTCTTGTGTTTGCTTATTAAAATAGTATATTTCGGGCACATTGGAACTACTTGCACTTGGCACATGCTGAGTTGGTGTCATAGATTAATAAACAGGTAATGCTATAATAAGCTCAAACGCCAAAAAAAGCTGTTTGTGCAATTGAAAGTTGCTTTCTTTGCAAAAAAATCGTATGACTGCATTAAGGTTTAAACATATTTCAAAATAGGAATGGCAGAGAATAACGTTGCAAGGTCCAGAAAGAGCAATTTACAAAGAGCCACCGCCGAGGGAGCAGGGGAAACATGTAAAGTTCAGTTAAGTTTGTTACTGAAAGTTTCCCACATGTTAGTTTCTCACTTGATATGACGTTTTACAAACCATTTAAATCATTATTATGATTAAATATTTGCCGAGTTTCAAGATTCATGTATTTAGCTCACCTGAGCACGAAGACCTGAAGGGTTAGCTTTTGTGATCATTGATTGTCTGGCGTCCGTCTGCGTTCGTCGTGCGATGTGCGTCGTCAACAATTTGTCTTGAACGACTTCTCCTGCTATACTGCTAAGCCAACTAACGAAACATGGGATGTTCCTTGCATGAAGTTCTACCAAAATTGTTCAAAGAATTTAATTCCATCAAGAACTCTAGTTGCTATGGCAACAGAAAGGGAAAAATTGAAAATCGTTTTGGCTGAAACAACAAGGCCCTGAGCCTTAAGATTTGATATGTAGCATTGTCTGGTAGACCTCTACCAAATTTATCCATATTATACCCCTGGTTCGTAATTGGCCCAACCCAAAGGATCAATTGATTTTACATAAACTTATATAGGGGAAACCTTGATAATCTTCTTGTCTGAAACCATAAATCCTAGAACTTAGATATTTTAATGGTGCATCAGCTACAGCTCCTCTACCAAGTTTGTTCAAATTATGCCTATTTGATCAAATTTACCCTTCCCCAGTGGTGACTTGATTTTAATAGACCTATATAGGTAAACTTTAAAAAATATTTTTGTCTGAAACAACAACGGCTATGATTTTTTTACATGAAGCATCAGCTCAAGGTATTCTGCTAAGTTTGTTCAAATTATGCCCCTGGGGTCATTTATGCCCCGGGCCTGGGGTCACCTTATTTTACATAGGTTTATATAGGGAATATCTAAAAAATCTTCTTGCAGAAACCAGAAGACCTACAGCTTAGATGTTTTGCATAGAGCATCAGCTAGAGGTCCTATACCGAGTTTGTTCAAAGTATGTCCCTGGGGTAAAACTTGGTCCTATTTATGCAGAATATATATTTAAAAAATCTTCGTGTGAGAAACCGTAGATTTTAGACCTAAGATTTTTTGCATGGAGCATCATCTAGAAGTCGTCTACCAAGTTTGTTAAAATTATGCTACTTGGATCAAAATTAGCCCTCGCTCAGGGATCAAGTTTTAGGCTTATATAGGGAAAACCTTAAAAATCTTCTTTTCTGAAACCACAAGGCCTAGAACTTAGATATCTTGCGTGGAGCATAAGCTAGAGGTCCTCAAGCATGATTGTTCAAATTAAGCCCCTAGTGTCTTAAATGCCCCGGCTCCAGGTTCACATGATTTTACATAGGCTTATAAAGGGAAGACAAAAATCTTCTTGTTTGAATCCACAAGGCCTAGAAATTAGATAGAGCATCAGCCAGAGGGCTTCTAACATTTTTTTAATTATGCATCTTCGGTCAAAATTGACCCGACCCATTGGTGTCCTATTTGTGCAGAATATTTAATCTTTAAACGTTTTGTGAGAAATTGTAAATATTACACCTCAGATTTTTTTTGCATGGATCATTATCTGGAGGTTCTGTACTAAGATTGTTCAAATAATGCCCCTTAGATCATAAATAACACTGGCCCGAGGGGTCATTTGATCTTAAATAGGCTTATACAGGGAAGACTTAAAAAAATTGTCTGAAACCACAAGGCCTACAGATTGAATATTTAAAATGAGTACAAGCTAGAGGTCCTCTACCAGTTTGTTTGAAATAAGCACCTGGGTCATGATTAGTCCAACCCAAGGTGTCAATTGATTTAATAGGCTTTTATAGGAAAAACCTTATAAAATCTTTTTGTCTGAAACTTTAAAGCCTAGAACTTAGATATTTTAATGGAGCATCAGCTAGAGGTTTTCTACCAAGTTTGTTAAAAATATTTATCTTGGGTAAAAATTAACTGTACCACAGGGATCCACTTGATTTTACACGAGCTTATTTAGGGAAAACCTTGAAAAATCTTGTACTCTAAAACCACAAAGCCAAGGGCTAAGAATTTCTGCATGGTGTATCAGCTGGAGATTCTCTACCAAGAAAGTTCAAATTAAGCCCTCTATGGTCATTAATGGCCCGGCCCTGGGGTCACTTGATTTTACACAGGCTAATAAAGAGAAATCTTAAACATTATCTTGTCTTAAACCACAAAGCCTAGAGCTTAGATATTTGGCATAAAGCATCAGCTAAAAGTCACCTACCATTTTTTTTTAATTTATGCTCCTTAGGTAAAAATTAGCTCTACCCTGGGTGTTACTTTAATTCATATAAATTTATATGTGGAGAAATTAAAAAAGCTTCATGATGTTTGCTCAATAGCTCAACATCAGACTCAAAGCCAAGGTATTCAGGTAAGCGATCCAGGGCTATCATGGCCCTCTTGTTACTCTTAAAGAGACAGGTTCTACTTAGGTTCTATATATTACATGTCTACAGTTAGAGAATCATTTGCCCTGTTATTACTGTAACAACCTGACTGTATAGCTTAACAAATGATGTTCATGAAAAACAACCTGGATTAATCAAAGGAGCAGACAGACATGCTGGCCAAAAATGCATGATGCTTTTCAGTCGTCACAGAGACTGCAGATTTCGTCATTGATTGGGGTTCAGTAATCGTATGTAATCTCACATTGTTTGGGACAAGGGTGTCTGGCATTGTAATTGAAGTAATTGGTTCTGTCTTAGGTGGGATTGGATTCTAGAACTGGTTCTTTCAAGGGCAATACCAAGAATAGATGCCTGCCACTAATACAGACGGCAAACATGTTAAAAGAGCGTTACAGAGCACTAAAATGTATGATTGTATTAGGCACAATAAGCAAGAATGATCTTTTTAAAAAATACATAGATTGTGCGAACCTACTGTTTCTTTTTAAATAAAATTTGTGTTCTGGTGTCAATGTAAAATAGGATTCTTTCTTTATTTCATGAGCACACTTAAAGGGATAGAAATGAATAGTATGTAAGCAGTTTCCATTTATTAAACATCCCTAAAATGGTAGCATTATGACAAATCTTACATCGAACTCAACCGTTTTAGAAAGAACTTTGATTTTATGAATGCAAATGTATTGCGCATTAGAATTACATTGTACGCAGCCATTATTGTGATTTCTAATTTAGAGAGACTGGCGAGACTGACACTTCGACGTCAGTAACGCACTATCGGAGGTAGCACGCGCTGATAATACATGAACAATTTTTTTTAATACATAGTATTTTTGTGTTTTAACAAAATATGTCAAATATCTGATTGGCTCGTGATTTACCACATAGTATTTGCGCCTTTCCATAGAAGTTTGGATTCAATTTAATAGGAAAAGAAATAACAGAATAGAAAATGTAGTGAATTTAGGCAACCTAATGTGTTAACTTTGGTTTGACTGGGATGGAAATGTAAGCGGTATTCAGACGACATCTACATTAAGCAAGTATTTGTGTCTGCCTAAAAAAATAAAATCCATTGAAATGTCAAAGATCAATAGAACACGCATGATACTATGGGCTTTATACAAATTAACCTTAGCATACGAACCCTTGTATATTCTGCACAGCTGTTCAAAACAAAACAATTAACGATCCCTTTTATTATCTGATCATTGTTGAGTTGCGACAATGAGAAAAACTGTGTGGTTAGTGAATTGACTGAATTACTTTTGAATTACTTTTGAACTTGTAAAAACATTAACATACTAGTTGCTTCCAATAGTGATCTTTACTTAAGGTAATGAACTTCCATACATTTAAATACTAAATTTAATTTTATGTTTATGATGAGAATAAATATCACTTGACTTTGATATGATAAACAAATTACCAAAAAAAAACCAGTATTTCTGTTTCTGTTTTGTTTTTTGGACAGAGTTTCATGGCTTTTTATATTGGTTTATATCAAAAGTGCTTCTAATCATTTTTTTCTACCTTTTTTGGTGCGGAAAAGATGTACATTTGTAATGAAAACAAAATCATACGCAATAAGTCCAACAGGTTTATTTCTCTCCATTTTGTCAAATCAATTATCAAAACTCTACTTTAAATTCTATTTTTTCTCTCAGAAATGTGTTTCTGACGTCTCGTGCACCTGTAATCAATTAGCACATGTACAAAATAGCGGCGTTCACGCACTTAATATCGAAATTTTAGCAATTCTGTTTTTTGTTATAAAGCTGCCATTCCTTTCACTCTGTATCAGCGCTAATTGATATTTTATCGTATGCATTTTTCTAATGTTATTATTATTTCTCAGCATTGCCTTTCCCCTTAAACAAAACAATAACATATACTTATTAATATTTCTCTTGTTAGATTTAAAAGACCATGTACATTTCTCAGCATTGCCTTTCCCCTTAAACAAAACAATAACATATACTTATTAATATTTCTCTTGTTAGATTTAAAAGACCATGTACTTTCATGTAAGGCTTCAGAATGTGAATTGAATAGTTTTGCTTGAAAAGTAGGTCATTTTTGGACTTTTTTGGAGTAGTGATATCTGGTAACTATGCAGATAATCAAATTAAACAGGATCAGAATATTTTTTTCTGTAATAGTCTGTTGAGCAGTAAAAGCATGTGACGAAAGCGTTTCAGTTTTAGTCTCAGTCAGAGCTTGTTTTGTTTGTAAATGTCTTCAATTACTTGTGACCCTCACCCAAAAAAGTAGTTATTTAATAATACGGTTGCTACGGACCACTATTTGTTCAACGTTTATTTTCGCTAGATCACAATGATGTGAATAGAATGTTTTAGTTTCGATCTCTACCAGAGCTTGCTTTGTGTGTAAATGTCTCCAACTATTTGTTATCTGTAAAAACAGATTAAGGTATTATCTAGCATCAGGAAAGTGAACGTCTGTTTTTGTTGTTGTTGTTCTTAATCTTACACTCAGCCTAAAATGGGCAAGAATTGCCAGGCTTCCATCATAACAATGACATGAATGATGAGCTTAGAAACACATTCCTGAAACATGTCATCTGAAAGAGGACGATACTACCTTCACATCTGTAGGGATACTTTTATGAATCGGAATTTGAAACTGGGTGAATATTGCCAATGTTCGTGGTATCCTGGATCAATCTTCTTTTTTTACTACAAATAAAAAAGGGGAAAAAGTATTAAATAGCACACAGTGAAAAAGCCTATATATTTATTCAATTACAGTTTTCAAATACTTTTAAGATTTACATCCTATAAAAATAGTTCCGATTTTGCAACCACTGCAGACAGTGATCAGCTTTCACTTCTGCACAGTCTGAAATTTGTGTAGTATTTCGATATTTGTTTTTGCTTTCAATTTGATATCTATCACTCATTGAAACAATACCCACAAAAACTAAGACGATCATTATCGAGTGAAAATTTTAAACTTTCGATTCTACAAAATTTTAATGTCTCTTCGTCGATACTTTTATCGTGTTGTAGGCGATAATGATCTCGTAGTACTTGCAAAAATAAATGCGACATGAACTAAATTCCGTAGCATTCATATAACTAAATAAATACTTTTAAGGAGGGGCTCTGACTCTGGCTATTTTGGTTATCACAATCAGTTACATCATATTCAGGAAAAAAAGACTTTAGTTTATGTCACTCTTTATTGAGAATAATGATTTACTAATACGCACAAAGGAGCAGCAAATTCTGAACACAGGGTTAATCTCAAAAGAAATAGATCTAATATTTGTTCAAATGACCATAACATAACATATGTTTATTATGCTTAACAATGAGTTTATAGATAAACGATGTGAACTTATATTGATTGGACAGATTTTATAAAAACATATAACACAATCTATTCAGAGATTTATAACTAAAATGAAAACACATTTACTGAAAGAATACTGATAAACAACTAAGCTCCTTTGTAACACACAATCTGTAGACACTCAAATATTTGTACCTCTTGAAATAATTGAAGCTTTCTCTAAATAATTAGAGTGTTAATTAATCTGATGGAAGACGGGTAAAGGTAAATTTAATCAGTTTTAATTTGAGCCTCTCTAAATGTCAAAATATTTACTGTTCTCAATAAAACACCTCACACATATCAGTTTGTAACGATGATATGTAGCGATGCCCTTTTCTGCTCTGTGAAACATTTGCTTTCACATACATGCAGTCTTACAAGTCAAAACTTACGTCATGTCTATGCAATCACATTTATAATGTAGACCACTGGTTTTTCTAAGAGTCTTAAAGCAATATTAGAGATATTTTCAATGAGAATATCCTAAATGAGCACGTTTGAATATACAATCAAATGTGCAGGTTTATGGAAATAAATTACATGTATAGTCAGTCGTGAAATTAACCCAAAATTAATAAAAGACAAAATTTGCTCATTCAAAGAGTGTTGGAAGTTATCTTTATTTTTTTATTTGTTTAAACGCTCAAGTTTAGTGGGATGATTGATTCAAACACATTTTCATTTGCTTAAACACCAAAAGGTTTTAAAACACAAAGTATTGCTTTATAGCAACATTTAGGTTATAGTGTACATTCTGCAAGTGTAAATAAAATTTTAAGAAAAAAATATGAAAATATATTAAACATGAATGAAACAGAAAATGATACAATAGAAAGACGTTTGTTTTAAAAATACAAAAATTCAAATAATAAATCACCAATTGTCAGGAAGAAACTAAAAGTATTTTTCATAATGTCTTACTTATACTTCTTATTTTCATAATAAATTCGCGTAATTTAGTGCTGGTAATGAGCATCTTTTAAGCTCAGACCTGCGTTTTTACCATCTTTTAAATGTGTTTACTTCTACCTTAGGGGGTGTAAAATTATGGTCCTCAGATACAGCAGACATATATGTGAATAAAGGGATCGAAAAGTATATTTGAATAATCAGATTGTCCGAGTTTCAATGAAAAACATGAAAAACACAGATAAAGTAATTGTTATTGATAATCAATTTCCCTGTAAGATTCGAACCAGCACCGAACGGCACCGACCGGCTACCAATGCAAAGTAAGAACGCATTAGACCACTCCGCCATTGCAAGAACCCCAGTAAAAGTTGTGCAATAACCCGAATATAAGTGTCTACCTTATAGAATGGGACCTTGAAAATTATTCAGATTACACCAGGTTTTTGGAAAATCATTCTTTATAGTATTGATGCATGTTAACATTTGATTAGGGTGGAGTGTTTTTTATGTGATGTCTATAATATTTTAGTATATGCTATTTTACTCACAATTGCATTTTTAACGGTCTGGCCTTCAAATGTGGAAAACTGAATATAATTTTTAAGTTGAATTATGAACACATTTTGTCAAATGCCTTTTAAACGAACTGTGATCATCCTAAATGATTAAAAACTTTTGAACACTGTCAACTCTTGACTAGTAATGCATTTCAGTGTCTACTAAGTTATAAATGTTTAGTTAATGAAATTAGCCTGTTGGATTTCTAGTACCATTTGCTTCGTAATGAAATATAATTGATTAGTTTAATCGAAAATGACCTAAAGGAAAAAAAACGTTTTTTGTGTGATGAGATGATATCTTGTTACCAGTGCAAGTTCACTTCCAACCCAAAAGCTTTAGGGATACCATGGTTTTTAACATGGCTTTTAACAGTTCTCTTTCATAGCAACAAATCATGTTCAAACAGTCAGTAATATTAACATGTTAAAGAACGCTTTACAAAGATTTCAGCCTAATATTGTCGTTGCTGTTGAATTTGCTTTAATTTGTTGTACCTTCGAGCACCTAGTCCATCCTTTCATAACAGCCAGTGATGTGGTCATGTCTCTGAAAGTAAACTAACACAATTTATTTAACTATGAGTTTTAAGCCACCGTTACCTGTATATTATAGTATTTATGCCACTTTTTTCACAAGATAGCAACACTCTTGGTGGAAAAGTAATATGTTTATTACTTAGAATTAAAAAAATATGAAATCAATAGGGACATTTCATAAATTTCAGCTTTTTGATAGTTTTATGTGATTAACTTCTTTCCTTTTGTTATTATATGCAAGTAGTTCTTGTAATATCTGAATTTTATTAATAAAAAAACACAGAATAAGTCTTTTACAAACAAAAATACAGATATGCTTTTAAGCATGCATAAATGCAAAACAAGAAACGAAAGAACTGAATTAAAACCCCCATCTCTTCCACCGTTGCTACAAAACCACATGTTGTACAGCTTGCCGTCAGCTTGTCAATATCCATCTTGACTCCCTTATCAACGAAAAAAGCTCCCTAGAAATATATATAGGCAAAGCTACAATTGTTTTTTACTAAAGAGTCAGGATACAATATTTCTATGAAAAATGTGCATCTTATACTGTGCGTTACTGGTATTTTCAATTATAGCCACTGCCTCAAGAAAAACTTTGTTCTGTTTGAAAGAATCGGCTCCTATGCTTTAGAAAACAAACGTGGTTGATAAGGGAATCATGTTTTAAAACAACATCATGACAACACACTAGTCAGGGCTATTTGTTACTACAGTGATAAAAATGTTGGAATGCAACAAAACTGAAAAAAGAGCTCTACTATTCAAACACTTGATTGATTTGTTGAATTATATATATATATATATATATATATATATATATATATATATATATATATATATATATATATAACTAATTCTTAAACTTGGACTATTTTAGATACATTCAAAAATAGAATCCTCAAAACTTTTCACGTCCTTTCCAGGGGCATACTATGAAAATCCAATTTTTAGTGTTGCTTATACTACCCAACATATAATTTAAAGAATATAGGCCAAACTTGACTTCCAGCCAAAACCTTATGTATAAGATTCACAAAAATACTTCTATGACGGGACGCTCTTGTAAAACACACACACTGAGAGAGAGAGAGAGAGAGTCTTGATATTTGTTATATAGCATTTTCTATAGGACAAGATCTTTCAAATGCCAAGGGTTAAAACTGGCTCCGCCAAAGCAGGTCAATTGTTTTTACATACACTTCCAAAAGAAATATTCAAAAATCTTCTTATGAGAGACAAAACGTTTATATATATATATATATATATATATATATATATATATATATATATATATATATATGTGGCATTGTGTTGTCCTTCACAAAAAAAAAAGTTGAAATCTTGAACTAAAGTCAAAAGTGCCCATACGTATAATTGGTAAGGTAAAATGTGTTTGTAGTTTTCGTTTTAGTAAGGCTCAAGGTCAAAAGTTGATCTCCCTGTGGATCAGTAATTAACCTTTAAACTTTAACCTCTTAAACCATTAACCTATTTCTTTTGTGATCATCACTAAAAAGTGGTTCTGTAACAAAATTGTTCAAATCATTTCCTAAGTTTCAGAGATGACCCTATCCGGGAGGTCCGTAACACAACTTTGATTATTTTGCCTAACCTGTTAGGTCCAGTACTTAGATATATCTTGTCAATGCAATTCATTTAACTAACATCCAGTATATTCTTATGGTTTGCCGAAAAAATATACTAGATTCAGTATTAGTCTCTTTACTTAACCATTTAAGCGGCAAAACTCTTTTTTGAGTTCGTTGATTTACCACAGAGAGACAAAGAAAAGCACAGTCGTTCTCTTGCTGAATGCCTTCTTCTACACATCTTGGACATCTTTTTCCAGCCCTGAAATGTATATTTCACCCCTAAGTCTAAAACGTTTGTATTTTCAAGTAAAGATTATTTTGACTTCTTTTAAAATACAAAAATTAGATGCATAGGAAAGTATAAAATGTATTTGTAAGCACAAGTTCTGTATCTGCTGTTAACTCTGTCATGGTTTTTTTACTATTTTAACTTCTTTTTTTCTTGTCTTATGGTAGAATACCATGGAAATCTTTTGTATTGAAAATAAACCTTTGTATTGAAAATATATCATGCATCTAACTAATTTCAATAAGCTTTCTGATACGGAACGATGTCGAGCATCAGAAAATCTATCAGTCTCAAACGAATTCGGAAATTCCAAATGGTCTGTAGTCACATAAAAAAACAATCTAGACCACTGTAAAAGAAGCTATTCTCCAAAACAGTAGTAAGCATTTGAAATCAGAATAAATAATCCAAGAAAATATATTTCAAATCAT
Source organism: Cyclina sinensis (assembly GCA_012932295.1). Classification (NCBI taxonomy): domain Eukaryota; kingdom Metazoa; phylum Mollusca; class Bivalvia; order Venerida; family Veneridae; genus Cyclina; species Cyclina sinensis. Next base: position 59,017,324 of record JAAONU010000011.1, on the reverse strand, counting down.
TGAACCATTGAGAGATTGCTGAGGGTGGCTAACATTCCTCAGTTAACAAAATGTAACTAGTGTAAATAATAATATGGCATGTGTATAAAGCTTCTAATTAATGTCAAACCCCTCAGCTCTATCAGCATTAGAATCTGGTAGTTAAAAAAGAGGGCAGTATTAAAGAGGTTTTAATCAGTTTTTTTAGGAAATATTTCATTTCATTTTCATCATTAGTGGTGACAGTTCAAACTGCTTATAGTCAGAAGCAATCCTACAGTTTTTTTATTAAAATATTAGTCAACAGTCATAGATGTAGCAACTGAAAAGCAGAAACATAATATCCCTGTAACATTATTGTAAATATGAACCGTTTACACCTAGTTGGAGTGTATTTTGACACAGACATAGCTAAAAAATAATAAAATCACAATGTAACTGAAAAATGAATACCTTAGATATGACAGATATATATATATATATATATATATATATATATATATATATATATATATATATATATATATATATATGTTGTGTTTTGTATTGAACATAAGGTATCAATAAATATTTAAATAAAATTTCCTATTGTAATGGTTCGCATTTGTTTTTTAGGATTCGTCTTAGGGAGGAAGGGCTTCTCTTCAGTATGAAAAGCACTTCGTATCTAATTCCTTTACTTCTTTGTTTGTCTGAAAGTCACAATGTAGAAAGCACATCGGCTCCCTAGGATTGGCAAATTTGTGTGTTATTCAGTACAGTACGTTTGGTCTTATCCATTTCATTTTAAACTATTCTTTTATATGCTGACCAAATTCTTTAGCATTTTGACAGAATTTCATCAAATTAATCACGTCTTCTGTGAAACTGGTACAGATTTTGATAAAGGGTGTGGCTTACGACAGCTCCAGTCTGCATATCTACTTAAAGCTTTCAAGTATGTCGTCTTGAACCGTATTTTCTTGCATTTACAATAAAAATCTTATAGTAAACATGATAATTTTGACGCGTTTCACCTCTTTTGTTTTTTACTTTTTGTTACTTTCGTTAATGAATTGACTGGGTATGTATATTATTTTTCCGATTAACATTTTTTAAAACTGTTTTCAATTATTCAGATATTGAAAACCAGTCTAGCGATGTCTGTATTGTCTTGGCGCTTTTGTAAAAATACCGAACGTTTTTGCTATTATGATAACAAGGGTATAAGAAAATTGAAAATGAATGTAGAAAAATCATGTCTGCGTAAAGATAAACTGATTTTTTAACACAAATGCAATGACTACGATTGCTGTAGGGAGTCCTATTATTGCAAAAAAACGTTATCAAAAAACAAATTATAGAACCCTCATAAATGTAAATAAATTGTTACTATACTTGTAAATCCTGGAGAATAGAAATTTGGAAACGAAGTACAAAAGCTTCTGAAATGTATGAGAGGTTAAAGGCTGGGAACATCTGGGCCTATGACGGGGCCTTTAATATTAAAACACAGCAACTGTAAGGTTCATCAATTGAAATACTTATTCTGTTATCATGTATTTTTTTATAAAATTAACATAGTCATGTAGATACATTTTGTTGCAAATTCTAAAAAACATGAAAACGGTTATTAAGACTGTCCCAGTTCAAACACCCTGTTTTGTTTCCACAAGAAAAAATATATAGCAAGAAAAACTAAAACAATTTTGCAAGCCAATGCAATCAGTGGTTAATAAAAATAGAATAAGTGAAATGTAACCAGAACAACAAAGGGAGGTAAGTTTTCCTTCCTTATTTTTGCAGTTCTCCAATAAGATTAATCTCCCCGAACAACTAGGTCTCGTACTGTTTCGTTTAAAAAAGATGCATTTTTGAAAGAGTTAAAAACTTCGCTATCAGATATTGATTACGGCAAATTTTCTAGAGATAGCGATATTAGATTAAAGTGGTCACTTCTGGTCTTTTTAAGTTGTCAAGACTTCTTTTTTTTTTTTTAGTGATAACAATACGTACTGTCTGGGCCAGCAGATCGGTACAGTTAATAACTGATCAAAAAAGATCGAATGCCCTTCCGTACAAAAACAATAATATTACACTATCTATATTTAGCATGAAGATAACAAATGTATAAATTAAAATAATACATGTTAAAAACCCTTATGAAATACGGCGGAACTTTGCGTGGGACAATTGATGTATTTGCAATACAAAACTGGGGTATTTACTTTGCAAGCTCACTTTGTGCTTTTCATTGAAATAAGCCGGTTTCTTTCTCAATTCAATTTAATCAGTGATATCCAATAAATGTTTCTTTGAGAGTATATGACTCTGTCAAATATTAACTGTGATATGTTCAGGCATTACTTAATATCGGTAATTGGTAGTATTTTATCTTCAGATATATTTCTTTTCTTTAATTCCTTTTCTTCACGTTGACATGTCTATATATATGTATAAAGATGTATGGATGATAAAATATGTTTAAGTCCTAAATTAATAAATTATTTGTTCTGTTCTGTTCTATGTTCAGGATCTTTCAATATAATTGATTATTCCATCCCGGTGTACATACTTCATACTTGTAAAAGAGTGTACATAGTCTCAAACTAAAACTGGAAATATAGAGAAAATTACAAAAGTGAGTCCAATATGTTTGTAAAAGGGGTATTTTAAGATAAAATTATATAGGATTATAACAGATTTAATCTATACGTTCTTCTAAAATTGAAAAGTAATGACCAAACTGACACAAGATGGTTCAAATAATGATAATATGTAATTTCTTTTAAATATGTCTGTGTCTGATAAATCGATATTGTTCTATAGCAGGAGCAGCCTGTGAGTTCAACAAAATGAATTGACAGTCGTTTTAAATTACAGTTTACCGCTAATTTACACGACAAGTACACAATTTGTTCTCTACTGCTCTTTGACCAAAAGTTGTTTATACGGAGGCTTCCTATTTCACAATATTGGCTATATCCTGTGTTCTTGTAATTTAAGTAATAAATTTCATCAAACAAAAAAGAAGGCATCTCAGATTTATAGCTAATAAATATTTCTGTAAGATTAGGTTAAAATTCAATCATTTCTATCACAGTGTTCATTTTTTTCAATTAAAGAATTGTTTCTTTTGTGTCCAATCTAGCAATTTTGTCAATCTTGATTGAACATTTTGTACCGTGATTGAAGGATAATTAAATAATCTCAATATAAATCTGTCGTTTATTATTTGAACAATGTAGTCAAAGCTAATAGAACTAGCTGTATTCGATAGATAGGCATATTTCCCCCTCTATACATGAAGTATATATCGTTGCCATGAAGGGATTAACAGTGGATTTTCTAAAGGCTTAAGTTTGGATTAAGAACGCACGGGTATTAAAACTAGAAAAGATTACCGCTGGTAAAGATACTTGTTCTCTGTATTGATATAGTTTGACGATAAAATTTTCTTTCTTAACAAGTCGAGTGAATAAATTCGATATACCCTGGTATCAAGAAGTTTAATTGAAAAATCTAGTGAAAAGTTTATTCAAACTCTTCGAGGGTTATTACGGATATATGTTTCAGTTTCTGTTTAGTTGATAGAACAGTTCGATTTGGAAGTGTTTCTTTGTAAGATAAGCCCTTGTTCAGAGAGGATTATATAATTATTGTTTCCCTGTAATATTCCGGAAGACATCAAAACTCAATAGTTATATATAATTGGCTCCGTGGTAAAAGGATGGGATTGGATATATTCTGTGTTCAACAGCTGAAATAAATAGTTACAAATAACTCAGTTCGCATGGTACGGGAGTAACACAGTGTGAATAGGGACCATAATGGATGGTGAGACGGAGGGGTCAGACAGACCCTAAACAGTGGGGTCATTTCAGATAAAACTGGACCAGTTCCATGAGCTAATGAAGGAGATTACACTACAAGACGTGGAGGCAACGCCGGAGGAAAAACGTTAAATGATCACAGGTAGAATGAAAAAATAAAATATTCAGAAAGTCTTATCAATAACATTTTACAAAAATTTGATTTTATTACCGAAAACTTACTCACAAAAAAACTCACCATAACCTTGTTGAAAAAGCAAAGCTTCGCTTAAGAAAATGGCACTAAACTGATTGGTTTACATTTCGCAATGGATGCAATCCCAAACGAAGAAAAAACAACAACAAAAAATAGCATAGCTGATTTAGTATGGTCGATCTCTCAGCCCATGTCCTCTTGATCTAAATCTTTCCCTCGGTCACGACCACAGCTCATTCCCCACAAAAAAAGTATTCGGAGACGGGTATAATAGTTGTTGTTTTTATTCCACTATACAAGTATAACTAAGGTAGGAAGCATTATAAGAACTGATTAGAAAATATTTATTACGTATATAAGAAGAAAGAGATTTGTTTAGTTTAAATATCTTTATTTTTACTTTGATTAGGAAACAAGTTCTTGAATCCTATATTAATCATGCTGGAAGACTTCTACCGCAATTCAAACCAGTGGTTGAGCATGTCAAAACCACTGGAGACTCACGCCATGCGGTTTTCACCAGATACCTTGGAAATAGGCGCTTCATCAAGGCAAAAAAAGCATTCAGTTTCATGACGTCGCTGTGTAAAGATAGCTATATTTTGTGCTGACAAACATTCCCCGGAGTCTTTTTCTACACGCTAATTTAGTTACAAGATGTTAATTATCTCTTCATCAAAGAAGACATGATTTATTTAATAACATGCTTCTCAGACATGTACTAGACAATCAGACCATATTTCATATATTCATTATATAGCTACACGCTATTTGTCTGTTTATCTTCTTAGCGGTACAAGTAAATTATTCATAATCTTTTCAATTTATTCATTTAAATGAGTTAAATATAATCCTGATTTGTGGGCACACATAGCAATAATATTTACATACCTACTTCTTTCAAACGGCTGAAAAATTCAATATCAATATTTATAAAACTCATTAAGTATTCAACTGTTAATAATTTTCAATATGTTGATCTTATATTACCAAGTACCATTTGCCAAGAGAACGTATTAAAATGATGTTTTTTAGTTCAATACAGTGAACAAACAATGGGTTTGGCTCAAAATTCAGCGTTAGCTTGAGTACATTTGTATCAGTGAATTATTACTGTTTTAACCAATAAATGCATAAGACATAAGATACCTTCTGTGGGAATTGTATGATCTGTTTAATAAATATGTTAAATGTCCTTTATATGTACACTGGCCCAGGCAAAGGGTTTCCACTCAAAACAGTTAACCATCTCATTTAAATAACCATTTCAATAAGTACTGCAAGTGTCGCATCAAAGCTATATATGAGACGTGGTTTTTGTGGCTATGTGGTTTAGACGTCAGTTAACTCGCTAGTGGAATAATGGCGTATCAAGAGTTATCTGAAAGACAAACTGTGCATGCATTAAATTAGATATTTTGCATGCATAAACCGTATGTTTATAAAGTAGCAAGAAAAAACCCTGACCTCGTTGATACGACGTTATTCTATTCAAGCAATACATACTTACTGTTATTTATTGATGGTTATCATTATTTTAACGATTACAATAAACAATCTCATGTCGAAATCATAGTCTTTTTACACAGGCGCGTAGCTAGCCTATAAAGAATGTGGATTCAAAATAATCTAGGGGGTCAGGGGGCATGCCCCCCCTGAAAATTTTGAAATAAATGGTGCAATTTGGTGCGTTTTGGGGCCTCCGGAGAGCTTTCTTGACCAACGAAAATCCATTTATTTTAGCATAAAAATGGAGATGAATAGCTTTACTTTCGTTTATTTTTTTTTTTTTTTTGTCAAAATAATGTGGATTCAGCTGCGTACTCGCGTATAGGCAGCTACGCGCCTGTTTTTACACCACAAATGATAGCTCAAATTATGAAAATTATTCTGTTAAGTAAATATAACGATAGGGAGAGATATCAGGTTACAGATAGTTTCATTTTGTAAATGAGCTCATTTATCAATACATGCCAATTATAACTAGCATGAAGGTCTAAATTTTTCAGTTAAGATGACGGAAGGTCGATTTTCACTCCACAATAGTCCGGTAACAATAAAATGTAAATAAATTCGTCAATAAATTATCTGTGATCGTGTATGGGAATGTATTGATCTAGGCGCGAAATGTACTTTGACCGTATAAACGCTACCTACATAAAGTTTTTATATATCGAAGTCAAATTATCATTTGCATTGTGCTAATGCTTAATGCCCGAGAGCAAACAAATGTGTACATGAACAACGTGAATAAATGGAACTCAGATATATTCAGTCTACATTCGTTGTTGACTTAGTTCTTAAACCTGCTTCTAAGCATATTAAATTTCTCAAACAATTGAATAAATAGAGTTGTTTGACGTCATCAGCTTACGTTTAACTGGCATGCATTGGCATTTTTTGTCTATGAATACGCTAGAGGGCTTTTCTGCATAGTAAAGTAAATAAATTCGTAAGTACAAAAAATCCCGTACAATAAATGACATAAAGAAAGTTGATTAGGAATCAGCTCAGCATATTGATGAAGACCCACTCTTTTTATTGATTCAAATATAGAGGTACGTGTATTTAGAAATGATTTACCCATTTTTTTACTCATCTACATTTACCTACAATCATCATTTAAGTAGAAACTCTATTTGTGACAGAAATATGAAAGAATCTAAAAACAGCTCCTATTACAGCTGTTTCGTATTAGTAAAGTCATGTTTGTTTTTTACTTTTGAGTCAGATTTGTAATACAGTTGAGTACATATGTGATGAAAAGTTAAAATATTCCAGTGCACACAGATTTTGGAAAGTTTTTATTCTAGCAAAATTCGAGTGCACATATTGCAATTCACAAAATATAGCTCAATATCTGCAACAGTTGCGACAAGAAATAAGTAAGTTTGACCAGTGCTCTCTTTCTCTCTCTCTCTGTCTCTCTCTATGACTAACAAACGAACGAAAGGCAGATTTCATAGTTCGGTTATTTTTCAGACTTAATAAGATATTCAGTTCTGTGCGATCTTCCATCCTTTATCTGTGAGACATAACTCGTTTTCTTTTCTCTTAAATTTATATCTTAAATTTCTACAAAGAATATATTTTTATAGACAAGTATGCGCAATGCCTTAATTGATAAAAACATTAGAGTTAGAACTGCACGGCTTTAAACCTTAGCTGTCAATCGGGTGGAAATTCATCATAAAACAGTATCGGATTAACCAATTCATATACGCAGTAGAAAGTAATTAATGATTTCAGTTCGGGAAATAATTTAAGTAGTGCAACCTATGTTGTGGTTACAAAAAGATGAAATACTGCACATGTCAAATTCATACCAATGCACTCAGTAGTATATCTTTTTGATTTAAAAATTAAATGTCTCTATTGATCATCCAGAGGTTGAGCAATTTTCAAGAAGTAGTTAGACTTCCTGGTAGCCTTGTCTTCCTTGACCATAGTGGTGAATCAGGGATAGCAACGCAGTTTAAAGACAAAGCTTTTCTTCACATGGACCTTGTCAGTTACCTCTTCAAACAACAGTTCATCTAAGTTAAGTAATAATATGGCATATATTCTGCATAGACAATTTAAGTATTGACAGATTGTTTTCCCTATTCTTTTTTTTTAAAAAATCATTTTTTTTCAGAACCATTGTCATATGAGAGAATGACACACGCATTTTTTTCTCCTGGAAGGTACTGTATTACAAAGAAATCATCACACGTGGAAGAGCATTTTCTACAATGGCTGTGACAAAGCCTAAATCTGCAATTTTTCAGAAGGCATATTGACTGACTGTAAAAGTTAAATACTATAATTCATTTATCACTAGTCTATTGCTAAAATATTAAGGTTCAAGTTTAAGTCTCAAGTTCAGAAATTATACACAGTTCAGTTTTATGGTCAACAGTATGTTTGTGTTCACATCTTGAATATTATTAGCACCTTCTATCAAGTAAAACTGTACTGAATTATCAAATAAAATATAACTTTAAAAATTAGTTCATGTTTTTCCTTAACTCACAGCGAATACATATAACAGACTATCCTAAATTTCTTGGTTTCAAATGCAAATTCCATAAAAAAGAAACATTCTATGCTTTTTGTTTTATATATAAAAAGGAATATTCATTTAATTAAGCTCTGATTTTATACTGATAGAACAAAACATACAACATGTAACAATAACTGATCAACAAACCTAAAAATACTTTATGGGTATGATGGCTTTATTTTGCTGTAAGGTAGCCAGTTACGGTTCGTAAACGCATGTTGTAAGTAACATAATGTTTGCACTATTTAACTAGTTTGCTAGTGAACAGTAAAAGACCTGATAGTGCCTAGAACTGCCACTAATTAATCTAATCTTTCATATTTCTTTTGCTAATAGGATACAAGGAAGAAAAGACTCGTAACCACCTAAAAACTTACTGTTTACCTGAATAAGTAGATATAAGGCTAACTAGTTATCGTTTGTGATAAGAGTTATTCTGTTTCTTATTTACAGTTAAATAGTGATGCGAATATTATCTTGTTATTATTCAGTAAGTTAGTAAGTGGTAACAGGAATTGTATCTAATTAAACACGTACTGTACTTTTATATTGTAGTAGCTGTGTAAAACTTTAGTTGTTTTTGGCTGGTAGCCTATATATCAATAAAGAAATTGTCATTGCCATTGTCATACTCAGTAAAATGACAAGTGTTAACAAAAATCTTATTACGATGGGTTATCCTTATATGCAGTTTTTGCCCCATGGGTTATCTTATTACAATATTGTTTTTACGCCTCTGTCTAAGATATGTGAGCATATTGTTTTGCAAATGTCGGCCGGTAGATACTTTGTTTCCGATCAATATCTAGAGAACCCTTTAATCCAAAGTCCTCAAGCTAAGTTTGGATGTTGATCATAACCAGTAGATGACCCTTTTGTTTTTCAGGTCATTGGGTCAAAAACCAAGGTTTCAGTGACTTTGAAAATCAAAACGGTTTTCTGATCAATAACTATAGAAAGCTATGTTCCTCGAACTTGATATATAGGTTGATCTCGAACAACAGAAGACCCCTAAAATGTTTTAGGTCACAAGATCAAAGGCAAAGGTAACAATGACCTTGAAAAGCAAAACAATTTTTAATCAGTTACTATAGAACTCTTAAGCCCAGGTTCCTTAAACTTGGTTTGAATTTTAGTCATGATTAGTAGAGGACTTTAATTGTTTTTCAAGTCACCACGTCGAAAGCCAAACAAACAATACGGGTTCTGATTCATAACTATAGAATGCTCAGGTGCAGGTTCCTCAAACCCCTTTTGTAGGCTATTCATGATCAGTAAATAACCCATTTAGTTTTTCAGATCATCAGGTCAAAGGCCAAGGTCACAGTGACTTTGAAATACAAAACGGTTTCCTATCAATGAGTATAGAACACCTGGCCCAGGTTCTTCAAACTTAGTATGTAGCTTGTTCATGACTAGTAGATGACCACTTTACCAGGTCATAGACAAAGGTCACAGTGACCTTGAATACCAAAACAGTTTCCGATCAATAACTATTGAATGCTTTGGTCCCAGTTCCTCAAACTTTGTAAGTAGTTTGCTCATGGCCAAGACTCCCATAGTTTTAAGGTCACCAGGTCAAAGGCCAAGGACACATTGACCTTGGAAAACAAACCGGGTTCAATTACTATAGAATGCTTGGGCCCAGGTTCCTTGAACTTGGAAGGAAATTTGGTTATGACCAGCAGATGATCACTTTTGTATTTCAGGTCATCCAGGCAAAGGCAGAGGTCACTAAAGAACGCTTCAATACAGCTCTTCAAAATTTCATATATTGGTCATGGCCAGTAGATTATTCTTACAGACTTCAGGTCATTAGGTCAAAGGCCAAGGTCGCAGTGACCTTGAAAACATTATTTTTCGATCAATAACAATTGAACGCTTGGGATTAGATTCCTCAAACTGGTATGCAGGTTGGTTATGATCAGAAAATGACCCCTAAAGCTTTAAAGATCACCATGTCAAAGGCCAAGGTGACAGTTACCTCGAAAAGCAAAACGATTTCTGATCAGTAAGTATAAAATACTTGGATCCAGGCTTTCTTAAGTTTCATGGACAGGTTGGTCGTGGCAAATAGATCACCCTTTTTAGTTTTTAAGGTCAGTAAATCAAAGGTCAAAGTCATATTGACCGTTAACAGAAAAATATTATCCGATCAAGGTATTTTCAAAATTATCATTTGATTATTAAGAAGACCTCAATATCGAGAAAGACAACCACAGTAGATTTTTTTTGTTTTTGTTTTGTTTTTGTTTTGTTTTGTTTTGTTTTTTGTGTTTTTTTTGTTTTTTTGTTGTTTTTTTTTTTTTTTTTGCTTTTCAAGGCCGGGATATGTTCTTCCTGTAACAACCCTTAATTTCAAAGAAATTATATAAGAAAGAAAAATATATTCAATCAAGATATGCATATTCAAATCACTGACTGTCTTGATTTATTTTTCCTAGAATTGATTTTTTTTCTGATGCATTGTGTCTTTTGTTCTCTGCAAAAAAGTAAAAATTGTTTTCATGATACACTAAAATTTTGTTCTATCACAACACTTTTGATTCTTCTATAAAGAGTTTTAGTGAGCACTACTAACAAAATAAAGCTATCAAAATAATCATTACCTTATTCACTTTCGGGTGTAATCCAAGATGTGATGGTAAAAACAGATGTATTACAGAAGATATACATAGTTATCTTTCTTTATTCATGTTATATATCTATTTTTTACAACATTTAAGACTAGATTATTTCGACTAGATATAATTGTACAAAACATAAAAGATACTAAGTTATCAGAAAAAAATCGAGACCAGTACTTAAGAAACAATCTACAAGGACCATTACAATATATATACCCTTTCATTGCTAAAGGTAGCTTAATCTGCTACTATGGCCATTTACTTTGGTGCTCTTTGCCATTTTATACATAACAGCAGTTGACAATGCAGGCGCATGTTTGCATATTTTAAATATTGATCAAAAGAAGTACCAGTTTAAGACTGCTATCTTACATAAAAAAAAATATTTGTATAACAGAGGAAGGAAGAGAAAACGTTTTGATTAAGATTTTTGTTAAATCTTGGTAATGTGATTTTAAGGTGAATCTTGCTTGCCTAAAATATGAAAACTTAGTTTCTCAAAGAAAATGTGAAAGTCCTGCAAAAAAAGCATACTACGATAAAATAAGATGTGTATTAATGTCTCACAATACATGTCAGAATAAAATGCTTATACTTATAAAATTCATGTATGCCATTCTAAGAGAATTATGATAGACATTAGAAATAATATTACAAGACCTTAAAGCCATCAACAGTTTCAAGATAATTGCGCACCCAAAAACTAAAGTATACAAATGTACATGCATTTAAGTTTATGCAGAGACATATTAATACAGCGGTTAGTGACAAGTGATTTAGTATAGTCACTGCAGTCCATAATTCTACATTGTCCGTTGATTTTATGGCATGCTCAGAAAAACACTGTTGGTTAAAAGTGAAATTGATGTTATGCTTTCAACCAGTCAGATAAGAGATTAAACAGGAAGTAAAAATCCCAAGCATTATCTACATAGAAGTATATATATAGGAAGTGGTTGATGCATTGTGAAATTGCTTTTTATGAACTTAGGTCTGTTAATGGTTAATATATATATATATATATATATATATATATATATATATATATATATATATGCCTATTGTACATTCATTCGATCCTCCTCATACCATAAGTGCTTACAGAAAAAGAAAGCTTGCACTGCTCATATGCCTGTCGGGCAAATACTATGACTTTTACTCAGAATTGGTTGACTAAAGATCCTATCTTCCTCCAAGCAAATAACTGAAACATAAAATGTTATATATTACAAATGAAATCTTAAATGAAATACACTTTATCAAGTTTTCATACACCTAAATCTAAACGTCTTCTTTCTACACAAATAAAATGATCGATTTTGACTTTACGCTGGTTGCCTACCTTCATTTGATTACTAGCAGTTTGAAATACCCACAAGCAAATATATTTATAGCCTTTTATTAGTAGCTCTAAACACTTTAAGGTAAAATTCCATAGGTGTGACCTATGCAATATCGGCTTACCTGAATTTTGTATCTATTTATTGCAATAGATACTGTGAAAAATAAGTGTGTGTGTCTGCGCGCACGTGTGTTTGTGTGCGCGCGCGAGCGTGTGTGTTTCATTCTGAGCTTTTGTATATAAAGAATAAACTAAGCAAAGTGTCAGTATAAGCTTTTATTCACCATGACTGTATTGTTCTGATAACTGCAGTATGAGTCTATTTCAGGAACAGTGAAAGGAAATGATTATCTTGTACTCATTTGGTGCTCTGTTTAGCAATAAGCTAGATTTATGTTGGTCTTTAGTCCAATCAGAAAACTTCAAGATGAATCAAAATTGGAACATATTTTTATGTGGTTGTCCAGAAAACATTTAATTTCTTACATTAATATCCCAACAGGCATGCGGAGAATAATTATGCATGGTCCAGAAAAAGCCATTTACACTGAGAAAGCTGGAGAAATATACAAAGGTATTTTAGCCCTGTGATATTGATTGCACAAATGAGCAGGAAAACGCATCCCTGATTATTACATGATACATTTTATCAGCATTGCACTGCTTTACAGATATTTTTTAAAATGTATAAAATGGCAAAGAGAACCAAAATCAATGGCCATAATGGCAGATGTAGCTACTTTTTGCAAAGTAAGGGATGATGTGTTGTAATGGTGCTTCTAGATTGTTTCTTAAGTACTGGTCTGTTTTTTCTGATAATTTAGTATCGTTTAAATTATGTTGAATTCTTTCTAGTCGAAATAATCTAGTCTTAAATGTTGAATTAAAGTAAATATGTTACATGTAATAAAGAAACTAACTATAAAAAACCAACTACTAGTAACTAAAATAACTGTCTATTTCTAATATATCTACTATAGTACATTTGTTTCTACCATCACATCTTGGATTACATCCGAAAGTGAAGAAGGTAATGAATATTTTGATAGCCACATTTTATTTTTAGTACTCACTGAAATATCTATATAGAAGACACAAAAGTATTTTGATAGAACAAAATTTTAGTGTATCATGAAAACATTCTTTACTTTTTGCAGAGAACAAAAGACACAATGCAGCAGAAAAAAATCGATTCTAGGAAAAATTAATCAAGACAGCCAGTGATTTGCAGAATCATTTTTTGATTTAATATATTTTTCCTTCTTATATAATTTCTTTTAAATTAAGGGCTGTTACAGGAAAAACATATCCTGGACCTGGAAAGCAAAAATAGTAATTCTATTGTGGTTGTCTTTCTAGATAGCGAGGTCTTTTTTATTATCAAATAATAATTTTGAAAATGCCTTGATCGGATAATATTTTTCTGTTAACGGTCATCTAAACCCAAGCGTTCAATAGTTATTGATCGAAAACCATTTTGTTTTCAAGGTCACTGCGGCCATGGTCTTTCCCCTTATGACCTGAAAGTCTGTAAGAGTCATCTACTGGCCAAGACCAACCTATGAAATTTTGAAGAGCTGTATTGAAGGGTTCAATGGTGGCCTCTGCCTTTGACTTGGTGACCTGAAATATAATAGGGGTCATCTACTGGTCATAACTAAACTTTGTACCAAGTTCAAGGAACCTGGACCCAAGCATTCTAAAGTTATTGAAACCGTTCTGTTTTCTAAGGTCAATGTGACCCTGGCCTTTGACCTGGTGATCTAAAAACTTATAGAGGGTCATGAGCAAACTACTTACAAAGATTAAGGAACTGGGGCCCAAGCATTCTATAGTTATTGATCGAAAACCGTTTTGGTATTCAAGATCACTGTGACATTTGCCTTTGGCCTGGTAAACTCGGGAAGCTATTTGGGTCATCTACTGGTCATGAACATCCTACATACTTAGTTTGAAGAACCTGGACCCATGTGTTCTATACATTTTGATCAGAAACCGTTTCGTTTTTCAAAGTCACTGTGACCTTGGCCTTTGACTTGTTGATCTGCAAAAATAGAGGTGTTATTTACTGGTCACGAAAAAACTACAAACAAAGTTTGAGGAACCTAGGCCTAAGCATTCTATAGTTATTGATCGGAACCCGTATTGTTTGTTTGGCTTTTGACATGGTGACCTGAAAAATAATAGAAGTCATCTACTTGTCATGACTATCCTTTATACCAAGTTTAAGAAACCTGTGCTTAAGAGTTTTAAAGTTACTGATCGAAAATCGTTTTTGCTTTTCAAGGTCACTGTTTCCTTAGCCTTTGATCTTGTGACCTAAAAAAACTTTAGGGATCATCTGTTATTCATGACCAACCTATATATCAAGTTCGAGGAACAAAGGCCTAAGTTTTCTTTAGTTATTGATCAGAAACCGTTTTGATTTTCAAGGTCACTGTAACCTTGGTTTTGACTTAATGACATGAAAAACAATAAGGGTCATCTACTTGAATGCTTAAGAACACTGAGGAGTTCCAGCTTTCTGTTTTTATTAGGAAAGAAAGAAAATTTGTTTTTATGACATAGTTCAAACACAGTAACAAATCATATCATGTTTATAAATACATTTTCAGTGATTATTATCAAAAGACATATATTTTATTTAAATGTTTTCTAATATAGAACAAACACAATTGAAATGTTTTACGCAACAAGTTCTTAAGATATCTGAGGCTAGTGTGTTGTTGTTTTTATTTTTGAATATACTCCATACTTCTTTGATACACACCAAGTTCCAGCGGTAAATTAAGCTTCAATGTTGCTTTCACTGATATGACAGTGATTCTGAAAAAGAAATAACAAAAAGGTACCAAAAGCAGTCAAAACCTATTTGTGTCTTAAATTATTAATATAAGGTTACAGAAGATTGCTCAGTACAATAGAGAGATATCCATAGATGAGCACAAAGTTAGAAGTTTCACATTGGACTTTCAATATGATCTTTTTTCAGCTTTTTTGCAAGTCCTAATGAAGCATGTAGTTAACAGAACGGTGTTAATAACATTTTAATTCTATATCTTTCTTACATATGGTCAAATGGACCCGAATGATTTGACAGATAAAAAAGAAATAGCTACAAAATGATATTTTAAGAAGGATGTGTGTAGTGAAACTTTACTAAAACTATAATTATTCAAACCAAAGACATGTGATTATTGCGTGATAGATTTTGACAAAACTTTTCAGAAAGTCCTAAGGTAGTCCTCCTTCAAATTATTTCACTCGTAGATTAGATACTTAAAATCGTTTTATCTAAAGCCACCTGGACCACGGCTGTTTAATCTATTGTGTAACATTGTTTGGAAGACCTCTACCATGTTTCTTCAAATTATGACCTATTATGGTCATTATTGACCCACCCAATTCTTTAAGTTTCAAGTTTAAAATATTTTTATTTTTTTCTCATACATATCTTTGTTAACTTTATTTTTCATCTATCTTTATATTAAATTTCTCAAACGTAAGTATATAAACTAATAAGCACCTATTATTTGCTAACTTCTATTTAAGGAGAATAATTTCATAAGACTTAAAGTCTTCCATTCTGATCCTTTTCTATGATTATTATTTATATATATAATTGTTTGTGTAATTTGTACATATTGAGAAATAAATAAGTTTAAACTAAGTTTCAAGTTTTGAGAGGTCACTTGTTTTACCTTAAGTTATACAGGAAAAAGTTTGAAAACCTTCTTTTCTGATGAAGAAAAAACATAGAACCTAGATATTTAGTATATTATAAGGTGGACCTCAACCAAGATTTTTCAAATCATGTTCCTAGGAACATTATAAGTCCAGCCAAAAAGGTCATTAATTTTTGCATAGAGAAATAAATATCCTCTTCTCTGAAACTTGATTGCCTGGAATCTAAGCATAGCAATGTCTTTTAGACCTCTAATAGAATTGTTCAAATGATGACCCTTGGGTCAAAATTGGCCCTACCCTAGAGGCCACTTCATTTTACATAAAAACAATGTGCAAAGGAATATTTTATAAATTCTTGTCAAAAACCGTAAGTCCTAAAATAGTTTTTCAGTTTGTGACATTATTTTGTCTTCTACACAAAATCATTAAGATTATGGCCCAATGGTCAATACTGGCCCCCGCCACTGTAGTCACTTCTTTTATATAGGCTTATTTACTTACTCAATGATGCTAGATTATTTTAAAAGGAACCTTCGTGCCAACATTGTTGACCTCGACTTTTGTGTTACCTTGAACGACATGACTAATTTGATAATGATAATAATAACTTATAACGAAAGATATATATAGAATTAGAAAGAAACAGAAACATTGTGAATGAGATAACATTTGAGTTATGTCAGTCATAGACCATGCTCTTATGTGATAATATTTACTAGAATAATCATGATTTGTTCTACTTTACATAAGACAGTGACAGACACTTACAAACCGTACTTAAATGTCACCAAACTAGTAACACTTGTACATGTTCTTAAACATTTGTTTGGTAAAAATATTAGGGGTTTTATCATTTCATTTTAATTTATGGCTGATTTGTAACAAAATTGCGTAAAATAATGCAGTTTTTGTTAGTTCAAACATTTCTTAAAATTTCAGTCGTACAGTTTCTGATTTAATTAAATTTTGTTTCCACAATTAAACATGTTGCACATGTTCCATCTAGATAAGCTCATTTGACATATGATTTATGAAAAGACTGGGTCAATATAGCAGATATACTGCTTTTTATTGATTTTTACAGATAGTTTCTTTCTGATAAGATCATACTAGATTTCATACAACAGTATGGAACGCCATTTCTGCCTTAATATCACTATTGTTGATGTGTGCAGTACATTCATCAATACGTTCTGTCCAGCCTTATATACGTTCGGTACAATCGACATTATTTGCAGTAGTTAGTGCATTTCGTGCAGTAATAACTTCTTTATTTGTAGTGGTAACAGTATTACGTGCAGTTGTATCGTCATTATGTTTGGTACTTACATCATTATGAGCAGTAGTTACGGCATTAATTGCAGTTAAACAAGCATTATGTTCTGTCATTATGAGCAGTAGTTACGGCATTACTTGCAGTAAAACAAGCATTATGTTCTGTCAAATATTCTTTACGCCCGGTACATTCGTCATTATGTTTGGTACTTACATTATTATGTGCGGTAGTTACAGCATTACGTTCGGTGAAACAAGCATTATGTTCTGTCTAATATTCTTTACGCCCGGTACAATCGTCATTATATTTGGTACTTACCTTATTATGTGCGGTAGTTACAGCATTACTTGCAGTGAAACAAGCATTATGTTCTGTCCATTATCTCTTACGCCCGGTACTTCGTCATTATGTTTGGTACTTACATTATTATGTGCGGTAGTTACAGCAGTACTTGCAGTGAAACAAGCATTATGTTCTGTCCATTATCTCTTACGCCCGGTACATTCGTCATTATGCCTGGTACCTACATTATTATGTGCGGTAGTTACAGCATTACTTGCAGTGAAACAAGCATTATGTTCTGTCCATTATCTCTTACGCCCGGTACATTCGTCATTATGTCTGGTACTTACCTTATTATGTGCGGTAGTTACAGCATTACGTTCAGTGAAACAAGCATTATGTTCTGTCCATTATTTCTTACGCCCGGTACATTCGTCATTATGTCTTGTACTTACCTTATTATGTACAGTAGTTATAACCATCATGTTAAGTTGTTACGTCGTTATGCCCAAATGTTGCAACCTGTGCTGTGCGATTTTTCTTTATGTTCGGTGTGTAAAGTTTTATTCTACGTCTTGTCGTTCTGTGGATATATTTACCGGGTGATGCTGTAACTACCGCACATAATAATGTAAGTACCAAACATAATGACGAACGTACCGGGCGTTAAGAATACTGGAAAGAACATAATGCTTGTTTAACTGAAAGTAATGTTGTAACAACAGCATATAATGATGTAAGTACCAAACATAATGACGAATGTACCGGGCGTAAGAATATTAGACAGGACATAATGCTTGTTTCACTGCAAGTAATGCCGTAACTACTGCTCATAATGATGTAAGTACCAAACATAATGACGAATGTACCGGGCGTAAGAATATTAAACAGAACATAATGCTTGTTTCACTGCAAGTAATGCCGTAACTACTGCTCATAATGATGTAAGTACCAAACATAATGACGAATGTACCGGGCGTAAAGAATATTGGACAGAACATAATGCTTGTTTCACCGAACGTAATGCTGTAACTACCGCACATAATAAGGTAAGTACCAAATATAATGACGATTGTACCGGGCGTAAAGAATATTGGACAGAACATAATGCTTGTTTTACCGAACGTAATGCTGTAACTACCGCACATAATAATGTAAGTACCAAACATAATGACGAATGTACCGGGCGTAAGAATATTAAACAGAACATAATGCTTGTTTCACTGCAAGTAATGCCGTAACTACTGCTCATAATGATGTAAGTACCAAACATAATGACGAATGTACCGGGCGTAAAGAATATTGGACAGAACATAATGCTTGTTTCACCGAACGTAATGCTGTAACTACCGCACATAATAAGGTAAGTACAAGACAAAATGACAAATGTACCGGGCGTAAGAGATAATGGACAGAACATAATGCTTGTTTCACTGCAAGTAATGCTGTAACTACCGCACATAATAAGGTATGTACCAAATACAACGACGAATGTACCGTGCGTAAGAGATAATGGACAGAACATAATGCTTGTTTCACCGAACGTAACGCTGTAACTACTGCTCATAATAATGTAAGTACCAAACATAATGACGAATGTACCGGGTATAAGGAATACTGGAAAGAACATAATGCTTGTTTCACTGCAAGTAATGCCGTAACTACTGCTCATAATGATGTAAGTACCAAACATAATGACGATACAACTGCACGTTATACTGTTGCCACTACAAATAAAGATGTTATTACTGCACGAAATGCACTAACTACTGCAAATAATGACGATTGTACCGAACGTATATAAGACTGGACAGAACGTATTGATGAATGTACTGCACACATCAACAATAGTGATATTAAGGCAGAAATGGCGTTCCATACAACAGCTCCAGCATTAACTTGCGTATGCAAATTGGTCGATTATGCTGTTCCTATTACTCAGTATAGTTTTGCCACAATTGTTGTTAACATGACACACTATATCTAATATCTCATGGTCATAACTACTTTATCATTATGACTTACTATTCCATGGCTATGACTAATCATTTTGTTATCACAGCTCACCATTTTGCTACCACAATATATTATATTTTGCCGAAACTTCAATGAAAAAAAGAAACCAAAACTGTACATCGTACATATATTCTACAGTGATAACCATGTTACAGGTCATTTACTGTTTGTCATGAAATCAGAGCTTGACAGAAAAAATAAATTTAACGTTGAGAGGGTAAACTATAAAAAATACAAACCTCTATATTTGCCATGGTTGCAACATAGCCACATGCCATACATTTCGCTAACAGTTTGTCTATTTCTAGCTTCGCTCCCCTATCCATAAAGAAGGCCCCCTAGAAATATACGCCTTAAAACTGATAGTTGAAAAACTAAATGTTTTTGTAGAGTGAGGACAATTTACGTTCTTGTTAAGTTTCTTATATGATACTGAACATGAGTGGTAACTTTAATCCACATGGCACTAAACTGTCAACCTTTAATCTAGTTTTTTTCTAGACTTTTCATAGTATACAATTAAAAGGTTTTCAAATATGGAAAGAATCACAAATTCTATAATGCTATTTTAAGATAAATATATTTACTGAGAGTTGTGCTACCCAGTACATCTTCCTATGAAATGTAGGAAAATCCTTTATTCTATTACGCTTAATTTGGTTTGCTAAAACCTTGTTTTTGTTCAACAAAATAAAAACTTTGGATTTTCATGAAGGAAAGATAAATATAAAAATGAACCATTATAGCACAATCATTCTCTGGCTGAATTCCTGCTTCAACACATGTGGGACATCTCATTCCAGCCCTAGAATATATGAATACATGTGATATAATCATGAAACATTGTTCTCTCTAAATTCAATGAGGTTTTGTTTACTGCAAAAGTACTATTAGACAGATGATAACAGAAACATTTTGTGCGCGCTGGATCGGTAATATAAAGACTTCTTTGTAACAACATGCTGTAAATCTGCTGTTTGAAGTCCTGAACGAATACTTTTTATAAAGTGTTCAAAGCTATTGCCTGAAGGAAAATACAAAAGACAGTTACTAATTTGTAATTATGTTTTTAATGAATTGGCAGTAGAAATCCTACTTTGCATTTACTATGAAGCACTCCTCACAATGAATGTGTCCAACACAAGCAGTTTGCACTGGTGCTGTTGGCAGATTCTCACAGAAGCCACAAAATAACTGACCATATTTTGCAATTGGTGTAAGAAGAGTGATGTTTTGCCCAGGAATGGCTTTTCTTGAAGTATATTGCCAGACCATGCTGCAAAAAGATTTTTGTATGAATTTCGTGTGAAATAATCATTCTACATATGAAGTAATTTCCTTCCTATAGGATTATTCTCAGAAAGTAATGGGATGTTGAATTTGTATTCTTTGTGATTAGATAATCAGTTGAATAAAGAGATGTAGGTAGACCACAGTTTTAAAAATGCCATATTGAACGGGCTGTAAGGTAAATACAGTGTGAGTTCTGAAAGGTGCATAAGTTCTGATATATCTTGTACTGTCCAGAACAATGATGTTTTACTGATAGTGATGCGGGGCTGTTAGTTTTGTTGTTTACATCTGTTTCTACTGACAGATTTGCTATTATCATTCGTTAGTACTTGAAATTTGTACAGGAGCTACTATCCAATATAAAAAAATATATAGAACCCTTGGGTCCAGTTGGCACTGGATATAGTTCCTGATGTTTTAGTTTTTGAAGTAATATATCTGAATATATTACCATGCCACTAGGTGTGGATAATGTTACAGATATGACGCTAATATGTCCAAATATATTAAAACAAAAACAAAATGACAATTTTATTACAATACCTTGCACAAAACTTTAATAGTTTTCAATCATTTACAATTAAGTTTTGGATCAGCAAAATGGCATGTTTTAATACCCCTTATTATGCCTCATCGCTTATGTAAACGAAGTCACACCGTAAGAAACATAAGGAAAGAGATCATTTGAAATGAAAAAATGAGAAATGAACCAGGATCAGTGTTTATTTTGTTTCAAGTTATAAATGAAAAAGATTGTAAAACTGGCATTTGCTAACTGTATTCAAATCTTTCTGTATTCTATTTTTAGCGATGGGGTACTACACAGGTACTACACACGTAAGGTATACTACCTCCTCATGCATATGTCATTTTTAGTAAAGGACCATTTACCAGTTAAAGTATTTGAATTTCCTTGGAAACAGTTTTGAACAATAATATAACAACCGGTTTGTCTATCATCCTCTGGCGTCATTGCCTTCAGTTTAAGCCATTGCTGTTTCTGGTTCAATATGTATTTTCCTACATATTTTGGATGAGGTGTGTGGCCCATAACATCTTAAACAAAAATCTGCAAGAAGAGTTTCAGCCTGTTCTCCTAACTGTAACCTTCACATGTAACAGCAATTACAACACTGTAGTCATTCAGAAAAATGTTAAATCAGTTTACCTTTTCAAAGATTCTTGAAGACAATAATTTCTTTGACACGAAGGAGTTTCTTGTCAACACGTGTATCCACGTTTGCTAACCGCAAGACCGTATAAAATAATCATTGAAAACTTTAATAGTTTGTCCTTTTAATAGAAGTATTAATTTTGAATAAAAAATCTTGTGTGTTAATAGCATGGAAAAAAATGTAAAAAGAAGCTCAAATTTTTGATTTTCGAATTTTTCTTTTCTGTTTATTTTTAGCACATTTTTTGGGATTCCAGCTTACAGCATATTGATTGTTTATCTTTTACATTTTTATTTATTACTTTAAAAAAGGTGTTGTATTCGAAGGCATAATAATTTTTACATCAAGTGGAACTAAAAAAGGACAATACGTTTTGTCTTCTTTTTGCATGGACGGGATGTGGCAATACGGAGCATTTGAAATAGGAAACATTTTTTCTAATTTTGTTTTTGATTGTTCGATCTAAAATCATTAAAAACTTAACAATCAGGAAGTAATTTCACACGATAAGAGCTCCGTTAAAAAGTTGTGCAACTGTATGAATGGCAGTTTTCTTATGTAAGCTCTTTTATGAATATTATATGAATGTGAAAATGTGTTACACAATAATCCGTGCCCCGGTCCAGATAATTACAGCATATTTGAAAGAAGAGGATTACATTTTATCCATCTGAACATTATAAGTATCCTCCCCAAGATTGACCAACTACGTTTGATAGCATGTAATACCAAGGCTGCTTGTATTTTTATTAGTAAAACTTGGTTAGATTCTTCTGTGTTTGACTCAGAAATTTCAATCCAAAATTATATTGTACAGAGGAATGACCGTGATCGTCATGGTGGTGGAGTATGCATATACATCTGCAAGGATCTAGCTTTTAACATCAGAGCTGATATTTACTATGCAGAGATTGAAGGAACATTCATTGACATTTTATTGCCTAAAACTAAGCCAATTCTCTGTGGAGTGGTGTTTAGAACTCCTAAACAACACAATTTTATGAACTAATGGAATCCAATTTTCTTGAAAATTCATCAATTAATTGTTCAGAATCATATATTTTTAGGGATTTCAATACAGACGTTTCTACAAGGAAAAGATGTCCATTATTTCGAAAATTAAAGTCTTTTTGTGATATGTTTAGTCTGAAACAAATTATAAGTGAACACACTAGAATTACAGATTCTGCAGCTACAACCATAGATCTTATCCTGATTTCGGACCAAATAAAGGTGTCACAAAGTGGTGTTTTAGATTGTTGTTTGAGTGACCACATGATAACATATTGTACCCGTAAAATTTCAAAGGAAGCCATTGGAAAACACAACACCGTGAATATTCGTTCACTCAAGAATTATTCAAAGGAGTCATTTCAACAATCTCTCTTAGGCTGCGACTGGACCCCAGTTCTTACCTCGGACACTGTGAATGAGGCCTGGACACATTTTAAATCTATTTTTACATTCTGCCTGGATTCGAATGCTCCTGTAAAATATGTGCGTGTTAAACAAAGATCTGAAGAATGGGTTGATTCTGAAGTGCTAGAATCCATTAAAGCTAGAGACACAGCTTTTTAGAAATGGAAAAATCATAAATCTGAAGAAACTTTTAATGCTTTTAGGACTTTGAGAAACAAAGCAATGTCTAATATTACAAATGCTAAAAAGAACTTTTTTTAAATCTGCGGTTGAAACGAACCAAAATAATTCTAAATCATTATGGAAAAAATTGAAACAATTTGGGCTACCAAGTAAGAAAAATGATTCTTCAAGTATTATTGGTGTAAATATTAATGGCGAAGTGTCTTTTGATAAAATTACTGTTCCAAATAAGTTCAATTCTTTTTACACAACTGTGGCAGATTCTCTCGTGAGTAAATTGCCCTCATGTGTTAATAATTTTGGGAGCAGTTTTGTTTTTAATTTTTATTCTTCTAAAGGTGTTAAACCTAACAATTTTTCTTTTTCAACTGTATCTGAGAATAGCATATTTAAGCTTTTGGATAATCTTAGCTCACATAAGGCAACAGGTCTGGATGGAATCCCTGCCCGTTTTGTTAAAGACGCATCTTCCATTATTTCTGGCCCTCTTTGTCATATAGCCAACCTTTCCAAAATACAGGGTGTGGTCCCTGATGACCTTAAATCTGCCCGAGTAGTTCCCCTTTATAAAAAGAATGATAAAACAGATGTTAGCAATTACCGCCCTGTTTCTATATTGAGTATTGTTTCAAAGGTCCTGGAGAAAGTTATATATGATCAACTTGATCAAAATCTTTCTGACAGTGGAATATTGTATGAGTTTCAATCTGGTTTCAGGCGTGGGTTTTCCACTGATTCTTGTCTTATTCATCTAACTGACTATATCAGGTTGCAGATGGATAGAGGTAATCTTGTAGGTATGATCTTGTTAGATTTACAGAAGGCATTTGATACAGTCGATCATTCTATCCTTATTATGAAACTCAAAGCAATAGGTCTCTCAGAGTTTGCTGTTCAATGGTTTACTTCCTACCTGTCTGATAAAAGTCAGCTGGTTGACCTATCTGGCACTCACTCATCTCCAAGTAGGATAACATGTGGGGTCCCCCAAGGATCAATCTTAGGACCCTTGCTTTTTCTCGTCTATGTAAATGACATGCCTGCTGCTGTTAAGAATAAATTACTTCTTTATGCTGATGACTCAGCAATTCTTGTGTCCGCTAAGAGTAAGCAAGAAATTGAAGTTCGTGTGAGCCATGATATCAATATTTTAAGCCAGTGATTAATCTGTAACAAATTGTCCCTTCATTTAGGTAAGACAAAGTCCATCCTATTTGGATCAAAACAAAGGTTAAAATCTCAATCCAAACTGGATATAAGCTGTAATGGTAAAACTATAGGGTCTACAGATGAGGTCAAATATCTCGGTATAACCATATATCAAAGTTTGTCCTTTGAAACAATGGCCAGGTCTGTGATTCAAAAATCAAATAGCAGGTTAAAATTCCTATATAGGAAAAGTAAATTCCTCAATAATTATACTAAAAAACGTCTAGTCTCTTCTCTTGTTCAATGCCATTTTGACTATGCTTCTGTTGCTTGGTTTTATGGTTTGATTCAAAGTTTGAAAAATCAAATACAGGTTAACCAAAATAAAATGATAAGATTTGTTCTAAATATGGATCCAAGGTCTCATATAGGTCATGATCAATTTTCCGATGTTAGTTGGTTACCAGTTGCTAAAAGAGTTGACCAGATAACACTTTCTGTTGTGTTCAAAATACATTCTTGCAAGGCCCCTCTATATCTAGGTGAACGTTTATGTTCACCAATACCCCACTCGGTTCATGGTTAAAATTTGCCTCTCAACTGATGGTAGAGAAATGACATTGGTGGATAGTAAGAAATTTGTTGTTCCTGTGGTTAAAGGGTTTGGTCAAAAATCTTTTGGATACATTAGTTGCTGTTTATGGAATTCTTTACCACAGTACATAAGGGATTCCAGTACCATTTCCTGTTTTTAAGCAAAAAGTTAAGAAGTATCTACTTAGTTCAGTATAAATGTTTTATCCACATTTTACAACTTCTTAATCATATATTAGTATATGTAATTGTTGTATAGTGTTTTACAGTACTCTCATCTCTTACTTCCCATGTATCTTGTAACAATAAGATAGATTTATTTCATTTTAAAGATTTTTTTATTCAGTCTTTTTGGATTTTAATCACTTAACTTGATGTCTTACTAAGGTTTCAATTTTTGTGTTTTAATTGTGAAGTCCTGACTAAATTGTGATACATACTATTTAGTTCGATCTCATTGTGCTAAAGATATCAAAATATCCTGCTCCTTTTTATCAAATGTGTGTATTTAATTGTTGTGTCAAACCTTAAAAGTAAAATTAACTGTGATATTTGAAGGCATTAGTATTGATTTAATTTATGCCAATAATATAGACATATTCTTATACTTTTCATAACTGCATAGAATGATATCTGTGATACTTTTGTATTTAATATATTACATATATGTGATCAGCTTTAAAATTAATATAACTAGGACATTAATTTTCACTGTGATTTGTTTATCTTCCTATGTCACACAATACTATATTTTAATGACCACAATGGAAATAAGAGTTTTCAAAACTCTTTTTGTGTTATCCTTAACATATAATGTTGATTGACATGGCTTTTTTTAAATCATACATATTTGTTAACTGTTTTGTGTATGTTTTAAAATGTTCTTGCCATGTAAATGCACATTTTATGTTGAAATAAATCTATCTATCTACAGACGACACACTCTTGATATTTGACTGGCAATCTGGTTGTTAGGTCTTTGAGATTGCATAAACAGTGTCAGAAAACAAATGCAAGGATTAACTGTTGTTTCATTTATGTTAATGGGTGTTGGGCATTTGCCATTGATAAATCAGTTTTATTTTTTAATTTTCATTACCTGATAGACATTTTTTAATTTGAATTGTTCAGAGGAAAATGCATTTAAAAGACAGGTGTGTGTATATTTACAGCTCTTATATGGCTTAAAACAGGTAATGCAAAAATCTTGGGCAAGTACAAGATGAAAGTTCAAATAGTGCGATATTATTCTAGAATAGATTTGACAAACTATACTTTTTTTGATTTTAAGTTTATTTTCTATAACGAGAAATGGAAGTAATAGTATAGGTGTTTGTTTAATATGTAAATATAATCATGTTTCTGAATATATTTTGAAAGTAAGATTTTCAGTTGAAAGCTTAGCTTATTTTAGCATATCAAATTTTATTTTCTGTTTGTGTTACTGCTTCCCTGTTGTCATAACACCTTGTGAGTTTCTTTCGTTTCTAAAGCTATATAAACGTATAAGGATTAAGATATCTCAAGTTACCTCGGCTTTGTGATTTCCAGATTTTGCGCAATATAGTGTTGCGTTTCGATGGCCGGTACCTTAAGCGCTACATACTTAAGGACTGTTCTATTTCAAGATAAGTCGCACAGGAAATAGAGTTATTACACGAGTTAAGTATTGAATTGAATTACTAGGCTTATTTAAAATATGGAATCTAGTTCCTTTTACACCAGCCTTTCTGACCAATTTATAGATCAGTGTTCACATAGATAACTAAACTTTTCAGAGATTACCATAGCAGATGTAATAAGTTAGGGGAACAGACATACGGACGAACATTGAACGTCACAAAACGTTGACTCCGCAATTAGAATAAAAGAACAAATTTAGAACCAAAACATTTGTGATTTAAAATAATTTATTTGTGAAAGAACAATATTTCAAACGAGATAAACGCAACTCGCGTTTTATATTCAAAACTTAAAAATGAAATTACAAAGTTTCATAGAGGGACTGGTGTACAATGACCGAACAATAAGTTATTACCTAGACACTAAACTTAGTGGAAGTAATAATTACTATACATTTTATTATAAAATCTTGTATTAAGGTAAAGATCAAAACCTGAAAATTGTAAAGCCTCTTTTAACTTTAATTTAAAGTCTGGATATTTTATCTCTTATTAACTCTTCTAGTTTTAAATAAATTAAACAAAAACAAAAATGAATGTTGAATAAAATTTAATTTAAAATAATTTACTTGAAAATTCTTTCGTAACTCAACAAGAACCTAAGTTAAAAGTCTGCGGAGCCCCGATTCCTGCAACTGCACGTACTTTTAAATGTAGCTGCTAACAGTTTGCTAACAGTGTTAGAAAATTGTAAGTTTGTAAGAGGATTTAACCAAAGGGGCTCTCGCGGGTTTGCTAACACTGCTATCAAATAGTATAAAGAATGATAAAACATTTTTAGAACAATAAGCGCCACTATAATTCACAGAAAAACAATGATGCAATAAATAAAGTACATATTAACGAGGAGAAAGTACAAGTGATGGGAATTTTCAGCACTTACAGACAAGCTTTTGAATATTTAACCCACTTGAACACTAACCAAAAAACGCGGGAATATGAACGTGAACAAAACAAAGTGACATGTTATAAGGCATGAGCTAAACAATATGGCGGACTGTAAACACTTCCGGGTTTGAAACTGAGCATTTCTCGTAAATAAAGACCAAACAAAGAATTAAATACTGGTTAAAATTTAAGGGAAAAGTTAGACAATATTGTCATGCATCAGTAAAACTAAAATTAAGAAGTGACAACCAAATATAAATTCACAAAATACGGAGATACCTAGAAAACTCTGGGAATTGAGAACCGGTGCATCACAATAGATAGATAAAGACTATACATTAAAAGGTCGAATTCATATCTGAATGCATTTTCATAGTTTTTCCTATCTATATTATGCAGACTTACGAAGTCACATGTCTGAGGTATTTCCATTTGAGGAATTTTATTCCGAATATTTGATCGGCTTATGTGTGAAGTTCGAGATCGACGCTTGGCGCTTATTCCTTTAATGGAACAGGCAAAAGATTCAGGTCACCAAGTATGCCATTTATGCATGAATATGGCATTTTCTTATATTTTTTCTTATATGGTATTTTTCGTACTTCTATTTCGTAATCTTCATTTGTTTTGTATTATTATTTCTATTACATTCCATAAATAGGTATTTCTTCTCATCATTATATAGGGACAACACTATTACTGAAGTTTCAAAGACAAATGAATTTATTCCATTCCATCAAGATTGAGAAATGTTGACAACAAATGTGAACTTCGAAATATTTTCTGCAGTTGTATGTACAGGAATTGCCTTAAATCAAACAAAATACTTGGAATTATAAGGAAAATAGCTGTATTTAATTTTGAATTAACTCTTTTCGTTTCTTTTCTTGAATACTACAGTTTGGATAAATTATACATAGAACTTTACATTAGGTCCTAGTTTATACTAACAGAATGATTAAGAAATTTGAAGCTGACATGAACTTTAACTCTCATTTTAGCTTGACATTTTAGAAAATATTCTACAACAGATACTCAAGCGTTTTGGTACAATACGCTAAATAAATTACCAGATTCTGTGATTAACTTTACACGTGATGAAAGTCTTCAGGTACACCAATTTATTGTTAACTTGGTCTATGTGAGATATAATGATTGCCTTCTGTTCATCGTTTGTCCGTCCGACAAAAGTTGCATTTAAACGACATCTCCGAAACCACTGGACCTATTTAACCAAACTTTACCAGAGGGTTTCTTGGGTGGCTTCCTTTTTCTCATTTGAATTCTATTATGTTTCGTGCAGAACTTAGCTTGCAATACATCCGAAAGGAAAAATATCAAAGCTATTCTCGGCAAACACAATGGTGAATACATGTATAAATTGTAAAATTCATTGCAATCCGCGATAAAAGTAAAGCGTTGACCGCCAGGGACGGAACGTCGAACTCATGACCACTGGATTACTAGTCCATCGTGTTTCAACTGGACCGTTGATCCGCTTCAAAAACTATAAAACGTTATTATCATATTAATATATTATTACATACTTTTCCAGATGATCACTCCACAAATGTTCTGTTATATGACACTGTAACTTCTTTCATAATAATATTTAAGGTTACTTTTTGAATAGTTTTGTTATACTGTTTGAATGGCACTTTATATGTGTAACCGGGGTATAGTATAACTACCACGATGATGGAGTTTGATATATCATTTATTAACAAACGGACGGACGAAGACAGTATAAAGAGCCTGAAACAATACAAAATACATTCATAAGACGAAGAATACAACATTCTAGACAATACAACATTTCAAAAGATCGGATACGCACGGAAGTTAAGAATATCACAATACACGATTCTAAATAAGTGATTACAACAATGAATCTTACCAGAATTGTCAGTGGTTTCATTAATTAATAAATTAATGTAAGGGTACCAAAGTAATAGGTACAACTTAATGTAGAAAAGAGAGATGGTCGCGAGACCATCCTCTCACACTGAGGTCCCTAGTAGTTCTGCGCGGATACAAAGGTGCGATGGTGGGAAGTTAGTAGTGCAAAGGTGAAATGCACGTGAATAGGACTGAGTATTCACAGAAAAGTTCTCACTCCAATCACTCATACGATATACGAACAATAGAACAATACTTGAACTGCGCATGAAATATACAACAGTTTAGTGAACATATAACACACAGACAGTAAACAATGACGTATATACTCTAAGCTGAAGTTATTAAACCAGTCTAGAGACACAAGGCCAGATCTACCAATCTGCAAGACTACAACATAATTACAAGTAAAATAAATACACTGGGCTACACATGCAAAGTACTACATTTTGTACAACGTCAGATAGTTTGATACTCTAGTTGAACTTGGTTCTGGAAGCGGATATGTTTAAAACACATTCTGAAGGAAGAGTTAAGCATTCATCTGTGTGAAGAGAGAATGATGGTATTTAAATTATTTTGGGTTTTGCACCAAAAAAAGGAGTAATTTTTATATGACTCCATCTTAGTAGGTGCCTACCTCTAATGTGAAGGTCACAATTTTCTAATGAACATTTTTAGTATCTCCCTTTATCAAATTTTATGAAGAATATTTGTCTACAGCAGTATGAGAAAAAAATGTCAAAGGTATTAAACTCTAAACTTAAAATAGAGATAGTTACCAATTTGCCCAGTGTTCAAGTTTATTCTTACTTTTCATCTCTGTATGTTATTATTTTAAAGTTGTGGCTTCGTTCGAGAACATTAGCTGCCTTATAGTGTCAGTTTCTGTTTAATTCAGTTTTTTTTGTATCTTATTTTGTGTCTGTAACTTTAACCGCAATTGTTATTGTCTTTGCATCCGGTGCAAGATCATTATAGTCCAGCACATCTTTGCATTCTGACTCGTGGTTAGCACTGATCATTACCCAGTTCCTAAGCTGTCAGTTAACCTCTCTTGTAATTCAAATAGGACTGTTCAAACTTTATGATAGACAAGTTCATTTTAAAACTTTAAGAAGATAAGGGTTATAGTTTACTTATCTTTAACCTGGATATGAGAAACAAAATTAGAGTTTTTACTATTTACTAGGTTTTACGCTTCTGAGAGAATGTCTCTCATCAAGTCATGATTCTTCACTATTAACTTTGCCTTTAAACTAATATGATGTCTGATTGTTTTAAGATGAGTAGTTCATGCTTTAAACCAGCCTTTTTTTAAGCTTAGAGCAGAATCGATATTTACAGTAGTTGCAAAGCTGTAAAGCTAAAATACATTTGAAAGTAAGAAAAAAATAGCAAGACTTCGAACTAATAAAATATTGCTGTGAGCGACCAGTGTCCTTGGATAAGTGGTATACTCTCTCTTCAAAAGAAGGGGTGTTGGGATAGTTTAATGTGTGTTTTATAATAAAGATTATGTTCCAAGTCATGTTTTCATTTGTATTTCAGTATCATAAGAAAAGTCTTTGCAAATTGCTAAAGTATGCATGTTTTAGTTTTAATTATCATCTCTAATTGGTATGCACCTTAAAAAAAGGTGTGATATTTTCATTTACCAGAAACTGTTACATTTTTTTTCAGAATGCAGAAATGTTAGTAACCTATTCTTCATCTAAAGTGCTATGTAGGATCTCAAAGGTGAGAAATGTTTCGCTGTTTTACATTGTAGATATTCAAAGTTAAGCCTTCGTCACAATACTGGCAGATATCTTATAGCAATCAGAATAAAACAGTGCCCTTTGTCAACTGCCAACTTAAAACCCCCTTCAAGTGCATTTTGTTAGACACAAAACAACTGCAAAATATACGGTTCTTTTCTAAACATAGACTGAAAAAATATAACATGTTAAATATTACAAATGAAAATATTACAAGAAATATCTTATGAAGCTCACAGACACTTGAATTATAGATATTATGTACTGCATTTTCATTCATTTCGGTGTAAAGAAATGTATTTATGTATAGTATAATAATGATCTTTAATCCTAAATGTGTCCTTTTAGATGATAACTTGCATTTTGATATTACTGTAATATGAATTGAATAATTAGATATGTCTAACTAGCTATATATAGCAACTCCAGGGTTCAGTGCAAAAATATAATAACCAACTATAAAATGCAAAGAAGGTTCTGTTAACATCATAATGAAAAGCTTGACTTGCAGTATTGCCGCATCTAAAGTTCAATGCTTGATATTCTTTTAAATTTTGCAGATCAAGCGTTAAACTGGCATACTGTCAGTGCATGCTTTTCTGCAGCCATAGCTTGTATTTGCTTATTGAAATAGTATATTTCGGCCACAGTGGACCAACTTGCACTTGGCACATGCTGCCTTGGTGTCATAGATTAATCAACAGGTAATGCTTTAAAAAGCTAAACGCTAAAAAAGCTATTTGTGCAATTGAAAGCTGCTTTCTTGGCAAAATATTGTATAACTGCATTAAGGGAAACGTTATGGTTTAAACATGAAATTCACAATAAGAACGGCAGAGAATAACATTGCATGATCCAGAAGGAGCAATTTACAAAGAGCCACCGCCGAGAGAGCTGGAGAAACATATAAAGTTCAGCTAAGTTTATTACCGAAAGTTTCCCACATGAGAGTTGCACACTTGATACGACGTTTTGCTCAAAACATTATTATGATTAGATATTTGCTGAGGTTCAAAAGTCATGTATTTAGCTCACCTGTCAACAAGGTGCTGAAGCGTTAGCTTTTGTGATCATTGATTGTCTGCGTCGTGCGGTGTGCGTAGTCAACAATTTGTCTTGAAAGACTTCTCCTCCTATACCGCTAAGCCAACTGACGAAACATGGGATATTCCTTGCATGAAGCTCTACCAAAGTTGTTCAAAGAATTGAATTCCATTAAAAACACTAGTTGCTATGGCAGCAGAAATAGAAAAACGAAAATCTTCTTGATTGAAACCGCAAGGCCCTGGGCCTTAAGATTTGATATATAAAGCATTGTCTGATGGACCTATACCAGATTTGTTCAAATTATACCTCTGGGTCAAAATTGGCTCAACCCCAGGGATCAATTGATTTTACTTAGGCTTATATAGGGGAAATCTGACTGAAGTTCACGATCTCCCTACGGTTATGTCTGAAGACGACGCATTTATTTCTGTCTTCTCAATAACCTGGAATTTCCACTATTGTTATTTATGTCCCAGCCAATGACACTGTAGCTTATGACGCTTACATGTACACACGGCGTGTTCAGACAGCGTGTAAACTTATCTAGCATAACAATGTTTGTAAACGGAAAATGCTTAGATACTTTGAAAAAATAATATTCTGCACAAACATTAATTTCATTATTTTGGAAGATCTTGATAAATAAATTTACCGGAATCCAGTGACAGTTTATACATGGCAGATAATTGTTTAGGATCCCAGCTATATAAATAGATTTTACAAGTTGAACATTTACTCCCATGAGGGTGGAAGCGTTGCTCTGATTGGCTGATGGATAGGTCAGATTGATATAGGGGAAACCTTGAAAATCTTCTTGTCTGAAACCATAAAGCCTAGAACTTAGATATTTTAATCGTGCATCAGCTACAGCTCCTCTACCAAATTTGCTCAGTTTATGTTTATTTGGTCAAATTTACCCTACCTCAGTGGTCAATTGCTTTTAATAGACATATATAGGTATTTTTTGCTGAATCCACAACGCCTACGGCTATGTTTTTTTACGTGGGACATCAGCTCAAGGTCCTCTGCCAAAATTGTTCAAATTATGCCCCTTGGGACATTTATGGCCCGGTCCCGGGGTCACTTGATTTTATAGATAGGTTTATATAGGGGAGATTTTTTTTAAAAAATCTTGCTGAAAACATAAGACCTACAGCTTAGACTTTTTGCATAGAGTCTCAGCTAGAGGTCTTCTACCGAGTTTGTTTAAAGTATGTTCCTCGGGTTAAAAAATGGTCCTATTTATGCAGAATATTAAATATTAAAAAAAATGGTCTTGTAGAAACCGTAAATTTTAGACGTAAGATTTTTTGGATGGAGCATCATCTAGAAGTCATCAACCAAGTTTGTTAAAATTACGCCACTTGGATCAAAATTAGCCACCGCTCAGGGATCAAATATTTTAACATAGACTTATACAGGAAACCCTTAAAAATCTTCTCTGAAACCGCAAGGCCTAGAACGTAGATATTTTGCGTGGAGCATAATCTAGAGGCCCTCAAGCAAGATTATTCAAATTAAGCCCCTGGTGTCTTAAATGGCCCGACCCCAGGGTCACATGATTTTTCATAGTCTTATAAAGGGAAGACAAAAATCTTCTTGTTTGAATCCTTAAGACCTAGAACTTAAATAGAGCATCAGTCAGACGTCCTCTGGCAATTTTTATTTTAATTGTGCATCTTTGGTCAAAATTGGCCACACCCGTTGGGTCCTGTTTGTGCAGAATATTTAATTTTTAAAATTTTTGTAAGAAACCATAAATATTACACCTACGATTTATTTGTTTGGAGCATTATCTGGAGGTCCTCTACTAAGATTGTTCAAATAATGCCCTTGGGTCATAAATAACACATTGCCCAAGGGGTCACTTGATTTTAAATAGGCTTTCATAAGGAAGACTTTAAAAAAACATCTTGTCTGAAACCAAAAAGCCTAGAGCTTAAATATTTTGCATTAGTACAAGCTACAGGTCCTTTACCAGCTTGTTTAAAATATGCACCTGGGTCATGATTGGTCCTACCCCAGGTGTCAATTGATTTAATAGTCTTTTATAGGGATCTTATAAAATTTTCTTGTCTGAAACCTTAAAGCCTAGAACCTTAGATATTTTAATGGAGCATCAGCTAGAGGTCTTCTACTAAGTTTTTTTTTAAATATTCCCCTCAGGTCAAAATTAGCTGTACCACAGGGGCCACTTGATTTTACATGGGCTTATTTAAGGAAAACCACAAAGCCAAGGGCTAAGAATTTTTGAATGGTGCATCAGCTAGAGATCCTCTACCAGGATAGTTCAAATTAAGCCCCAATGGTAATTAATGGCCCGGCCTCGGGGTCACTTGATTGTACGCTGGATTATAAAGGGAAGACTTAAAAATTATCTTGTCTTAAACCACAAAGCCTAGAACTTAGATATTTGGCATAAAGCATCAGCTAGAAGTCCCCTACCAAGATTGTTCAATTTATGCTCCTTTGGTGAAAATTGGCTCTACACTAGGGGTTACTTTAATTCAAATAAATTTATATCGGGAGAACCTTTAAAAGCTTCTGAAGTTTGCTCAACGGCTCAACAGCAGACCCAAAGCCAATGTATTCAGGTAAGCGATCCAGGGCCATCATGACCTTCTTGTTACTCTTAAAGAGACAGGTTCTGCTGGGGTTCTGTATATTACATGTCTTCAGTTAGAGAATCATTTGGGACAAGGGTGTCAGGCATTGTAATTGAAGTAATTGGTTCTGTCTTAATAGGAACAGAAATAACAGAATAGAAAATGTAGTGAATTCAGGCGACCTAATGTGTTAACTTTGGTTTGACTGGGATGGAAATGTAACCGATATTCAGACGTCATGTTCATTAAGCAGCAAATTGTGTCTGCCTAAAAAAATAAAATCCAATGAAATGTCAACCACCAATAGAACACGCATGATACTATAGGCTTTATGCAAATTAACCTTCGCATACGAACCCTTGTATATTCTGCACAGCTGTCAAAACAACTTGTGAAAACTTTACATAATAGTTGCTTCCAATAGTGATCTTTACTTAAGTAATGAACATCCATACATTTAAATACTAAAATTAATTTTAATATAGTTTTGATTTCGTAGTGAGTCAGTTACAAATTTTACATGGATTTGGTTTAAACAGTTAATAAAGGCCTTAATTATGCGCTAGTTAATCAATGGTCAGTAGTTCTTTCCCGAAGCTATTCCATGATGTAGAAAATACAAATATTTTTTTACATATAAAACAACTACTTCAGTTGAATTAAGAAAAAAACAAACCATTGTTTTGGCACACTGGCTATCTCTTGTTTTAATAACTGCATTGTCTGATTCTTTTGACTTAGTATGCTTTAAGTATATATTGAAGATTTCAACCTTCTCTGCAACTTTTGTGAAATTGTATTATTTTATGTCTTAATTGTGAATAATTACAGTGGTATGGAATAATACAAATGATAATATGTCAGTCTTAAAAGGTTTGTTATTGTATTCAGTTTGAAGTTCTTGAATGTCTAAATATAACGTAGTATTATTGAAGAAAATATGGTGGATTTCTATTGTTCCACGATATTAAGCAGTAACATGTTATTGTAATATTTCATTCGTTTCTTATTTCTATAACATTTAAGTTTTGAGCAAAAACACTCCAAAGCTCTGAACAACAACAAAGAATGTCAATGCCTGTAGTTATGTCAGTCAGTTAAAATATGACTTCAAAAACGTACGTGTAAACAAAGTGTAAGAAAAACAGCAATTAGAAAAACATAGACATGAAAATGAGTATTATTCTTCAGTGAGAAGATGATTTAGAGTGAGGTTTCACCAGAAGACCCTACACAAAAGATTGTTGTCAACGAAGAGTTTCACCACTTACAGATGAATATCTAAACATTGTTGTAGGTAGTTTGAGGTACTTTATTTGTTTCAGTTTTAAATAGAATTCTGTCAATTCTTCCATTTAGAAAGTCTCCATATATAGTTGTTTTCGGCATTTTTTTTCTTGTTTGAAGAATCTTCCCTATATAAGCTGTGTAGTTCATCAAGTTTTATATAAGGCTCTAGTTTTACTGATACTTCCAAAACTGGTGGTATGACTATTGACAGTTGGTAACAGATCAAAGCAGACGATAAAATGTTACATGTGTCTACAATTTACATATCTTGTAAATAATTTTTCAGGGTTTTGCAGTAAACATTTCACCATTCACGTCGGTGCAGGTTTTAGGAAACTTGGTCAACAGAGCTGGCTGTACTTTAACTATAGTGAGTGTACATGTTTCATGGCTTTGAACTAAAGCTAATAAAACTGTCGGGAATTGCATTTAGGGGATGTATTTTTATGCCCCCGAATGGAGACATATAGTTATCGCACTGTCTGTCCGTCTGTCCATCCGTCCGGCCGGCCGTCCGTCCGTCCTGTAAATTCTGGTCCTCGCTTCATCTCCAAAACCGCTTGAGGGATTTCATTGAAACACCAAGTCTAGTTGTGCATATTGTCAGGAGATTCCGCATGATTTATTTCTGGCAGAGTAATGGGCACTTAGTCATTTTTTTACTCTAAAATCTTGTCCTTGCTTCCTCTCCAAAACCGCTTCAGGGCTTTCATTGAAATTTAACAGGAGTGTT
Source organism: Cyclina sinensis (assembly GCA_012932295.1). NCBI lineage: Eukaryota > Metazoa > Mollusca > Bivalvia > Venerida > Veneridae > Cyclina > Cyclina sinensis. Next base: position 58,980,344 of record JAAONU010000011.1, on the reverse strand, counting down.
TGTCACCAAACTTAGTTGTGCATATCGTCAGGAGATTCTGCTCGATTTATTTTTCGCAGAGTTATTGGCACTTTTTACTCTTACTTCTGTATCAAAATCTTGTCCACACTTCATCTCCAAAACCTGCTTGGAGAATTTCATTGAAAATTCACAGAAATGTTTGTCACCAAGCCTTAGTTGTGCATATCGTCAGGAGTTTTTGCTCAGCTTATTTTTGACAGAGTTATGGGCACTAAGTCATTTTTACTCTAACTTCTGTATATAAATCTTGTCCACGCTACATCTCCAAAACCATTGGAGGATTTCATTGAAACTACAAAGGAATGTGTGTCACCAAACCTAGCTGTGCATACCGTCAGGAGTTCTGATCGGATTTATTTTTGGCAGTGTTATGGGCCCTTAGTCATTTTTTACTCTAACTTCTCTATTAAAATCTTGTCCAAGCTACATCTCCAAAACCGCTTGGGGGATTTTATTGAAACCAGAATGTTTGTCACCAAGCCTTGTTATATATAAAACATCAGTAGGCATTGGAAATAAAACAATATTGTTCGTATTCAAGACCAAACTCACAGCTTTCTATTTCATTGAATAATTATGTCCTCAACTTTCATATAAGAATCTGAAGCAGAAAAAACATTACTTTACCATTTACCTTCAGTTCGTGCTCTATTTTTTGTCTGATCTCTTTTCCACAGGCATATTTAATTATATATTTACACCAGTTTCGTTTCAAAGCTAATTTCGGGGGCATATGTCAATTTTCAGTGACAGCTCTTGTTATCGTTAATTTTGTGTTTTATCTTTACATTCAACCATACCGATGATAATTGTTTATGGCTTTGCACCAAGTACAGACCATAATCATCCTGCACATTTTTGCATTCTGATCATGTTTGGCACTGTTCAATTCCCAGTGACTTAGTTTTCAACGAACACTTCTATAAGATATAAATAGGTCTGTCCAAACTAAATCTTTGACAAATTCAGTTTAGATCTTTCAGTAGTTAAGAGTTAACGATTATTTTCTTTTAACACTTTTATGAGATAGTCAAACTTCGTTACAGGAATCTTTAGTAGGTTTTAGAATTCTGGAGTTATACCTTTCAACAACTAGTCAACATTACTGAATTTGATTGTCTGAAGGGGAATAGTTCCGGTACAAAAACCAGCGTTTGTCTTTCAGAGGGTTGATTGTATCACTTGCAAAGCTGTGAAAATACAGTGCCATTTGAGAGGAAGAATAAATATCAGACTTTTAGCTAATAAGATAAAGATAAGAAAGACCAGAGTTATGAGATAAGAGAAGGTAAGTTGTATGCTCTCACTTTAAAAGGATATGTGTGGAAGGGTTAATGTGGAGTTAATTTTCTAGATTAATACTAGGTATGATTTCTTAATCATCATTTTATTTTAGTATTTCAAGAAAAAAAATCTATTAAAGTATGCTTACAAATAGTTTTAATTGGTACATGATACTTGTATTAACCAGAATCTGATCCTTTGTATTTTTGAAATGTTGATGAAATGGTAGAAACGTATTTTTCAATTTAAACGTTAAAATATGATCTGAGAAATCGTTTAACTGTTTAATGTTTAGCATTGTAGATATACAGAATTCGCAAGTTTTTGTTTTTCAAAGCTTTCGAGATTAAACAAAGCTCTGTGTGAATTCTCAATTTTAAATTCTCTAAAAGTCTGAGACAAGACATTAGTCAGTTTTCTTATTTCCCTGTAATATAATTTGTGGAAAACATTTTGTGTTCCCCTGTTTGTGTGTTTCCATTCACTTGTCTGTCTTGTTAATCTGAAACTTGTCATTTAAGTTCGAAATAATTTAATGCAAACACAAAAAATATGAACAGATACTGTGTCGCTCATCTCACAACATCACAGACTAGGGTCACAGCTAGTTGTTGAACTTACATATTTATTTTATATTATTCATCCAAATTAGAAAATATTAATTATGTATTATCTGTATTACCAATTTCAAATTGATCATTCGATTCTGAAATAGTGATGACCTTGAGCAGGCAAAATGTCCACGTTTAGCTTTTCCCAAGTTGTATGAAGTTATGTTCCTGTATATCCTATGACTTTGACAGTCATCATCAGATTTTGAAATAATTCCATGGAAATGATCACTATGAGCAGAGGAGTTGCACAATTTCTTTACTGAACAGCATTGATTATATGCAGTATTAGCAATTACTGTTCTTTGTGTCAAATACAGTGCCAAATAATTTAACTGAAGTGATCACTATTTGCATATAGCATCCTTTTCACTACAGCAAAGGTCAGTTAAATACTGAGTTACTAGTCATATTACAAACGTAAATATCTTAATTTTGATTTTGATTTCTGTTTCCCAGTTTCTATTATCTTCTTTTCCTACCCCTTATAATATAATTATCAGTCTGTTCAAAGATAGAATTTTATCAATAAATAGTGATAGATATGATAATATGTTTGGGGCTTTTTTTGTTGAAACATTACAACGGGTGTAATTATCATGAGTATTTGTGTGATTCTTGAGACATACACTGTCAACTATCCATTTGTGTGTATATCTCTTCGTCTTAAATATCTTATGGAATGATATTAATTCTAAAAATGATATTTTGAACATAATTACTTACCTTTTTAGAGACTGAAATCTGGTCGTTGTTAGTGAACTTTGCCATAAATGAAGTGTTTGCTAAAGTATGTTTTGTTGTTGATATTGTGATGTGTGCTGGATAATGCAATTTCTAAAAGTAATGGATCTAGGTTCTTGAAAATAGTACAATTACGGACACCAATGTGTAGAAAAAACACCATGATTTTAAATATGTACAGCATAATTCTGTGTGTCTGTCTCTATACCTGTCAGACAGACAATCTGGATCCTTCAATAACAATAATTTAACTGTTTAATGTTTAGCATTGTAGATATCCATAGCTAAACATTTTAAAGAAGTTTTTTGGTTTCAAAGCCTCCAAAATTAAACAAAGCTCTGTGTGAATTGTCAACTTTAAATACTTTAATAGTACATTTTATAAGAAACAAAACTTCTGCAAAAGCTAAGGTTGCCAAACATTTGCCTCAAACACTGTCTAATATCTTTATCTACGGATAAGCATGGAATAAAAAATCTAGATGTTACAAATGTTGCAGTCAATCTTTTACGAATTCACGTCCATCTGAATTATAAATTTGCTATTTTTTTTTGTTTCTATGTATACGATTACGTCAAGGTCAAGTTTGCCTTAACCATGGTTTGTCTCCCTTTAGCTGTAACTGGCAAAATAAAACACCTTTATTTTGATAAAAATCAAAGTATCATGAACAAGAATATATACCTAACCAGCCATACAGCATCTATAACCTCATCGAAATTTCCCACGGGATTGATTTTGCACTATTCGCACACCTGAAATCACATAGGATACCTTTAAAAGTATGATTCTGTTGATGTTTAAGAATTGATCAGATAGTCTGTCAATGTAAGCTTCCATACACCCATTGCTTTGTATCTGTTGATTGTAATGCCAGTCTTTTACGCAAACTAGACGAGCAAGTGCTTGGTGCAAACCTGTGTCATTCCTTTGGGAACAGAATACTAGGTACTTGATTTTTTACTAATTAAAAGCTTAAAATGCAGCACTACAAAGTCTATACGTGAAACAGTTAACAGTGGAATTGTGATTTGCCATATTTGCAAACATTTAATCAGGCAACTTTTAAAAAAATGTACGGTTGAAATTTTAACTAAATATTTTCAACAGGAATGGCATGGAACAATTGTACATAGTCCTGTGAGAGCCATTTATATACAGCAGAGTGAGAGAGCAGGGGAAATATATAAAGGTGTGTTAGCTCTGAATTAAATGTTTCTTTAGATAGCTGCATAAAAAAAAATTTCCATGCTTGAAAAATTATTGTTTTTCTCCAGGCTTAATTTTACAAACAATTATATTGTTTGTTATTAGCTAATCTTGGGTAAAAAAAACTAAAAATCTCTGTTGAAACTGCTGACCATATTTAAAAATTGGAACAAATGTTCTTTCGCTGACCCTATATATGAACTGTGAAATTTGTGAATACCGCCATGGCATAATGTTTATGATCTGTCTATATGGGAATTTAAATATTTTTCTCCAAAGGAGGTTCTTTTTTCATTAGCGATTTATAAAGAACAAATGTTTCACTGTTGACTATTTATATAAAATGCAAAATCTATATTGTCAAAAGTCAAGGTGCAAAGGGCGGGGGTTATTGTGCTGTAATACGGTTTTAAAAATCTTCTCTGAAAACACACACACACACACACACACACACACACACACACACACACAATTAATAACGTTTTAAAAATTCAATAACTTGCTACTGACGGTCACGGTCATTTTAAGGTCAAGGTCAAATTTAATTATTCAACATATCGATATGTCATAAGGGTTGTGAACAATTTTAGCAATATTTAATAATCTGACCTTTAGGATCAAGGACAACTAAAGGTCAATGTCAATTCCAGTTAAATCTTCTTGAAGGTATTATCCAAAGGGTAGTTTTGTCCAAGTATAAAGACAAAACATCCATTAAAAGCAAAGACATAGTCAATTTTAGCACCATAAATTTCATGCAACGGTCAGGATCATACTTGAATTGTTTAACATGTATGTTGTGTTGTAAGTGTTGTTTTTTGTCCTTGTATGAATCAAATCCATCTATAAATCACAAAGTTGTGGCAATTTAAGCAAACTTCAATAATTTGACCTTGAAGGTCAAAGTCATTTTAAGGTCAAAGTCTTATTTGAATAATTCAACATGTCGATTTTGTCCTAATTGTGGTGACCAACTATACTAATATTTTATAATTTGCACTTGAAGGTCAGGTTCAAATAAAGTTCAAGATCATACTTGAATAATTCAACATGTCGGTTTTGTGAAAAGGGTTTAAGTCAATTTTAGCAATATTCAATTATTTGACCTTGAATTTCAAGAGCAAATAAAGGTCAATATAAAGTTCAGTTTAACCTTGAAGGTATTGTCCAAAGGGTAGTTATGTCCAGTGTCCAAGTATTAAGACAATATATCCATTAATAACATCACAGCCAATTTAAGCACTTTCAATGACATTTAAAGGCCAAGGACATACTTGAATTATTCAACATATAGGTTTAGTCTCAGTGTTGTTTTGTCCCAGTATGAATCATATCCACCCATTTATAACAAAGTTATGATTTTATGCAAAATGAAAACCAATGACCCCCGAGGCAGGAATCTTAGTGGAAGTCTACTTGATGATGTTTCATGCCAAATATCTAAGCTCTAGCACTTTGAGTTTCAGAGAAGAATATTTTTGAAGGTTTTACTAAGGAAAACTCATGACCGCAATGGCGGGGTCAAATTTTACCTAAGGACCATAATTTGAACAATCTTGGTATAGGTTTATTTGACGATAGTTCATGCCAAATATCTTAGCTCTAGCCCTTGGGGTTTCAGAGAAGAATATCTTTTTTAAGTTTTTACTATATACATAAAGGAAAAACCTATGAGCCCAGAGCGGGCCCAGTTTAAACAACTTTGGTAGAGGACCTGCATATGACGTTACATACCACATATCAAAGCTCTGGGCCCTGTAGTTTCAGAAAAGAATATTTTTGAATTTTGCATTTGTGTCCCCATGATAAAGGTAGGCGTGATTGTCTCGCTGCTGTCGTAAGGTCAGCTAATCTATGTGTACAGTATACAGTTTCTTAATAATAAACAGTCAAACTGTTTGAGAACAGAATAGTCATGAAAGTATCAGTACTTTTATAGTCAATCAATCAATGTTCTTTATCTTGCAAAACTAAATATTTAAGAACACTGAGGAGTTCCAGCTTTCTGTTTTTATTTGGAAAGAGAAAATTTGTTTTTATGACAGAATTCTACAAATCAGATCATACGTTTTCAGTGATTATTATCAAAAGACATATATTTTATTTAAATGTTTTCTAATTTGGAACAAACACAATTAAAATATGTTACGCAACAAGTTCTTAACATATCTGAGGCTAGTGTGTTGTTGTTTTTACTGTTGAATATACTCCATTAGTTCTTTCATACACAGCACGTTCCAGCGGTAAATTAAGCTTCAATGTTGCTTTCACTGATATGACAATGATTCTGAAAAAGAAATAACAAAAAGGTACCAAAAGCAGTCAAAACCTATTTTTGTCTTAAATTATTAATATAAAGTTACAGAAGATTGCTCAGTACAATAGAGAGATGATACACATAGACGGAACAAAGCTAGAAGTTTCACATTGGACTTCCAATATGATCTTTTCAGCTGTTTACAAGTCCTAATAAAGCATGTAGTTTACAAAACAATGTTAATAATATTTTTATTCTGTATCTTTCTATCATATGGTCATTGGTACAAATGGACTCAAATGATTTGACAGATAAAACAGAAATAGGTACAGAATGAAATTTCAAGAAGGTTTTGTGTAGTGAAACTTTACTTAAACTATATTCAGATCAGAGGTAGATATGATAATTTCGTGATGGATTTTGACAAAACTTTTCACAAAGTCCTTAGGTAGTCCTCTTTCAAATTATTTTACCTGTAGATAAGTTACTTAATTTAAAGGAGCAAAAATTATCTCTACATTAAAATAGTCTACATTAAAATAGTAAAAATCGTCTTATCTAAATCCACCAAGACCAAGGCTGTTAAATCTGTGTAATATTGTTTATTAGACCTCTACCATGTCTCTTCAAATTATAACAAATTATGGTCATTATTGGTCCACTAAATTCTTGAAGTTTCAAGTTGTGAGAGGTCACTTGTTTAATAGTGAGTTATACAGGAAAAAACTTTGAAAATTTTCTTTTCTGACAAAAATAAGCAGCCCTAGAACCCAGATAATTATTTAGTATATTTCAAGGTGGGCCTAAAGCAAGATTTTTCAAATTTACTGGGGACACTGTAAACCTGGCCAAAACGATCATTGATTTTTACATTTATATATAAAGGAATAAATATCCTCTTCTCTGAAACTGGATTGCCTGGAATCTAAGCACATAGTGTATAGCATTGTCTTTTAGACATGCAATAAGATCGTTCAAATGATGACCCTTTGGTCAAATTGCCCCCACCCTACAGGTCACTTGACTGTACATAAGAAACAGTGTGCAAAGGAACATTTTATAAATTCTTCTCAAAAACCATAAGTCCTAAAAACGTTTTTAGCTCACCTGAGCTGGCTCAGGGTGAGCTGTTAGGATCGATGAATGTCCGTCGTCCGTCGTCTGTCGTCCGTCGTCCGTTCACATTTCGTTAACACTCTACTGGTCACATTTTTGCTCCAATTGTCACGAAACTTGGTCAGGATGTTTGTCCCAGTAATAACTCGGACGAGTTCGTATATGAGTCATCTGGGATAACAAACTAGGTCACGGAGCCCAGAAAAATCTTGTAAACACTCTAGAGGTTACATTTTCAGCCCAAATAATCTGGAAGTTTGTCAGAAAGGTTGTTTCCACGATTTCTAGCTAAAGTTTGAATATTGTTTATCTGGGGTCAAAAACTAGGTCACAGAGCCCAAATATGGAAAAACCTTGTTAACACTTTAGAGTTCACATTTTCAGTCCAAATTTCCTTGTAATATGCCAGAGAGGTTACTTAGTTGATTTCTACCCCAAGTTCGAATATGGGTTATCTGGGGTCAAAAACTTGATCACAGAGCCCAAATATGGAAAAACCTTGTTAACACTTTAAAGGTAACATTTTCAGCCCAAATCACCTTGTAATGTATTAGAAAGGTTATTTGGATGATTTCTAAGCAAGGTTCGAATATGGGTCATCTGGGGTCAAAAACTAGGTCACTGAGACCAAATATGGAAAAACATTTTTATCAATCTAGAGGTAACATTTTCAGCCCAAATATCCTGGAAATATGTCAGAAAGGTTGTTTTGGTGATTTCTAGCTCAAGTTTGAATATGGGTCATCTGGGGTCAAAAACTAGGTCACACAGCCCAAATATGGTAAAACCTTGTTAACACTCTAGAGGTAACATTTTTAGCCCAAATTATCTATAAAACTGTCAGAAAGCTTGTTAAGATGATTTCTAGCTCAAGGTTTGAATATGGGTCATGTGGGGTTAAAAACTCTGTCACACAGCCTGTATATGGAAAAACCTTGTTAACACTCTAGAGGTAACATTTTCAACCCAAATATCCTGGAAATATGCCAAATAGGTTGTTTCAATTATTTCTATGTCAAGTTCGAATATGGGTCATCTGGGGTCAAAAACTAGGTCACAGAGCCCAAATATGGAAAAACCTTGTTAACACTTTAGAGGTCACATTTTCAGTCCAAATGTCCTTGTAATATGTCAGAAAGGTTATTTGGGTGATTTCTAGCGCAAGTTCGAATATGGGTCATCTGGGGTCAAAAACTACATGTGGGTCACAGAGCCCAAATATGGAAAAACATTGTTAACACTTTAGAGGTAACATTTTCAGCCCAAATATCCTTGTAAAATATCAGAAAGGTATATAGGATGATTTCTAGCCAAGGTTCGAATATGGGTCATCTGGGGTAAAAAACTAGGTCACATAGCCCAAATATGGAAAAACCTTGTTAACACTTTAGAGGTCACATTTTCAGTCCAAATGTCCTTGTAATATGTCAGAAAGGTTATTTGGGTGATTTCTGGCGCAAGTTCGAATATGGGTCACCTGGGGTCAAAACCTACATGTAGGTCACAGAGCCCAAATTTGGAAAAAACCTTGTAAACACTTTAGAGGTAACATTTTCAGCCCAAATATCTTTGTAATACATCAGAAAGGTTATTTGGATGATTTCTAGCCAAGGTTCGAATATGGGTCATCTGGGGTCAAAAACTAGGTCACTGAGACCAAATATGGAAAAACCTTTTTATCACTCTAGAGGTAAGATTTTAGCCAAAATTTCCTGGAAATATGTCAGAAAAGTTGTTTTGGTGATTTCTAGCTCTAGTTTGAATATGAATCATGTGGGGTCAAAAACTAGGTCACACAGCCCAAATATGGTAAAACCTTGTTAACACTCTAGAGGTAACATTTTTAGCCCAAATTTCCTGAAAAACTGTCAGAAAGCTTGTTAAGTTGATTTCTAGCTCAGGTTGGAATATGGGTCATGTGGGGTCAAAAACTAGGTCACACAGCCTGTATATGGAAAAACCTTGTTAACACTCTAGAGGTAACATTTTTAGCCCAAATATCCTGGAAATATGCCAGATAGGTTGATTCGATTATTTCTAGGTCAAGTTCGAATATGGGTCATCTGGGGTCAAAAACTAGGTCACAGAGCCCAAATATGGAAAAACCTTGTTAACACTTTAGAGGTCACATTTTCAGTCCAAATGTCCTTGTAATATGTCAGAAAGGTTATTTAGGTGATTTCTAGCGCAAGTTCGAATATGGGTCATCTGGGGTCAAAAACTACATGTAGGTCACAGAGCCCAAATATGGAAAAACCTTGTTAACACTCTAGAGGTTACATTTTCAGCCCAAATATCCTTGTAATATATCAGTAGGGTTATTTGGATGATTTCTAGCCAAGGTTCGAATATGGGTCATCTGGGGTCAAAAACTAGGTCATTGAGACCAAATATGGAAAAACATTTTTATCACTCTAGAGGTAACATTTTCAGCCCAAATATCCTGGATATATGTCAGAGAGGTTGTTTTGATGATTTCTAGCTCAAGTTTGAATATGGGTCATGTGGGGTCAAAAACTAGGTCACACAGCCCAAATATGGTAAAACCTTGTTTACACTCTAGAGGTAACATTTTTAGCCCAAATTTCCTGAAAAACTGTCAGAAAGCTTGTTAAGATGATTTCTAGCTCAGGTTTAGAATATGGGTCATCTGGGGTCAAAAACTAGGTCACACAGCCTGTATATGGAAAAACCTTGTTGACAATCTAGAGGTAACATTTTCAACCCAAATATCCTGGAAATAGGTCAGATAGGTTGTTTCGATGGTTTCTAGGTCTAGTTCGAATATGGGTTATCTGGGGTCAAAAACTAGGTCACAGAGCCCAAAAATAGAAATATCTTGTTAAGGCTGTAGAGGCTACTGTTTCAGTCCAAATATCCTGGCAGTTTGTCAGCAAGGTTATTTGGTTGTTCAAAGGTTAAAGTCTACGGATGCTAAAATAGATTTATCTACTGTACCTCATAAAGCCTTCATTTATAGACCAATATCTTTGATATTCAATATATAGGTTCCTTGCATGGACCTCTACCCATGGGTAAGGTTTGAGGTCACTGAGTCAAGGTCAAGGTCACCATAGCTTATAATAGATATTTCTATTTTCTGTCATAGAGCCTTTATTTATCGATTGATATTTTACATATTTGGTTTGTAGGCACTTATATATTTTCAATTAAAAAATGAAATACTGCTTAAAGCAAACCTACAGCCAAAGTACTCAGGTGAGCGATCCAGTGCCATCATGGCTCTCTTGTTTAGTTTGTGACATGATTTTGTTGTCTTCTACATAAAATCTTTAAGATTATGGCCAAAGGGTCAATACTGCCACCGCTTCTGCAGTCACTTCTTTTATATAGGCTTATTTAGGAAAACTAAATGATGCTAAATAAATTTGAAAGGAACCTTCATGCTAACATTTTTGACCTCGACTTTTATGTTACCTTGTAAGACATGACTAATTTGATAATAATGATAATAACTTATAATGAAATATATATGGAAATGTATAGAATAAGAAAGAAGCAGAAACATTATTAAATGAGATGACGTATGAGTTATGTCAGTCATAAACCATGCCCTTCTGTGATAATATTTACTAGAGTAATCATGATTTGTTCTACTTCACATAAGGCAGTGACAGACAAATCGTACTTAAATGTAATCAAATTAGTATCACTGGTACATGTTCTTAAACGTTTATTTGGTAAAAAATTAGGGTTTTATCATTTCATTTTAATACATTTCTGATTTGTTACAAAACTGCGTAAATAATGCAGTTTTTGTTAGTTTCAACATTTCTTAAAATTTCAGTCGTACAGTTTCTGATTTAATTAAATTTTGTTTCCACAATTAAACATGTTGCACATGTTTCGTCTAGATAAGCTCATTTGACATATGATTTATGAAAAGACAAAGTCAGTATTGCAGATATACTGTTTTAGATATTTACAGATAATGTCTTTCTGATAAGATCATACTAGATTTCATGCAGCAGCTCCAGCATACAACTCGTGCATGCAAATCGGTCTGTTATGCTGTTCCCAGTTAAAACCGTCTTGCCACAATTGTTGTTAACATGGCATACTATATCTAATATCTCATCGTCACAACTTAATATCTTATTATCATGAATCACTATGCCATGGCTTTGATTAATCATTTTGTTATCACAGCTCACCATTTCGCTACCACAATATATTATAATTTACAAAAACTTCAATGAAATAAAACAACAACTGTACATGTCATTAACTGTTTGTCATGAAATCAGAGCTTGAGAGAAAAATACATTTAACATTAAGAGGGCAAATTGTTAAAAATACAAACCTCTATATTTGCCATGGTTGCAACATAGTCACATGTCATACAGCTTGCTACCAGTTTGTCTATATCGAGTTTCGCTCCCCTATCTATGAAGAAGGCCCCCTAGAAATATATATTTTAAAACTGATAGTTGTAAATCTAAGTGTTTTGTAGAGTGAGGACAATTTATGTTCTTGTTAAATTTATAATATGATACTGAACATGAGTGGTAACTTTAGTCCATATTCCACCAAATAGCACCAAACTGTCAATCTTTAACCTGTTTTGATGTTGTTGTTGTTTATTGTATTTTTTTTTGTTATGTATTCCATTGGATGATATTGAAATGTTTGCAAATTAGAAAATAGAAAAACGAACCATTCTAACACAATCATTCTCTGGCTGAATGTTCGCTTCAGCACATGTGGGACATCTATTTCCAGCCCTAAAAAATAGGAATAATATTATTATAAAATATTGTTCTTTCTAAATTCAATGAGATGTTGTTTACTACAAACAAATAATATTTTAAGAAAATGATAACACAGAAACATTTGATTTGCGATGGAACGGCAACACAGAGATTTCTTTGTAACAACATGCTGTAAATCTGCTGTTTGAAGTCCTTAATAAACATACTTTTATTAAGGTTTAAAGCTGTTGCCTGAAGAAAAAATACAAAAGACAGTTACTAATTTGTAAGAATCATGTTTTTATTGAATATGATGTAGAAATCTTACTTTGCATTAACTATGAAGCACTCCTCACAGTGAATGTGCCCAACACAAGCAGTTTGCACTGGTACTGTTGGTAGATTCCTACAGAAGCCACATAATAACTGCTCATATTTTGCAGTTGGTGTAAGAAGAATGATGTTTTGCCCAAGAATGGCTTTTCTTGAAGGACATTGCCAGACCATGCTGCAAAAGGAAATCATTTTCTTTATGACTGTCTTGTTCAATAATAAGTCTATAGCAGAAGTGACATCCTATAAGACTATTATAAGGTATTCTCAGAAAGTAGTGAACTTTTTGTAATCCGCTACCCAGTAGAATAAGGATATGTTGGTAGACCACAATTTGAAAAGGCAATTTAAATGCAGTTTGATTTATCAAAGCTGAATAAGTTCAGATATATCTTGTACTTTTCAGAACAATTATGACATCATGTTTTTACTTATAGAAATGCCGGAATGTTAGTTTTGCTGTTCACATGTGTTCAAACAACTGATAGATTTGCTGTTAATATTTTTATATTGTATTGAGATTCTACTGTCAAATAGGAAAATTAGTAGAATATTTCGGTCCAGTTTGCACTAGATATAGTATCTGTTATTTAGTTTTAAAGTGGTATATGTGAATATATTACCCAAAGATTGTATGTCAACCAAGCCACCATGCAAGGATGATGCTATAGCTAGGCCTATAATATATCCATTTATATCTTGCCAAAAACAAAATAACAATTTTGTTACTATTTCTTGTACAAAACTAAAATAGTTTCTATTCACCTTCAATTATTGTTTGTGGCCAGCATGTCAGCATGTTGTCATGTCCCTTGTCACACCTTAGGATAATATTAGGAGAGAAAGATCTGTTTTGTTGTAAGTTGTAAATGAAATAAGTTGTAATACTTGTATTTGTCAGCTGTATTCAGATCTTTCTGTGTTCCATATTTAGTAGTGGAGAACTAGACATGTATGTTATATTGCCTGCCTAGCTTGTATATTTGAATTTAGTGAACGAACCATTGAACTATCCGAATATTGAAATGTTCTAAGAAGGGCTATGGAAAATAATATTACAACCGGTATGTCTATCGTTCTTTGGCATCATTGCCGTACGTTTAAGACATTGTTGTGTCTAGCTCACCATATTTTCCTACATATCTGAGAAAACTGGTGTAGGTTTGGATGAAGGGCGTGGCCCACAACATCTAAAACCAAAATATGCAAGAATACCTTCAGCCTGTCTCCTGATCTGATTTTTCTTGCATATGTATAAGCAATTAAAACATTGTAAGATTAATAGAAAATAATGTAAAAGCAGTTTACCTTTTTTGAAGAATGTTAAAGAGAAAATAACTTGTTTGTAGTAATTCACCGTGTTCATACGTACCGGTGCAAGTAACGCTGGTGTGTGGTATATAACGCCGGTTTTTTGGTGGACTTAGGACCCACAGGTAAGAAAATTAAAACTTTTATGCGGTGGTTTGTTAAGTTTGGCAGCAAGACTACGCGCGAGATGATCTCATATATTTTACGAATTCTCGTCTTAGTCTGCTTTCTCCCAGATATTTTCCGTTTATTGTATCATTCGTGAAAAAGACGAACATTTATGAAAATGCGAAGAAACAGGGTATTTTAAAGTGTCGAAAATGCAGTGATAGCGACTCCAAGAGGAAAGTCCAGCTTACCGTAACTAGAAAATTGCAACTGGCACTAATTTCCAACCCTGTTTACTTCACTTGATATGTAAAACTATCTGGAAAAATGTTTTGAGGAGAAAAAACATGGTAACGCTTATGTAGGCTGTGCACTGCCTGACCATACCTGTAACGCTGGTGGCATGTTGGTTTACTAAAATCTCCTTTCTTTACAGCTTCCAATGGTAATGTTCATTGCAAAAATGTAAAATATTGTTAAACAGTTTAAGAAGACTACAGTCAAAACTCTCCAGGAATAATATGTTTAACTATAACTTCTTTAATTTTTTAGGGATATACTTTCAAACTCCAAACATATGTTTCTTTATCATCACCCACATCATACGTGGTAAGGTTCATGACTTTAGCACCCAAATATCTAGAATTATCTTCCCTTTCAACTTAAAGTTTTCCTTAAAAGTTGCAATAATTTGCTAGAATTTCTTTATTTCTTCAGGGATTTACTTTAAATAAAATTCAAATAAATGTTCCTTATCATCATCCACATCATACGTGCTAAGGCTCATAACTCTAGCACCCATGCTTTTAGAATTATCTCACCTTTAAACTTAGAATTGTCCTTAAAATTGTAATATTTTACTATAACTTCTTCATTTGTTGAGGGATTTTCAATGATAAAATGATAAATGTTGTATGATATTTCATATACCATGGAGAAGATTCTTGTCTATATATCTATAGATCTTGAATTGATTTTTAATAGTTAGCCTTTTCTTAACTGTGTTAACAAGCCTCTCTTTTTTGCTACCATGTCTTTTCACAAAATGCAATAAATTTCACAATTTATATCAGTTGCCACCCAAGGAAGATAAGTGCAAAATTATTTCTAAATTAAACTCGCAGTTTCTAAGAAGACGATTATTAAATTTTCCCAAATAAACGTATATGGCTAAAAAGACACTCCCCACTTCCCTAGTGGACAAGTTTATTTTAGAGGTTGGAATTATTTCACCAGCAAGAGTGGTTGAGACTAAGGGATTTGGTTAGCTACTATCATGTATCATGTGTCAGATGATAGAAAACTAGGTTTTCCTATGATTTGACATCTTGACCATTTTTTATATCCAACATGGCCCAGTTTCAAACTTGTCCAAAAATTAGTTAAGATAAAAATTCTTACCAAGATTTATTAAAAGCGGATCAAAAATGTGACTGTAAACAAGGTTTTCTAATAATTTGAGCCATTGACCTAGTTTGTCATCCCACATGACCCAGATTTTAAATTTCTTGAAGGTTTCATTGAGATGAAAATCTGTGAAAATCTGAACAAAAACATGGTTTCTACAGTGAATTATTTTATAATTATTATTATTATCTACCCAGTGACCTAGTCCTTGAAACCGCTAGATCAAGTTTTGAATCGTCGAGATTTTTTAGGTTAACAGTCTGGCCAATTTTCATCTAGATCCAAAACAATGTGAACACTATAGTGTCAACGAGCAAAACGGGGGAGAGACAGACGGACACCGGAAAAAAGTTGATCACTACATCTCACTGTCAAAGCATGACAAAGAGCCACAAGTCAGTGTCATGATCGAATGTCAACCTACTGATCAGGAAGTTTGATTTGCGTTGAGGATCAAAATGCTTGATTTCAAATACTAACAAAGTTTGTCAACTGAATGATATAAAAACGTCGAGAGACAGAAGTAAAAGGTGTATTGCTTTACTTAAGTAGCAAAAGCCATATACAAAATTTAAAATGTAACTTTTTTTTCCAAAATATCGGAAAATTGTCTACAAGACAGTCAGTTAAAGACCTTCATATATTAATCATAGATTAATAATTTTTGGCCAGATCAGGACCATTTTGGGAAATTCCGCCTTATCCCGAGATTTAAAAAATCATGAACTTGTTTTTTTAGATCGACAAACAATAAACCTGTGTTAACTCAAAGCAAGAAGAAATTAGTTTTAGTACACACTTGTCCAAGTAATGTCGCGTTTGAAAGTCTAAAGGTTCAGACACCTGAAGATAACTCCAAAGCGATAAAAAAAATTGTGGAATGTAAAACACAACCAAGCGACAACCAAATCCTGATATGTATCGCACTAGGAAAGACATGATCTTGCAAAAATGATACCAATCAAATACTACTATCAATTTGTAACTGCAGAGATATTGGAGATATTGGAGAAAGCAGACACAGACAAGAATTAAATAGCAAACTCTAAACAGCTCCATTCTGCATCAGAAAAGACTGCTATCCCACTCAGTGTGTAAAACAATTTTCGTTTAAACAATAGCTGACAGACAGGTGCATAATTTGTTCATTTAATATCGAAAGCTGTAAAGAGACGCCATTTAAGTAAACCACCATACCACCAGTGTTACAGGTATGGTCAGGCTGTGTACCGCCTACACAAGCGTTACCATGTTTTTTTTCTCCTGAAAACATCTTTCCTCATAGTTTTACATGTCAAATGAAGTAAACAGGGTTGGAAATTAGTGTCAGTTGGAATTTTCTAGTTAAGGTAAGTTGGACTTTCCTCGTTGACTCGCTATCACTGCATTTTCGACACTTTTCAGTACCCTGTTTCTTCGTATTCTCATAAATGTTTGTCTTTTTCACGAATCATACAGAAAACGGAAAAAATCTGGGAGAAAGCAGACTAAGACGATGATCCGTAAATAATATGAAATAATCTTTCGCGTAGTCTTAATGCCAAACTTAACAAACCACCGCATAAAAATTTTAATTTTCATACCCTTGGGTCCTAATTCCACCACAAAACCGGCGATATATACCGCACACCAGCGTTACTTGCACCAACTCCACCGGTAACGTATGGACACGGTGTAATTGGGTTAAACAATAACACCCCATACAATATTATTGAAAACTTTAATATTTGTCTTTTTTTATTAGACTATTAATTTTAGTAAAATGCCATCTTTGAAGAAAAAACAAAAGTAAATATATGCTTAAAATTTTCATGATTTTCAGTGTGAAACTCTTTCACTGTTTATTTTTAACACAAACTGGGTTTCCAAAATTTATTTTATATAGTATATCATTGTTTGCCTAAATTAATGCAACATCTTCAGTTAAAGAACAGGATCTTTTTTGTTGTTGTTATTTCTCTTTTCAGATGTTAATGGACTTCTTAAAAAATAATGCATTGTTTAGCAGGCAGAATTTTTACATCAAGTGAATTTGACAGATGACAATTTGAAAATTTATTTTTTTTTCTTATTCTTTTGTTCTATTTAATGCTTCAGAAAAGATCTGAGAAAATGTGTTTTACAAGATAAGAGCTTGGTCAAGAAGTTGTGCACCTGTAAGAAATGTCCTGGCACCTTCCTTCTATAAGCTCTTTATGAATCACAATCATGTGAAAATGTTTTATGTAAACGCGACTTTTAGCTGTTGTTTCATTTGTGTGAAAGCATTTGCCATTGATCACTCACTCTTGTTTTTTTTAAGCATTTCCTCTACCTGATAAACAAATTATTAATTTTTAATACTTTTTTTTTTATTTTTTATGGGAAACTGTATCTTACAGGCAGGTATGTATATACTGAGCTCCAAATGCATTGCAACAGGAAATGATATTCCAGAGTAGTAATGGAACAAAGTGTACGTTGCTTTGAATTTTAAGTTACTTTTCTACTACAACGAGAAAAGGAATGAATAGTCTAGTTTTTTGTGTAATATGTAAACATAATAATATTTCTGAATATATTTTGATAGTAAAATGTTGAATTCAAGTAACACTCTGTAATAAGTAACCTGTTTAGTGATTCAATTTCAAATTACCAAGTTCTTTTCACCTATTTGCACATTTTATTTACTTTAATCTCTGTTTAGCCATTTCTCACCTTCTTTTTTTCCATTCTTATTTCTTTTTTTTTTTTTTTCATTAATTTGTTTTAGCAAAATAACTCTTTAATTACACACCGCAAGTCTTTATGCCCCTTTTGCTATCATACATGTATAGTCTTTTGTTGCACGTCTTGTGTAGAGACTGTTTATACAGACAGTCGGCCAAGATCGTGATAATGTAACAAGTCTGAGTAGTAAGAAGAAATGAATATATTGCAAGCTTACCAATTTGCTTGTTAATCAAGGAGCTACATTGCTTCTTAGAATATTTGTTTTAAGGCAGTCCTAACGACTGGCTTGAATTGACTTAAAGTTATCGCAGGCTTGATTTTTCTTGATTTTGGGTCATAGAGATGTTGCGTTATGTTCATGCAGTATTTATTAGCAGTGCACCTCTAATCTGTTGCCTTATATCATCAAGATAATGTTGCTGAATTGTATTATACATCCATCAGTCTGTTTTCATATTGAACTTTTTTTGTGTGTGCTATTTCTCGGCAACCTCAGTGATGGTCTTATGTATTTGGAACACAATTACCGTAGTATTGTTTGAGTCCAGGCTAATTCTTAGTTATCAGATGATAAAATAGAATGTTTCTTGGTAGAAAGCTTCAGTACCAAGGGGAGACATTTATGTTACTGAAGCATATTCCGTTTCAACTGATTTTCTTAGTCATGGAGTGTTTGTACTATCCAGTTGCAACAATGTTAGCATGTGAACAGTTTAAAGGTTACGGTTTTGACCCAGTAATATTTGCTCAGAATATTTGCTTGACAATCTATAGAATGAGTCTGAAACTAGGTCGTATGAGTGTACAAGTCCCAGTGAAGAAATCCAGAACTCTTAAATTTTCATGTTCCATGTGCAGCAAAGGCGTTATTGCTACAAGCAAGTCTGTGTTTTGCTCTGTGTGCAATGTAAAAACTCAAATAAAATGTGTTGACTGTGATATTTCTTATATAGACTGTTAAATTTTATCACAAAATTTTAAACATCTTTCATATTTTTGCAGATTATGTTTGTTAAATGAACTGCCTGTAAGCTCACCACTCAACAATTTTTCCAGATTACCATGATGAATCAGCCCCATTAGACAGCAGCTCAAATTCAAAATTAACAACAACAACAACAGTACCATCAGATGACCACTTCCAGTGCTTCAAAAAAGGATTTAATTTCATACAGTTAAATGTAAGATCTATATTGCTTAAAATTTCTGAACTGAAAATTATTGCATTAAAAACTAAAGCAGCTGTTACTGAAATACCTGAAATTTGGTTGGACAAGTATGTTACTGACTCAGCAATACATATTGATAATTATACAATTAATTAAGTGATGTGATAGAGACAGGCATGGAGGAGGAGTGTGTTGCTATGTGAGAAATGATATTTCTTTTACTGCTAGGCCTGATTTAAATGTTTTAATGATGAATTTATTTTTATTGAAATTCTTTTACCAAAGACCAAACCAATTACTGTTGGTACTATATATAGACCTCCAAAACAGACAAATGTTATTGAACATTTTGAAACTGTTTTATCTAGACTTAGATCCGATAGTGAAAGTTACATTGTTGGAGATGTTAACATTTGTTTTAACCAAAAGTCAATTTCATTTTTCAAATCTTACTCCAGCCTTTTGAAAATTTTTGATCTGCAACAGATTATTACTGACACAACTAAGATTTCTAAATCAAGTTGCAGCATAATTGATCATATTATTACAAATTCAAAAGATAGAATGATTCAATATGGTGTTATTTCTGTTGGTCTTAGTGACCACTTTGTGACTTTTTGTACTAGGAACATCAAGAGAAAAACTTTTTCAAAACATTATTTTTCTAAAGATAGATATGTAAAGAAATAGAGTAAAGAATTGTTAATTGAAAAATTAGGTCAGGCAGACTGGAGTAAATGTTTTTATTCTGATAATGTAAACAACTCATGGTTAGCATTTAAAGATATTTTTATGTCAGTATTGAATGCCATTGCTCCTGTTAAGGAAATCAGATTAAAGCAGAGAACTGAGCCTTGGATGTCATCTGAGATTTTAGATTATATCAAAACTAGAGGTTCTTTTTTGTACAAATTTAGAACATATGGTTGTCATGAAGATTTTTCCTATTATTGTAGATATAGAAACATTGTCCAAAGAGAAGTAAAACATGCTAAGCCTACTTATTTTTCTGATCAAATTACTGAAAATAGAAATAATCCAGAAAGTCTGTGGCAACATTTAAAACAGTAAGGGTAAAAATCCAAAACTGTAGGAAATAAAAAATATTGTTTTAAAGATTGAAGGTGAAAATTGTCATAGTTCTCAGAAAATTGCAAATCACTTTAATGATTTTTTACCTCTAAATTTGTTCATAAATTACCTTGTGCTAGCAAATTGTTTTACCTTGACTCACAGGCTTTGTTAGATTTTTATAATGGTAGAAATGTTAAGAAACATAAATTCTACTTGAAACATGTGTCTGAGGCATTTGTATACAAAGAACTTAAGAAATTAAATTCAGCAAATAGTACTGGTTTAGACGAATTCCCTGCCAGGTTTTTAAAAGATGCAGCTTCATGTTTGAAAGAACCAATTACTTTTATTGTAAATATGTCAATTTCAGAAAATTTTGTACCTGATGATATGAAAATAGCTAGGGTGAAACCATTGTATAAGAAACATAGGAATCTTAAAGTAGGAAATTATAGACCTGTTAGTATTTTAAGTATTGTGTCTAAAATTCCATTTATACATGTCTTTATCCACCTTATGGATCATATCAGAAATGATACTTCTAAGGGTTTATACACAGGCATGGTAATGTTTGACCTAAAGAAAGCGATTGATACTGCCAACCATGATATTTTATGTAGAAAACTGAAATTAATGGGTATTTCAAATACTGACTGGTTTATGTTTTATCTAAAAGTTAGAAAATAAACTGTTAGTGATGATAATCTTTATCAGAATATAAGCATGTTACATGCTGGGTTCCCCAGGACAGCATCCTAGGTCCTCTTCTATTTTTGTGTTATATAAATGACATGATTATTAGTATTGATCCTGAATGTAAACTTATCATGTATGCTGACGACAGCGCAATTCTTTTTGCTTACAAAAAACAAAGTGTTATATCTCAAAAACTCGGACATATACTGGAGTCCTGTTCATGTTGGCTTGTGAATATCAAATTGTCATTACATCTTGGAAAGATTTGGTTCAAAACAAAAGCTTAAACAAGTTAAAGATTTTAAAAAAGATTGTAATGGACATATCATTGAGTCCACACAGTCTGTTAATTATCTAGGTCTAAATATTGATAATTCTTTTTCATGTGATACTATTGTTAATAATATTCTTTGCAAGGTAAATTCACGTCTTAAATTTATGCATAGACAAGCAGGGTTTTTAGATAACAAAGCCAGAAAATATTTATGTTAAGCACTTATACAGTACAGTGCCCCACCTAGATTACTGTTCTTCTTGGTACGCGAGTCTGAGCAAATGTTTAAAAAACAAGCTTCAAATTTGTCAAATAAAATCGTTAGATTTATACTTGGCATGGGGCCCAGAGAAATTATCAGTACTGAAAGGCTTGCTGATATGTCTTTGTTAAATGTAGAAAATCGAAATAAGCAATTACGTCTGAACCATGTATTTAAAATTGTCAATACCCAATGCCCCTCATATATGAAACAGAATTTTTTACCTGTTAAAGATATACATAGATGTTCCACTCTGGCGAATCAGTACAATTTTAGAGCCCCAAAATCTTATGGAAAAGATAATGTAACTTTCTTTTATTGTGCAATTAATGACTGGAATTCCTTGCCTGCAGACATTAAAAAACTTCCCTAGATTGGACATTTCAAAAGTACTATAAAGGTATACTTACTTGAAAAAGCTAGGAACTCGTAGTTAACTGCACTTGTTTGACTAGATATCATTCTCCGTGTTTTAAGCTTAATCGTTGAAAATACAAAATGTATTTTAAATTTAATAGTATATATATTAAGTATACTTTATGACAACTTCCAATTTCCAAAATCTTTCATTGTTTTTATTTTTATATATTTTCATTGTATTTATGTTTGTTTAATTGTATTGTATATTATAGTATGTGTATGTCCAAGAACCCCATTGGAAATTAGCCTTCGGGCATTCATGGGCAATCCGAGGTTATTTCACTCTACAGTATACATGCTTTTGCTTACATAATTACATATTAAATACTTCTTATCTAGTCAAACGCAAATTAAGTATACAAGTTAGCCTTGTTTTAGCTCTAAAATTGGTGTATTTCAAGTAAGCTTTACTGTGATACAGCTATTTATGACAAACTACCAAAGTACTTTTAACAATGTATTTGTCTACTTTTTGCACCGATGTTGTGTAAGTGTATTTATTGTGTACATGTATATGTGTGTTTTAACCTAAATAAATATTAATCAATCAATGAAAACGAGGAAACTAGCTCAAAAGAAAGGCAAACCTTGTGGTGACTCTTGAAGTTATCATGTTTGCCCAAACCACTTTGTGTTAACTTAATGCTTAGTCAAGCTCACAGGATCTTGCACTTTAACAATACTTCTTGAAACCCTCAAACTTTGATTAGCATGATTAGCGTATCATTTTTATGCCCCCTATCGAAGATGAGGGGGCATATAGTTTTGCAAATGTCGGTCGGTCGGTCTGTCGGTCGGTCCGTCGGTAGACACTTGGTTTCCGATCAATTACTAGAGAACGCTTTGACCTAGGTTCACCAAACTTAGTGTACTGGTTGGTCATCACCAGTAGATGACCCCTATTGATTTTGAGGTCATTAGATCAAAGGTCAAGCTCACAGGGACCTTCATCCTGAAAACGGTTTCCGATCAATAACTAGAGAACACTTTGACCTAGGTTCACCAAACTTGGTATGCTGGTTGGTCATCACCAGTATATGATCATTATTGATTTTGAGGTCATTAGGTCAAAGGTCAAGCTCACAGGGACCTTCATCCTAAAAACGGTTTCCGATCAATAACTAGAGAACGCTTTGACCTATGTTCACCAAACTTGGCATGCTGGTTGGACATCACCAGTAGATGACCATATTGACTTTGAGGTCATTAGGTCAAAGGTCAAGCTCACAGAGACTTTCATCCTAAAAACGGTTTCTGATCAATAACTAGAGAACGCTTTGACCTAGGTTCACAAAACTTGGAATGCTGGTTGGTCATCACCAGTAGATGACCCCTATTGATTTTTAGGTCAAAGGTCAAACTCACAGGGACCTTCATCCTAAAAATGGATTTTGAGAACAGTTTTCATCTGAACCCAAGACTCTTGAATGGTTTTAGGATGGTTTAACATAAAGAAGATAAATCGAATGTTTTTGTTTTGTTGTCGTTGGTGGTGTTTGTTTGTTTTTCTTTCTTTCTTTCTTTCTTTCTTTTGGCACAAGAGGTCAGCATTTCAGAAAGTAACTCTATAACAAATGAATAGAGGACATTCAGACTTTATAGGATTGTTCAGCATGATGCAAATGAAAAGTTTTTATTTTAAGTGAACATGGTCAGAGGTGACACACACAGGTTCTTCCCATTGAACACAAATTCTAGAGAAGTACAAAACAACACTTGAGCACATGAACTTCAAACTTTAAAGGATATTTCAGTATGATAAGTGGGAGACACTTTTTTGTTGTTGTTGATGTTGTTTTTTTTTTAATTATTTTTGGCCACTGGGTCAAAAGTTTTGTGCTTTCAGTATATACTTCAAAATAAGAAAAATTAAACAACAACTTAACAGAGAATCCTAAACATTTAAAGGATTTTATACCCCCAGTTATAGGGGCTATATTGGATTCACGTGCGTTGATCGGTCGTGGGCGCCCGTAGACAAACTTTGTCCGAACTATTTCTCAGCAATTATTTCTCAGATTTTAATTTAGTACTTAGCCTTCTTGTGCATACCATTGTCACGTCTTACTCCGATGCTTTTTTTCACTGAGTTATGTAGCTTTTATATTTTTTATTCATCATTTTTTCAGGACTATTTTTCATCAACTACTATTCAGATTTAAGTAATATTTTGCAAGAATCGTAAGTACTAAGGGTAGTTGTGCATGTTGCGTTCCTATGCCATGAATTTTCAAGTTATTGGTCTTTAAGTTCTTAATACTTAAAATTGTTCATGCTTTTTCTCAGCAACACTTTGTCAGATTTTAGTAATTCTTTGCAAGTATCATAAGAGCCAAGTGTAGTTGTGCATGTTGTTGTCGCATTCTATTGCCACGATTTATCACTGAGCTATGGGCCTTTGATTCTGTTAAATACATAGATTTGTCCTTGCTATTCAGCAAATATTTACCATTGATTTGCAAACGGATTCTGAAGAATAACTTAAGAAAAAAAGAACAGAGCACCCTTAAAATTTATATGATGATTTGTCATGATGAGTATATACCGTTCAAATGAACTCTCTTTTTTCACACGCTTTTTTGGTTGGTGTGTGTATCTGAGATTTAGTGTGTATGAACACACTGGTTAGGGTATTGGTTTAAGCAAATATTGCGTATCTTGTGATAAAGTATTCGCGTGTTTTGTTAAATTTCCATACTACTTAGATTTAGTATGTATATCTAAAAGAATGTGCACCAACAGAACTCGAATTTCACTGGACAAACGCGAATGAGTGTATGTATTATATAGAAACCTTTCAGTTTATCGTAGTAGATCATGCCCCATATATACTGCAGAGAACACCAAACAGTAAAATCAGGCTTAAACGACTATGTCTAATCTTTTGCAATGGTTTCGAACACCGATTGAAGTTGAATATATTACTTCACCACACACGTCACTTGCGATGCCTTGCGTTTATATTTAGAAATGCAGTTTACCTGCTCGTAAAGCCATATCAAATAATTAAGTTACACAAAAGATCAATATTCAGAAATGATATTTACCATAAACTGACTTAAATATTTATTTATATGTGTAAAATGGGACACATACATTAGAAAGTGCGAGTGAGCGTCCGCCTCTTATATGCGGCTCGTTTGATATATTTCTTATTTAGATCTGATTTCTGACTAGTCTGAATAACGCTGAAAGGCATTTTCTAAAACTCGCTGAATTAATTCATATTGTTGAACAATAAAGTATTTAACAATAAGGGTTTGAAAGTCACGTAACTTTTTGTAACAGTGAAAAAAAATGCAGTGAATATTCCGCTTGTACACAACATGCCGAAGAAAAGAAGTGTTCGCAAGTATGTATCCTGTTCTTCACGATGTTTTACATTTTTTATGCAGGGCTATGCTCCTCGGAGTAACACCCTTGATAATGGCGAGATTTTTTTATTTTTATGCGACCGTCCTTCCTGTTCAATATCGTTGAAATAATTATAGATTATTAGGAGACTGTGAATTTTGTCGGGAAGAAAATGAAAACTTTGTTGATGTAATGTTGTTGATAAAAGTTTGATTTATTCGTTGTTGTTATTTAAAAAACATATTTTGTTCAGTCACGAGGCTTCTAGAGGCCCTTTAATTGTAATTACTAGTACCCCTAAGGCCTTTAGGATCTTGGGCTTTCGAAAGGTATTGAAATTGTACCAAAGGGAGAGCATATAGCCGCCGCCTTGTCAGTCCTTTCATCTTTCCGTCCGTCCGTCTGTCACTTACATGTCTGGAGAATGACTTGAAAAGTATTGAAGGAATTTGATTGAAGTTATACATAAATAGAAACCAGTGACAGGAAGTGCAGTGTCCAAGAATCATAACTCTTCCTTGCATAATTTTTTAATGATCTCCCTAAGTTAATAATGCTTGTCAGGAAAATAACTCCTAAACTGTCCATGATGTCTCATTGAAACTCCACACAATTATAGAGACTAGTCAGGGAAAGTTCAGTGTAAGGATATTTTTGGAAGGATATAGGTCAGTTTTAATAAGGTTAATTAATTATGCCTTTAACAACGAAGAGTTATTAGGAATTATAACTTGTAATCCAAAAGGAAGCAAGGACAAAACAAAACTGGAAGACAACCACTTTGTAAAATGTGTCTTATAAAATTGCATCACTAAGTATTGCTAACCGTCTGAAAAAGTTCTACATATTAAGTGAAGATAAAACGGTATTCTTATCTGTGACATTATGCACTATAATGAGGAAAACCAAATACCAGGAATATTATTATTGATTGACTTTTCAACAGCCTTTGACTCCATATCCTGGAAATTAAAAAAGAATATCCTTTGTCCATCGCCATTAAGATATACATAATTCATTTATATTTTATATCTGTTAAGGCCTTTTAAACGAAATGACTTTTCAATATCTAACTAAGAAGAAAGTTAATCCATTACATATTCTGTTAGTAAAAGTGATAAATAGACAGCTTAAAGGTTGCAGAAATATTTACGCCTATATCTTACAATCTAACAATGTCCCAAAATAAAAAAAAGAACAAATGGACTTATGAGCTCCATTGACAGTTTTGACTGGAAATATATTTTCAAGCTTCTTTTCCTTGTAACTAAGGACTCATCTTTACACTGGTTTCAATTTAAGATCAGTTATAGAGTTCTTGCAACAAATGGTTATTATATTAAATAAAAATAAAACATCATGACATTTGCTCTTTCTGTGGGAATGAATCTGAAACATTAAAATATCTTTTCTGGGACTGCCAGCTAACTAATGTTGTTTTTCTGGAGGAAGTAAAAAGATGGATAAATCTGAAATGTCCTAACGATGTTCCAATGATGTCCCGATGACATCTACAGTAATAAAATCTACAAACAATGAACATTAAACCATATATTTAAGGTAAATATATCATTTACCGCTGTAAATTACAAAACTTAGTCCCAAGTATCCAATTGTTCAAAAATCAAGTGATAATGTTTTTGAAGACAGAGTTGTACTGGTACTGCAATGAAGGATAATGATGTTTCCAAGTTTGACACAAAAAATGGTGAATATATATCACTGCTGCCAAATAATGAATGAATAATATGAGCAAGGTTTGATAAAAAATCTTTGATGCCTTGGTCTGCCCAGTACTGCTCCTAATGTTCTAGGTTCTTTTTTTTTGGGGGGGTTGTCTTTTTTTATGATTATTATTATTATTATTATTATTATTATTATTATTCAGTTTCAGTATTTATAAATAAGTATTTCCTGAACTGTTTAAAATCTTATAAGTATTTTTTTAATGCGTAAGATTGCATTGTACCATGGTTTTGTCTCAGTTTCTTTTTTCACGTTTTGAAAATAATGTAAGAGGTGTAACAAGAATAGAAATAACCAAAAATACATTGCGAGTTAGTTCCCCTTATACAGTGATGATTTTAAACAAAAATACACATCTGATTTTCTTGAAATTGTTATACTTCTGTAAATTGATTTTTTTCCTTTTGAAATCATTATCTCAGTAACATTATTGAATGTATATAATATGCTAAAATAGTGAAATAAATGTGGTAACCTTTTGGGACCTCAAGAAAAGGTATCTTTCACAACAGTATAAAAACAAATCGGCAACTAGCGGTGCACAATTAGTTCCTGTGGAGATGCCCATTACTATGGAGATGACCATCTAGTAAGAAAGAGAGCGACTCGATCAAGGCTTGACAAGTCCATAATATATAATCATCTGTAAAAAAATGTATGTTCATGACAAGCGATATAGGTTGGTTTTTTTTGTTTTTTTTTTTTGGGGGGGGAGGTTTGTTTTTTTTTTGTTTTTTGTTTGTTTTTGTTTTTTTTCTATTTTTTTTTGTTTTTTTTTTGGGGGGGGGGTTGTTTTAGTTTTTTTTTGTTTTTTTTTTTTTTTTTGTTTTTTTTTTTTTTTTTGTTTTTTTTTTTTGTTTTTTTTTTTTGTTTTTGTTTTTTTTGGTTTTTTTTGCTTTTTTTTCTTTGTTTTTTGGGTTTTTTTTTTTGTTTTTTGTTTTTTTCTCTTTTTTGTTGTTTTTTTTTTTTTGTTTTTTTAAATAAGACTTGTGAACTTGTCTCTATAAAAGGACTCTATTGCTGTCTTTCAAGGGACAATGGAATTCAGGCAAAATGCATCCATTCCAGTGATAATCATGTTATAAGAAGCCTTTCTCAGTATTAGTTGATGCGCATATTACTGGCATTATCATGGTAGATTGTTTCGCTCTATGATCTTTTATTCTGCTACTAAGAGTGTACCCAGCGACTACAGTCTAGATACAATGATTTCTTTTAACCAATACAAATATACAAATACAAATACAAATACATTTGTATAGCGCAAAAATTATTTATCAATATTCTATTGCGCTTTACAGAGTTCATAAGCTATTTACACAGTCACACATAAAGCAGTCAAGCTACAATGTATTTAGCTGTAGAACAGTTTAAATAAATAAATAATACCAAAAATAAAAGATGGCATTTTACAAGCATGAACCATTTTACAAGTTATGTGAAAAAAAACAGTAAAAGTAATTGTCATCCCGATATAGAATTATTAAATCATTTAATAATCTGAATTTTAATAAAAATTCATACCATTTTCTGACCACTTTTCTTTCCTCTCATCCTGTCACTTTTTCTTTCTTTCGAGCACTGAAGTAATCCGCGTTACTGAATACAATGTCTATAATGATATTTTTAATTTTTTGATAGACCTGATCCCTCCGCCTATTTTGCCGTGACGTAATCTCCTAAACCTTAAGCATTTCATTATATTGAACGTTTTAAAATTAACTGATTAATGCCAAATGAAGTGTGTCTCTTCGACAGAGAATTCAAGCTATAGGTATGAAACGTAGTCTACAACTCTTAGAGTTTGTATCTAATGCTTTATGAATATCGTAAACGTCTCCCCGTATTATGAAAATAAATGCAATGTATTTTTGAACGACAGTCATGAAAAATAATACTGTATTAACTTGAATTTTTTTACCAGAAAACAATTTTGCAACAAAATATTCAGTATTTCGTATTTAGGCCTACATTTGTATCAGTATTTTATATTGCTTCCCGCGTTACACTTAAACATCAGCATTCATTCCACTAAGTTCACGTGGAAAATTCAAATTATATCAGTTAGGTTGATTATACAAAAAATACAAACAGAGATACAAGGGAATGTATGTTGATGGTTAAATAAATACAAAATTAATTGAACAGGTTTTTTAATGTTTCATGCGTTTATGCCGTATTTACTCTATCTATACTTCAAAACGAAATCACCTTCCAAAATGATCTCAGAAAAACATGGTAAACATTTGTATAATATTAAATAATTATGATTTATAATCATTATATTATCATATGACCATTTTAATGATTCGAAGAAATGAATATGTTTATCAGCTATTTTAGTTTAACAACGAATTCACGGGTCCAAATCCGAAACAAGAAGACAAGTAACTTGTTAAAATACTGCTATATAATTCGTTGACACCTGCTCAATTATGAACAGCAATTTAGAGAATGTGACAATTAACATAAGCAACTTTCTGTTCGACTCTGGAGTGCGGTATAAATGCACGCGGTAGATATAGTAGTGCACCACGTTTATTTGATTAAAATCAAGTCAACATCTCTTTATTAAAATTATGAATATACAACTTATCTTCTTTTACAATAATGTTTCTCTAGCTTGCAACACAGGTAAATAAGTATCTTTTGTACATCCGTTATTCGAAACAGAATAACGCCATCAAATACAAGAGTTTTCAAGAGTTTTTTTCTTTTTATATATACAATAGGCTAATATGCCCCTGAGTACACATTGTCAAAACAAATGCATACATATACATGATAACTAATTATCTAATAATTAATAACAAAACAATATAGGTTTATAATAATGCACTATGTAAGTAAATAAGTATAACTGGTCTGCTCAGTGTCAGATACATATAGATATATGGTGAAAGTGCAACAAATATATACTGCATATCCTACCAGTCATTCATTAGCAGCGATAACAGAATAAATATATGGAATTACAGGGCCGGATCTAGAAATTTCTGACTGGGGGGGCTTGGGGGAAGGAAAGGAAGGGGGTCACCCCCTTCCGTAGGGGGGTTTGGGGGCCTCCCCCAAGAAAATTTTCTATAAAAGTGGAGTAAATGGCTCATATTGGTGCATTTTAGGCATAAAAATATAATGAAATTTGTGTGAGAATTTAAAAGAAATATACTGGTATTCTGTGAAATGTTCAACTAAAGCAAAAAAACATATGACAAGTTTTAACTTTTTTCATTTTAAATTTAAAAAATCCTCTGAAACAAATAATTTATCAATAAATTAATTGGCCTAACAAATAAAAACGTCATCAAAATATCCAATCTCCTCGCAGTGATCTCCCCTTCATTCTTTGGAAAGATCTCTGTAGTCACGGGTTAACCTTAGCTGGATTTCAGCTATATATACATGTATGAACTTTTATTAAGAATTAATTTTTTTCTCTGTTTAGATTAGTTAAAATTGGAGATGCATCGATTAAACATGCCTAAACATGTAATGAATTTTAAAAAAATGTAACTTGAAAAAAAGTTTAAATTTTTTTTTATTTACTTTCGACCATCATCACGTGACATGACTGTCGGCAGTGATTACTGTGCTGAAAGTATGGAAGAGAAGTAACCGCTGTAAGGAGTTTTGCACCATTCCAAAAACCTCGGGCGACTTCAATAAGTCTTTAAACGAAGTTGTCGGAAAAGGCCGGGTTGTTACAATTTGAGTTTGAACAATAGGCAACTGATCATGGTCAGCAGACGCTCATTTAACAACTTTATCAAATACGTCAAGGTTACTAGACGCTTGAAAACTATACATCATGATCAGTCTGGAGAACTCTCGAATAATCCGTGCCACCGAATATACGGTACATTGTGTAATATACACGGCTATAAAGTTGCGAACTCGTTATCAGTTGTTACACAATATTGCATGACCATTGCAAATTGAAAGGTTGACTGTGTTTCTGTTACGAGGTGAAAAGAGCTGAAAAAATGTTTTTGAGTCTTTAAAAATGACCCCTTTTATTTTTTTTACAAACGGGCCAGCTGGGGGGGCTTGGGCCCCTTAAGCCCCCCCGGTAAATCCGGGCCTGGAATTAACAAAGAAAAAATTTGGAATAAATAGGTTGAAATAATTGATATCTCTAATAAAGATCAGGGTCTATGTTATTGTATATTGTAAATACAATATTTCGTAGACAATAAACGCAACATTTTAGACTACTCTTTCGGTGTGTCAAATTGTGTGACTGATCACTAACAATAATTAGGAACAAGGGCACTCTATTTGACAATTGTATTCAATGTGCGTTTTTTTCAGGCGGTAATGATTGTGCCTTTATTGCTTTAGCAAAGGAAAGATCAGGTTATTTTTGTCTCTTGTTATAGTTCTTTATTTAAAGATTTTTGAAAGCACAGGATAGGGACCATACATTTTTTCACGTAATTGATTCAAGTTTAAAGCTTATTTCAAAATTTTCTAAATATGTATTGGATATATAAACGTGAGAAATAAATTTCTATATAAACATTTACACATGATCAGAGAAGACAACATTCATTCCAAAATTCCAAAAACATAAAGTATACATCTCTTTAACCTATTGTTTTAAAGATCAAAATTCATAATGGTGTTTTTACACGTTCCTTCTGACTAGGATGTATAGGAAGTGAGCAGTAGCAGTACGCAGCAGTAGAAAAATGTGAAGCAGTAGCAGTAGCAGTAACAGCAGTAGCAGTAGGCAAAACATGAAGTTGGCAGTAGCAGTAACAGCAGTAGCAGTAGGCAAAACGTGAAGTTGGCAGTAGCAGTAACAGCAGTAGCAGTAAAGAAAGCGCGAAGCTTGCAGTAGCAGTAACAGCAGTAGCAGTAGGCATAACGTGAAGTTGGCAGTAACAGTAACAGCAGTAAGCAGTAAGCAAAACGTGAAGTTGGCAGTAACAGCAGTAGCAGTAAAGAAAACATGAAGCTGGCAGAAAACAATTATAGTGTAGATTTATATATTTTAACAAAGTTGTCAACTTTCATTTATTAGTAAACACCATTAACAATGTTAATGAGTCGGACTGAGCACTAGACTGACAAACAGAAACAAGAGGACCAGATGGTCCTTGTTCGCTCATTTGAAAAGAAACTACCAAACAACTGTTCGAGTGGGGGACGGGGGTGGTGGTGGCATCTAAGAGATGTGTCAAATGTCAGACAGTTCAAAAACCATAGTAGATATCAAAAAATATTTTTTAAACAAGAAAGAAGGTCAATAGTTCAAGGTAAACTAAATGCAATTTTGAAGTCGGTATGCAAACATACAAATAGTTAAAATTTCATAAACACATATCTTCGAAAACAAGGAAGTAGGTCAGCTAAGGTCAAAGTTGAAGACAGCATGCAAATTTACACAAACATTTAAATTTCTTTGATGAAGCTTCAAAAAGCAAATTATGTCAGTAGGTCACATAAAGGCCAATGACAAAGATAGATGAAGGTTAACTACCTTCCTACCCAATCCAATTATATTTTTATCGGAGTAGGGTATCCATGAGAGGTAGGTGGGGGCTGGGTACCCTGGTGAGGGCCAAAATGTTCCAAAGCCCATTTTATTGACTAGGAAATGCTGAACCATATGTATCTAAGCTCAAGGCCTTTCAATTTCTTTAGAAATGTTTTCCAATATAACTCAATTTAAAACCAAGTGGCCACTTAGGCGGGCCGATTTTGATCCAGAGGCTTCTTCTTCTCTATCGCACTGTGAAATAATGCCGTGTCTGCATTTGTCAGCATTTCCATAATAAGCCTCTGTTTCTTGAAACAATATCGAGTTAGCAAGCCTTTGATAGGTGTCTATTTACTCGAGTTTTGTTTTGGTCAGTAGGATAATTTGCAATCTTTATCTCATTTACGTTAAGACAGAACTTGGAATGACTTTACAATGACAGTTTTTCTGCTCTACACGTTCTTTTATTGATTAATAATAATAGCAATAATAATAATAATAACATCTTTATTTAAAGAAGGTGACATATTAAGGTTATACATGAAACATACATAGACCTTATTTACAATATGGCGTTTTTAAACAATAGATTAAACATAAGTTTTGAGTGAAATAAAAGAATTGTCCTGCAAGATTTTAACTTTCGCAATTGAATGTCAACCCATAGTTGTTTAAATAATAAGTTAAGACCCTTTCATTGCAAATT
This sequence comes from Cyclina sinensis, assembly GCA_012932295.1. Taxonomy (NCBI): domain Eukaryota; kingdom Metazoa; phylum Mollusca; class Bivalvia; order Venerida; family Veneridae; genus Cyclina; species Cyclina sinensis. Next base: position 58,947,332 of record JAAONU010000011.1, on the reverse strand, counting down.
ATCTTGATCTTTTTTATTTTGCAAACAAAGATATTCAAAAGGCGCCAACAAATATAGACTACCTGACTTCGTCCATAGAATGCATTTATTATTCGTTGTTGTATTATAAGTAGAATTTTTTCTATGACATGTCAGTTATTTTTCTTTCTTTAATCTGACCCAGGCAGCGCATAATTACAGACAATATGCATTTCTAAATTTTATTCTTTAAAGTGAATCACCCGACAAAAATAGTTCTTTCAAAGTAGTCGACACTTAAGATCATGGATTTAGAGAACTTAAAGCAATAGTCAATCGTGCTAATTTATTATGTACTATTTCTTCAAGGTTGCACCATTATAACTTATATCCTTAAGCACAATATCTAAGAGAATTATATTAATTGACTGATGGTTGACTTCATATCTAACATGTTTGCTATATATTTATAAGTATGTGTTTATGCCGTCTTCGGTAATAATGTTTATTTTGTAATACATTGTGTTTAATCTTGTATATAATGCTTATGTTTCTCACATCTAGTGGGACTTATGCGTATGTAAATAAAAGTTGAAAGTTGAAAGGTATCCATAGGTCGTGCTTAAAGTTATGCTTGGCTAAATTATTTCCATACATGGAGTCCAACAAGTGTGTGAATGTGATCCAGAGCAAAGACGCTGAAGATAAATTTAAGTAATGAATGTTTCTTATCATTTTCATTAGTTACTTGTTTAATCACAAGTGGTGTTTCTAGCCCGAAATTTATATGTATAGGAAGTGAGCAGTAGCAGTACGCAGCAGTAGAAAAATGTGAAGTTGGCAGTAGCAGTAACAGCGGTAGCAGTAGGCAAAACGTGAAGCTGGCAGTAACAGTAACAGCAGTAGCAGTAGGCAAAACGTAAAATTGGCAGTAGCAGTAACAGCAGTAGCAGTAAAGGAAACGTGCAGTTGGCAGAAAAGCAGAACAACTTCAGCAGAATAACAGAATGGCAGAATAGCAGAACAACTCATGCAGGAAGTCAGAACAGAAAAACAACTTTCAAAAAGACAAAATGTCTAATTGAGTTTTACATTTCTTTACCGATGTTTGCCCTCCGTCTCCTTGTTCGTGTTTCCGTCTGTCCATCTGCGATAACATAAAAACAATGTAAGTTAAGTTGATAAAACTTAATTTATGAATTCATAGCAACATGGAGATAATGCAAGTCACTTTGGTTCTATCCTCGGATCTAAATTTGATTGCTATGGTAACAGAAATAGTGAAAACATGGCTTTAAAAGATGGACTTTTATCACTCAAAAAGCATACGAGCTAGGTTAATGAAAATCAGTATATAAGTATATGGCAATATAGAGATAATGGTTTTTACTTTGATTTTTTCTCGTCTGGTCAAAATTCTGGTTCGCAAAATTAGTCTATCAGCCACAACATGGACTTAGAATTAAATTAAAAAAAAATTCTAGGAGAAAATCTTTAGCAGAATAGCAAAACAACTCCAGCACAATAGCTGAATCATTTTTATATATTGAAAGAAAAATGACAGCAGAAGAGCAGAGTAGCAGAACACCTAAATGAGAATTATAGAACGCAGAATAGAAGAACAACTCCAGCATAATGGCAGAATAGCAGAACAACTCCAGGCGAACAGCAGAATGGCATAATAGCAGTTTCAGTTTTCAACAATTTCAACAGTTTTATTTCATTATTTCCAGTAGGTGCAGCGACCCATGTGGCAACACAAGCATAAATAAAATACTTGGCGGCAATGTAAATTTTTAAAACAAACTTCTTAAATACTGTTATAAGTTCTTACAATATAACGTATACAAACTGACAGTCTCATATATCGTTTACAGACACCGCTTGACATTTATTCGCATATAATGAATACAATTTGTTTGTATTTATATTATCAAATTCATTCTTGTTAGATAAGACAAAATAAATCATATTGAGTAAAGTGTGTAACTGATATTAATCAAATGTATACCAATACTTATAAATGCGCAATTTAACTATGCTTTTGAATACAGAGATCAAAGCTTACTCACATAATTTTTTAAACAGGAAGAAACTATTGACTATATTACAAATAATATGCACATGACTTCAAAAAGGCTATATTGAATCATATTGATAAAAGAATTCATTGTCCACACGTGTTAAAAAATATCATCGGTTGTGTTAGGTAGGTTTAAGTGTACTATCGAGGAGGCTCGCTAGGCTGTTACCACTCTGTGTTCTGTTCGTATAATTTGGTCCGACGTGTATTGGGTGGGGAAAAGGCGTTGGATTTCTGGTGGGTTTTTTTATTATATAGAGGGCATAATTTTTACAATAGCACTTGTTTATTGACAGAATTTCAAACTCCTGTGGTAAAACAATTAGACACTGTTTTGAAACCACTGTCAACAAAACAAGCCAAGTTTTTCAGTATTTTAAATTTTATGATTTATCAATTCAAACGAATTAAACATTGCTCGGTCTTTTCCAGAATCTCGTAGGTATATATTGTTCAGCGTTAATTCATGTGCATAGAAACTGCATTCATTGTGTTTTTCCGATAGTGAACAATTTTTATTTTCACGGCGCGATGCTCTACTTTTAATTGATCAGATGAATATATCCATTTTAACAAACAAATTTTCTATTTATTTAATGCTAACATTTGAAAAAAATGAAGAACTATTTTTTGATACTTATCATTAATAAACGCGCGTATGAATACATGATATTGGCTCTTCAATTGCACAAATTCCGCCATATTGAATTTTAAGCGAAGGAAATCGTTCGAACTTGCTTGTAGAATTTTAACGATTTATTAAACTTGTGCACCATGACTCAAAACGATAACATGACTGAAATTAGGAAATTTTTAAACATTGACACTGGATAACTTGTCATTGAAGAAAAGTTCTTAATTTTGTCTTTATTTTACAGTCACGTGTGACAAAAAATTATGACTCATGAATGTCTGTACATGTAAATGTACACATTCAGCCTTGACACACTGACATATCACATGAAACATCAACAAAGCAATGTCAAAACTGTTTATCAACATCAATCATATGTATTTGTTACAGTTGCTCATGTTTTTGACAGGTAAGGGAGACAATTCATTGTAACTGTCAAACTGCCAAGGGAGGTAATTAAAAAGTAGTCCCGTATTTCTACTGTGAGTGATATAGAATCTATATCACTCACACTGTGAGTTGATATGGAATATATCTCACTGATAGAATTCAGTATTTCACTGGTTAGCATTAAATAAAAAGTGATATTCATCTTCTAACAAGTTACAGACTAAACAAAGCCGTTCATTAATAGGGATACTAACAGGTTGATACCATCTACCAGTTTCTACACGCAGTCTGTGGGAAGATAAGCGAAGGCGTGAAAGACTAATACAAAACTTAGGAATGTTAAGAATATCTTGATATGTCTGAAATCTAAAACGACTACATTACGGAAAAATAATGCCCTACTTGGTTCAGTTAATGTAGACTGCCAACCTTGAGTAAATTGATCTTTTATTCTCTGTTTTACTAAAGATAAGAACAATTTTACATCTCAGACAATCTGGAACATCCAAGCGTCATTGATTCCTAGATTAACTAAAAGAATTAGAAGGAATTTCAGCTGTATATATAAATCTGTTTTACAAGTCAAGATAATAGTCTAAAGAAAAACCAGGGTTTTACAGTAATTTTATTATCAAAAGGAGAGCAGAACAAAATTAATTTTTAGAATTACAATTTGCAATGACCTGGTAAAAAATTCACCTACTCAGAGAAGTGCTATATGTGCAGCGTAAAAGGAAAGGCATTTAATTTTATAGCAAAAAACGTATTTCTGACTTTTCGATACTGACAAAGTGTGTGAGCGCTGCCATTTTGTAATTTACAAATTGAAGACAGGCGCGATACGCACTTCCGGGGAAGGGGGGGGGGTTAATCATCAGAAAATAAAAATAGTAGAGTTCTAATAATAAATTTGACAGAAATGTTCAATACCTAGTTGACAAGTTTTCAATGATCACCCCTATTAATTTCAGGTTGTAAATAAAATAGTTGAAACATATCCTTAATTTAAACAGTTAATCTAAGACCTTAAATGTATGAAATCCTTGATTACAGATATTCACAGTTAAAATTGTACAGAACTGGAAGGGTTTTTCCAGGCTCCCATAAGAAAAAGAGCTCTTTATCAACTTAAGCTTCCTTGCAGTATATTTTGTAAGAAACAATACTTCTGCAAAACATGATGTTGCTAAAATATTTTACATAAATACTGTCTAATTTTTTTTTTCGAAGAATAAGCTTGGAATAAAAATGTTAATCTTATGAAGCTCAGATGCATCTGAATTGTAATATAAATTGGTTTTCAAATTAATTTCTTTGTAGACAAAAACGATGTTTAGCCAGTTTATCCTTAACTCTAATTGCCGTCCTTTAGTTTGAAATACCTGCATAATGATTCAGTTGTAGTATCATGAACAAGCATATACATCTAAACAGCCACATATAAATTTGTTGAAGTCTGTTTGTCAAATACGTTTCTAAAAAGTATGATTATGTTCTTTTCGAGATAACGAACATTAAGAACTGATCAGGCAGAGTGTCATCGTAAGCTTTCTTACAACCTTTACTTTGTGCCTGTTTACTGTAATGCCAGTCTTTTTTGTCAAACTGGAAGCAAAATGTGAAACTCCTATTATGCCATTCTTGGGAACATAAACTACTTTCATGGTTATACACAAGTCCAAAGCTGGGACGTAGCACTATAAATTTCATGTGAAACAGCTGTTAGTGGAACCGAGACTAGCTATATTTGCAAACAGTTATATATGGCAATCTGAAAGATACCGTAAAGTTGAAATTATAACTTGAAATCCTCAACAGGAATAGCAGAAAAAAACCTGTGGTCCAAAAAGAGCCATTTACAGTAAGCCAACACAGATAGAGCAGGGGAAATATATAAAGGTATGTTTGCTATGAACTTAATGTTTCTTTTGTGACAATTGCATATTTGATCATCAGTGTTCAAGTTTGTGTGTATTTTAAACACCTTCAAAACGTAATTTAAAAAAATATAAGCTCCTCTGAGCCGATAAAATCAAGTAAGCTATTAGGATCGAATAATGTCAGTCGTCCGTCCGTCAGCAATTGCATTCAAACGACGTCTCCTCTGAAATCGCTGGACAAAAGTTAACTTAACTTTAACATTTCCCTTTTTCAAGGACACTTACAGGGTTCCCTGCAGGACACGAAATACTTCAAAGTTTTATTACTAAGTAACCCCTCGCCTGATTTAACAATAATTTGCCACACGTGTTCCTCTTGTGACTCTTTTTTACCAGTTGCAAAATTATCAGCGATACATAAAAATCATGGCCGAGTAAGTTATTACAAAAATTGCGGGAAAATGGAGTCACAACAGTATGGGTATTTTACTTAAAGGAAAAGATGAAAAATACTTTGTTGAAATAACGAAATAGGGACTAGGTCTGAATGTACTACGATAAATATATGATTTGTAATAGAAAGCACATAAAAACCGACTTGATAAAGTATGATAAAAAGAATTTAAATATTAACTGAACACTCCCCTATATTTATTCACCAAGAAAGCAACTTGGAAATCTTCGTTAAACATTGCTACAATTTATTTCCTTTGTTTAAACAGATAACAGTTTACATGTGCGTTGTCACCTCAAGTTCTTCATTACTCATATCACACGAAGCTCTCCGCTTTGGATATACAAGCTGCACTTTCTGAAAAGGAAACATGACTTAGATCAAATCGTTTTTATTTATAAGGATATAATTACTTGGTAGGATAAAGGTAATATGAATTATAAATCTTAGTAAGACAAGTTTGAAAATGTTTTATCCCGGGAAAATAAATCTAATATTAAGTTAAATTTGCAATAAACGCAATTTTACCCAGATGGATAAAGTATTTTGAATCATTAACGCTCAGCTGAGCTTTTTAGCTATAACGGCGACAAATGTCCGTTATTTGTCGTGAATAATTCTTTCAAACTTCCCCCTTTGAACAAATACGTAACCAAACTTCACAGTTTTGGCATTTTTGTTTTAGATTCTTCCAAATAGTGCCAGGCATACTTCTGGTTACCATAGCAATCAATGGTGACTTAATGAAAATACAAATTGTGATTTAAATCTTGGAAAAAAAAACGCTGAGAACTTTTTCGCAAAGATATTTCTATGGTTACCGAGTCTGGAACCATGAAAAAATGCTTTACACGTGCAGGTGGAGGATTTGAATAGATATTTATTCAGAAGTCTTTGTTCTAAAAAGAAAGTATTTCCTGCATTCCAAAAGGAAGTGTAAGCTCTACAGTGATGTCTTTAATAAGAATCGATAAAGAATGTCACAAAATACAAAGTACCACTCGTGATTGCTAAGATTACAAACTACTCTTTCTCCGTATTTCTGTATTTTCGACCAGCACAGAATATGATCAGCCGTCTTATCATATTTGTGCTGATCAAAACGTAAATGTATCCGAAGTGAAACCCATCGTAGAAATGTGTTACAGAAAGCTTTCATACCGATCTTTTTCAGTATTTTTGTTGCTGCTGCTTTGATAGACTTAATTTAAAACTACATCCTGTCTTTTATTCTTTAATAATTCTTTTCTATTTTATGTGCTTGGCATCTTAAGCTCAATAATATTCTGGACATTCATAGGATATTTAAAAGCATCATAAGTATTTGATTACAGAATATCCCCGTTACATGTTTTTGAAGCACACAAAAAGTCTAGATCATTTAAATTTAAAGTTAGAATTATGTGATCGGAACTGGTAGCTTACAGGTAATAATGGCAACAAAGCTTTGAATGTTCGTGAAATACTAGTTATGTCCATTGCTTTGGGAATTAGCCCGGTACCACTAGAAAGCATTAACCTAATATTGCGAAATGCGCTACAGAAAGATGGAGAAAACTTGTTTACCTTCCGAAATGTTACGTATAGGCTATCCATTCCGATCACATGAACATCAGCTCTGGCCTTCAGAACATAAATGCCTGCTGAAGGCGTACATGCCTTTATAGCTCATCTGAGCATATGCTCAATGTAAGCTTTTTGATTAACCATCTGTCTGTCGTAAGTCGTGTGCGTCGTCAAAATTTTACTTCAAATGTTATTTACAACAAATAGGTTCTATTAAAATTGCTCAAATGGCTTCGCTCCATTACACAAAATTGCCACCAGAGCAAAAAATAGATTTTGTCTTCAATATTTGGCTTCATAATTAGCCGCTGAGACATTTTCAATCAAACTATACAGAAACCTTTTATATTGCCTTTTTTTCTTAAATTCATCAAACGGTTCCACTCTAAAGGCTGCAAAAGTTAAAAAAAAAATAGAAATGAAACGCACGATCTTTTCTACCAGTTCTTACCTAAATGGAGCCAAAGCCTTCTGTTAAAATTGCTCTAATGGTTCCGCTCTTTGGCATAAAATTGCGGCCAAAAATATTTTTTGTTAACATTTTGCTTCAACTGACATCTCCTCACAAACCGCTAGTTCAAATTATACCCATAGGGTCAAAATTGACTCTACCGCATGGGTTCTGTTTGTATAAAATATAAGATCTTTGAAAATTTTTAATTCAGAAATTGTAATATTGCTTCTGATGTTTGCTCAACATCAAAGTTCCACAACCTAAGTACTAAGGTAAGTGATCCAGGACCTTCATGGCCTTCTTGTTTTTATTATCATTATTTATTATTTCTTCCGCACAGACGATGCAAAATTCTTCCATTCCTTTTTGTCTTATGATAAAAAATTATAGAAGAGTATTGCTTCAAATATATTTTCTGTAATTCGGCGATGAGTGTGTTAAGCCTGGAGTAATTTTTGTCAGAAAAGATGTTAAATCGTTTTATAACACAAAAGTAAAGCTCGTCAATTCAGGTTTTGAATTACATATTCCGCGTCCAATCAGTCAAATAGGCAAAATAAGAGATTGTTAATGGTTGCTTTCTGTTGTTGTGTGGATTTTCAGTCAACCATTTACTGCATAAAACGAAGTTGAGCAATCAGCAATTCCTGATAGCTAACAAAGTTTTAAATAAGTATGACATGGAAATACCAATTCATTTCGCTACTGATTGGCAGACAGGTAATCTTTGAGATCATTATAAGATACAAAATATCGTCAAATGTCCTTTAGTTGTATTAGTAGTAAAATGGTAAAACCACTTTGAAAATTGATAACAAATGTAACTTGTTTTAGATTAGCACAGGTAAGTTACGTTTAAGACAATACTGGAAGGTATATTTCATTTATGATCAAAGAAACGTGTTCATCCAACAGATAACCGTTTTTATTCCATATAAGATATAGAAAGTTGCTTCTAATTAATACGAGTAATGAGCTAATACTGTCTATCGCATTTATCTTGTTCGTTTTGAATATGAATATATCTTTTAAGATGCCTGTAAGCAGACATTCATGCATCTGAGGCTGAACAACCAATATGTGTCTATGTTGCTAACCAATTCTTCGGAAAGGCTAAATTTTGATTTGCAAATGCGAAATATATAACTACCTTTTTCATGTACTTATATGATTTTACACCAAGCCAGATTACAAAGGCTAACTTAAAGGGGCTAACAAAACCGGTGTAGTAGAAGGATGTCAAGTGTTTCCACTGAAATCCAACAGTAGGTCCAATAAGCTGGGCATATATGAAGAAGCCACTAACATTTACCAACTCTGAAAAAGAAATGTAGCTTCTAAGATATCTATTGACGATTTTGCAATATCAGATGGATATATACCAGTTCTTTATCTGTTAATATGCCAGTGATAACCAGTAATGTCTATGGTTTTTAATGCAATATAATAACTTGCACCTATGTTATTTCTGAAAGGGGTACATGTTGAAAGTTAGGTCACGATAACTTTATATAAAATAATTTGCTGACAGAAGTATGTAATTTAACTTATCTACAAATAATCTAGTTAATTTAATTTAATTTATCTTAGGTTTAGGGAAAAGCATCTAATTCTTATCAGCTAGAGAGGTTCTACCTGTTATCAAATTCTATGGGGCAATCAATAAATTCAAGAATATGTTACAAAATACCTTACCAAACACTTTTAGACATAACAATGGTAATTTTTTTGTATGTTTTGCAAACTTCGTTCTCTGGCAAAGTGATGCAATTACAATAGGAACAAACATGTAGAAAATATTCAATTCCCAGTGAAACCAGACAGCCACTTGGTAAAATTTGATCGATGGTGGGTATTCTGAAAAGATAATAAGTCCTCTAATTTGGTAATATTGATATTCCACAAAATAGATAATGGTTTTGAATGTTTCACATTATATTGAAATATTCTTCAGCGAACATTATGATAAAATTTACATTGCAAACACTGAAGAATACAGTAAAATCCTAATAACTGATTTACTTTATCAGATGCATTAGAGTTTTTATCCAGACATTACATGTACATTTACTGTACTGTCAGCTAACCATATACCTTCCAATACTTCCCGAGTCATATTATTTTCAGCGTCATAATACTTTCTTCTGTAGTCACAATAGTCCCCAGTCAGTTTAACTGTCTCGCTTTTGTTTAACTGGTTTAATTCCTCTTCTGTCTCAAACAAGTCAAACGACTGACATTTCTTCAGGTAAGGATAAGCCAAGTACAACACGATAGAAGACAAAATGTTGATCATTACATCCCCAACGTCCGCCATGTTTTAAATGTGTATGTTTATACATCTGCTGCACTGAAGCAGAACCAGTGAGCACAACATCTTTAAAAATGTATTTATCACCGTTCCTGTTTAGATCACAGTTTGTCGTTTGAATGTGTACAGCGCAGTCGTATATTTGCTGTCCACTAAGCGTAACGATGTGTTTTATCGGGTATATATTCGTAGCGGATCAGAAGCCCAGTGGTAGCCCGCCCGCTTAGCTCAATAGGTAGAGCACTGGATTAGTAATCCAATGGTCGTTGGTTCGACCCCTGGGCAATTACTGGTTGGCTATCCAGGAAAACTGGTGGGGTGGACTGACCGCCGAAATATAGCCTAAATGTTGAAATTGGCGTTAAACCCCAAAACAAACAGCCCAGTGGTAACGCGCTGGTTTGGTAATCCAGTGGTCACGAGTTCCTCTACAAACAATACTAATTCTTTTTCATATGAGACAGTGCTATACTGCGAACATGAAAAAGGATGAGTAGTATGATATGAGCAGAGCTCGCATTGTTTCCTGTTCCTGTTCCAAATGAACTCAGTGCCCCCGCCCCTTCCCCCCACCTTGTCATGTCTTAGGTCAATGACCGAGTGAAGTCAAACCGACGCAGGAAAACAGGACTAATGAAATGTCTGCCTTTGACGCGGGAAAACAGGACTAATGAAATGTCTGCCTTTGACGCGGGAAAATAGGACTAATGAAATGTCTGCCTTTGACGCGGGAAAATAAGACTAATGAAATGTCTGCCTTTGACACGGGAAAACAGGATTAATGAAATGTCTGCCTTTGACGCGGGAAAACAGGATTAATGAAATGTTGTCCCATGACGCGGGAAAATAGGACTAATGAAATGTCTGCCTTTGACGCGGGAAAATAGGACTAATGAAATGTCTGCCTTTGACGCGGGAAATAGGACTAATGAAATGTCTGCCTTAGACGCGGGAAAACAGGACTAATGAAATGTCTGCCTTTGACGCGGGAAAACAGGATTAATGAAATGTCTGCCTTTGACGCGGGAAAATAGGACTAATGAAATGTCTGCCTTTGACGCGGGAAAACAGGACTAATGAAATTTCTGCCTTTGACGCGGGAAAATAGGACTAATGAAATGTCTGCCTTTGACGCGGGAAAATAGGACTTATGAAATGTCTGCCTTTGACGCGGGAAAACAGGATTAATGAAATGTCTGCCTTTGACGCGGGAAAATAGGACTAATGAAATGTCTGCCTTTGACGCGGGAAAACAGGATTAATGAAATGTCTGCCCATGACGCGGGAAAATAGGACTAATGAAATGTCTGCCTTTGACGCGGGAAAATAGGACTTATGAAATGTCTGCCTTTGACGCGGGAAAATAGGACTAATGAAATGTCTGCCTTAGACGCGGGAAAACAGGACTAATGAAATGTCTGCCTTTGACGCGGGAAAATAGGACTTATCAAATGTCTGCCTTTGACGCGGAGAAACAGGACTAATGAAATGTCTGCCTTTCATGCGGGAAAATAGGATTAATGAAATGTCTGCCTTTGACGCGGGAAAATAGGACTAATGAAATGTCTGCCTTTGACGCGGGAAAATAGGACTTATGAAATGTCTGCCTTTGACGCGGGAAAATAGGACTAATGAAATGTCTACCTTTGACGCGGGGAAACAGGACTAATGAAATGTCTGCCTTTGACGCGGGAAAATAGGACTAATGAAATGTCTGCCTTTGACGCGGAGAAACAGGACTAATGAAATGTCTGCCTTTCACGCGGGAAAATAGGATTAATCGAAGTTCTGCTCACTTGCTATCACGTTAAAACTTAAATATATCCAAGTTGAGACTGTTTTTACATATACATTTCGTTTTCTCATTAGCGCAAACTATTTTGGATTGACTTCAACTACAGCGAACGTTCAGTTCACTTTACACTTGATCATATATGTGATTGTATACTTACATGCCAATACGCGGAAGTAAACAATACTTTATGTTTCTGTCATGTAAGAATATTGTTTTCTTGAGATTTATAAAGAGTCCATACTTTATCCGTGCAACTTATGTTATACAGGATTAAATTGTTTACTACTGTGGAGTATATAGAGGATATTTGTTTGTTTTTGTGGAAGATGAGAATTTATTTCATCGAGTGAACACCATATGTGATATTTTCACGAGTGGCGCAGCCACGAGTGAAATTATCAACATATGGTGTTCACGAGATGAAATAAATTCCCATCTTTCACTAAAAAACAAACAAATGTTCTTTTTATTTTATGCTAACACGTCAAAAATGGGGTTTTTTATGACATTTTTAATCAGGGCCTTCAATAAATTCCCCATGGTGAGCCCCAAATCAGTAAATGCGTACTTTGATTACTCCGCACAAAAAAAAGTGCAGACAATCTCCAATACATATGATAACTTTACTTCTGCTGAAATAAACTGAATACACTTTCATCAAATAATATTTATTTTTGTCTACACAGTTTATCAATATTTATTGAATTTTGCCATACATACTTTAATTATAAAAGCGGATTAATACTCAATATTCAATAGTTCGGGCACAAACATGTTATATCAAAATGGTAATTAACTGATTCAAAACAGTGTATTATCACTTTTATCTCACTGATATTTCCCTATATTTCATTGGTAGGCATAAAATAAATAAAATTAACCAACATTCATCTACAGATGTTCCCTGTCATTACAACTTTATCAGTAATACATGTGAGTTCCTATCGAGTAATCCAAATTGAAAGACATTAAAGTTATTTCACTAAGTTAACACATATTTTGTTTACATTGGGGGGAAAAGTATAATCTAGCTAAATTGCTAAACCTATTATTTCGAAAATTTTACAAAGGTAGTGACGCTTAAAAAAAGAAGTCCACACAGCCATATCTACCTCCATAAAAGGCGCACCAATGTCGCCCAGCTTTAGTATGAATATTTGGCGATGAATCTAAAGACTGTCTGCGGAAGCTCACTCGGAAGTTTGTCTGCAGGAAAAATTCCAAAGACTCGCTCAATTAAAACGGGGTCTCATTCTATCATGCATTTTTAACTGTGAGTATCCATTATAAGAATATGACATGTTTTTCTTTATTGATTTCGATATATCCCGGCCCTTCGCTGTAGGCAATGCAGGTCATGGGTACTATTTCTAAGAAAGAGAAAACTACTTAGATTTAAACTGGTAAAGCTTGTTGAAAATATCATATCAAAAGAACGTGTAATAAAACACAAGAAACGATGAGAGTAATAAAGTTTTTATTTATTAAATACAATTTGGATATACAAAACAGTTTTATACAAAAATATACATACATTATAATAAAGAAAACAGATCATCGAAATACCGCAAGATGAAGGTCCCGATACAATACATGTAAAGTAAGCAAGGACAGAGGAGAAATGATTATTTCCTATGTTTATGGTCGAAATAGGGTCCCAAAATGTTTTGATGTTAGAATTCAATTAAAATGAACAAGCATTTAGACGATACTTGAAGGCAGTCTTTATCATTCAATTTGACATAATTCTGTCAAAGTAAAAACTTACTCATGATGTCATATGTCTGTGTGGCGTAATAGATAAGTATATCTAACAACTAAACAATTGAACAAGTTTAAAACATCTACTACCTCTCCAAATGTCCAAACATAAAGAGACAAATGAACATTAGACACAATGTCTGAGATCAATTGTCACGGAGAAATTTTGCCCTGTCTAGGGATCCAACTAGCGACCCATATCTCTACCTATTGAGCTAAGTGAAAGAAATGTTCGATTAGATTTAGATCTTGGCTTTTAGAGGGCCGGACATTTATGAAATCAACGTTGTAACTTTGCAAATAACTTAAACAGTTATGAAACAAAAACGAACTAGCAAATTTAGTCCTTTTCGAAGTGTCTGTACACTTGAAAAGGAAAGCTTCATGCGCCAACAACACCCGTCTTCAGACATTTCGCAGAACACGCTTCGAGAGTCGCGAAGTGTTTTATTGTTTGCCTGACAATAACTGTAAACAAACTGTTCGCATGAAGATACAATGGGTTTGTAAAAGTAACGGGTCACTGGTCCTGGTATACCACATGTACAAACTTATTGCATCTATGTGCAATTTGAAAAGTTAAAGTAGGCGCATGTATTTATTCTGCTCACATCAGTTCTTCTTTTCTTTGGCTGCTAAAAGAGTGTTTATTCAAAACAATGTATTTTACTGCTGATATTTAGGCCATTCTGGAACAACTCGTTTTTTTTACACAAGTGGACAGTAATTAGTAATTGACCTTACCACAGCAGCTAGATAACCACGCCTACCTAAATAAGGGGAAGTCACTCTTGTTAACTCCGACATTGTTATCAAAAGCAGTGTTGCGCTAATGCTAAAAGAGGTTGATATTCCTGACAATTTCGAGCTTGATATCAAGAAAATAAGAATTTTACGACAAAAAAAAGCAAAATAAATTTGTTTAGATAATTTATCTTGATAATTTGTTGATTTTAGCGTCACACCGGGACTTATTTTTGATGAAGTTCAAAACTCGCATTGTGAGGTGAATACTGTGAAAACATACTGTTGCTTAATGCCGTTTTTTCATTTTATTGTTATTTTTATTCGAAATCAATAATTTCATTTTTATAGTAATGGGAAGCCGTTTATTGCATATTTAATAAAAACGTTTAAAAAGTGTTAATTTATCATATTTTTCTGCAAATGAATCAAAACAAGTGCCTTTCATACGATGTTCCACACGGTAAGCTTGGCGGAGAGAATGGCGGTTAGTAACGGACTCAGTATGGGATTTATCGATTCTTGCTCATTGACTGGCTGAACGACCTGTCAATCAAATTCCTGTGTTAAGGTCAATGGATGGATCCCTGACCCCTCACATTTGCATGATTTAGCAATAAAGTACAGTTATATTTTCACCACAAAGAATTATATAACAAAAGAGCACGTAGTAATGTTTGTGGGTAAACAACACTCTTTATAAGATTTAAGAGTCATGCTGTGGATCCAAGAATAATGTGGCGCCGTCAACGACCCTGAATGTTGTTTCTCATGGGACATTGCTGAAGGATTTTAGTCTCTGTTCGCTTGTCTTTGTATAAACATTCGTTTATTGTAGATAATTCAGTGTTTCATCTTATTCGTCGTGGGAAATGTCTGGCCTTACAAAATTGGTGTTCAGTTTTCGAAACCGACCTATTCATAGCCAAATTGCAGGTTAAACAATATCAAAGCGTTTAGGCACTAAAAGACAGTCTGCTGGATAGGATGCAAAGGTTCATGGCAAAGCACTCATTTTGCTTTCGTAATCATCCCTTTGTTTGGAATCAAGAGAGCTGTCTTCGCACAGTGGAATGTTAATGTACATGTTAGCATTAACTTTCAAACAGCCGTGGTTTGAAACTAATATTAAGTCATTCATTTTCATGTAATTGTGTTTTTGCCCACTCACCGATATATGCTATACTGATACATTATTATTTTATAATATCAATTAATAAAGACTTCTAGACAGAAACCTAGCATGAAAGAAAAACAGTAATAAACAAAGTAAAATTTTGTTCGTTGCTTCCTGTCATATAATCCCTAGTTTCGAAAGTTTAAGTTTTGGTAACGTTCATTAACCGTCGCATTATATCATAGTATTCCGGTAAGTCAGCTGCTATCGTTATTATAAAGTCTATTTATTTGCTTTCCTTAGTAAAAGTTCGTGATATTTTTTACTAATGTACCTTGAAACAAACAAACAAACAGAAAAAAAATACATCTAAAAATCTTACCTGATTGCCATAACCGATAGATTTTCATTCTGTATTACTTATTGACCATGTAACTGTCAAAACATTAGCTTTTGTTGAACTCTTTCTTCATTTTCATAGACTACACAGGTAAATTGTGCATAGTGTGATAGTCAAAGTGTTGTTTTGATAATGCGCAAAATGCGTTTTTCTGAGGAAAAACAGTTCGATTTTCATAGAGAGTGGTCAATTCTGTACAGATTGGTGTATAAAAGTGTAAAATTGGTGGAAAATTGACGTGACAATGATCGGTTAACTATGTTGACTGTAGTTTTTGGTGAAATGAGTTGTATACCTTTACTCTATTATATATATGTACCATATAAAAAAATTTTTTGGAAGAGAAGAAAATTGTATGACAGTCATTAAATAAATAGTTAAACTTATTTTAGATGAAAAAACTTCAGTTTACTGACCAATCAACGCGCCGAGCATGTGTTATTACACTTTGACCTTCAGCAGATGACAAATAAACATTGGCGCATTAAAAACAAAGGGAAGCAACCTATTTACTACTGAATTGGACTGACTCATGCGGTACCAATTGCATTCGGTTATTAAAATGCTACTTAAATATTACACTGTATAATGAGTAATTCTTTACAAATGTGTTTATACAGTATTTCATTTAAATTGCAAGATTTTATTGTTAATTATTACATCTATGGACATGTATGTCTATTACTGGAAATTAATTTCAGCCTATTTTGAGGAAGATTGATGGTCAAAATGGACAAATTTTAAAATCTAAACAGAAAAATGAGTTTTATTTACATGTTAAAGTTATGAACATGCCATTCAGATTTCTTTCAGCTAAGTTTATTGCATTTAACACTAATAATTATACACACATGTTATAATAACTGTAATTCAAATTTTACGCGGCCATCTTGGACGCCATTTTGGATAGCAATGTTGTGCCAACGCTTCCGCTGCTGCAACATGCAGTTGCATAAACTACAGACTACGCTCGTTATTTTGATATATAGAAACCTTTACTGAGATAGACCGGTATGGTGTCAGATTTCCCAACATATTTGCAGCATTAGACTGTCCCTGTTTATTGTCAGAATATGTGGTTACGCCTGAGCACATGAGCTTGAAATCGTATTTTTAGTCATTCAAGAGTCGAAACTGTTAATCTAGCTTCTTTTTCTGTATATACAAACACAAGGAATGACACGGCACCTGCTCCGCCCACTAAGAATTCGGATCGCATCAGCTAAAATGCAAAAAGGTGCAGATATCTATCAGTCCTGTCACTCAGCAGACATTAAAACTTAACGAAACAAACCGCTAATTGTTGTAAATATGCTACTCACTAGTAGAAAACCGCTGTTTTCCTTGCATTTTCAACAAAATTTGTTTGTCGTCGAAGCCATTGCATGACGTCATAGAGCGGACTGTAATCTCAAAAATATTTCTTGATCAAAAGCAGTTTTGAACTGGAGAAACTTTTCTGTACTATACCTTTATGCATCCAAAAAAACAATCGTTGAGTACATTTTATCGTTATTTCACTATAAAAAAAACATCTATTTAGTTTGATTTTGCATTTATTCTATCTACTTATTAAACCCAGAAATAGATTTCTCTGGGAAACCGCCGCAATTTTGGGGAATTCCGTGACGTCACGAAATGGCTTCGGCGACAAATTGATTTTGTTCGAAAATGAATGAAAACCAGCTGTTTTGTTCTTCTGTGTAGCGTACTGAAAAAAAGCGATTTGGTTTGGTAAGTTTTAGTGTCTGCTGAGTGACAGGACTGATAGATATCTGCACCTGGGCGCAATGTAGCCGATGCGACCCGAATTCTTAGTGGGCGGAGTAGGTGGCTTTTCATTCCTTGTGTTTTTATATATAGAATAGAAGCTACAAATACAGTTTTGAATCTTGAAGGACTGAAAACATAATTTCAAGCTCCCGTGGCCAGAGTGGGCGCATTAATATATCCTGATTTTGATTTGCTGTCACCAACAGTATAAAAATCTGCTTACTGAATTGATACTACGAAGATACAAATCGACCTCTGTTGACTAGGAAAAACATCTTATATTACGAAGTTTACCGTTAACTGTCTGTTGTTTTTTTAAGCTAAATGCATTTATACACAGCATAGAGTTAGCCACAAACATTACCAGATGTTCTAATGTTATAATATACTTGATTGTTGAGCAACGTAACTGTTCTATGCTAAATAAGGGAGATATGAAGTTTCGACAATCGAGCATTTGCCATGACTCCAAACTTTATACTGAAATATGTCTATATATTGGCATACCAACAAAACTCAGGCGAATTATCATTTCAGACCGGATGGGTATCTCCAGAATTCTCTTGTGATCCAATTAGACCCCAACCTCAAAGTGCGTTACACAGGTACATATGCAATTTTTAACATTAGACAAATGAACGCACTTTGGGGTCATAAAAAATTAAATAAATAAAAATGAATTTTAGTGATATTTTAAAGTAATATCTTGTAGATAATGCCAGTGGTAAACTAAAAATAAGGAATGAACTTGGCGAAATGTATTGAGTCGGATAACAATAGCAGACATTAGTTTATTTTATTTTGTTAAATCTAAGGGTTGCAATTTGCAGTTGATTATATTTTTTGTATTGAATTATGTGTCTCAAAGAATAGAGGCCTTAAAGTAAAATATATAAATATGTTTGATGTTTATCGAGTGTAATAATACATTAGATAACATAGTATTTGAGTATTGCCTATGAACTATCGTTGTGCGCGGTTGCGTGACAGTTATTTTCATGAAATATCATGACTGATACCTGACAAACGTAAAAATCATTAAGATTTCAAAACGGCAACTTTTTACAAGATGGCAACTAAAATACATTATTTTTTACATAAAGGCATTTACTGATCGAGTGATCATGGTCATTCCGTGTAGTTGTAAATTGTTATGCAAACTATATTTTCTTCTCAAATTTTAATGATTTTTGACATTGTATACGTTTTCATTAGCGATGTCATGTAGTCCAAGTATTTAGGAAAATCGAAAATTGTGAATAAGGCTTTAAATGAAGTTAAGCTGTAGCCCTCACGCAACTTTACTAAGATGAATGTTATTTCTAACGTACTTGTTATAAGTCATTGTTTTTATTTTTTGAATAATTGCTACATCAGAATTTAAATGGCACTAAAAAGGATTATGTGATTGCACAGTCATGTATCTAAGTATCGACCATCATCTTGAACTCCACCTAAAATATTTCAAGGTTGCAGATCGAAAATAAGTCAGTACTTGAAGTATTTAAGCAGAACTCATTTGACACCTTCAGAACTTTGGAACATAAAGCGTGTTGATTGATAGCATATTAACGCACTGTCGGACCCCAAAGTGCGTTTGACCCCAAAGTGCGGTGTCACACATAACAATTTACCTTGCTAAGCTTGGCCAGTGCTGCCAAATATTGAACTTTTGCTGTCATAGAAATGTAATGAAAATAGCCTGTTTTACTGTTTACCGTATAATTACAGATCAGTAAAAGAAATACATAATTCTTGAAGTACATCTGTATAAGACCTCTTCAACATTTAAACAAATTTAGGTTTTCTCTAGCAGTGTGTTTGACTGAGTTTAAGATTTGTTATTCATGCCACATAAAAGTTAAGGTGGGCCTTTTCAATGGGTTAAATATGATTGTCTTTTTTCATCGGGTACCATAAATAATACTTCAAACACTATTCTCTCAGAGGCACAATTGCCATCTGATTTTGTGACAAATGAAATGAAAAGAATGCAGTTTTAAAACACAGCTTGGGGGTTTATTTTACATGTTTCAATGATATGCAAATTAAATCTTAAAGGTGCAGTGTGCTTCTGACATTTACTAATATACTATCGTAATAGTTTTGCCCATGCACTTGGCCTGGCACACATCGAGAGTCTCAAAGTTGTTTTCGTTACCCATACAGCCACCGTAGGTAAAACGCTCACAGTTGGATGTCTTTGTGTTGTAGAAGAACCGTGGAAACAGTGCCTCGCAAGGTCCCACTACCTTAGGCTGGAGACATACTGTGAAATAAAACTAAGGATTAAAATCAGGGAATACACAAAATACATATAGAAAGTTTTGTGTCAGTAATTTAGAATGGGAAATAAACATTGTAAATCGCGCTTCTTAGACAAGAATATCATGTCTTCAATATTTTGTTGCCGATTTCACACCTTTAATAATGGTAAACTCATTCTAATGGCAACAATTCTCGGTGAAACTTTTATCTCCGAAGAACTGTTAGAAAAGTATGATTGAATTACAAGACATGAATTCTGACATGATTTAATGCTGCTTATTTCAGTCCAACTTCCAAAAGCAATACAATGTGGAATACAGTTTAACTTTCTATGCAAATTCGTTAATACATGAAAAGTTCACAATGTGGCTAATTGTACGTGATGGTCGCCAATGTAAGTGTAGACCACTTATCTGTCAGCAACAGTGTGTGCAGAACTCTAAGTCAAATAAGGACTGTATAGCAAACTTACGTCCTAGACTGTTGCTGTGGTTACATACCGTCGGGGACGTTAGCAGCATCTCCAGCGTCGAAGAAAACGAATAACACTACACCGACTGTTATAGTCAAGACGTGTACGAGTAGTAGGCTCATTATTATCACTTTCTTGCTCCTATCTTTTTATGACAAGGAAAATAAATTAAAGTTGATCAAGAATAATTAGCTCGTGACATAATTCAATGAATATAAACTAACATTGATTTTGCACACAAACTAAAACTTTCGTGGTCTTTTGTAACTGTTTGCGTATTTTTAATTTCTGACTCATGAACATTTTATTCTTCCTAGAAATAGACGAACGTACTGGCCATAAAGCAAAATATAAACTCTGTCACAGCGTTATTGTCAACCCGCCACAGTTCGGGCATTACATAATTATTGTATTTATCCTTGGTTTAGTTTAATCTTCTATCGGGTGTTTATTAGCCTTATTGTTTTATATAGTTTAATTTTGTTTGAATGTTCTTGATCAATTAACACACAAATTTACCTGAGAAGCATAAGTTTTAGATTACAAATCTTCTAACATAAAAATGATGTTTAACTAAAACATGTGTTCTTGAATCAGATGGCCTTGTATCAGTGAATAAATTCAACTTGGTTTAACTGAAATGAAACAATAACCTTGCCAACTTCTTCAGGTAGCTTGCTTGTAAACAAAGGTTCAAGTGTGTGAGCCACCTCAACTGTTTGACTCAATCATTGCTTCTAACAGCAGTTGGAGGAGAAAAAATGTTAACAATACTTGTTTAAACTGCTTTCATCTTATAAGTAGTATAAACCTATAAAGACACCAAAACTTCAAAAGTAATAATGATAACAAATGTAACCATAAAAAGAGTCTTAGTTAGTTTTATCAGAATGCGAAATCAAAGCTAGAAAGTATAAAAATTACTTGCCCGCTAGCTATAATGTATAAAAAAATCGCAATTTATAATTGTTTATCAGTTTTCGAAATTTCACTGACTAAAATATTTACAACAGGTGTTTCTTTCTGAACGTTATTTGATCTTCGCTTATCAGTGTTGCAATTGTAAAGTTGACGTTGTAAAAATTGCCGTCTCATAAATTCAAAAACGGGCTGTCTAGATCAAAATAAAGGTTATGATAATAAGAAAACGCCATATTGGATAGCACCACAATGAGTTTCAATTAGACTCAGTATGATTTCAAAGTCATTTTGATTCTTGTGTTATTATGTTTCTAAAATAGTTAATTGCAAATAACCCATGTATTAATTAGAAGCTATATTTGATTTTATAAACGAAGAAATGCAAGCTACTTTAAGACAGTACTTACATATTTGCCTGATTTATTATTCTTCGTATCCGTTTTCAAATGAATAGGGACCTAGAATAATTGTACAACGTCGAATTGGCTAGTTACTTGGAAATAAAATCTTGAAAGGAATAATAGCAAAATTAGCTGGAACTATCTTTTTTACCATAACAGCAACTTTGAAAGATTGTTTAAGCTATTTTCCTCAGACAGTGTTGTTTATTATTTGTGTTTTTTCACAACTCATTATAGAAGTGTTAAGTTGGTTAGTGCAGTCTCATGTTTTTTTCATATCGTACTTTGGTCTACAACCTTCATTATCTGTAAAGTATGGTGGCTGATTTCTGCCATTTCGTGTTTTCGTGTCTTCGCCCCGAAACGCGAAAGGCGAAATAACGAAAACACGAAAAAACGGGGCGAAGACACGACAAACAAAGGTCGCCAATACGAAAGATTTCTACCCGCGGACACGAAAACTTCAAAGACAAAACTTTCGTCTCTTCGCCTGTTAAAATTTCGTTATTTCGCCTGACATATTTCGTGTTTCCGTGTCTTCGCGCCGAAACGTGAAAGGCGAAATAACGAAAACATGCCTAATTTTCGTTATTTAGCGTTTCGGGGCGAAATGGCAGAAATCAGCCATCATAGTAAAGTATATCTATGTAAAGGAAATATTTATCAGGATTTAGTTAATATAAAGACTTTAATAAGACGTAAATAGGAAACTTTGCAGACAACTACAAGGTACTAATCCTTGGCAGATAATTATACTTCTAAAATTAAATTAGAAAAACAAAAAGCAATTTTATTTCATTTCAACTGATTTAAGCTCACTCTAGCATTTGCCCACAGTGCACTATTATGGCCACAAATTTCCGTCTTACGTCGACATTTCTCTCACTCTTCTTTGGATATATTAGATGATATATTAATCTTTCTCACGAACACGTTTGCGTTTATCCTCTAAACACTAAAAATGCTTTCTAGCCAAAGCTACAAATACTAATAAAAACAATTGTTTTGAGAAATCATTTTAGATAATTTCAACAAAACGTTTCAAATGGTAACTTACTGAATTACTTGTAATCATGAAGAATCTAGCTTTTCAAGTGCATGCGCTGGATTTGATTACAAAGTTATACAGGAAATTTTGATAACACGTCTCAACAGGAACTTTATGCTACATTGCAAGTTATGGCCTATTTTGTTTCAATCCGCCAAAGAATTTGGTACAATATTGCATGAGGGTGGATGGACCTTATTGATGCTAGACACCCGGTCGATAATTTCTGCAGCGAATATTCTAAGTACTTCCATAAACGAAAAACTTGCAGAAGACGTTACCTCCGATATATTTTAAACTAACAGTTTTAATGTGAGAAGTTACTGCGTATAATGGTGTTAACCTCTCTCTCCCTCTCTCTCTCTCTCTCTCTCGAAAAGAAGATGATCAACCAGTTCTTTAAAGCAGTCTTATCGTGTTGTGTGGGCCGCCTGCTATTTTACAAAATTTATTTGAGAGCAACAAATTTCAAATGAAATCGGATTAAAGATAGTCAACAGCACGTTTGTCACCAACTCCCAAGCCTCGCTGTAGCTGTAGACAAACCCATAAGCGCACATTCTGTACTTCGTTCGCTGAACATATCAAGTTATCTTCCAGAAAGTAATTTTTAAAAAAAGAAATGCGTGGGACTGTAAATACATCGTCTGTAATTAAGAGATGATGGGTCTGTTTAATATATTTGATTTCAGAGCTTACTGTGCTGCAGTATTTATCCTGATCACAGACACGCAGGGCTGCAGCACTTATCCTGGTCACAGACACGCAGGGCTGCAACGCGCTGCGCATCGAGAAATTTCCCCAGAGGTTTATCCGGTTTTGAATTTCAACAGGTACGTGCTCGAAAAAATAGATTTTCAAAAATGGTCTGTAAACGGAATGAAAATTAAGCATCTGGAAACTCGATTGGCCAATCGCGAAATGCCTTAATACACAGGGTAGTATCAATCAGGGAGTTGTCGCGGCTTAGTAATGCATCTTTTTTAACACGGATGTATTTTTTGTGTGAGCAGACATCATATAGCTGAGGCTAGATTACCAATATCCGTCTTTCTATGTATATACCCTTGTGAAATAAAATGATTAATTAATCTAGATTAACAAATATACAAAGGTATTTCAAAATCCTTTTATGCATCGAAAGGTAATGACACAGACAAGGTCTATCATCTAAATTATTAACATTTTACTAGTGAATATGACCTTAACCTTTGAACTATGTACCTTGGTCTGTTACGCTACATACCGTCTCATCAAATGGAATAAATATGCCAGCATATTAAAAAGTCTTACCAAGAGCAGTGAAGCAATGGACCGCACAAGGCCTATCATCAACATTTTTTACATTTGACAAGTCATTGTAATCTTCACCTTTGAGCTATGGACCTGGATCTTACACCCGGCACACCGTGTCATCTACATGAACAAATATGAAATATTTCAAAATATTTCCATGCATAGTGAAGGTATGCCCCGAACCAGGTCTAACATCAACATTTTATTAACTCTGACGAGTGACTGTGACCTTGACCTTTGAGCTAAGGACCATGGGCTACCACGCGATATACCGTCTCCTCTAGATAAATATATATGCCAAGGTTGTTTAAAATCCTTCAACGCATGGAGAAGTTATGGCCCGAACCAGATGTATCATAAACTGTTTTAACCTTTGACCAATGACTGCGACCTAGGCCTTTAAGTTATGCGCCTGGGCCCTATACGCGACACACTGTCTCATCAAGGTGAACAAATATGTCAATGTAGTTTGCAATCCTTCCATGGACAGAGAAGTTATGGTTCAGACAAGAAACAGGACGGACTGACCGAGGGAGGGACGTCAAGGTGAATCCAATATATACCCCACACACTTTATAATGACTAGATAACAATAATCGAAGCAGCAAAGTTTTCAAACACAATGACAAAGCAACAAAAAATCGGTTTATTTAGAATCTTAAACATAAAACAGCACAAAACTTCTTATGTATTTTTATATTAGTATACGTATAATATATTTTTAACAAAAAATATTGTATGTACACTTGTGCAAAGAACTTTTTTTTTAATTAAAATGTTAAGAGACGACATAAACGTTATTCTGTATCTGATTAAATAGTCAGGGCAATAACGAACACGCAAATTTAGTCCCTTTTCGAATGTTTGAAATCTCGGAAAGGAAAGGGTTCAGAACCACCAACACTCGTCTTCGGACATCTCGCAGAGCATGCTTCAAGAGTCTCAAAGTTGTTTCGATTTCCCTGACAACCGCTGTAAACAAACTGTTCGCATGAAGATGTCATGGGGTTGAAAAAGTAACGGATAACTGATCCGTAACAGTTGCCGATTCTCTTAGGTTGCAGGCAAACCAGATCTAGAAAATAGTAACATTTATGTTCAGTATAAAACAATGAAGTTGACTGTTGATGTCAGACTGTTTATGCTGTTCTCTGACAACTCCTTTCGTAACTCTACAAGCGGACAGTATTCAGTATTATCAGACATTTTTATCCCTATCACAGTCTACTAGTAATCAAAGAATAGCTGACTTTACAAAATTGGTGTTCTGGTTTTGAAACACTGCTTCCGAACTATTTACTGCTGAATTGCATATAAAACAAAGAAAACGCCTACTAATCCAGTTAACATCTAATTACAAAGCGACATCTGTTGACCAGGCAGACCACTCGAATACGATACGTAGTTTATTATTACATGTCTGTTTATTAAGCTGAAAAACCATAGATCTACACAGAAATATTGCCATATGCTTTAACGATATATACTTGATTGTTACGAAAAGGTAATTTTTCTTTGCTAAATCAGGAAGATATGAAGGATCAGGAATCTAGCAACTGACATGCTGATAATGCTACTACATTTTATGCTGAAATATATCTATGTATTCATATACCTTCCACACTCAGACGAATTATCCGTTCAGGCCGCTCAAAATTTTCCGGATCGATGTGTCGAAAATCCGGTTCTGGCCCAAATAAACCCCGTGCTGTGACAGTCACCATACAGATTGATATCACAACTAATGTCAATGTGCCCATTCTGAATTTAGTTTTCTAAAATCTAAGAAAAATTCGTTTGAATGTCGAAATGTTTCTAATTTACGTTTGTTCTTTTCAAATATTTTACAACTACAAGTTACTAACCGAGTACCCTGAGATCTCGACTACAAACTAGTTAATGTCATCCCAGGCACAGTGGTAAAGAAAACGATGAAAGATCATGATTTCATCATATTCAGACAAATAAAAAAATGAATTGTAAATATACATGCTCATGTGAATTTTTATGAAGGTGAATATCCGCAAAAAGTTCATGCATAATGATTGCATTCTTATTTGTAAATGTGGGCTGTTAATATATATTGATTACATTCTCAATCATAAATATTACATCATGATGCATTGTGTTTCTTACTTACTCATCCATATGCATAATGATTGTATGCTCATTCCGAATGTTAGTCTTTAATGTATGTTGATTTCATTTTTATGTATAGATATTATATCATGATACACTGTGTGTCTTACTTAATCTTTTATACAATTAAGCAACGAAATTTATGTGTAAAAATCTATGATGGCTCGTAAATGTGGATTCTATCAGTATTCAACTGTATCTTTCATTATTTTTAGTTTATCCTGAAAGATGTTTTATTCTATTCAAGTTTCTCCTTGTCAGTTATTGATATCGAGTTTACCGGTAAGTGCCAAAAGTATTACTGAATATCTTAAATCCGGGTACCAATAAGAAAATTGGTCCTTCTTATTCCAGGGAGACAACTCATAAAAAAGAGGAAATAATAGCTACTCTAAACAGTCATTTGACTCCAGAATATTTACACTTTCAAAGAATTCGAAACTGTGGCTACAATTAGTGTGGTGTGTAACCTTACTGTAACCCGCGTGTAAAAATGCGGTAGGAAGAAGTTGTTAAATTTAGTGACTGGTTAGCGACACCTGGTGTCATAATTTCATTCGCACAATTCGTGCGAGTTGCATTACCCTTGATGACATGCCTATTTTGCTTTCATGAAAATGCTTTGAACTATTTTTAGAAATGGCTTATTCTATTTTAGGAATAGGCGTACTAAATAGGTGTTTCTCGTACAATTTCTTGTTGCGTATATATAGCTGAATCAATGACAAATAGGCTAAAGAAAAAACAAAAGCTAAGAATAAGATATAAAAGTAATCACAAAGCCGATTTACACATGGTAAAATGTTGAATGATGTTGGATAACAAACATAATAAACGTCAGAAATCATTGGCGACGCCGGTGAGCGGCGTCGTCTCTTATGGAATGCTTTTTATTTTCGGCTATGGAAGGAGCTGTTATTATTAGCAGTTAATGTCATGTTGTGTCAATCAGTTTTATTTTGATTCGTAAAAATCAAGTATACAAAAATATGTTGTTATATTTGTATTTAATAACTATGTTGTAAAAAGCATGTGCATTGTGATACTTATTTTTATGAAATTGCAGGCTCTGTTTAACAGCTTATCCCTTAAATACTAAAAAGCTGCCTCCGAATAGTATTATTATTGTTGTGGTCTACATTTACCTTTTCGTTTATTTTGAAATAGGACTTTCACTTTTTGTTATTAATCTAAAATTTAATTTTATTATTATCTTAACTGTGATTTATTTATTTTTTGCAATGTTTTTTTTTATTGAGTTGTTATGTTTTTGTTATTTAATAAAGAAAGAAAATACGAACAGTACGACTCATTATGGAAATTAATAATCAGCTCGCAAAACATCATCCGCAACTTTTTGGTCTTTGGTTATCCATCGATAATAGCCGAAGAAGTTCCGATTGCATTTCCCGCGGATTTTACCACTTGGCCAATCAAAATACATTACTCGAATCACGTGATGTTTACATTTGCAAGGAAGCCGGAGTAGTCAACATGGTAAGGGGAGTTTTGGGAAGTTTGCATCAAGGATGCTCTATATTTGCCCCATACAGCGGCATGCAATGTACTGCTATGGCACTTATTGCTTTAGCTGCATTATTTTCTTTAGAAAAAGTCCCACATCGTTCCTTTTCATCTTCACAAATTGATGATATTTTGTTTAATGGCAACCGTCTGTATTCGCGGATTGTTGAAAACATTGGACACATACGTTATCTTAGTCATGCAGATTTGCCAGATGAAATAAATTTTCAGAGAACAAGTTTTCAGGTCCAATACATGCGAGATATGTATTACGGGAGAATAAATTCACAAGCAAATGTTGAGCTGGGACATGTATGTTTTATTGATGCAATATCGCAAACTAGCCTTCTGACACCATTTCATATTTTAACAGTTAATGATTTGACTATTGCAGTATACATACCTTCTTCTACTAATCAGTACAGTATTTTTGATTCCCATTCGAGAAACAGTATTGGTTTGCCTTCTGATAATGGTGCAGCTGTACTTTTGCAATTTGAAGGGATTAATAAGTTAGCAGATTAAATATTGCATCATTATTCAGGGTTTTTATATGAATTAACACCACTTTTTATTACTATCCCTTTTGTTCTTGCTGTATTTTCCTGTTATTTAGTGTCAATAGTGCCTTGTTTAAAAAATAAATTCTACAAATAGTAAACTGTGTTTGTTTTTGTTGTATTGTCGTATAAGCAATAACATTACAGATCAATTAACAGTATAAATGCAAATTGAGTTCATTTCCTGCTTAAAAGACAGATAATCTAAATCCATACAGAAAATGCGTATAATGCATTAAATTAATAACAAACTTTTGGCGTCGCCTTTGATGCTTTGCATCAATGATTTTCTTGTGTTATGATGGAACATACTAGGGTCTACAACTTGGAATAATGAAATTTATCACTTGCAAGCATGCATTTGTCAGTAAAGACAATGAGCATGATAGCATGTTTAAAAGCAGTTTCAGACATAAATGAATAAGTAAGAAACACAATGCATTAAGATGTAATATTTATGCTTGAGAATGTAATCAATACACATTAACAGCCCACATTTACAAATAAGAATGCAATTATTATGCATGAACTTTTTGCGGATATTCACCTCCATAAATTTTTATATCAAAAACGCTCAGTGCTCTAACTGCGCTGGTATTTTCAAACCATGAACACTTTGATGAGAAGTTTTCACATTTGATATTATACATTTATATAATTGAGAATTACAGATAAACAAACTGGTTGTAAAATATAACTACGTATGCTTAAGTAGTCTTGTGTTTATGTTTCTATCATATAAGTAAATCATTTCGATTTTCAAGTTACCTACCTTTGTTGCTTACAGACATGCCTCCTTTATTTATTTCCTGGAGATACGTTTTAGCAGTATAACATTTTCTCTTGGATTTTACTAATGTAGTAAAATATCAGTTTATTATTAAACTTTAATTGACCCGTGCTCACCAGTTCTTCACCTGTTCGTCCATTTTTATTTAACCTTAGGGCGATTTAGTTAATAAAAAAATAAATGCAATCAAAATAGTGCGCAATTTTGTTAAAAATTTACAATTTATTTCAGGCAATTATGAAAAATTGTTTATTTGCTTTTTTAGATTGTTTTCTTTAATGTGTGTAAGGTTTTTTGTAAATCTGATCTTATTGTCGGCCGTTCGTACGATTGTCAGTTAATTTGCTTTTCTTAAAATCATTGTCATTATTTGAGTGTTCAAGTGTATGTCAGACTCTAGTTCCTGTTTATTTGTTTTTTTAAGGGACAAAGAAGAACCAAGACAGATCCACAAGTCCGTGTGTCCTTTCACTTCATAAGTACTCGCCTGGACATCTCATCATTGATCAGATTAATCATTAATAATATAGGTTGACGAACTTTGGAGGGAAAGTACTTCCTTAAATTATCGAAAGTGTTGGCATTACACATTGGACCCGACCTTACATTCAACTCTAGTATCCAAAAATTGTGTAGGAAGGTGCAGAATCCAAATTCAACTTTGTGCAGTACAAAAGGCACCTAAATACATCATCCTTTACAGACAGTTTATGACAAATGATCAGGATATTTGCTAAACACGAGCTTTGCTCTTTAATCATACGGCCGTGTCGGAATGTATTCAATAATGAAGTCAGTAGACTAAGCCAAAGGCTCAGGGTCACGGTCAGGAAGTACCAGCTGACACAGTGTCGATGCGTTAAGTAGCACATGAGGTCTTTGGCTGTTATGTAAATTTCGACGATTTTAGACAGCAATAATATTTAAGTTTATGATACAAATATGCAGACAACACCTATAAGTTTCCAGGTGAGAAAATGATGAGGGCGATATTAGTACATTACACTTAACAATATATATTGCTTAGCTAGGCACATTCTGCCTAAATATTAAACTTATACTGTCGACCTCATATATTGAAAAAAAAGTATATTTTGTTGTTGTTGTTGTTGTTGTTGTTGTTATTTACACGGCTTTTGTATAGATACAAATCAGTGAAGGAAACTTTAATTTATAAATTACATATATGTATAAAGCCACTTTAAAATTAAAACAAACTAGAGTTTTCTCAAGCAGTGTATTTGTCTCGTTTCATGGTTTGTTATTAATGCCACTTACAAGTTAAAGTTATTAGGGGCTTTTCAATTGGTTTAATCGTTTGGTGTGTCTTCGTCATCGGCACTCTATCAACAATTACTTAAAACAATATTCTCAAATATGATGCACACAATTTTAACCTGATTTCATAACGAAATAAAGAATACAGATATGAAACACTGCTTTAGGGCAATTTTTGTAAATAGCTAAGATATATGCCGATTAAATCTTAAAAGTGCAGTGTGCTTCTGTCATTTATTAATATACTAAAGTAACAGTTTTGCCCATGCATTTGGCCTGGCACGCATCTAGAGTCTCGTAGTTGTTGTCATTACCCAAACAGCCACCATAGGTAAAACCCTCACAGTTGGACGTCACAGAGTTGTAGAAGAAGCGTGGGAACAGAGCTTTGCAAGGTCCTTCTACTTTAGGCTGGAGACATACTGTAACATAAAACTTATTATTATATACCTATAAATTTTCTTTCTAAAATACACACAAATCTAGAAGCGCAAATACGCATCGACGGATAGAAAAATCCGTATTATGTTAGTGTCGAATACGGTACCATATATGGAAGTGTCGGACTATTTTTCTTGGTTGGCTCCCAGCCTTGTTGTGCGTGACGTAGTATTTGGAAGCGGGAACCGATACTACAGGCACCTTGCGGGGAATCCGTATCTATTTTTAGTAACGAAATCCCCCCGTCAAAAATATAAACAAACATAATTGAAAGTGTTTTATTGAATACTATTACAATTCTTTAACATAAAAATCCATAAATTGTACCCTTCTAACAAAATCTTATGAATACACACAAATAACGTCCTATTTAAAAGAGAATCGTCGTGATTTCAACTATAGCTACGTCGTCTGCAACTGTTTACATGTATACAGTAGGTCATATGTATACAATATCTGTTTCTGTCTAAAATGTCCGACGATTTGTTTGATATAATCCAACTGAAGAATTAATTTATTCACTGCAAAATAATGTTTATCATTCCCACATTTGTTGACATTGAAATATTGATGTGTGTTCCCGATTGTGGCAGCCATTTTAAATGATTTTAAATGAGTTGGAGGCGTGGCTTCTTTCTACAAATTTGATGTATTCATCCGCCATTCATAATTTTATTTTTCAATAATATGTTTGTTGTTAAAAATAAAAGTTCAGTAAATTGAATCATTTAGTCTTATTATTTATTGTCTAAAATTTAAAGGTATATAATAAAAGGAAAATTATGTTGTAGTAGCTGTCTGAGACCTTGTATTTTGCAACTCGCAGCGTGGGAAAATCGATATCTCGCTCGACCTTCGGTCTCGCGAGATATCGATTTCCCCACGTGCTCGTAGCAAAATACAAGATCACAGACAGCTACTACAACATAATATTCCCTATGTATTAAAATCAGAGAATATACAAACTAAAAGTTTTGGCATCAATATTTAAGAGAAAAACCTCATCGTAAATCGCGCTTCTTAGAGACGATTATTTTGTCTTCAATATTTTGTTGTTGATTTCAAATCTTTGATAAACGTTAAACTATTCTAATGGTTAATATTTTCTTGGTAAAATCGTAGGCAATATGCTGCAACCATTTTCAGTAATACTCATTCGTTTTGACATGTCTTAATGTTGCTTAATTCGGTCTAAACTTCCAAAAGCAATACAATATGGAAACCAGTTAAACTTTCTATATAAATGTTCTTTTATTCAAAAGGTTTACAATGGTGCCGTGTAGCAAGGGTCACCATAGCAAGGTGTAGACATTTGTCCATCAGCAACAGTGTGTAGAGACATTTAAGTCAGGCAAGGACATTGTACACATTGAACTGCACCAGACTGTTGCTATGGTTACATACCGTCGGGGACGTTAGCAGTGTCTCCAGTGCTGACGGAAATGATCAACATTACACCGACTGTAATAGCCAAGACTTGTAGTACACCCATAATCACTTGTTTGCTCCTATTTTTTTATAACGAGAAAAAATAAATTATAACTGATCAAGGACAATAAGTCTGTGACGTAATTTAGGTAACATAAATTTTAAATAAAGACTTTCGAGGCCTCTTGTGATGGATGCACTTTTAAAGGGCTATGTCATTGTTTCAGTTGGCGTGCTTTTTAAATCCTTACACATATGTTTCATTCTTTCTAGAAATAGACCATTGTAATAGCCTAAAAGCTATAGATAAACATTTCTACAGCGTAATTGTCACACCACCCTCAGCACATGCAGTACACAATCTTGTTCAGTTTGTACTATTGTCGATTCTTCTTTAAGCCATTCTGTTTTAATTGGTTTGGTTTGGTTTGGTTTGGTTTGGTTTGGTTTGAATGTTCTTCAACAGTAAAAAGACAAGGTATAAATCCTCTTACATAAAAAACTGAGGTTTTTGTTTGACTAAAACAAGTGTACTTGACTCAAATTACCTTGAATCAGTGACTAAAAACATGAAACAATGCTCACGTCAACTTGTTAAGGTAGTTAGCATGTAAACCCCTAACAGCGTTTAAAGGAGCGATCATTTTTAGAAAACATGTTTAAATTCCTTAATGTTATAAGTAGAATAAACCTGAAAAACAACATTGCATGAATGATTCATAAAATACTAGTAAATATAACCATATAAAGAGGTAATTCATTTATCGGAATGTGTAAACAAAACTAGAAAGAATAAAAATTACTAAAACAACTTGCCTGCTAGCTACAATAGATAAAAATCGCAATTGATAATTGTGTATTAATATTCGCAATCTAAAATATTCACAACAGCTGTTTCTTTCTAAACGTTCTTTGACCTATCTTATCAGTGTTGCGATTGTAAAAGCATGTCAAGTAATTGTTAACTTTACCAATAATGCCCTATTATTAATTCAAATACTGGCTGTCCTCCACAGCACTAGATCAAAAATAAATTTTGATAACAATCAAGCAATCCCGCTCGTAAAAGAACGCATTCTCTGACCGTGAAGTAGCACTTTTTTAATCTGCACCCGTCATCATCGCTGGTAAAAGTATAGCTGTTGACCAAAAACAAAAATCAAAAATAATACGTGTAACTTTACTTTCACCAAAACAAAAAAGAAACATATGCCAGTAGTTACAAAATTTATTTTATCTAATAGTAAAAGTCGAAGTTTCTTTTTTCTGTACGCACTCTTTTAGATCTGGCCTGAGCTTTCTGTCCGTCTGAACTCTCAATATCTTCCAGTACCAACTCTTTATGCTTAGTGGCACCTTTCTTAGACTTCGTTTTAAGAGGCTCGATGACCTTTGAAAAGACACATCTGTCAGGGGACATATCAACGGCACTTGGAATCATGCTGGTTGCTTGAATTCCTGGGGCTTTCTGTGCTGGAGTGTAGGTTTCATCATCACTAATGTCGATGCCATAAATAGTCCTCAGCCATTTCTTTTTGCAAACAACTTTTTTTGGCTTCTTTTGGTCGTCAAAGACTTTGGCCCCATCGTCTGAGGCCACCTCTTCCAGTAAAGATATCTTTGTTTTCGGTTCAGTAATGGCTTCCAATATGCGTTGTACTGGATTGCTAGCGTTCCTGCAACGAAATATATTCATTTTCAGTTGAATCTCTCAAATGAAGTACGGAATTTTCAAAGAATTTTCTTTTTAAAAGTAGGAGTAAAATAAGTCTAATCTAAACGGGTCTAATTTAAACTTCAAAATTATGTTCTTCGAAATGGTTACACTGATGCATTTAGAGATGTGTTTTCTGTATGTAACATTTCTTGTACAAGTTTGAAAATACAATCAAACCTGCTTCTATATAGTCACTCAATGGCAACTAGACAACACTGGCTAGACTAACAATATGAAGACATGTAAAAAAATGGCAGCGTTCGTTGTCTTGGATTCTTTTTTCATCAAAAGAAAAAAGTATTTACGCGTATTTACTCAGTTAGTACCATTCATTAAGTTATCTATTCAATCTAAGTTGACTAAGGCAACCACAAAAATCAATGCATTTTACTTTACTGCTACACACCTTTTAGTGCGTCCCATTTTGATAACACCGTTGTTTTGAGAGACAGTGATCACTTGTACATGTGAGATTGGGAAGAAACCTTTCTTCTTGCGTAACATTCCATTCTTCTTCACTCCAAATGCCATACCTGAGCTATCAGCCGGAAGCACCTGGATCACCTGTTCCCCTGCAAAAAAAGGGAAAAAGTTCAAAACATACTTTAAGCCAGAACCTTCGTAATACATGAATATTCTAATGCCAAAACGGATACTTCTAAACTAGGGTTTACCTAGCATTAATAAGCAGAATATGTTTCGTGACTAAATGGCAACAGGTATTTAAATGATTTGACTTTAAAACTACAAATGTTCAACCAATATTCATTTCGTGTGCGACAACGAGTCGCCATTCTATCAGTCAAAAGGCAAACAAAAACAACAAAGCACCGGATATTCAAATATACCATAGACGCATAATTCAGGTCTTTAGAAGGTAGAGGGGGGATGTTCCCCTGTTGGTGAGGTAGAAGGTGAATCTAGCCGGTAGGAATCCCTTCAAGAAACTTGAATATAAGAACCACAGTCACTTCTTACTACGCGAGCACCTGCAAGAACAGTTTTATGAAGCAGTCTTGAGATTCTATTACTAGTATACAGGAACTCTAATATCGACGTAAAATGAATACCATCAGGCGAATTATTTACCTGTATGAAGGTTAAGCTCGTCAATTCTCTGTTTGTTGTAATCTTTTATGACAGTACAGGTTTGTGGTTTCCATTGTGTTGGTAGCTTTTGTACTCCGTCTATGGCCTTGAAGACTGTCCTGTTGCCGTTTTCACATTCTATAGAAGATGATTATCAAAAATCATAGATTTTATTCCGTTATGAAAAAAAAAAAGAAAAACTTTGATACGCTTGTTTATGATTGAATGAGATCAAGACGACATTAGGAACGCTCAAATAAGCAAGAATGTGCAGATATATTCAGGTATTGATCATTTTGACAATGTAATGCGAAGGTTTAGATCACCCCTCGTATTTTCGGGGTGTCATTTACCATTTTGATTTGAGTTGTACCTGCTTTAGACTTGGAGACAACCTAAAATATTAACTTGCATTTCTAAAGTGACTTTTAAAACATACAGAACATTCTAATATTATGATAAGTCTCAAACTAGTTTCAAATAGATCTTACTTTTAGCGGCGCTGTTGCTATCATGCATGTCCTGAGAGTTTGTCAGTTTTCCAGTGTAAAATAAATGTCACAATTAACTTTTACGGAATGTCTCTTACTTTTTGCCGCGCTGTTGCTATCATTCTTATCTTCAGAGTTTGTCAGTTCTTCAACGGCTGCCTCAAACATTTCATTTTTCTTGCCAGAAGGTACATATTCCTTAAAAATGAAATATTACAGACAAAATATTCGTAAAATATTCAAGTTGTGTTGATTATTACTTTTGTAAAACGGTTTGTGTCAACAATATAAAGGTTTCAGTTCCGAACTGTGGAAAGTTTGTAACAATCTCGAAAATCCGATTTAAATGGGTTTACTACAGAATCATTTAATTATCTTACATACCCAGCTAAAATACTTGCTAATAAATCAAAACATAATTTTAAAAAACATGAACAAAAATGTTTTTCTTTTGTGTATTTTAAAAAAAAAATCTCACCTCAAACAATGGAGTACTTATTTTCTCTCTTAATATTTGGACTCTGTCAATTTTTACGCCAGCTTCTGTCTTTGTATCAGCAGCGCCGGTACTGAAAGAAAAAAATGGTACATAGTGGACCATAGTCTTGTCTTGGCCCAAGCACTAGCTAAAGTCCCACTTAAGTTGACGCTGTATAAATTACACAACAAACAAAAAAAGAAAAGAAACTAATCAACAAACATAAACATATGAAAGTATTCTTTATATTTATCATCTTGTAATAGTTATTTTTATATAAATTTCGCTCGATGACCGCTTCCCGAGTTCAAAGCAGTACATCTGCCAAACGTGTGGTACGCGGGTGGGATATGAACCAGCCAGCTCCATATCGAGTCTAGCGTTTTACCTCTGAACACCTGTTCTTCTTACTTCTGAATTTGATCGAAAAGCTACCTCTAATGTAATATGTTTCATGTTTGCAGTAAAAAAAACAAAGCTTTAGAAAGAGTTTGCTATATTTATTTCGACTGCGTATTTCAATGCGCTACCTTGCAGTAGGTTGTCCATTATTGCGTTGTCGGAATGACAAGGTATGATCCAAGTTGACGACTTCATCCTGGGCATGTGTTCGTGTCATCTCCTTAGTCAACTATACAATTATATAAACATGCTAAAAATCTATTTATTCTAAAACATTTGTTCTTTAGTATGAAATACAAATGTTCGTGACAAAATTGATTCGAAGTGAAACAGAAATAAATTTGCAAAGGTGTTGTATTTGTTTCTATACATACGCCAATGCTTAGGGTACACAGTTTCTATACATACGCCAATGCTTAGGGTACACAGTTTCTATACATACGCCAATGCTTAGGGTACACAGATATTAAGTGTTACAAGTCTTATATATGCATTAAGAAGATGTATTTAATTTGTTTAGGAATAAATTTTCATAGTAATGGAACACTGAATAGTTGACCAGCAGTGTTATAAAATGACGAGTTTGCAAACAGACCTTTGCTTAGAGTGTAAGTATTGACTTATCAGAATAGAACCTGCCATTATGTTTTGTTGTGTAGCATTTTAAAAATACATAAGTTTATTTGTACATTTGCATTTGAAAAAAATGAGTAAAATTAAAGATCAAGCACTGCTGATAGAAAAGTTGCAAGGTAAAAGAGACTTATCCAAAAATTAAGAGCATTCCGTTTTTCTTAAAAGTCATATAAATATGAATGATATTGAAAATATGACCAACTCTCGAGCAATCGTCCGTTTAAATTTGTTACCTCCAGCAATACTGCAAACTTGCTGCGCCACATGATGATGCTGCCAAGATATTTTTCTTTGAGCTCGGCTGCCTTTTTGGCTAGGTCCCCTAGCTCCTTCTTTGTGCCTACTACGTCATCAGTGGTCAAAGCAAGTTTAACCTTAATAGCTTTTCTCTCTATGTAAAACATTGATTTATGGTATGCCTGGAAAAACAAAATTATGCATTAGATGCTACACCCTACTCCCAACCATCCAAACCCAATGCTTCTACTACAAATGATTTATTCTTGATTCTGAAATGTTCAAACTTCCGGAACCATGTCGGAAAATTTTTAATGAGATTTAACAAGATTTGTTCGATGGACAAATGCAAGTACAATAACTGATTGCCACGCCGATCATTGTCATGTTTTCAGTTGTTGTTTTTGCATACACACACAAATAATCATTTACAGAATTATTGTGCCACCATTAGTAAAAATTCTAAAATCTATTTTTAATAAAATGAATTTTTACCGACCATGAAATTAATATTAAAGTCAAATTCTTTGAGGAAACCAAGCCAATTTCTGTGCAAGTGTTTGCCATTAGGCAAAATGAAAAACTAAAATAAAACACAAAAAAAAAGAAAAGAAACATGATTGTCTTGTACATACCTTTTTGCATTTTTCAACTGCATTTGATTGGGCTTGTAACTTATTTATGGCTCGTTTATACTGGCGTTCCAAACTAGAATAAAATTCATCGCTCATTTTGAAGTCAGTTCTGAAAGAAAAAAGCATCTGAATATTTTTTATAGAGACATTTCTATGTTTCAATGTGTTTTCATAACAAACGGTGCACTTGATTGTCTTATCCTTTTTCAGGCTAAAGAATGTAATCGTATTTTACTCTTTCCAATACAAATGGTTTATTCAAATACTTGAAAATTAAAAAATCGATTAAAATGAAGTTCGGCGTAAACAAAAAAAGTATGTACGAACATTATTTGACGAGTAATTCTAAACTAATTCATCGTAGCTATGGTACGACGCTCAATTAAAAGCGGAAATGACGTAAACAATTGTCGCAGTCTTAAAGCATGATTTTTCTGTTATTCTTTGACCAGATTTAAAAATACTTCAAACAATTTTGATTGGATTTCTCTTTACAGATTCACGTAACTCCCGTGAATATGTATTTTCCTCTGATTTTTTGGCAGTTGTAAGTACCATGCTGCAATGCTAGTCTACAAGACACTAACAGATTGTGCCCCAGAATATATACATGATAGTTTAACTTTTTTCTAAAAATAGTAATTATAACTTGTGATCTATGGCACATAACGATCTTGTTCTACAACGAAAACCTCGTACTAATTACACGAAGGATACTTTTTCATATTATACAGTTAATATGTGGAATGCAATTCCACAATACATCAGAACTTTTCTAAAATTACATATGTTTAAAGACAAATACAAACAGCATTTGCTTAAAAATCGTAATTCTTAATGTGATTCATTTATGTACATTGATACCTCTCATATTTTATTGATGTTATCAGTAATTTTCTTGTACTCATTCTTTAAAAGAATGTTTCTCTTCTCATTATTTCTTTCTATATTTTATTCTTTTAATTTTTTTTCTTACAATTTTATCAGCTTTCAGTAAGCATAGGGAGTTAAAATAGTTCACGCTAATGTCTTGTTTTTAACTGATATAGATTTATTTGGAGTGTCTGTCGGGAGTAAATGTATTCGACGTAATGTATATGAAACTAAAATGGTATGATAGATGTTAAAAAAGTGGACAAATGTATTTTTCATAAGCTTGCTTTCTTTCTTCATTCTCAATTACACATAATTTTAAAAGTTTAGTCTTGTAGTATTCTTTGATTGTGTTATTATTTTGTTTATATTTCAGAAGGCCATGTTGTAAATAAGATTTTTAATTTCATTGAATGTCTTAACATGTAACCTTCGAAAAATAAAGATATTATTATTATTATTACTATTATTATTATCCTGCAAGGTCATCGGCCACATGGGCAACCGGTACCGACGAATTGACAGATTTGATAAAGCATCTGTTTTTCTGAAAACCGCTTACACAATATCTGACAAGCCGAGTTTTGAAGATTAGTGAATGGATAAATTAATGTGAAGGCGGGAATGGGAAACGGGAATTCACCGCTATGAGATTAGGTAAGTTGTATCATTCCATATGTTAATTTTGAGATCTTGACGCGCCTCTGATCATGCGTTTTTGTTTAAGTGATCAATACATGCTGTCAGAACATGACAGCTAAAGAGGAAAGAACAAAAAGCTTGCTAGTTTTCTGTGGGGTTCTGACCCACTGGCAAAATAGGACGGAATATCAGGCATGAATGGTGGCTGATTTCTGCCATATCGTGTTCTCGTATCGGCGGGTTTTAAGGGGCGTCGTCATGAAACTACGCCGACACGAAAAAAAACTTTTTATGGCGTATCGGGGTGCTAAAATAAAGTGTGTCGGCGTGCTGATGACTTTCAAGACGCGCCGGCATCAAAAAACGATAGAGAAGGGGAAAATACGAGATTTTCATCTTCAGTACAACGCTAAGACGATAGTGAAATGTCTCGTTCTGGCGACCGTCCTTTGGCGTATCGACGCGTTTAAATATCGTTCAAGCGTTCTGGCGCTTCCTTGTGCGCCGTTACAAGAACACGACAAATGAAGGTGCCCGTATGATAGAATTTCTAATTGTAGCATTGACAAAACTTTATATCGATGAATTCGAATGATATAGTGATATACGATTTATTTCAACTAAGAATGAGATAACAAGCATTTTCTGAATAAGCTTCGGTGAAAAATGTGTAATTTGCATACAAGGCTAAACATTAAAAATCTGTTTTTTGTCAGACGGTCGCGGTGGTTTTTTATCTTTTCTATTCAATTTTCATTTTTATTAATCTTGTCAAGTTAAGAAACTGCCAAGTGTCTTGTGCAACAGTTTCTGTTAGGCAAAAATTCGTGATATTTTTAATTTTTCTTCATTGGTTTCATAATTCTGTAGACATAAGACGAAAGCGAAATTAATTG
Organism: Cyclina sinensis; assembly: GCA_012932295.1. NCBI lineage: Eukaryota > Metazoa > Mollusca > Bivalvia > Venerida > Veneridae > Cyclina > Cyclina sinensis. The sequence continues at coordinate 58,907,350 of JAAONU010000011.1, read as the reverse complement.
AAAGCCTTTTTAAGACCGTGAGAACAATGAAGAAAAGAAATGAATACTTCACTGTGTGGGAGACCTATTAAACACAAAATAAATGGCAAAATATACGTTTCCATAGTGGGCAGAACAATAAGACACCACAATATACAAACAAACACGCACGATGGTCAGTTCATTATTGTTTTTTATTCGCCCTTGTTTAAATATTAAAATCAAAAGCTTTTCTGTAAAGGCATTAGCAGACTTAGAATAGTTGAGACCAGTTTAGAACTTTATCAAGGAAGTCAATCGTTTCAGACAATCGGCTAATAAAATATTTTATTTGTTCTTATTGTTTTTATCAATGCTGTTTTTCTTCATTTACACCTATAAAAAAAAGTCCGGACATAAAACAAAAGCATCAGATATTTTTCCAACTGCTTTCATGTTACGATCGACCGGTACAGTTATACATAAAGAGTCGAAAATATCAAAACATGGAGATATTCAATGACGGTAATATATTTACAGTTTACCGAGATGAACTTTGTTGTTGTTGTTAATGTAATTGTTGTTAGTTTATGAAATGTAAGATACAAAACTGAAAAAGAAAAATCAAGAATGCATACTCAAAGTAGGCTATATAATATAGTACACACAATATTTTCAAAAAAAAATGTTAAGCTTTCACTGACGCCGTGTAAATCCTAAAAATAGTGGTTAAACGTAAAGTAAAGCCAACATATCTCAGATTTTATCCTTAAATCGTATGCAAAACTTTTTTTTCTACTACAACTTATTGAATTGTATTAAAGAAAAACGTTTACTGTATAGCTACATTTATACACTAACAAGTAAGTGTACAAGAAAAGCAGACAGAACAATTAAAGCACATCTTCAAGGCTTCATATAGCCTAAATTTCTATAACACCAACATAGTAAATTTTATCATTTTTATTGATTGACTTTTGTTAATTACCTTTATAATTAAAGGGACATAACCTAAAATTTATTAATGATATACTGCGTATGTATTTTATTCACTCATTCACTTTAAAATAGAAAATAATTGATAATTAAAAGAATAAATGTTCAAAAAGTTTCTTTAGGGCATGTATATATAGCAACAAAGTGAGAGTGCATTTGTAACACGTATGGATGCTATCCACCCAAAAATGGTACAACTCCCCAAGACTAGTACTACTTCATTCATAATTCATTCTATGCCATTCTTCCTTATACTTTGCTCCAGATTTTTCGGGTATGTCTTGAAATGATTGTTGTAGATATCAGCTTAAATTAGTTACTTACTGTGTTGGTGAGTCAATGTATGTATCTGTTGTAAATCCCGCGTCGTTTTTCATGTTTACATTTCTTGGTCGCTCTTTATCACAGTAGGTATAATGACAAGCAGCGTCAGTACTTAGTTACGACGTCACATAAACGGATATGACGTCAGTTATTGAACGTCGTAATAAAACTGACCCGTGATAATGAGAATGTGTTTGAGTCTAGATGGAAGATTTATCTAATGAGGCTAAAAGAAGCTTTAACGGGTGAGCCTTTGAATTCAAGCAGAATCTGAGATTTATTTAAGTCAGGAAAAACTTTTATCATCTGACATCTTGAAAAAGGCATAACCATTAAGATCTTGCTGAGCGGCTGTAACATGAAACAATACTGCGTATGTATTTTATTCACTCGTTCGTAGGGCTAACTCCAATGACAGTGTTTTATTTTCACTATAGACCATAACCAGAACTCTTCTTTTTAAGATTTATTTCATAGATTATGCTTCATGCATGCACGATAATCACAAATATATACATTATCTTGTAGCACTAACTTTTTCATACCTGACTCTTCACCACAACACTTTTATATCTAGCACATAACTATACACCCCTGAGCTCCATCTTTGTATGTGTTCACAGAAAGGCACAAATGAGACAACGTACAAATTAGTGCATAGGAACTTGGCTCACACTGTATACAAGCATAGTATTTCATTACGGATTATTTCTGGGTAAATTTTATGTATTTCAAACAATTTACATCAAATGTAGATCAGTAACACAATGAAGATTTCAGTTCAACATTAAGAACTTTTCAAACATAATGTGTGTACACATGGTACTTTAACAATACAATAAAACCTCCACAACTAAAAAATGTGACAGCACTGCATATTCACTCAGCAATATATACATAAACATATAACAGCAGGTGTATGAAACTTTATTAAGTTCCTTCTAACAAAATGCCTGATTATCAAACTATATTATAGACAGGTATATTAAAACACAACTTCAAAATGTTGTAACATGTATATTTACATTTATTTCTTTACTTACAATTAGGTTTGCCAGCCAATTAATGCCATAATGTTAAATGTAGAAAGTATAGATTACACTAACAACTTCAGTCAACTATTAAAAGGTGTGTGAAGAGACTTTAGGCAATTTTCATATCACTTGTTAAACCTGTAATGCTCAATCTTAGTAAGACTAAGTTTAAATGTCTAACACTGAAATATCACTCTTAGTGCAAAAATGGAATTTCATCACAGTTCTGAGTAAATGTCTCTCTGTTTGTTCAGATTTATTTCATGACGGGCATAGCAACTGCGGGTTTGGTTACTGTGGCATCCTCGTCTCTCCACATCTGGGTGACTGTTTTCACTTGGGTGTAGAAGTTGATTCCCTGGGAAAAAAATTGGAGAAAATTTGATAAATTACTGTTCTTTTAATTGCTTGTTATTGTTAAGAAATAAATGCATGTATTCACTGACAAATTCTACAAAAAAAATAATAATGCATTTAGTCGAATGTACAGAATTATACAATATAAATTATAACAACAATTAATACAATATCCAAAAGCTCACCTGTTTTCCATAGAAGTTGGTATCTCCCATGAAGGAACCTCTGGATCCAGTGAATGAGAACATTGGCAAAGGTACTGGGATAGGTACATTTACACCCACCTGTAGAAAAACACTCAACAAGTAAATTACAATGTCATGTTTTATTCACTCCCCACTATCCTTAAGTTTATTGGATTAGAGTTTAGAGTGTCATTTTTTTAAAACAAAAACATATAAAATATCTGCATTTAAACAACAAAAATCAATAAGGAACAACTTTGGTGCTTTCACAGAAAAATTATTACAGACGGTTGTAAACATCAAACAATAAATATCTCTTGTAGAGTACAGAGCTTATGACTACAACACTTACTATATAACATCAATATAAATTTTATAATGATAAATAAACCGAACATATTTTTTTACCTGTCCAACATCAATATCCATTGTGTATTTCCTGGCTGTTGCCCCATTGGATGTGAAGATAGCTGTACCGTTACCATATTTGTTCTTGTTAATGACATCAATGGCCTCTTCCATTGTGTCCACTTCCATACTGACTAGAACTGGTCCAAATATCTCCTCATCATAACACTTCATACCAGGCTGAAAGAGAGTAACATTGAGCAAACATAATAAAAATCTATGGGCAAAGCTGTTGCTTCTCCTCTATTTTTACACACTTGCCATCATTTCCATGCTTTCGCCCCAGTCAACTTTCAGGTTTCAGTTCTTAAACTAAAGCAAAAGTAAAATATGAACAGAGTATGAAATCACAAAGAATATAAACTTACTTTGACTTTGTGTAAGATAGTTGGCCCGACAAAGTTTCCATTCTCATATCCAGGGACTTTAATGTCTCTACCATCCAGCAATAACTCCGCCCCCTCATCTACTCCCGATTGTACCAGCTCACAAACACGTTTCTTGGCAGCTGGTGAGATCAATGGTCCTAAATCGGCTCCTGGCTCATGACCTGTTACAAACAAAAATATAAATAAGCTTGAAACTGAACACACTGTAATGCAACTTTACCACCACATAAGTAATGTATTTAACTATGTGTCAAACTTTAATAGAAAACTTATATGGAAAAGTGATCTTAATTGCATTTAGTATAAAATCCAAATTCAACAAACACTTATTAAAGAACAAACGAAACAAGCTGTTTTGTCCAAGTTAATAAACAAAAGCACAAACGTACCTGCATTCACTTTTAATGATTTAGCTCTTTCTACAAGTTCAGGTATCCACTTCTTGGCTTCACCAACAAACACAGCAGTGGACAGAGCCATACATCTCTGACCAGCTGCACCAAAGGCTGCACCTACCAACTGATAAAAGCAAACAACTCTATAATAACAGAGTACAAATTACAGTTTTGGTCAAATATTCTTTGCTTTAGACATGATAAAATTTATATCAATCTATGCACAAGAACTCATAATATCACATACACTATGTTCATTTTATTTCTCATAACAGACTAAAACGACAAATACTTTAAATTTTATTTTAACACTCAATATCAAGAATCATCTCAGTTCTTTAAGTTTCTGTTTGTCCTTTTCCTTGTTTGAAATGACCTTGACATTGCAGACTTACCTGGTTGAGAGTATTTTCTTTGTTAGCATCTGGCATAACCACACCATGGTTCTTAGCACCCTGAAACACACAATGGTACATGAATCTAATGTTAATTTCTTCACATCAGTGGGCTGCTGAGAAATGAAGAACAATGAAGATCCTTCCAGCTTATTTTTTTTAGAGAAGATCACAAGTTTTCAAAAACCTATCTCACATGCTAGAATAGGATGGATTTGTAAAAAATTCAATCTCATCAAAACATACCTATGTCACAGTGCATGGCTGAAATTAAAACTGCCCAAGACAATAAAATAGCTCAGAGCAATCTTCCAATTAGTTTCAAAAAGATTCTGCATACAATGACCCAAGCAGATATAAGTAATGAATAAGAGGAAACTATTACATCAATTTCATTTCATTTCTCTAGTCTCAGTAATGACCAGAGAATTAATCAAGACTACTTCTGCATTCATCATTATTTACTTATAAAGAAGCCATAATTCAACCACAATTGAAAACTTCCCTTTGATCAGTGAATTCTGCAAGGATGAACTATTTTATCATATTCATTATTTACCATATTTGACTGCACCCTCTTTCCATTCTTGGATCCTCTTTCATAGATGTACTTTCCCTGAAAGTAAGCAATGAGGTTTTTTTCTCATGGAAATTCAAAAAAAGACATCAAGAGAAAATTTCAAATAATGGATGCAAGATGAATGAAAGAAAAAAACTAGAACTGTGTCCACAGGACACAGATGCCCCCACTATGCATAAGTGCTCATAAACAAGAGCATGTATATCCTGTATGTAAGATTTTTTCTGTACATATACCTAAAATGATCTACAGGTAACCTTATGTACATGTTAAATTAAATTACAAATGTAAAATTTATATGTTCAATTATTTATATGGTATATAGTGAAAAAATCAACAAAGGGCCATAATTCTGTTAAATATGGTCACAGCAAAAATTCCTTCCTTTACTACCATCTACACATTAAAGCTGTTCATCCCTGGAAGTTTAAGCAAAATCTGCCATCCGGTTTAAGAGGAGTTGCGTTCACAAAATTTCTATATGGTATATAGTGAATAATCAACAAAGGGCCATAATTCTGTTAAATTTGGTCGCAGCACAAATTCCTTCCTTAACTACCATCTACACATTAAGGTTGTTCATCCCTGAAAGTTTAAGCAAAATCTGCCATCCGGTTTAAGAGGAGTTGCGTTCACAAAATTTCTACAATATAGTATATAGTGAAAAAATCAACAAAGGGCCATAATTCTGTTAAATTTGGTCGCAGCGAAAATTCCTTCCTTTACTAAAATCTACACATTAAGGTTGTTTATCCCTGGAAGTTTAAGCAAAATCTGCCATCCGGTTTAAGAGGAGTTGCGTTCACAAGATTTCGGGACGTACGGACAGACGTACGGACGGACAGACGGACGGACGGAAGGACAAGTGCAACGCTATATGCTCCCCACTTTGTGGAGGCATAAAAACTTTAATCCAACTACTTTGAAATCTAGAGTTTACATGAAAATCGTAACTATTTTTTTTTTAAATATGTACCACAGACTTTTTTGACAAAAGATTAATTCTGTCTCTGATCTATATAGAAAGTTTATTTTACCATTCTTCTAGGAAGAAAAGTTACTAGAACTCTGTCCTAAAGTGTAATATAGTCACTAGCATCAATTAGTGAAACACAAATCCAACAGTATATATGACTGTTATCACACTTTACAAGGAAGTTAGAATTTGATGGTATGACATCTGACTCCATTATTAATTCTGTTATAATATTTTATCTAAAACAGCAACAACCGATTAGGTTCTGGGTTATACTCACAGCCTGATCAGATCCAACAAAAGAGATGGCTTTAATGTCAGGGTTATCACAGATAAAGTTCACAGCTGAAAAGATGAAATTGTGAAACAAAATGAGAATATGTATTAATGACAATAATGATAAAACTCCTTAGTACCAAATCAGGATAGTATTTCAGTAAGATATTCCTATGATCAGTACTTCTATAGAATTCATTACTGTCTTCTAACAATCATAATACTGTGATAACTAATTTCCTCACTGGGGAAGAAAATAAAACATTTTTGTATATGCTATGTACTAAAATTGTCATAAGCAATTTTTTTCTAATTTCGTTTTTGGTTTACACATCTGATTTTTAGATAAGATCTAGCTATGCACTCTACAGACCAAAACTGTAATTAATGTCTGAAGAAAATCATAGACAAATTTATCCTTAAAGATTATCATAGCTATTTAAAATACATTTAGTCTTATCCAGAAATAAAACTACCATATTAGCACCATCTATCGCCCAGGGTACTTAGAAAATTGACAGAAGGGGGTACTTAGTAAAAGCCTACTGTCTAGTTCAAAATGCAAAAAAAGTTTGTAAAATTTAAAAGTTTTTCAGTCTGACAGTAGTAAAGTCTGTATGTTCCATAACAAAATAAGCAAGAAAATTTACAAAGTCCCTACTGCAAAAAGCAGGTGCTTATTCATTTGCAGGTCAAAAAAGACAGGTGAGGGCAGCTTATAGGGGCATGGGCGCTAGTTAGGGCAAATATGGTACATGACCTCATAATTTGAATGTTACTGTCTCAAACTGAATAATTCTGACAAAGAAAAATGAAATATGAAAAATTTATCGAACTCTGGAATATATATCAAGCAGATATAAACAGTACAATACAATGAAGCTTCCCCATTCAGACAAGTCAGCAAGTGATTCTGTCAATGAATCAGTCCGAATAACTGGTCTACCGGGTACTTTGTTCTAAATTTTAGACACTGATTTTTTCAAATTATGAATTTTCACAGGATTAAGGACTTTTTAAGTGTTTACTTTACTGTTTTGTATACTGATAATATTCAAGTGTTTACTTTACTGTTTTGTATACTGATAATATTTTAAGTGTTTACTTTACTGTTTTGTATACTGATAATATTTTAAGTGTTTACTTTACTGTTTTGTATACTGATAATATTCAAGTGTTTACTTTACTGTTTTGTATACTGATAATATTTTAAGTGTTTACTTTACTGTTTTGTATACTGATAATATTCAGAAAGCAAAATATATAGAGAATAATAGGTAAGTGTCTTAATATGAGAAAGTTTATCTGGCAAGGTGTAGGAATTTATCGGGTGAGCCGAAGGCGAACCTGATAAATTCCGCAGCCGAGCCTGATAAACTTTCTCATTTAAGACACTAACCTATTATTCTATTTATCCTGTCACAGCTGGCATTTGTCAATTTACTAGGATATTGAAAACCTATCTTTAAAGTGTTTCAAATGTCAAGGTTATCCACCAGGTGAACATATACACAAAAAATAGTTCCAAAATTTCGATATATTTTTTCCTTAAATGATCATGCTATATTATAAGAATAGATATTGAAATATTTAATTTTTATTCAAGTAGTCTGTTTGTAATAACAACCATTTAATCACTTCATTCTGATTATAAACACAAAAGTAGTCCATGACGTCACAGGTGATGACGTAGCATGTGCCGTATAAAGCAAAATTTATACGACCCCCCTTTATCGGGTCGGATATGAAATAATTGACAGGATAAATTATCATAAAGTGTTCTGGATTTTCATCTGTTTCATTAATAGAATTTCAAGATCTGAAATGTATTCATGAAGTTTGTAAATGACAAAATAAAACAAAGTTTCCAAAAGTTTAAAAACTTGAAAATTTTACATTTCATAATTATCTAACATTTAAAACAACAAATTATCATACAATATAAAATTTATACTGTTAAGAAAATTTTATTAACTGAAACATATACAAAATGTACAGGACTCAAGCATTTTTAGAGAATACTGTGAATCTCATATACAAATTTCTTGACACAAAAAGTGTGCCAAATGCAATGAAATGACATTCACTGGATGTCTAGTTTCATATCCCTTCTTCAAAATTAGCAAACATGCTTCTGCCTGAGCCCTGTTAGAACAGACCATTTCTCGCTCCATGTATGACATTGACTGTCCCGTCAGGAAATCCTGCATCCTGAGCTAACTGCATAAGGAACATTAATGCCCCTGGGTCACGCTCCGATGGTTTCACCACCATAGTGTTTCCCGTGATTAAGGCAGTTGGAAACATCTGGAACAAGGTTAGAATTATGACGTTAATTGTGATTATAAGACTATGTGAAAAGTGAATGAGAGTAGTAATATACAAAAACCTGCATGAGCTCCATGTATCACATTGACTGTTCCATCTGGGAAGCCGGCATCTTGGGCTAGCTGCACCATAAACATAGTGGCTCCAGGATCGCGCTCAGAGGGCTTCATAACATGGGTGTTGCCAGTAATAAGAGCCATAGGAAACATCTGCAGATAAAGCAAGGGATATGTACATAATGCAGAAAGCTGAATAAGATAATTATAGTCTCTCGATCTGATCATGTTGTGCATACCCCTGGGTTACATCTGATTCACTCACACACTTGTAACACTTACAAGCATTACTGATTTGATTTGGTCTAATTTTCCCTATTCTTTACCTAAATTTACCTGTAAACAGCACCTTATAGCAGTCCACTATAAGCAACTGTTTATCAGTAATTACAAGCAAAGCAAAAGCTATTCAACCTGTAAGCCTGAAAAAATGAAGTAAGCAGATACCCTTGGAAAACAATTCAGGTCTGAGATATAAATCATAATTTGCCTTCTTTTATACAATAGCCAATTATGAAATATTAGATACCATTATTACATATTATTACACCTCGTATCATATGCATTTCACAAGGATATCCTTTTACCTCAAACTGAAATCTTTTCAAGATGAGTGCTTTCTGATACTGAAAATGAAAATCAGTCCAAGTGCATTTCAAGTGTGGCTAATTAATGGTAACAGTTGTCAGTCTGGCTTTATATAATAATAACAATGTAATGTATTAAGGTCCTGGGTAAAGTTATTCTTAAGTTATTAATCAGAAACTGTCTCCAGAGTTTGAAGCCCCTATAACTTGACCTTTGACCCTGTGGGCCCAAACACAATTCATTTAATCAAAATGCCCAACTGTAGCAGAGGTATAATACAGCACTTGTACTCCCTTACCTATCAGCTAGCTTTTATGGCGATGTGGTAGAGTGTCCGCTTAGTAATCGAAGGTACCCGAGTTCAAACCCAGCTCGGGGCAGGTGGATTTTTCCGGGTTACATTTGGCGCCCAACCTAAATAACTCACGAGTTTAGATGTGATGGCACCCTTAGAAAGTCCCACAGACGTTCTGTGCTCCAGGAATTCAAGGACGAATTCTAAGAAGGAGGGGGTGTGAAAGACACAGAAGTAGAGCAAATGTAACCTGGAAAAATCCACCTGCCCCGAGCTGGGTTTGAACTCGGGTACCTTCGATTACTAAGCAGACACTCTACCATGTCGCCATAAAAGCTAGCTGATAGGCAAGGGAGTACAAGTGCCGTATTATACCTCTGCTACACAACTATCCTGTAAAGTCTAAAGGTCCTTTGCAGAGTAATACTCAAGTTATTGATTGGAAACCACTTGGTCAATTGACAGACCAACCGGCCAACAGACATGAACAAAGCAATATACCGCCTCTTCTTTGAAAGGGGCATTATATAATGTACAAGGAAACAAAACTGATGAGATACATAAGAAAAAGTAAATATTTTTAACTAAAACTTCATATACATTTGAACTTTTCCTTACGGCACCTATTTTAAAAATTCTTATGGCATTGATAAAATCACACCACTGCCTTTGTTTTATATCATCATCCTCTGTGTAGGAAGTATATAAAATATTTCAATTCATATTGGCATTTTACAACATAGTCTGGTCTATGCATTATACTTACCCACAGTGGGATCATGGCGGGGAAGTTAAAGGGAGTAATGCCCGCTGTGACTCCTAGTGGAAGCCTTATAGTGTATGTGTCCATATCCTTGGCTATACCTGACATGGTCTCTCCGAGCTGAAGGGAAGTTATACTACAGCAGTGCTCAACAACCTCTGAAATAAAATGGAAGATAAAATACCAGAATCGAATTTAAAACATAAAAATTCATCAGTGTTCATATATTCAAAAAAATTTATTTTTCCCTAAAATATTATCTAGCAATTTAGAATTTTTGAAACACACTAGGTATGTAAAGATGTTCATACTGCTGAAGGTGACAGGTGTAGGAAAAGAAAGGAAATGTATTTGTCTTGATACCTGGTGAGTGGTACTTGGAACTGAATGCTAAGTAAGTTGAAATTCTATCATGATTCGAATAATGCCATTTCAAATTTTCTGTAGTAAATTTTTTTTTTTGGAAATAGAATAAAGAAAACTGCCACAATAATTTCTTCTTGATGCACCTTTTTTAAGTTAATCTAACATCAATTTAACAAGAGATGGCAGAATGACAAGTACGCTCTCCCCTCCCACCACCGTGGAAGTTTGAAGTTTGCAAGCTGTGTGTCAAATGTTACTTGAATTATTGAGCAGAAACCATTTCCACGTTGAAGGTTATCATCACCTTAACCTTAGACCTATTGACCACAAAAAAAATAATAGGGTTCTTCTTCTAAATAAGAGCAATCAACCTATGAAGTTTGCAGGATGTAAGTCAAATAGTACTGGAGTTATTAAACAGGAACTATGTGTTCTAGTGAATGACAGAGCAGTAGTCATACCGACTGACCTGCAGACCGACCAACATCTGCAACACAATAATCCCCTTATACCGGCATAACAAATTCCGTACTTACGTAAACCCCTCATCACATCTCCCTCAGCATCCACCAAGGTTTTGCCCTGTTCCAGTGTGATCAACTTGGCAATCTCTTGCTGAATAAGTAAAAGAATAATAAAAGGGATAATACAATATTGAATCTGTTTAGTTCATATCACTGTTTGTCAAATTACAGAAGTAATCCATTACTAGCCTTTATCAATGTTAACAATTTACACACTCAGTTTTACCTGGGGCTCAAACCTATCATCATAATTTGTGAAAATTGTCATTATTAACAAAGCCATGAGCTTTGCTGTGCTTCTGTTGACTTTAAAAGCCATTAACACTGTTTCAGATACGGTAAAGTCACCCTTAATGAGACCACCTTTTTTCAAAATCATGCCAAACAAGAATTGTCACTGTTCGAAGATGACTACGCCCCCGAAGTGGTGCTTTGACCCTTGAGCTGAGAACCAGTCATTCAGGGTCAAAGTCAAGTAAGTATAGGTCAGTGGGAAGGTCCAAAGGGGTGCTGTGTCCAAGCATGAAGTAAATCCACTTACTTATATGGCAGTTATAGCCAATGTTAAAGTTTTTGGACAACTGGGTCTTCAAGTTTTCGGAAGGACGGACAGCTCAAAAACTATGTGCCTCCTTTTGGGGGCATAAAAACTGACAATTTGAAAGAATCTAAGTCTAAACTCTATAACAAATGAGACTAGTGAATGTTCATTGCCTGTAGACAAACAGTTTTTGCAATCATACTAGACACTATCAATGAATAATTATCTTAATCAATCATATTGTGAAGATCTACCAGAATATAAAGGTATATTTATAATGGTACTTTACCAGATTATCCTTAATCAGCTGTTGGAACTTGAACATACACTGTTGCCTTGTGAGTACAGTAGTCTGAGACCAGGATTTGAATGCCTTCTTACACGAGTCCACGGCTGCCTGCATCTCAGCCTCTGTGGCTTCAGGCACACGTGAGATGACCTCATTGGTTGCCTGGAATGATATCAAGATATGCACATATATATACATACAACCATAACAGTATGAAGCAAGGGCCTAAAAAATACAATTACAAAATGGGTATGTAACAAGAGTTTTGTCATTCTCCTATATGAATGAGTAATTGTTTTACTTCTCCTGAAGACTTTGCTCTCTCTTCACTTCAACTATGGAAACAGTATTTCATGTTTCAAATATTTTAATGTGAATCTGTTTGACCTAACCAGGAATCAAACCAACAAGCTTCTAGCACAGGACTTTACAACCTTCTTGTTTGTATCTATTAGAAACTGAGCAATAATGGTTCAGGATTAATAACTATTTCTCTTTCATAAAACAGACCTTACTGTTTCATGCACTGCCAACTTCAAATGTTATGAATAAGATCATCTTGTGTATATTTTGATGAAATCTCTTTAAACTGAATGTAGTTTATGTAAACACAGTTGACATATCCATTGGCCTTTAAAATACATTCAATGATAACAAACATTTTACTGACATTGTTTCGAAATGTTTGCCACACATACATGTACACTGGGCTTAAGACTTAATTTATGATAAATCAATATCTGCTTATTCATCCTTGACTTCTAAAAAAAGTGAACAAAAACAAAACATAATATATAAATATAAATAATATATTTCCAAAGCTCAGGTGCATAGAAAAAGATAATGTCACTGGATTTTTGTTCTTTTATAAGTTATTAAGTAATCAAGTACTAAATGCAATCAAACAAAAATGTTTGGCTGACTGCAAATTCTTCAAGGCCACTAAATATACTGTCCAAAATCTAGTCTGTATAAAGGGTGATCACTTTTACAGCACTATCAGGTACAGTATTCAGATTCAGGGATCTTATCTAAATAGGTTACAAGCAGTAAAAGCATTGCTGTACATTATCAGTACACACTATGATATCAGACATAATTATACTTTCTTACTTGATTTATTTACAATGCAGTTTTCAAGTTTACCATTTGCACACATAAACTTGTTCTCTATAATTCTACACTACCAAATGCTTTTAACATTTACTGTCATGAAAAAACATTTGTAACTTACCCATTAGTCATGAATTTGAAATTTAAAAAAATCTTTGCATTGAATACCAGTAATGCTTGCTTGTGTATGTATAAATTGTCTGTACATAGAACTAAATGTCTTACCTGTTCAACAGAGTACATTCATTGTAACTGTTTATTCATATTCAATACTGGCATATTATCAACAGCTGTAAGGACTTTTTGTGTATTTGTTTTGCATTGTTTATGTAACTCTATGCAGACTACAGAGTTAACAATAAGCTTAGCATTGTTTACTTACAGGGTTGTGCAGATCTATCCATTTGTCTGTTTTGGATTCTACAAACTTGCCATCCAGAAAAAGCTTTGTTGTTGCAGGCTGAAAAAATTGGTTAAATAATTAAAATAGTGGCTGGCATGATTCATAACACATACAAGATGGTTATCTACTGCTCTTCCCCTCAGACAACCAGTCAATGCACTTGACACTGGAGAAAACTAGAAATATCTCCATAGGACTGAGATGTCCCACACTCGCAGCTTTGGTGTGTTTTCAATTGACAGAGGAAACAAAGGGCAACAACTACAGTAAAAACAACTGAGGAGTTTAACACACAAGGTTTCATCTATACCCCATTAAGTGAAATATACAAATGCCCATGAATCCTGTAACAATATGCCCAACATAAACTCCTTCCTTTCCTACCATCTACACACCAAAGTTGTTCATCTGTTAAAGTTAGAAGGAAATCTTCCAAAAGACAAATAAGAAGTCTGATTCACATGTAATTCTCTATACCCTATATAGTGAAAATTACAAATGATAATAATTCCTGTAAAAATAGGTCCAACAAACATTCCTTCCTTTAAGACTATCTACACACTGTGGTTGTTAATCTGTGAAGTTTGAAACAATTTCTCCAAAAGATGAAACTGAGCCTCAGATGAACTCATGAGAAACTGAGCCTCAGACAAACACATGAGAAATTGAGCCTCAGACAAAATCAAGATAAACTGAGCCTCAGAAAAACACAATGAGAAACTGAGCCTCAGACAAAAACAAAAGAAACTGAGCCTCAGACAAGCACATGAGAAACTTAGCCTCAGACATTGACAGACAAACATATGAGAAACTGAACCTCAGACAAACATATGAGAAACTGAGCCTCAGACAAACACATGAGAAACTGAACCTCAGATAAACATATGAGAAACTGAGCCTCAGACAAACACATGAGAAACTGAACCTCAGATGAACCCATGAGAAACTGAACCTCAGATAAACACATGGGAAACTGAGCCTCAGATAAACCCATGAGAAACTGAACCTCAGACAAACATAATAAACTGAGCCTCAGACAAAACAATGAGAAACAGCCAAGTGCACTAAGATAAACTCATGAAAAACTGAATGGCAGGAACATAGCACATGTGAAACTGAAGGCAGGCATGAAGCACATGAGAAACTGAGTCTCATACAATAAACATGAAAATATGAGCTAAGTGCAATATTTTAAACACAGGGGACATTGAGTGACAGGCACAAAGCACATGTGAAACTGAGCAAAAACACTTAACAGAAGAGAAAAACTCATTTAAGTGTTCTGTAGACAAGAATACAAAAATTTTAGCCACAAAAACAAAAAAATGAGAACTTGACCTACAAGTACTTAACACATAAAAAAATGAGTAATAGGCTTGTTACAGAAGCTGGACTGAATAATGAACATAAGAACTATGTTATGTTTCAGACAGCACATGAGGCCAAGATCATGCTGCATATGAGAACTTAATAATGTAAAACTATATGAACTAAGCACATGAAAACTAAAATTCCAATTTAGTATCTATGCATCTTTCTGAAAGGTAAAAAGCCCAAAATAATGATATGTATTCACAATGCACCTGCTTGACTCACTTTCTGAAGAACTGTTAAAGAATAGGAGTTGTCTTTGTACTGTATGACAAATATTTTTTCTTACTGGTAAATGTTTGCATTCAAATTGCCAGCCTCTTCAATTATCTGCACATACGATAAGAGGTAATGACTTTATTAATTAATTATGCTATAATTACTTTATCTTAGTTAATCTGAAGGCTAATTTTGAATATCTCATATTTTTTCACTAACTGTAGTTGGCAAAACATCTTTATGTTTTGTCTATCTTTCTATGCATGAAAATGTGAGAACAAATACCCCCACCTACTGACCAACATTATCGAGCTGATCAATTTACTACATGTATTGCTTTTGAATAACCAAACCTTCAAAAGTCATAAAACCAAACTGGACCTCCTTCATGGTGACTTTCATATAAACCAAACTCTTAATCTATGTACAATATGTAAAATATACTTACAGCCCCTGATGAATAGTGCCTGAAGGCATAGTTTGTCACCTGAAAAAGAAGATACCATAATTTTATATAGGTCTAGATTACATGCTTTTAGCCACTGTTAACAGTACCATAAAGCCAGTGTTTTCTTTCACCATTTTGGGAAAGGGGACAGAATATGCAAACGCAAAATCTTGTATGGCTCGTACTCCTAACAGGTAAGAAACTAGTACATGTCTGTGTAAACATGGATTATCAAAAAATACATAATTATTTACATAAATCTTCCTTATTTTTTTTTATTTTTTTTTTTAACTGCTCTCCTTCTCTGGCATTAATCTGGCACTTGCTTGCATTTTTCAGTTGTCTGTAAAGGTGACCTTAAATTTATGCCAATCTCTTGGTTATCCTTACAAGATGGCATTGCCAGTAGTTGAAATATTCCGAAGTATATAGAGTCTGGATAGTCTTGAGTAAAGCAAAATCTGTCTCTATTAAAAAATCCTTCAATTTATTGCTATTTATTGCTTTTTCCATAAACACATTGTGAAAAGCAAGAATGTGAATTTCTTCCATCTGACTAGTTTTAAAACATCAGAAAATGAAAAGTTCTATTCAAAAGTTATGAAATAATAATTAGGGAAAAACAGCAACAAAAATACTGTTTCTGAAGGTGAACCGATTTTATAGGCATATATTTTAGCATAATAAATTAGGCTACAAAAATACAACAGTCACAACAGTCCTCCACTATTTAAGTCTTCACAAAATAAGCTCAATATTCCCTAAAACCATGTCAAATAGGTCTGCAGTTTGTAACTAAAGAAACTTAAATTTATAGACATATTTAAGGTACTTTCCCTAGAACAAAGGACTTGCTGCATTTAGAGTTTGGAGGTGTACAAAAATTTTGATCTTATTAAGCTGTTTTTAGGTTGGTATAATTTGTTTCTTCTTTCCATGCTAAATGCAGCTGTGGCATTTTCCAGGCACAGATATACTTCTTATGCTTTAGTGTCCATGTATGTAAACATGAATAACTGAGTACACTAAAGTTCTTCAGCTAATGACAGCTATCATCCTATGTTAAAAATTCTTTCAATTTAGCTTTTTCCAGTAAAGTTACACATGCAGTTAACTGATTAAATCTATAAAACAGATGAAAGAAATGTTGAGTAATTAATATCAGAAATAACCTACAAAACTTCAATTCAAACCGTGTATTAAGTAGGTATTCGATAACTGTATTTTTATGTAACACAATTCAGCTCTGAAAATAGGTCAACTTTACATGCAAAATTTTACATTAGTACAAAGAAGACAGCTGTTGTAGGTGGTGTACATAAAAAGAAAACTTAAGTGGTAAGTATTTGAATTAAAAAATGCTAATCATTAATGTTTCATTAAGAAAAGATACCTGTTTAATCGGAGTAGACAGACGTAGCAAAGCCATTTCGGCAAGTTAACAATTAGCCCGTGCAAACCGGTTCAAGGTCACGTAAAGAAGGCTAAATTTGATTGGCTGTTTGATATTGACCCTCTATCGGTGGTCTGTACTGGAATGCAAACATGAAAATTAGAAGTTGTACACTACCAATATAGTGATCACAGTACGTACACCAGAATATGCGAAAGAATCAATATTATCAAAATTATCAAAAACCTGTAAACTACTGGAAAAATTTCTTGTTAATTTTGTTTTACTTCAGTTTTGTTTTCCGCATAGTCAAAGTGGGATTCAATGTTATTGTAAGACTAAGTGTTAATATCCATTCGGCCGTCTTGAAACTGTTTCATTTACAAGAAGAGTGAGAAGCAACAGTTATATGCAATCCAGGAAAGTTGTCAGAGCGACTTCAGTCTCTGTAGGTTGGTCGTTAATAAGTTTTGCTGTGAGAGAACAATCTATAAAACCAGACAGAATGATCTACTCAATGGGACTTTTTTTAACTTGAAAAATTATTAACCTCTCATTTACTTTGAAAAATTTGTTACATATTTTTCAAATGCATTTCCCGAAAGCTGTCAGTCTTTCAATTTTTTATCAAGTTTAACAATATACTGAGGAGACACAACTCCAAAGCACAGAAACTACTTCGAAATTTAGGAGAAAAACGTGCAGTTAGAAAATTTATGCGCGAGTACAGAGTATAAGTTTCCCCCCCCCCCCCTTGTTATAATTCTTTGTATTCATTGTTTAAAGTATGAGGGTCTGAACGGAGGGTTGAAAATCTTGAAATGTTATCAAAGGAGAAAAGTTTCTAAAAATCAGAACTGAACTGTCTTAACTCAACTCAAGTTGCATGCTCTCAAGGCAGGCGACTCAGAGCATCTTAATCCGTGACTGCCTGTTGTGAACGATAAATTAGGACAATCTTAATTCACTGACATTTGAAGTTCGTGTTTAAAATGACCAACAGACATAGGGCATGTTCAGAAACCAAGTAAGTCAGAAGAAACAAAGACTTAATTCACTTCTAAGATGGCTATAAATGAAAACATACCTGCCAGTGTTATAATTAACAGTACAGTTATTAAAATGCTTAATTATATATAATTTAGATATACCAAATTATGGCTACTGAATAAAAGGTGCAACACCACGAAAATTTTAAAAACCTGAACTTTCTGTTCAGCTGAGTTTGATTTGCAGCTAAAAACTGTATTAAATTTACCTTCTTTGAGTTACTCGAGAGCCAAAGCCTTGATAAAATTAGGCAGCGTCGCCATCATGAAAACCAGCATTATCTTCTACTGTTTTATAAAGACAGTAGTCCAAGACCAACCAACATTGCTGTTTCTGTTGATTAAGCAGTTTCATAGATAGGATATTGGTATATTCTGTATTTCTTAGATGGCGAGGTTAACTGTTCGCATACATACATGTACAAGAAAAGCTGTCAAACAAATTTAAACAGAAAAGTGTGCGTTAGAACTGTACCGCTTCATTAAGAAGACCTCTTTAAATTTGACTTCAAACTGTTAGAATGTGAGAAAGAGGTGTTGGTTGAAGCTTTATGACAAAGATGTTGGTTGAAGCTTTATGACAAAGATGTTGATTGAAGCTTTATGACAAGAATGTTAACACCATTTTCATTGTGTGTTTTTTAACGTTCACACATACAGAAAGATGGACACACATTTAATCAACCGTTTTCTCACTACTGTCTGTGTAATATATGACCACAAGGTACATGTGTATAACTTAAATAATTTGCAATTACAGAAATAAACAAAGCGTGAATAATATGCATTAAATCAGTGAATGACAGCAATGGGCATGTACTCGCATTAAGTAAACAAATACCTTAACTTCGAGATATGAAGAAACGCAAGATTATTGAAGCGATGACTCGCAGTACACAGGTAAAGCCCGTTGAATGTTAAACCCCAATTGGTTAAAACCTGAAAATGTAAATAAGCACACGTACTTTTGTGAATTGGAAAGACCTAATTTAATTATAAAAGACGTGTTTTGAATTCAGTTCCTGAGACACTGCTACTTCCAAGGACAAGATGCAAACCCGTATGATAATTGTAATAGCAGTGGTCGCATGTGTGCTGTTGTTTGCTCTTGGAATTATCATTGGCCACTTTGCGATTGAAAAATCTTCAACAGATGACGGAGACCAGGAACGGCTGAGTACGGACTGTGAAGTAAAGTTTAGTGAGAAAGGGGAGAACTACAGAAAGAGGTAAGACTACAATGTATGTAGGCATTAAAAGACGTAGTAATCTGACTGAACGATTTTATTATAGATAAATGGTAGATGTCTGGAAAGACGTGGTGCGTGCGTGCGTGCGTGTGTGTGTTGGGGGATGGAGGTGGGACGGGGTCATGGACTCATTTATATGATGAAAGACAGACTTGAATGCTTGTATACTAAACATAAGTGGAGGGTACGAGAAGAAAGAAAACATTGCTTGCAATAGGACTGGAAATACCATTGACAGTTGACAAAATGCAGAAAGTTTGCATTTAAATGGAGAAAATGAATGCATTCCAATATCAAAAAAAGTTTGATTTAAAAAATGATCTTGATTTTCTTGCTTTAGGATAAAATCATCTCTTTTGATTCTTCTGTGTGTTTACAAATATATGTAAAAATGTAAATGTACTGAAACAAATCTCTCAACTTTTGTTTCTTTCTGAAGAGGAAAAGTACAAACATAGCCGGGCCACTTGGTACCATACTTTGACCCTGTAAATGCATCAAAGTTACTGTCTCTTTCTTTAGTACATAAATGGCTGTAGCATAAGAGACCACAAAATGAGGTTTAACGGAATGAGATAGCTGGCTTGCAAGAAGCGACATATATCCTAGCACTAGTCTATTATAGAAATAATTACAATATCATAAACAAATTCTGGCCACACTTAAAGTTATAAATTTTTCTGTTACGTAGTAAAATAATGTTATGTTATATCTTTCAGCCCTAAACATGCTAAAATATCTTCATGCTGTCTCCTCTTCTCCATTTTTCTGTAGCTAACACACATTACGTAAACATCAACAAAAGATAGACGTCCCGCCTCCTTAGGCTTACGAAGAGTAAACATTGCTGGTTTCAAGCAACGTTTTATTAAAGCTACTCGTAAAAAAGTGAATTATTTCTTTTTGCCGAAGAGTAGTCTAACCTTGGAGTATTAAGTTCTAATGAGTAAGAAATAAGATATTTTATACAACCGAAAGATCATAACAATTAAGATAAAACAGACATGGAAATGAGACATGTTGGCAAGGTGGCGAAGATGTATTATGATCGAAGAGGGAAACAGTGGTGTTTTATGTGGCCGTCAAAGTTTAAAGTTTTTGCTGGATGTTTTGAACGGCATAATCAATAGTGTAACAAATACAGCTAAAACGGCACCATTTCAAATTCTTAAATGCGATAAATAGATGCGATATTGACTATACCTTTAGCAAACGAATAGGAAACAAGTGTAACATATCATCTTAGTATATTGCATTTATCTAAAGCATAAATCCTCTCTCGTTCATTAATCTCGTAGACTCATTTACTATTTAGCATATTCCATAATGAATAGTTATAGTTACGTTTGTTTCCTAGGTCAACCAAACTCATTCGCGTTTCGTTTAACATTTGACTCTTCTTTTAGCTATTTAGACAAGTGTGTCGCCGATTCCTGCCCGTCGACTTCATGTAACGAAGAGGATCTACCCAGAACCTACCTGGCCTACCATCTGAATGGCCAAACTGTCAACATTGATGGCAGACTGGATGAAACCGCTTGGACAGAGGTTCCCTGGACAGATGAATTTATGGGTACGACTATCCTTAGTTATTTTGCAATATTTAGACATGCCGGGAGGAGCATAGTCAAACGTGATTTGTTTTCTTTGTGGGTGAGGCGGTAGGGGTAAGTAGTCCAGTGGTTACGTACAAGTCTTGTAATCCAGGGCAAACCCTCCTCTCCACTACCAATTATAATAATTTGAAGAGAAAGTTAAACCGATGTCCAATGTATCGGTGCTATTCACGGAGTATGTAAAAGAACCTAGTGTCCCTGGAATGAGATGTTTCTTGCACTATCCCCCGCAATCTTACTTAACTAGAGAAACCAATATTTAAATTCAAAAAGAGAGAAAGACAAAGAATCTGGTGAGCCTTGCATTCCAAAAGAGGTGACAGTAACAAGCACTTGACCCTAAAATATTTTACAGTAGTGCATATTTATTGAAACATAGCCACCGGCTTTTTAAATTGCATTCATTTTTCTACCTGCCGAGGAAAGGTCATTATACTAAACGCACACAATATGGTTAGTCAGGCAACGCTTTGTTAAACTTGCAATGACCTTTTGATATTTCAAGCCAACTGGTGGATGCTTTGTTCCGTGTCAACGTTTGATTTTGAATATACGTGCACATTAATAAATAGATTTATATACATGATTTAAATTGACAGAGTTCAAAAAAAGAAGTAACTCGAAAGTTTGGCTTTAAGTGTCTTAAGTGACAGTTTCAATCATCACTGTCGTCTTAAGTACAATCTGAATTATTCGTGAGGTTTTGCCTGGCAAAGTAGGCTGGAAGAACTAATAAAATATGAAAGCAAAGGGTCTGTTTACTGTAATGTCACCTCTACTTATACAATGGATACTTATTTACTCAATTACCTCCCGATACCAGGCGCCGGGTGGACAGGTAATCTGTTTCCATTCGTTAACCAGCGGGCGGATCGTCAACTTTTATCAGAGCAGACCCTGACCTGCTCGGACCTATTTGATCTTCTGTTCTGTAGGCAGACATATTAAGCACTAGGCTTCGCAGACAATAATTCTACCAAACAAACTAAAACCTGAAGAGATTATAAATACTTTTATGCATGAGGGTAATCCAAATATCAATTGACCTACGACAAAGAAATATACTTGTAACCTGTATTTATTTGATTAGCATTTCATGAAACAGGTGTTAATGAATAAACATAGTTCAATTACAGATGGAGACATTCAGAATAAAGTTAAGAGTTTAGAAAAGCCATCAGGGATATTGCTGTTGCTTACGAATGTACAGGCAAATTTATGTTTGAGGTCTTAGACATTTCCGGTCTAATCCGATATGGCTAATGACATATTCTGAAGTGATCCTTTAGTAACCAACCGTACTAATACCTATAAAAAAAAACCTTTCTAAAGCAGGATACGTTTCCCAGCAAAACAAAAATAATAATAACTTTTCTAAGTTATTAAATGTATTATAAATAAAAGGAGAAATATGATTCTTGTAACATCGAGCCCATATTTTTCTCTATCAGTAAGCCCGCGACAACACATGCTTTGCGATAGTAAACGCATCCGTAAACTTGCGAATACTCGCGATATTTTGCACACAGATAATTTATACATTTATTTAGTATTTTCTGTTCTTGATTCTAGTGAATTATTATTGTGAACAGTTTTGAATTTAATTGCATTTTTAACTGTATTTCAAGGTACTTGACTGAAATAAATACTTCTGTTTTTCTTAGATATTAGGGGTCCCGACTACCCCAAACCGTATTTCTCGACAAAAGTCAAGGTCCGCTGGGACGACCAGCGACTATATGTAGGGGCCATGATGGAAGAAACAGACTTCTGGGGAACATATACTGAGGATGAGTCACCAGGTACTATTTCTGTCTGAATTATGCTATCTGTTGGTTTGAGTGAACACAATCCCAAAAGTCCATGTACATGCTCTTCAGAGTGCACATGACGTTATGTCTGATCACGGGTACAAGGAACGTGGATCACTCCCAGGAATCATACAATACATGTGATAGAGCTACAAGTGTCAACATCATATTCTCATTAATTCTCTCAACAATATTTACTTTTCTTTTCTGTACAGATGAACTGGATTATCATCGTCTGAAATGATCAGGAAGTTTATATGGCTACGTTTTTATATAGTTTTTTCCTTTTCTTCGCATAACTACACACTCAAAGTTTTATACATATTAATAATTCGCCTAAATTAAATTGGATTTCACAATTTATATTTACTGGGATATGGAGAAAATATACTCTTAACAGTCAGTATCCCCAATGCTGCGAGATTGTCCACTGGTCAATTTTGTTATGGATTGCTAAAAAGTGTCATTTATTGCAAAAACCCACTATTCAGGTGCAGTAAGAGCAACCATGATCAGTTAACATTGTATTTTATCGAAGACCCAAAATTGACTCTCAGATTGATAGTTGTCATTTTATATATCTCGAAAGACTTTCTTTTGCATTCCTGTTTTTTGATTTACTAAAGAAAATATGTTTTCTCTCTGAAAGCTACTTTCTTTTTATTGTTTGTTACAGTGTGGCGGGAAAATGCGTTTGAGGTAAGTTCTATCTGTATGGCTGTGCTTATAGAGCAATTATGTTTAAATAGGTGTTTAAATATATAAACGGTTTTGGATGATAAAATTCAGACAGTGTTTGTGCAGTATTTTCAAAAGTTGATACCATTACTTCCGATGTCACACATTTGTACATACATTTGCACTGTTAAAAGATCACGTGTCATTTTGCTTTTTAAATCACCAATGAATTTAATAACAATCTGGAAAATAAAAGCTTAAACGCGAAAGTTTTTATTTGTATCGAGATAAACAGTCCAAGTCGTTGTTCTTTTTTCATCATATATATCTATTGTCAACAACGGTGTTTTAAAAACGGGTTTTCTTCTCATGTAGAAACAAATTATTATATTGTAGGTTTACGCCGTTCCAGACGGGAGTTTACACAAGTAAGTTCGAGAATTATTTTGTATTTTTTAATACATCTCTTGGATGAATATGACAGGTCGATTTTTTCAAATTCTGTTAATTCAAGAGACAATACCCAAATGACTTTTACACATTCAGAAACTTTAAGAATCAAAAGTGCTGCACTCATGTTTGCTTCGGAAAACATGGTGACATCAAGATTGCTACGGGGGAAAAAATGCAGTTAGAAAACGATCTGATAATGGTTTTACATGTATAGATGATGAGGGTTTTTACAAATATCGAAAAATGGTTGAAAACGTAAAACAACACACAATATTCTAGATGTTGTATAGCCTCTGTTAATGAGGTAAATTCGTCAAAAGAAAGGTAAGTTATAGTATTTTTGGGGTAATACCTTGTAAAGCGTGCAAATAATTCAAGTCCCAATGATCCTTACTTTTTTAAGGATAAATCAGAAGAAAAAACATATTCGTTCCAACCAGATTTTTAGCAGCTTAGACTACACATAAGAAACACCAGGTTTTTATTTTTTAACCATTACCTATACCTTTATCTAAATTGGACTTGCTTATCAATCAGTTTAGACAGAAATATATATCATTTCTATGGATATTAAATTAAAAACCTACTCACTGAAAACCGGATGTGCAAACTGATCAAGGTCTGTACTGGTCGGGAAAGCAAATCAAACTAAAAATTCTGCCAGTAGGTTAAAGGTGTAATAAGAAATTACTCAGCATTGCTATAGGGTACATGAATATATATATTGATATTCGGCAAATTTCTTTAGCTATAAGGAGATGCAGATCAGTGTACGTAACGTGAGCTGGGATCTTATGTTGAAGAAGGCCTACATGGACAACAGGGACAAATGTGTCAACTCTTCCTCAGTGGCTATCTCAAGCTGGGACAGTGACATGGTCAAGGCAACATACACGGACGGAATTATCAATGATCCCAATGGCAAAGGTATATTTCATTAATTTATTATGCTCATAAAGACTCTTAGATGAATCGCCACCACGGAGCAAGGAAATACATATGAGTTTTCGAAGCACGACTTTAATGGAAAGGTTCTGACATTACAAACGTTCTATGTTCAATTTGTGTTCCATCTGTCACAAAAATGTTGCAAACCATTCCATCTAATAGCCGACAGGATGCCATCGTCGGGAGTTGTTAAAAATGTTGAACGAACGTGTTCATCAATCGATGAAAAATTAATACAGTGATTAACATAACAACATTTAACATAAGATTTTTTTATTGCGTTGAATTTAAGGCTTTTCTTTCTCACTAATTGAGCAAAACACTTCGTAATATTTCTCAATCAATCATTGCCTTGAATAGATATTTGTAGAATGTTTATGAGAATTTGATGATTTACAATATTTACAAATTACAATCGCTCACACTTCCTGAGTTAACTCCCAGCATACAATGCAAGGTTTAACTACAAGTATATCTTTCTGTTTGTGTTCAGGAACATTTTGGAGTGCAGAGTGGTCATTTTCGTTCGCCGCTTTAGCCCAACACACGGACAGGTCAAGCGCTCGACCGACACCGCAGGAAGCCTGGTTCTTCATATTCGCAAGGTTTAATTAATACGTAATTGTTAAAACAGCAAGGAACAGTTGTTTCCTTTTTAATGATGTTTATTCAGAATAGCTCTAAAGTGCTTTGCATGGACTAGGTTCCCTAAAGTGTAAGGCTATTATTTCAAGCAGGTTGGGAACAAAACGAAGGGATGTAAGTGCAAATGTTTTACGTTTTGTTGTTGTTGTTAGTATGTTTACTAGCGTTGTCATTAATATTTGCGTCAAGTAGAGAGATTATATTATAAAAATTGAGAAGTACCTTAACTGACAAAAACTGGCATCAAGATAATTTTCTTGAAAGTGTTGTTATCTCCCTTATCTTCCTGAATCCTTTCAGTGTTTGTTAAACTATTCTACATTTAGTTTTCAGACCAGAATATAAGGCAAAAGTTGTAAACGGACAATATGTAAAGGTAAAACAACATCTTTATTTGTTTTTAACAAATTGGGTTGTATTCGAATCAAATAATTCAATATCGGCAGTCCTTAATATTCTTCGAATCAAAACTTACTTAAAATTGATATTTCTAGTTTCCATCTTTAACAAGAAAAAAAATGATTCATTGTTTTCATTTTCTTGTTGAATGTGTTCATATGTATTTTGATGTCTGTTACCTCAGGACGATGATGCAGAAACCGAATGGTGGTCATGGCAACCGATGTACACAGTAAACCTGCACATGCCCAGCAGGTGAAACACTTTATTATTTTTTTAGATACAAAAAATATAGCATTGCTTGAAGTTTATAATGAACGTAAAAAGAGCACAAAGAAGTCTGTAAAATGTTTTAACTCCGAGTTGTTTCAATTCCAAACGCATCAACCTTAGGTTGAAAGCTGTCTGAAATAGCTTTTGCTTCCCTGTTTACAGGCTGCATTGCTACGAGTCATGACGTATATTTACATGCTATCACCGGTTATGAACTAAAACAATTGAATGAATAAATTAATTCATCGATACACAAACAAGTAAATGAGTAAACAAAATGAAAGAAACTGTCGTATGAAGCTGATTTTAGATGTTCTGCGTTGGTCACGCTGGAACGTAAGAGGATTCTTGTTTTCATAAGTAACATCAAGTTCATGTAGTTCATGTAGTTCATGTAGTTGTAGGGTCAGATGTTGGGAATCCAACATAAGCATTTACACTTCTTAGACCCATTTGAATTTGTTTTCACAGTATTTCTATTGATTTATCGAGATGAGGGTGGCTTCCTCTATAGATGATTCCTCTATTATTATACATTTACTGATACACTGTGTATTCAGATGCAACACATATGGCAAATCACATTGAGTTTTTTTACAACTATTCACAATTTGTACACACATAAATAATCCAACAACAGTCTACTTTCAATGTTCAAAGCCAGAACATAGCAAGGCTTATTCTTAATCCAACAACAGTCTACTTTCAGTGTTTGATGACAGTACAGTACATAACAAGGCTTATTCGTAACACTTAGCATGGAAGATAAGAAATGGCCTTGTTACGTCTATATTCAGTCATATTTTGTTTGTTACGTCCATATTAAGTCATCTTTTGTTTGTTATGTCTATATTCAGTCATCTTTTGTTTGCTTAGTCTATATTCAGTCATCTTTTGTTTGCTAAGTCTATATTCAGTCATCATTTGTTTGTTACGTCTATATTCAGTCATCATTTGTTTGTTACGTCCATATTCAGTCATCTTTTGTTTGTTATGTCTATATTCAGTCATCTTTTGTTTGATAAGTCTATATTCAGTCATCGTTTGTTTGTTACGTCTATATTCAGTCATCATTTGTTTGTTACGTCTATATTCAGTCATCTTTTGTTTGTTTTGTCTATATTCAGTCATCTTTTGTTTGTTTCAGGTTCGGACTGGTTCAGTTCAAAAATGACATGTCAGACAAGAAATTTCTTTTCGACAAGTGGCATATATACAGAGCGTTATTTGAAGTATTCGAGGCGGAACATGTAAGTGAATTTAAAGGAATGCAATTAAACAAAATCTCAGTCTATGTTTCTATGTACTAGGAACGTATCTGGGACCTGTCATATACGTGTGAATGAAACATCACCACTTTTAACTCACTGCTATAAGTAAATGTATGTGAATATAGTCGTAACGTATGACAATTAATTATTAAACGTGATTTTTATTCCCAAGTATGTTCCTAGTATATGCAACTCAGTCACGTGCGCATGTAGTCGAGATTAACAGAAATTAGCATATTATGTATAACTATAATAAAAGAAATTGAAACATGTGGAAACAATAATGTAAACAACCTAGATTTGTGAAGTATTCTGGACGGTTGTTGATGACCTATACAACTGCCAGAGAAGCCATTAGAATTTGTATTGTTTGTTTTTAGCTCACCTGTCACGCAGTGACAGAGTGAGCTATTAGGATACCCTTGTGTCCGGCGTCCGTCGTCCGTCCGTCGTCCGTCGTCAACATTTTCTTTAAATGACATCTCCTCCTAAACCCCTGGCCCAATTTTAAAATAACTTCATACTAATGGTCCTTAGATGTCCCTTTACCAAGTTTGCTCAAATGGTTCCGGTCCAATGCACAATATGGCTGTGAGGCCCTAAAAGGTGTTTTTAAAATGGAAATTTCAAAAATCTTCTTGTCTGAAATAACAAGGCCCAGAGCTTTCATATTTGGTATGAAGCATCATCTAGGGGACCTCTGTCAAGTTTGCTCAAATCATGACTTCCGGGGTCAAACTGGTTCAGCCCCGGGGGTAAATAGATTTTACTTAGAATTTATATAGGAAAAACTTCAAAAATCTTCTTCTCCAGAACCACAAAGCCTGGCGCTTAGATATTTTGCATGTAGCATTAACTAGTAGACTTCTACCAAGTTTGCTCAAATCATGATCCCCGGGGTCAAGTTGATCCCGCCCGGGGGTCAGTTAATTTTATATAGAGTTTATATAGGAAAAACTTCAAAAATCTTCTTCTCCAGAACCACAAAGGCTAGAGCTTAGATATTTTGCATGTAGCATAACCAAGTAGACCTTAACCAAGTTTGCTCAAATCATGATCCCCGGGGTCAGATTGACCCCGCCCCGGGGGTCAATTGATTTTATATAGAGTTTATATAGGAAAAACTTCAAAAATCTTCTTCTCCAGAACCACAAAGCCTGGAGCTTAGATATTTTGCATGTAGCATTACCTAGTAGACTTCTACCAAGTTTGCTCAAATCATGATCCCCGGGGTCAAGTTGACCCCGCCCGGGGGTCAATTGATTTTATATAGAGTTTATATAGGAAAAACTTCAAAAATCTTCTTCTCCAGAACCACAAAGCCTGGAGCTTAGATATTTTGCATGTAGCATTACCTAGTAGACCTTTACCAAGTTTGCTTAAATCATGATCCCCGGGGTCAAATTGACCCCGCCCCATAGTCAATTCATTTTATATATAGTTTATATAGGAAAAACTTCAAAAATCTTCTTCTCCAGAACTGCAGGCCTGGAGCTTAGATATTTTGCATGTAGCATTAACTAGTAGACTTCTACCAAGTTTGCTCAAATCATGATCCCCGGGGTCAAATTGACCCCGCCTGGGGGTCAGTTGATTTTATATAGAGTTTATATAGGAAAAACTTCAAAAAATCTTCTACTCCAGAACCAGAAAGCCTAGAGCTTAGAAATTTTGCATGTAGCATGACCTAGTAGACCTTAACCAAGTTTGCTCAAATCATGATCCCCGGGGTCAAATTGACCCCGCCCCATAGTCAATTCATTTTATATATAGTTTATATAGCCATCTGATCTTAGTCTGCAAAGTTTGCTTCGGTCTTCCCAACTGCTGAGTTCAGTACGTACAGTCCATGGTCTGTGGATCACCTATCTTGTGTGTCATAACGTGCTCTCAAATTCTGTACTGGTACAGAATTTACCAACACAGGTTAACTGCATACCATTATGTAACTTAAATACTGTCTCAAAATAGCATATACCCTAACACAAAAGTCACTTCTAGACTGTAAATTCTGAAGAACTTTCAGCCAAATGAAAACATACACCGTTTAATCCATATTTCATTTGTACTATACATTCATGTTAACTTCAGAAAAAAAATGTATCGAAATAAGACTTTAAATGTTAACATTCCATGTATTTATATCTAGACGAAATGAGGTAACTGAATTATTAAACAGTTCATGTAAACTTAAAACTTCACCAATCACAGTTGGAATTGCCTTTTTCAACATTCTCTCCTCTTATTCTACATATCGATGGTCACAGGGAGCGATTCAGGGCATAATGCCCTCTTTTTATTTAGTTCACAAATTAACAGTTCCTTCTGTTACGTATAAATGTAGAAGTGTGTGTGTGCAAACATCTTTAGAAATTAATCTGATTCCAGTTTCTAATACTTTTTACTATTCTTTGAGGCCCACCCTTTTCCTAACTTAGAAATAGTTTTACAGAATTATAATACCTTCATTTATAATTCTCTAGTCTGTGATTAGCTTATGTACAGAACATGAACAATAAGTAAGTAGTAAGTTATTCATGTTTTTCAGAAATACAACTCTGTCAACGGCATGTTTATCAGTGAGTTGGAAAAGTTGCCAGTGGCCCCTAAGATCCTCTCCACAGAATGTGTGACCATCACAATCACCTCAAACGATACATCCTTCGAGGCGTCCGTTAAATCCAAAATGAATCCAAATCTACGAACTGGACACATACGACCGGATAGATACGTGTGGTTTACGTGATCTGTTTCTTGTCCGCTTTTAAATTAATTTTTGCCCTGCAAGTTTATTGCCCCCTTCAAGTTTATCATTGCCCTAAAAAGTTCACCTCAGTGCTTCATGAATCACAAATAAAAAACATCATTGTTACAGACAGTTGATTAAATCTTATTTTTCTTCTACTTCTGTCATATTAGACTAGAAAAAATATAAAAGATTTTTTTTAATTAATCTGAAACCTGTATGTACATGTATATTTGTCTGTTTAATCAGTACTATAGTGTCTATATGTAAGACTTACGCCGTAGTTCCTTGTTCCTATAAGAATTTTGTTAATCAAGGCCAGTTTAAAACAATGTATATAGCAGAAAGGAAACTGTTAATGTAGAACAGCTCATATTCGCTTGCATTTTTAGTTTACTTTCATTTTGTTCATCACTTCAGTGTGCAATACACCATGTATATGTGACAAAATCATGAATAAAGTCGGGATTTTATAACAAGATTCATACCGTACTTCTCACTTTTTGAAATTTTGCTGAAATTAAGCACTGCCAAAACATTTCTCTCGGATGGTCAGGTAAGGAGAAGTTTCTCCAATCATTTCCCTTAATTTCCCTCGATTTCACAGTGAAAATTGGTCCTACTAATTGACATTGTACCGATTGGAATTCGAAAAATACAAATTTTACAACATAATAATATACAAGGCTGTACGACCACGTTGGCTACTTCAGTGATACTAAAATCTGATTGCACTTCTGAGGTTTTAAAATCTTAAGCAGCAAGTCTCACATTTGCTATGAATTTAGTGTTATCAAATACACAAACATTAAATGAAAACATGCGTATTTCAAATTTACTAAAATTAACATAACTGTCAACAGTCTGAAATGAAATCTGTCAGTAAAATATAATCTCGAATAGAAGTTGGTAAAATTATTGCATTTATAATCTTGTGCAATTTTCGTCCAGGATAACTACCACGTATTACAATCCGTGCTGTGTCTTTCAGAGATCTAGGATTGTTTAAGCGTACACTGTATGTAACAGGGCGCCTGAATAGGCTAGGTAATTCCACGGAATCTCTGTCACGCTGGGAAACAGAAAATCCGGCTTTATACAACCAAGGTAGAAGGCGCAAGTGTTCTTTCTGATGAACGTGTAAATTACTGTTATGATCCTGGTCAAACCCGCCTGTATCATCGTCCGATACATCATCTTCATCTGGAAACCTCATACGGTCGTAACTTATCGCCTTCTCTGTTATCCATGTACTCAATGTGGTGCTGGGATTTTCGTATAGAAACAGTTTCAAAATTTTCACGATTTCTTCGTACCTGCCTTTGTAGTGATAGACTGTCCACATAAACAGTAAAAGAGGAGTTGTACCATAGTCGTCTGTGCTATTTACATCACACCCTAGAGAAAACAATGTCTTGTATATTTCTCGGTTACATATTTTCAAAACTGCTTCATGGAGAAGAGTTCTTCCGCCGGCGCCACGTGCACAAATGTCATGGCCGTTCTCAACCAATCGTTTTAAATTCTGAACGACAATAGTAGTTTCCATGTGATACAGTTTACTGATATTCAAAATGCCTGCAAAAATATTAAAGTCTGAAACTTTCGACATTAATTTTCTTTCGTCACTTCCGTTTCCATACATATTTAATAAATTCAGGATACACTTTTTGGAGTTAAGTGCCTTCGCTAATTCTATCGTGCTGACGTCATAACCAAGACTTGAGCCTGGCCTGAATTTGATAGAATGTTTCAAAAGTTCGTAAGTTTTCTTGATAAACCGAGGATTGTTACACATTATGCAGAACAGTGGAATATCCTGTATCCATTTCACGTTCGCGTCTAAAAATTGTCGACCTTTGATTAACTCTTGAACTCTTCTAAGAACATGTCCGAATTCTTCCGCATCGTCAGTGATGACAGCTCGTAGACACGTATTCACTAACTGTTCCATGTCCTATTATCACAAGTGGAATTTGATTTAACAGATTTATTATTAAGATAACTTTTTGTATGATAAATCTTTCTACCTTTTTAAAGGAAAAAATGAACGTCGACACGAGTTTATTGTAAATTTATTTTACTGGTTTTCCGTCTAGGTTTCACTGATAAGGTTGTACTGATCCCTTTATTCAGTGCAACACTTTTGTACACAGTTCTCCTTCAATGCCTGTGTAATGTTGAAATCACTATGGTTACTAAACCACTAGGTAAACAAAGTTACAAGCTTGTTATCAAACATTTACGCAATCCTTTAACTTAGTCGCACACAACACACAATTTATGACACTGCATTATTTCTTAATTTAGGTCTATATACCACAGGTTAGAATATAAATATATGGCTATAATGTAAACATATTATTAATTACCAAAGTACAGATCTGAGGTTTAACGAGATATGCACTTGAAATATGAAGCCACACTGTACATTTACAGCTGAGAAATTGCGTGCATAGAAAGGTGAAAGTAATGTTTTAATTCTACTTGTAAAAATGTACATTTAAAAATCCTCCATGATTAATTAAAAGTTCCAGGCATAGGCTAAAACATTGTCTAAACGTATAAGTAAAAACTGATCTATTTGTATTATATTTGAAATGTCTTATTGTCGACAAAGGCAAAAACTATGTAACCATGGAAACGGTTATTCGCACAATTATCGGCCTGGAGCATAACAGATAAAATCAACAAATTATATGTGTATGACTTTTTCATTATCATTTAATTTACCCACCGTTTGATAACAGTTTATTTACAAAATATTAATCACTGCAAAATAAAACCCTTTTTCAGATGTCAAATTAAACAGTATTCTTAAAACGCTGCCGCATAGAATCTTCTTAAAATTTAAGCTTTCAGAAAAATCTGTTACTTCCTTCTTCACTCGGCTTATTTTGCAAAATATTAATTTCTTCTAAACTTTTAAAGTGACATTGTTGTTTGAATAGTTTATATCTAATGGAACAACTCTTTCAATAGTATATAATCTTTGATAGAGTTAGGTATTTTTATGGAGTCTACTACTTCAAACAATTTTCTGCCCGAGTGGGTCATCCGGAACTTAATCCGTGCAATGTCTTTCAATCGACGCGGCTCATTGAACTGCACATGGTAAGTAATCGTGTCATCAAACAAGCCTGGGAGCTCTATATCGTCAATGTCCGCCTGTGAAATAGGAAATCCACATTTATACAACCACGGTAAAAGTCTTAGCTCTTCTACTGAGTGGACTTGCAGACCTACGTCATTAGTCGCGGTCTTATTCTCGACTCCGGTACTATCCGGAAATTTCAGTCCGTCATATCTAATAGCTGATTTCATTACACTACGATTAGCTGTCATCAATGGGTTTTGGTAAAGAAACAATTTCAGAATGTTCACAACCTCCTCATAACCTTCCTTGTAATACACTGCTTTATAGACAAAACTGGTCAAAACAGAGGTACCGAAGTCGTCAGTACTGTTCACGTCCCCACCAAGACTAAATATGGTTTGGTAAATCTCACAGGAACAGAGGTTTCTCACAGCTTCATGAAGCAACGACTTTCCACCCGGTCCTTTCGCACAGATATCGAACCCATTCTCACCAAGGCGTTTCAGGGTTTGAACAATAATACCGTAATTATTTAGAATCTTATACAACTTACCAATATTCATTACAGATGCAAAAACACTAAAGTTGTCAACGTTAGTCAAGTTGATTTCTTCAACTGCGTATAAGTTCTGCAAGGCTTTCGAACACTCGTGAAATTCAAGGGCCACTGCTAAGTCTACAACTGTAAATTTGTTTCCTAGACAAGGTTGTATGCTGAAATCATAGACGTTTTGAAGCTGACGGCGAAATGCTCCAACTTTTATAATTAAATCTGGGCGATTGCACATTGTACAGAAAATGGGGATATCAAAAACCCATCTAAATTTTATGATAGCTTTTCGATGTTTGTTTTCAGTTATTTCTTTGACTAGCATTTGCAGCAACTGAACAAATCCATCTGTATCTTGATCCATGATCGAGCTGACACAAAATTCAACCGTACATGCCATGGTTGACGGTCACGTGGTAACGTTCTTATTTACCATTCTTGTATACACCTGAAATAAACGTCCTTCATTGTTTATGATAAAAAAAAGCGTATTTCATAGCAGTGATATAAGACAGAACGTGTTCAATGTAATGAAAGAATTTGGTATACATACATTCACCATGTGATGCATGTGACTAACAAAAGCTGGACCAGATTTGGCCTTATGATATTATAATGCACAGTATCTAATTATATCATAATTAAAAAGACAATCAAATTTGAATCTTTATTTAGAAGTGATGACTGGGGGCTGATATAGTGGTAAATGCCTTTAGAAACTAGAAATGTTTCCAGCGGACACGAATGCCCGCAGGTACGCAACCGTTGCTTACTTGCTAGTATATATTCCTGTGAAGTTTTATGGCCCTGCAAGTAATGCAATATAGTTTGCCGAGTGTGTAACAAAAAGTTTTTGTAGCGATTTTCATAAAAAAACAAGGGCCATAACTCTGCAACTAAAAGGATGGAAACGAAAATACAGTTTCCCTTGCTGATATATACCCCTGTAAAATTGCAAAAGTGTTTGAGCACATGCAAAATTAACCAAACAGAATAACTAACATAGCTTGAACACAGGGAATCGCTGCGTAGGGGTTAAATGACCCTAAAGTAACTGATAAACCACACTTCTTCTAAATAATATATAAATACATATATAAACATGTATTCAAAGGATTTGGGAGAAATGTGGTTTATAAGTATTTGTAGGGTCAGTTAACCCTTACGTACCGATTCCCTGTGAGCTTGAACAGAAAATGATAGATTTATCGGGCATATCAAAGTTATTCTAAAATATGGGGATGACAGTACAACAGGAAATTATCAACTCTACTTATAATTTTGAACATAATGGATGTAATGTTTAATACACTGACAATGAAAATAAAATTACATTATTTTTACAAAGACTGTCGAGGCTTTCCATAGAAAGAAATGTATTTATCATAGGTCTTTGCTGTATTAATGTTTTTTCGGCCACTGTGGACAGCGTAGCTGTATTTTAGCTGTCCACCAAGCGTAACGATGCGTAATATATAAGGTAATACACGGGTTTTCTGATCATTCGAGGTACGACAGGTTTACATTACACACAGATGCCCTCCCACCCCGCCCTATCGTTTCTGCTTGCAGAACAGTATTTCGTTAGTTACTTGTACTATAGCACCACATTAAACAGTTGTTTTGTTTCATTGTATCATATTGTTCGATCTTGTTCATTATAATTATATTTTTCAATATTCATTTATATGAGAATTTATAGATAATTTTGTCTGTTTCAGAGTAGACAATTTTCTGTTGTCTTTTGATCACAATAAAAGTGTCGATTGAGGATGGATGTTCAATTTGAGTGAGCTTTGTGGTTCTGACATTCGAGGTTTACCTCTAAATTTGTGCATGTGTTCAGACATTGTTCCATACAGTCAAGGTTGGAATTCCTGGAACCACAAACCTTGAGTGTTCGGGTCGACGACATGGGACATTTTAGTTATAAAAGTGTTTATTTTTCATGTTAAGTGCAGAGACACATTTCACTAGTTTCAAAGTGATTTCTTGTTCGAGTGTCGTCGATATGTATGTGTGATGTTTGATTGAATGTCAATATATTCAAGTAAACCTGTTGTAGCCACACCTACACCTTGTTAGTTGTTTATCTTTTATCATAGATGGATATATTAATTAATGAAGTTAGATGATAAATTATTTATGTTTGGCTGAATGAAATGAAAGAAAACATAAATTAAGCGAACTCTCGAAAAATAAACGCTTATATACGTGAAGTAAATTATTAATAATCAAGCAAATTTCTTACCTTTGTATACCAATATGTTCTATATGCAATGTAAATCGTGTAGCATACACATTTCTGGCTGTCTTTTGACATAAATCCCTTGTAATACATTATCGATATAATCGATTTAAAAATACAGGATAGAATATGTATACCACAGGTGTAAAAATTAAAACAAGATCAAGATTGACAATATACAACCTTTTCCCCCGATTACTGGAATGTTAAAGTTGCAGTAGGGGAAAGTAAGTTTCAGTATGAAATAAATACAACCTGGTCGCTTTATGAAAGCAAATGCATGTACATGTAAACATGAAGTCATCCATTATCTATAAATAAACGGGCCACTGTATCGTACCATTTATCGGATTAAGTAGTTAGTGATGCGAAAATTAATGAAACAGGGCAGCAAATATGGTCTTTTTATTAAACAAATCACTCGTTTACTTGCTACATCTTTTAGTACTGAACTTAGACATTAAGAAAAAGTGTTTTTATTTTTTTTTTCAATGGCCTTTGATTGCAGAGGGTAGATATGCCATCGACAGTATGAAGAGTAACTTGCTCAGTTAAAAATATGGCCTATCCTTTTCTGCACAGCAGATTCTCATGCATTCCGACATTAAGATTTAAAGGTTTTGTTTCTTTTAGAGCAACTGTTCAGTAACTCTTATTGCTTAACGCATTAAATAGATGTAATGTCTCTTGTGTGTGGATACGGTTTGACATTTGGTTTTCATGAGAAAAAAATACCACTTGTATCTAAATAGGGAAAACCATCTAAGTCACTCTAGTATTCCAGCGATGATTCTTCAGTATTTCGGATCATGTTAGGTTGAGACTCAAACTTTAGAGGCTAGATCAAAAACAATTTGGAATTCATATCTGAATTTTGGGCTTAAAATGGCTTACTTTTAGAATAGTTCAAGTTCAGCTTTTTACTGCCAACAGTCAATATATAGTTTTCATCTATGAAAGAGTAGTGTCAGCTATTGTGGCCAAAATTCTGAGATTTTTTCACAGTATTTAATCTTTTCATTTCTTAGTGATTTACTATCTCGTCTTAGTTAAATATCCGCTGTACGGTTATCTACTGTGTAAATTTGAACTATTGACCCGAAGCTAAGGGACGCAACTGCTCTGTTATGTAAACAGCTTCACGTGGTTTTATAACAAACACACGTGTATTTAGGCTAAGTACTGCTTATGTAACTTAGAAAATTTTTGTTGATGTTCAGTTTGCAGTGCTGTTTGAAAGTTTAGAAATGCATTTCTTTAACTGTTGTTGTATCTGTTTATGTATTCCTATTATCTCTGGAATATTTGTACGGGAAAACTGGCTAGACGGTATACCGACCAACCAACGGAATTACGGGGTGGCCGTTTCAGATGTAAACCACGACGGAGATCCAGATTTTATTGTGGCAGGTTATAGTGGTGCAAATTTTGTGTTCACATACGATAAAACCACTGGCTCTGTAACAAACATTGCGCAAGAGGGGACCCCTTACGCCAATCTGAGAGATGTACCCGGAAATGCAATAGGTAAGTGTCTGGTTTTAAATGAATACAGGTGTTTGGCAGTAGCGGATAGCTAAGGAGATTAATATAGCTTCTCAGATTTTCAGTATATAGAAATTTTATTAAAAAATAATCAGCACATTTACACAGACAAAATGCTACCCCTCTTAAAACCTGGTTACTTTTGTCATTCTCCGAGAAATCCTCTGCTTTTAAAAGTTTTTGTTTATGTTATGCAAGAAATTCGTCTTAAAAGAGTAGGATAGGTAGGCGAAGGTCACTGAGAGGGGATTCTCAAAACATCCCAGTTTATTAAAGTACTTGTGTATGTTAGAATCTTCAAACAAAAATCGTTAGGTTCTGCATTTAACTAAACCCTGAATAATTCTGCTTACCTCAGCTAAAAAATCTATATACCTGATGTTTAAGCATTTATTTGAGACCTATGACTGGCAGTTTCAAATAAAACAAATCACAGGGAAGTCTATTAGAATCAACAGCATAATCATAGCATGTAGTATAATCATGAAATAAAAACTTGCTCATAAAAATATACACGTTGTCTCCTACGCTGAGTAAAATTAAACAAGTTTGACTGGCCTGAAATGAAACCACAAACGCAGATATTAATTAATACAGGTTAAAGTGCCAAAAGTATATAAAATGAGGTAGTGATGAGTAGATTGAAATAAAAAGCATTTCATTAGGTCATTTACATGAAAATTGAATTATCACAAGACACCCGTGAGATGAACCTTTTTCCTGACATAAGTAAGCTACTGATGATAATGATATCAATCATACCGTTTAATCCAATTTTGGAAGCGATTTGACAGATCATGTTGATTTCTAGACGACTCCCAGTGTGTACATAATTTTTATGCACAGTCCGTTACTGACATAGGTACTTCAGTTATTAGCTCGACTTTTTTTGAAAAAAAAATCGAGTTATTGTCATAGTCATGGTGTCGTTGCCGTTGCCGTTGCCGTTCCCGTCCGAAAACTTTAACATTGATCATAATTTTTTTATTCCTTGATGGATTGTCTTCATACTTGGACACAACAACCCTTTGGACAAGACCTTAAAGATGACCAGACTAAACTTGACCTTGACTCTTAAATGACCTTCATATTCAAGGTCAAAATATTGAATTTTGCTAAAATTGGCCATAACTTTATTATTTGTAGGTGGTTTCTCTTAATTCTTGGACACAACAACCCTTTGGAGAAGACCTTCAAGCTGACCTGACTAAACTTGACCTTGACTCATAAATGACCTTCATATTCAAGGTCAAAATATTGAATTTTGCTAAAGTTGGCCATAACTTTAGTATTAATAGGTGAATTCTCTTTATGCTTGGACACAACAACCCTTTGGACAAGACTTTCCAGCTGACCAGACTGAACTTGACCTTGACTCATAAATGACCTTTACCTTCAAGGTCAAATTATTGAATTTTGCTAAAATTGACCATAACATTAGTATTTATAGTTGGATTTGATTTATACTTGGACAAAACAACACTTATGACAAAACCGACATGTTGAATAACTCAGATTTGACCATGACCTTAAAATTACCTTGACCGTCAAGGTCAGATGATTGAATTTTGCTTAAATTGTCATAACTTTCTCATTTATTTATAGATTTAATTCAAACTTGGACTAAACAACAGTTGTGACAAATCCGACATTATGATAATTTCAAGTTTGACCTTGACCTTTAAATGACCTTGACGGTCAAGGTCAAATCATTGAATTTTGTTAAAACTGGCCATAATTATGTAATTTATGGTTGGATTTGAATCAGACTTAGACAAAACAACACTTTTTCGTTTCGATTTCAAAAATGTCATCGCATGACCTATATTTTTGACCTACTGACCTATTTTCTGGTTTTGAGCTACAGCAATGAAATTTGGACTGTGTGCACAGTTTTTTATTTCGATTTCAAAAATGTCATCGCATGACCTATTTTTTTTTACCTACTGACCTACTTTTTGTTTTTGGAGCTGTGGCAATGAAATTTGAACCTTGTGCACAGTTTTTCGTTTCGAATTCAAAAACGTCATGGAATGACCTATATTTTTGACCTACTGACCTAATTTTTTGTTTTTTAGCTACAGTAATGAAATTTGGACTGTGTGCACAGTTTTTTGTTTCAATTTTAGAAATGTCATAGCATGACCTATATTTTTGACCTTCTGACCTACTTTTTGTTTTTGGAGCTGTGGCAATGAAATTTGAACCTTGTGCACAGTTTTTCATTTCGAATTCAAAAATGTCATGGCATGACCTATATTTTTTACCTACTGACCTACTTTTTTGTTTTTTGGCTACAGCAATGGAATTTGGACTATGTGCACAGTTTTTCGTTCCGATTTCAAAAATGTCATTGCATGACCTATATTTTTGACCTACTGACCTACTTTTTGTTTTTGGAGCTATGGCAATGAAATTTGGACCATGTACACAGTTTTTTGTTCCAATTTCAAAAAGGTTACATCATGACCTTTTTTTTGACCTACTGACCTACTTTTTTGTTTTAAAGCTACGGCAATGAAATTTGGACTGTGTGTACAGCTTTT
This sequence comes from Cyclina sinensis, assembly GCA_012932295.1. NCBI lineage: Eukaryota > Metazoa > Mollusca > Bivalvia > Venerida > Veneridae > Cyclina > Cyclina sinensis. The sequence goes on along the minus strand of JAAONU010000011.1, from coordinate 58,867,255 downwards.
CGTTCGGATTTCAAAAATGTCATCTCATGACCTATATTTTGACCTACTGACCTCCTTTTTGTTTTTGGAGCTGTGGCAATGAAATTGCATTGGTCCATTTCTGTGATATGCATCATTTCATTCATAAAAATTTCTTTCATCTTTGAACCCAGGGTAGTGCTTTAGGGCCATTGGCCCTCTTGTTTATTAATGCTTGGACAAAACAAGGCTTATGACAAAACCCACTTTTTAAATTATTCAAGTATGACCTTAACCTTTAAATGACCTTTACAGTCAAATTTCTAATTATTGCATTTTGCTAAAATAGCCAAACTTCTGGTTTTATGGACGGATTTGATCTATACAGGGACAAAACAACACTGAGAATAAAAGAAACGTGTTAAACAATTCAAGCATTACCTTGACCTTTAAATGACCTTGACATTACTTAACTTGGCTATATCTTTGTTGTTAATGGATGTAGTGTCTTCATGCCTGGACTTAACTACTTTTAAGACAAAACCTCCAGAGAAGGTTAAACTGAACTTGACTTAGACCTTTAAGGTCAAATTTCTGAATGTTGCTAAAATTGGCCATAACTTTGTTATGTATAATTATATTTCCAAATGAAGTTTCATTTGAAATCCCTTCACCACAATGTGCTTCCTCTGATGTGTTTGCCTTTGGAAAAAGAAAAAAAGTCGAGCGTGGCCCCCGCTTGCGGTGGCTCTTGTTTTGACTCTTTTCTATGCGGTTTATGAACAAATGCTTCTTGGTTATTATATAAGGTTAATTTATATACCAAACCATATCAGTACTTTGATACTTTTTATACTGCTGTTCTAAAACGTTAAAGTTTTTTTTTTCTTTGATATGCGTATAAAGCCGCGTTCTGCTTCTTGTAAGAAAAACTGTGCAAATATATTTAAAACAATAAACACGAGAATAAATAAATTCTTAACAATAGTGGAAATGCGCACAAACACGAAGACCGTCATATCCTAAAATCAGCTGCTACCAACACTCAACTATGCCGATATATTGAGAATACTTCTGCAGTTATGCGTTTCTTTGTTAGTATTCAGATTGAAGATTTTAAGTGCATAAGGGATTTGGGGTGGCAAACTTCGCTAACGTCTGTAGACTCGAGCGATAGTCGCATGCTTGACTAATAAAATGTAAAGACGGCTTTCAAACTCTCCTGCAGCTTAAAATGGCTGAAGAGCAGCTGAATAAAATAGTTATAAACATCTGGTAGAGAACGTTATCATTCTGCTTTGTTATTGGCAGTAAGGAATAAATCCTGTCAGCGATTTTCGAAGCGCTTTCCAGAGCTTAAGAGAGCATATGAAAGAGTGTGGCGTTGATAAAGAGCACACTATGATAAATTATAAAACATTCCGTTTATTCAAAGTGCTTTTAATGTGAAACATAGAACTCAGTTTGAAACATGGAACTCTGAAAAACTCAAACTTTTAAAGAGAACGCCTTTTTAACGCGAAGTCTTCTCATCCTACATAATTTATATTATTGTCGCACAATTAAATATTTACAACCAAATACATTAAACAATCATCTATGTTTATTTTGACTTGTATTTCTTAGCTAAGTAACTGTTTTGAGTAAGTTTCATGAAGAACAGTCGATATTGTACAGGTGTGGCTGCATGTGATATAGACGGAGATGGCAAGGAAGAGATTTATTTCCTCAATACAAACCAGGCTTACGCGGGGCTTAGCTGCCTATGGAGATAAAATCTTCAAGTGGCGAGATGGGAAGTATGTTGACCTGTATTCCGACGCGGTTAACGTCAACATGTCGGCGAAAGGGTTTGCGGGTCGTTCGGTTGCTTGCGTTGACTAGAAATGGGACAGGCAAATACTCCTTCGTCTTAGCCACCTACTCTGCGAACAAAAAAGGTAATCTTCACTTCTATGTTGGCATGGTAACAGAAATTGTGAAGAGAAATCATAAACTTGAGTTTTTAACGTGCATGCTGAAGAAAGAGATGCTAAGAGTATAATACATATCGAGGAGTAAAGGAGAAATCGGCTTGAAGTGCTTTTAGATAAAGGAACAGAAGCCTTTCTGTTTTCTACCCATCGATTTATCTTTCGGAGTTATTCACTGGAAGATAGTCTTCGCTAAAGTTGTTTTTTTATATATAATACTTAGTATATGATTTTTAATTACATTTGGAATTTCAGGTCAGTTTGCTATGGTTGAAATGGACGAAAGTCACCCAGAAAATGATGCATCGGCTGGTAAAATTGTCCTCAGAAATGTTGGACGAGAAGTGGGAATTGCCAGAAGCACAGGTATGTAGTGTCAGGGAATAATTGTCTTAACCTTTTACATGTAGATCGTGTTGTAAGGTTTTTATTTTTAGCTTTAACTGACAGTGGACTGTCATGGTTAATTTAATCTTGAAGAAAGTATGTCTGAGGCAATAAGAAATGATAATATCGTTATTTCAAGTTTCAACTCACCTGTTCTTCTTGTGTCTAATCTCGAAATCTTTATTTTCACCTTCGTAATAAAGCGTTTATTCCGTATTGTTTGCAGGTGGACGGGGTATTGTAGTCGGCCCTATTTTAGGAAACAACGGGCGTTCTGACATATTCTTTGGAAACGAAGGGAATTATGGCCTACAAAACGCCGGTGCTAACTTTCTGTTTATGAATCGCGGTGATGGTACATTTACGGATATAGCGGAAGCTGCCGGGGTCGCCGACGCAAACGAAAATGTCCGCGGCATTGCATTAGCAGACTTTAATCGTGACGGGAAAATAGATATTGCTTACGGAAACTGGGATGGGGAACACCGACTGTTTTTACAAAGTCGGAGCAACGGAAATGTATCATTTACCGATTACGCTTCAGAGGGGTATCGAACCCCTACTCACATACGAACTGTTATAGCAGCTGACTTTGATAACGATGGAATTATGGAAGTCTTCCAAAATAACATTTATCATCCTCGGCATTTACAGCCTAATAAATTGTTTAAAATCGTTCCTGTCGGGACTAGCGCGACAATCCAAAAAATTGATATAGGGGATGCCCTTGAACCAGAGGGCTATGGAACGGGGGCAGCTGTCACTGATTTTAATGGTGACGGTAAATTAGAACTGCTGGTGTCGCACGGAGAAGGAAATTCTCAACCATTGACTATCTTCACAGTAAGAACGGGAACCGGAAATAACTGGTTACGTGTTCATCCGAAGACAAAATATGGCGCCCCTGCTCGTGGGTCGGCTGTAAAAGTAGTACCAAACACAGGTACCTCGCATTTGCACGTGATAGACGGCGGCTCAGGATATTTATGTGAAATGGAACCCTACGCCCACATTGGATTAGGAACCGAATCACCGTCAGAACTCTCGGTGCAGTGGCCCGACGGGACGACAGTCAGCCGGGTTTTAACCAGCAACGATATGAACAAAGTTCATATTATAGACTATCCTACTTCAGTATGTATTTTATGGGTTTTTTTTCGTATATAGAAGGTTCAGTTAAGTTATTGACTGCGCTTTTTACGATATGTAACATATGACACTCGTGATGCTCGCAGGCTGTATTTCTGAACTGTCAGTAATATTTGTACGATAATATTAGGTTATTATACATTTAACTGTACAATACGGGAATATATTTGGACGAGAACACAGCTTGAAAAGTCATATTGGACGAGCCGATAGGCGAGTCCAATATGACTTTTCCAGCTGTGTACGAGTTCAAATATATTCCGTATTGTACAGTTAAATGTATAATAATCTTTTTATTATATATCTTTCGTTTAATTTGAAATATACATCATCATCATTTCGTTTTCAACCAACATCTGATTTCGTTTTGTTTACAGTGTTTTTCGCCTTTTGTCCGTCGATAAAATCAGAAATTTCTTCATCTGTCAACATTTTGACTTCTGTCAAAACAAAACAACGCTTCCTGGTCAGCTAGACGCTTTACAAGCAGTTTTAAACATATACTAACAAGCGTCTTTATACACGAATGGTTCCCGGTCTTTCATTCGTTAGAGATTTAAATCGGAAACCAGACTAGCATCGTTTAGTGCACATGTACCCAACCGTCCAATATGAAATTAATATATATTTTTTGGATCCAATACGGGAATATATTGGACGGTCACGTGGTACAAATGCAGATTGTCGATTGGTTACATTTATTAGATATATAATAATATAGTATACATCATGCAAATACTCTCTCTATATATGTGTGTGTACGAACGAAAAATGGGCTATTGTAAAAGAAGCAGTCTCAATCAGTTCAATTTACTTATCATAATTATATAACTTTATTTATCTTTCCAGGCTTCATCAAGTCAAGGGTCAGACCAGAGCACATCGTCCGGTACAACGTTATGCCCGGTAAGTTTTTGGCAGCTGGTAGATGCTATACGCCGTGGTGTGTACCGCATGTGTATACCGTAACGTGGACCAGAAGCAAGTTTGCTAAAAGCATGCCTGTAGAACTCTAGTCAGTTGACAAAGTAACTACAAGTGGAAATGAACAGTAGTTGTTTGCATGTTGGAATGTATGGGACTAAGAAATCATATGCATGTAAACCTTAATGCTTTGATAATTGAGTGTAACTGTCTTTCGAATCTGCTAAGCTTTATTTTTGAAATCCGTCCGAAAAATACAATAAAGTGTTACAAAATTTTGGTGGCTTGGTTTATCTGGGTAAAGATTTTCAGAACAAGGCCGTGTTCCCTTTGTTTCAATCTCTTTATGCATTTGTTCACTTAATTACAAGTAGTCAGCAGACGATTTTTATTCTTGTCCTCTCCGACTTTGATCTGCCTAACCAAGCACGAGTAATGTAAAGAAAAGCCGAAGTTGCAGTTGATACTACACATGATTCTGCAATTTGCTGCTTATTCCCGGTTTCTGCAAGAACTATCAGTTGTCATGGCTAGCGTGCTGGCGACACGACGACGTTTTTTAGTCTGGATTTATTTGAACTGGTCACCAAAGGCAAAAACACAAGCGGAAATAGACTGTAAATATGTTTTATGTGACAACGTCATACCCTGAGGTCAACAGCTGTTGCATGTCGAATAGAGTAATCCGGTATTAATGTGGCAATTAATTATTTAACTCTTTTATTAAAATAATTGACAGAGGATGGTGGCTAGTCTTTTCAAAATCTAGTATCATCGTCGGATACCCACGTTATTCTCCATTCATCAAGAAAATGATAACGGAGTAAGGTAGTTTGTGGGCATATCTGACGATGGAAAGCATACGTAATTTGAAATACTATAGTATTACATGATCGCCAAGAAATGGTGTTAAACGTTTACAAAGTAAATTTACGAAATTATGTCACATCCCTGTATCTCTAAAAGGAATCCTCTTTGTTTCAATTGTAGATTGGCAATTGCCACACCGTTAATGTACAAAAGATACTGGAATATGCCGATACCCGGACGTCCGCAACATGGCATTTAGTCCCGTCTTACTTGTTGTTAGCCTTGCACGTGAGCATGCGCCTCTTGTTGTAGAGCAGACGAAAGCGTAAAGTTGTTGGATGGAAGAAGGTGTGGAATAGCTAAAATAGCTAAAACTTGCGTACTTGTCTGCTAAGTTGATAGCTGAATGTGATCTTCGAGATCTAATGTTAACAATTTCTAGCCTGTGTACGGATATATCGGTTGACTTAGATGCAATATGAAAGTTACAGAGACACAGGCCCACGCAAGACGTTTGTTAAGATCTGTAAGCACGACAGCTGTGCTAGATGGATAGTGGGTTACAGCATTCATTAGAAATGTAAAAGAGCTGTATATATTTAATATGTATTGCATTGCATGAAAGGTTGTGGCAATAAGTTAGTAGGGCTATATAAGTAAATGTTAATATATTAAGTAGAGAATTTTGTGTTCAGCTGGTCAAAACTTAAAAGAGATTATCCATGTTTATTTTTGAGAATTATTTAAAGCTTGATGTCTTACTAAAACTTGTATTGTAAATCTGAATATATCTCGATGTTATTTACAACGTATAAGTGTCTTTTAGGCACGGACATACCATGCAGTTAACATGATATACGGTTTACTGGCTCAATCGCTGTAAAATATAAATAATTGATTTTTTTTTGTCGGAAAACATGCCTATTTTCCTTAGGCATGTAGACACCTAGGAAGTGTTCATTTGGCTATTCACCCAAAACTGTTATAGCAACAACTCTATATAAAAACTAATATTAATGCATTCAGATTATCTGTTGCACTTTTATACGAGTCGATTTAGTTGTTTGATATACCTTACGTTTTGGACAGCTTTAAGCTAAAAGCCTTGGCTTTGTTTTATACCAAACGTACTTTCGTTTTTTTTTTCCAGAAGATAATCGTATTATATTAAATATATATATCTTTTGGAGGAAACAGTACAAAATGAGGACTTTAATAACCTGCTAAGAATAACGTCTACTAGAAACAAAGACTAAACACTTTGTAATTATTGTATTGTTTGTGTGTAAGGGTAGCGTTGATCTTGAGAAAGGTTCAAGGTTGTATTCATGTTATGGTTCCTTGTAGAGCATTTCATGGCAAGATATCAATATATATATATACATTTAACTGCAGAGGTATTTGTTGAAGTCATGTCATGTTTTCATGTATAATTATGATGCTCGCATTTTATCTGTAATTTCTTATAGTTATTTTATTCATACATCTTTTCTTCATGTTTTCTTGTTTTATTTCAAATAAAGTGTTCAGAATTCGATTTTGTCTTTGAAGTTCTAAAATGTAACACCAAATAAATATACTGTAACCTTTTTATGTACAATTTTATTCTTCCAGGCTGGAAACTGGCAAGCGACACCATGTAAGTAATATCGACACGACTTCTTTCCTTTCCAACAAATTGTAAATTAACTTTAACTGGTCAATAAATTCTCGTAAAACATATCATTGCCCTGCTTTATTTTGAGAAAAAGTACAGACATGAAAAACAAATACTTTCGTTGGCCTGTAAATTTGCGAACAAATATGAGTATTTATGAGTTCCTTCATTCACCATTGTTTTCACCTTCTCTTAAACCTTTTATAGATCATGATTTTCCCGTGCTCTGTGAGGGCGACAGGGTCATACGTGGACCAGGATGGAGTTGGAGGAACGAGGTATTATATTTAGGAAATAGATTTTAAGTTTGAGTGATATACCGTCTGATATATCACGGTGTCGAGTTCAGATGCGTAGTAATTTAATCACGAAGGCCGTAGGCCTGAGTGATTAAATAATTACGCATATGAACGAGAAACCGTGATATATACGACGGTAGATCACGAAAATGTTAAAATCTATTTCCATTCTAACACGTACGTATATTTATAAAGGACGTAAGTATGTGCACTATTTAACAGTGGCGTTCTCAGTGACGTCAGCGGGCGCGCGCTTGTATTCAGCGTGCTATACTGCCTGATATATAACGCTCAATTCCTTCTTTGTTTATTGTCGGCAAATTGCGGATAGTGTTAGAATTTATTTTAAAGAATGTCCATGTCTTGAAATTTCTAGAACTGTTTCGAGAATAACAATAGCTTTATGTTAAATTTCTCAACTAATGGCTAACTGTGTCTTTCTGGCTGGCACATACCATGATCCGCCGGCGCAACCGCTGCCCTTATAAAAAATGCCTTTTTTTCAGAAATTGAATGGAGTAAGGGAAAAATCATTCACACGTTTCTGAGCGAAATAGGACCACAATGGCCCTCTTGTTTAAATTTTCAGTTCTGTATGAAAACAACTAACCAATGTTTACCTCTTCATTCGAACTTATTCAGTTGTGTGCTTGAAACAGAAAGACAGTTTTTCACTTTCCATTTTAGAACAATGGCGGACCTGGTACCGTGATCAACCCTGCTGGTTCTTCTTTCATCACATATAATATTAACAGAGGTGATCCGTACTGGGTGTTGGTAAGATGGGACAGGAATGGAGTCTCTTTACCGTACCGCATGGGCTCGAGACGAAGGCAGGACCTGTGCCGATGTGCGGACTGCGGTATTAGACCGGAGTGCCGGTGCTCGTGTTAAGTGGCATAATTATCTCTCTGACGAAACTGTGAACCCTTAGCTCGTAAATGTAAAGCTATATCAGCAGTACATCGACAAACTCTTGAGGATGTCTCCCATTATTAGAGGACAAGTTCATCTCCGTCTACATCTGACGTTATTATTTCCTTGTCTGCTGGATATCAAATACCACCTATGATCAACATCATTATCATCACCATCTGCATCATCAACCACCCGTCGTTGTCAGATTGGGTGTTGTAAAATAGTTATTGTTACAGTCGAGCACACAGCTACCTGTATAAGTATAATTTTAGTTTATGAACACTTCCACAAAGAATCGATCCTTTGGCTCAGTGGTCTAGAACTTTGGTTTTGCAATATATTCATGATTCAACAGGGAGGAGTTCGAATCCCACATAAGGTATATTGTATCTTCTTAATGCGGACGAGAGGATATTATAATATACAGTAATTTTGTTCTTATCGTCTGCGTCATACAGTTAGCCTTTAATATTGTTCATGGTGCTACAGGAGATTTTTTTATGTGCAAAGATTTCTGGTTGCCATAGCTCTACAACTCACATCAGTTTATAGACGTAGTGTCATTAAATAAATGAAATAAAACAAGAGTTTGGCTTTTTTTATTCTTTCATTATAAAGAAGCACAGGATTTGCAAACATTTCTGATGTACATGTATGTAATTAATTATGTGAACACATTCAGATAATGACTAACGTCTAAAAGACTTGAACACATTTGCATGGGGAAACTTTATAAATGAGGGGTAGTACATTTACTTCTTTAAATATCATAATCAACTGCTGACAATTATACAAAGTTATACAAAGAAAATACACGTATAGTATATTTTGCAGGTAAAAAATCTCAATACAAAATTAATTTTATTGAAGAAATTTATTTTTCCATGTTATAAACTGAAAGATAATGACTAGGTAATGTACTCAAACACTATTTATTGCCTTTACAAATCTACATTACGAATGTAGGCGTCTACAAATCAAATACAAAATAAAAATATAAAAATGAAACTAGATCTAAAACCGGTTATATATGAGACATAACTAATATTAAAATATAAACTAGACCTAAAACTAAAGGAGACATTATTAACTAAGGAAATATACGACATGATCATTTGGCCTCATGATGAAAAAAATGTCTACATTGTAATACTAGTAACCAAAGCACGGAAGACAACTCCAGGTTGTTTATGTAAATGTATTCTGAAATTCAAATATAATGAACGAAATTTAAGTAATGCAATAGTCTACAAATTCAAATTTTAATTAAAATGGAATGTCTGTTTTAATTTTCCGAACGTCATACATTTATATGTTATGTAAAAAGGGCTCTCATTGATAGAAGTAATTACTGAGTAATTATTAAGGGGTGAATAGTATTCACCATGCTTCTAGTTTTTCATATATATTTTTCATCTGAAGACATGATATTAACGCTCTAACTCTCTGAAACACTGAACGCGTATTTTGTCGTCTGCTTGTATGTTTCATCCTGGACTAAGCACCTGTTGTTGGGAACGTAGGCTGAAAGTAAGAAAAATGATCAAGAAAATAGCATCAGTTCCTTGCCTTGAATTGCTCTCAGAACTTGATAGTACAGCGTGTTAAGGGGTGACATAAATCGTCCATAGTCCTTTTGGCGTAAAATTTTTAATTACAATAATAATACATACAAATGTATTAACACTTTAAGTCCCTTCTTGAAACACAGCAAGAGTAAATTATCAATAGGCACTGTTGCAAATGATGAACATGTCGACTATTTTAATAAGGCAGTGTTAAACAACAGAATGGAAGGTCATTATTAAGTACGAAAAACAGTAAAGTGGGAGTATTTTGACATCATCGTCTTAGATAACAAATAGTACTGTATAAAACTTATCATTATAACAGACCTTAGATAAAAAAGAAAGTTACCTCGTTTGGACTGTCGGGGTAATGTTGTGCTTCGAGACAAAAAGCAGCCCCACTTACTATAGGTGGCGCCATCTTTAGCGTTGGTTTCATTTAGAAAATATGCGGTATAGAACTGAACACCTGGCTCTGTTGTGTACATGTCTAACTGTCGCCCACTAGGTGTATGCACCAGCCTATAACACATAGTTCAAACAAATACGGGTGATCATTTGCTATTTTAGTAGGAACTACAGAGTACTGACAAAAAGGCCTCAAAACATAAAACAAAACAAAAATCCTAAAGTGACAGATTCTTTCAATCTTAAGCCTTGAGGTTGTAATGACTTTTCAGTAAGGGAAACTGAAGTTAAAATTTTGAAGGAATTTTTTATTTATACTTCCGTCTTGGTTTGTAATTAAATTTTCATTCCTCTAGAAAATGTTATTTCAGTTTTTAGCATAATTTATATCCACTTTATTGTTAACACAATTTTTTTTTAATCAGAACTATCCAAGTTACTGATTCCAACTCACCGTGCTGCATGTTTATCGAAAAATGGTTTCTCCAGCACAAAGTTATGATCGAACCCTATACCCCCTGGTACCTGTGGTAACCTCTCGGAAAGGTCAGTGTCGTTTGTGAGATCAAACATTGTACCTTGTACACCATCGATTTGACCTGAAATTATTTAAATCAGATTTTCATATTTCTAAAATACGAAAAGTAAAGCACCTGCACTTCATATGTGGTATGTGAAAATAAGGAAAAAATGACGTTTTATCAACACAGGCGTCCATATGTGATCTGTCACAACGTTTAATACCAAAATGTCCAGTTAAAGAAAACGTGATCTGTCATAACGTTACCTAAATATCCCGTCAAAGAAAACGTGAACTGTCATAACGTTACTAAAATGTCCAATTTAAGAAAACATGATCTGTAATATCTAGTTAAAGAAAACGTGATCTGTTATAACGTTACCGAACTATCCAGTTAAAGAAAACGTGATCTGTAATATCCAGTTAAAGAAAACGTGATCTGTCATAACGTTACCAAAATGTCCAGTTAAAGAAAACGTGATCTGTAATTTCCAGTTAAAGAAAACGTGATCTGTCATAACGTTACCAAACTATCCAGTTAAAGAAAACGTGATCTGTTATAACATTACCAAAATGTCCAGTTAAAGAAAAAGTGATCTGTAATATCCAGTTAAAGAAAACGTGATCTGTCATAACGTTACCAAACTATCCAGTTAAAGAAAACGTGATCTGTCATAACGTTACCAAAATGTCCAGTTAAAGAAAACGTGATCTGTAATATTCAGTTAAAGAAAACGTGATCTGTCATACCGTTACCAAAATATCCAGTTAAAGAAAACGTGATCTGCCATAACATGACCAAAATGTCCAGTTAAAGAAAACGTGATCTGTAATATTCAGTTAAAGAAAACGTGATCTGTCATAAAGTTACCAAAATATCCAGTTAAAGAAAACGTGATCTGTCATAACATGACCAAAATGTTCAGTTAAAGAAAACGTGATCTGTAATATCCAGTTAAAAAAACGTGGTCTGTCATAAGGTTAAACGTAGTATGTCATTTGGATATCATAACATCTAGAATATTTCAGCCGAGAAAAGCCCCTAATTATATACTGCGTTACCACAATGAAATTGTGAAATGCTTGAGGAAGTAGGGTTTTAAAATTCCGTGCCTAAATTCACATTCGCTTACGTACGAAGTACCTGTTGGGATTGAAGTGGAGTCCACGGGTGTGTATTTATCGGCTGCTAGGCGCACAACATGTCCTTCCAGACTACCTGCAGCCTATCAAAAAGAAAACAGTTGTGTGCTAAAGTAATAGCACTAGGTCTATTTCATATGTTGAGGTGAGCTTGTTCCAACTGTTACACTAACACATTGAATCACCCGCCTTTGTAGTCTAGTGACTGTAATCACTTCCCATTTACCATGTTGTTTTGAGTAATCAGGCTACATTTTATTTGTTCCATAACAAACCGTGGTTATATGAGCTATTACTTGAAATAGCCATAGTACTTGTAAATTGGAAATAAAAATAGTTTTGATTACAGAGTGACAGATTGAAATTCTTATGAAATGACATTCAAACAATAAATATGACAACAAGCTTTGAGATCATGTGCGACAAACTTAACTGACATTTGATCTTGAAAGATAATGAATATCCGTTACTAGGATGCTACAAAATTCACGTACATGCCCAGCAAGGTTGAAGTAAGCATGATTTGTTAAGTTTATAATAGTCTTCTTGTTGGTTGTAGCTCTATAGTCGATGATCAGTTCATTCAGGTCTGTCAGCTGATAGGTTACCGTGACCTTGACCTCACCAGGATAATGTTCCTCACCATCAGCGCTCGTGTACTCGAGTACGAGTTTATTACCTTCTACGTTAGACTTCCACATGCGCTGTGAACAAAAGTAAGTGCTGGAAATCAGTTTTAAGGGAAGAGAAAAAAGTTCAGTTTAGTTTTATTGGGGTTTAACGCCAGTTTAACAGCTAAGGTCAAATCCCGGCGTTCAGTCCACCTAACCAATGTTCCTGGGTATCCAACCAGCTTACTAACCAATTTCTCCGCAAGTGACTGACTACTTCCTCACTTGCTTCAGAGGTGAGGGACAAATGACCTATAGATCAATTATCACTGAGAAATTTTGCCAGTGCTGATGAGGATTGAACCGAGATCGTCAAGATTGAAAATCCGATGCTCTACCTATTGAGAAAAAAGAAATGACTCTTTAAAGCATCCGCTCAATAACTTAACCGAATCGAATAAACTGAACCAATATGAATGTACATTTTCGTTCTTTTTTTTTTTTTTTTTTTTTTTGGGAACAAACCTGCTACTTCAGTAACATATACAAATAACAAAACCACATCACGTGTTAAGCAAACTAGCCAACAAGTATACTGCGTACCTTATCAAATCCTTTAATACCTCCATGAAGTGCATTAGGTCCGTTGTTGACCGTGAGGTTATAGGTCACACCATCCAGGGTGAAATGACCTTTGGCAATACGGTTGGCATAGCGACCAATCAATGCTCCAAAGTATGGCGGATTTTTGTCGTAACCACCTGATATGGAAAAAAATAAAACAAGTTGGCTTCCTTTAAAAAGTAAGCCAAAGAGAGGTCAGCAGCTGTAGTCACTGAAAAAAATGAATCTATTTGTTTCCAAGATCATTTTGAATTTTTTAAACGTTCTGTGACTTAAATAATTATAAAAACTAGTAACCTATCTATTATTTATAGTTAATACCTTATTAGGCAAAATGACCGAAACTGACTATAATTTAGTTTTTTTTAAATGTTTTTATAGTGGCGTATCTATCATTTAAATAAATGAAACAAATTAAGATAACCTCATGTATTCCATACCTTGTAGAATCTTGGGGATCTTCTTATAAGCCCCTAAGGCTTTAGTCCCCCCTCTTTTACAACAATGCATGTAGTTGTTGAAGTCAGAACTCCCATGTTAAGCTGCTGCTTTTTTAGGCTCATTAAGTTTTGTTTTCCTTTTCAAGCTTTTATTACACATTTCTTAGTCCAAATATTTTACAAAATAATCAGCGATAGTATCTGTTCAGCTGGAGTAAATATTAAAAGGGCGTAAATTTGATCCAAATCGAGAAAATGGACTTGTAAAAAATGCTCTGAAATTCGAAAAAATATTTACCATTTTTTCATGACCATGGCTAAATATTAATTTGTTCAACAGGCTGATGAGTTTCTCAAAAAAAAATGCATTTTAGAATTTGTAGTTTTTAAAAAGTAGCATGCAATATAAGAAATGCATCCCTATAATTGTATTTTTTGTGTTTAGTTACGGGAATACAAAATTATTCTGCGTGTTCTGTTCATAATGGGCCGTTTTAACTATGGCCATTTTAACCATGGGCCGTGTTGACCCGATGTTAAATTTTGGTTTCGTTTAAATAAATTCGTATTATGATTCGGAGCATGCGCATAACTATCTTTGTAGACTGGTTTTCATGATTTTAGGCTTAATATGAGATCATTAACTAAAATTTGATACGCAAAAATGGATGCCGCCAGCAATTAAAGCCAACACTGTGGAGAGGTCTGATGACCTCTCCAATAAACAACTTTATGGTCATTAAACTGTTTCAAATTTGTTTCGAAACTAAGCCAGACGAATTCCCACTAGCTCATCGGTTCGAGACCTGCTTGTAACCAGACTGTTCAAGTGAAAAAGTTGGCGTATCCTAATGGAAAAAAGGTCAAGTGCAATTTGAACATCTGAGTAGGCAAGATGCATGCATACAATTTTCGAAGATATAACCTAAGGTCATTATAAAATAAAACAATGCAAAAAGGCCAACTCTTTGAAAACAAAACTTTCTGGTAAGTTAGTTTGAGTCTACATAGACATGTCTCTGTTAAATAGTTTCGTAAATTGGGTTTTAAAATGAACATATTTGTACACGATAACAGAAAATAGATTGCAATGTCCTAAAGTCAATTAAAAGTACCGTAAGACGGTGTCTCAAAATCAGCCTTGAGCATCCAATTACAATTAACACAATTGGAAGACATTTCACTCCGCATGAAAAAACTGTATTAACAAGTTAGACATAACCTTTCATTTAATTAAATTTTACTTTCAATTTATATGGATATTTCCAACTACATACTATAAGATAATGATGCGTACCTTTGAAGGCACCGAAGCCAAGTGCAATATCTTCAACTTTCCCGCTCTTGTCTGGTACATAGATGTTCGTGATGATGCCACCATAGTCAAGAATTCTCACCTCAACTTGAGTGTTTTTCAGGGTAAAACTATAAACATTACCATTACTTTATTACATCTTAAACGATAATATTAGTATTCATTAAGTAAACTTTTGTTAAGCACTGCCAAAAAAAACCTGAAGAATGGGGGGGGGGGGGGGCAAACCCAGCACGGCTCTCGTATTTTGAACAACCCGTTTATTTCTACCTTTACTTCGTAGGATATGTATAACGTAAAGTTTAAGGGGAAGATGGCGCCTTAAGTACCCATATCCTGAACAATAAAGATGATATTACTGCAGAGATTTAAGCTGGGGTAACAGGAGGACAACATTCAACAAGTCTCGATGTAAATGTCACACCGGCAAAACAAATTCCTATGACGTGGCACGCTGAGTTGTTGCGGTACGGTTGTACACAGTGTATCGATCGTATATGTTTGCACAGTGTTATCTTTGTTCAAGGTCATTTATATTAAATACTCCTTTGAAACAACAAAAATAAGTTTACATGATAACATTTTTGTATCTCCTTGATCTAAAGAACGTTTGCACACTGGTATACCTTGAACAGTTGACCTTATATTTTTAGAATCTATATACTGTACATTAACAATGACAATTAATGGCGATGAAAATAACAGTGAAAAAGCAACTTACATTGAAATTTCTGTTCCATCGTCAGTTTTTCCGTACGACTTCTTACTTATCGACATGACAGTTTTCTCTGAAAATAAAATGACTACAGCCATCAACCAGTCAGCTATTAATTAAAGAATGTACCTGTAATCACAGGGAATCGCTGCGTAGGGGTTAAATGACCCTAAAGTAACTGATAAACCACACTTCTTCTAAATAATATATAAATACTTTTATTTATATATAAACATGTATTCAAAGGATTTGGGAGAAATGTGGTTTATAAGTATTTGTAGGGTCAGTTAACCCCTACGTACCGATTCCCTGTGCCTGTAATAAATTGCAGAAATTTCTGACTTTACATTAAAATGCAGATTTCGAAGAGTATTCATTATCTTACCTCAAATGCACACCGGAATCAATTTTACAAAAGCGACATATATCTTAATTATAAGGTCTATATCCTTTTTATCAACACATCTATTCGAATATAAATCGTATTTGTGTATACGTCCTTTACACTGTAGTTAAACGGACATTAAAGTGATTTACACATGGCGCGCAACTTCCGGTCGCATGTATTTTCAAAATATAAACTGTTGTTAAAATATTTTCCTAAAATGAAATACAACTTGTTCAGCCCTAACAGTTTTTATTTTTGGTTTATGGTATTCATACGTATATATTACGAACTGGTTGATTTTCAAGTATCGAAGTAATGTATAATTTATATTGATATATGTAACTGTCACATAGCTATTAGTGCTACAAAATATGGGACAGTATGAATCATGTTTTTGCAAGATCTGCAGGATAAAAAAATCGAACCTTCAAATTAAACTATCGTCATCGCCTTTACATCTATAAACATATCAGCACAGATTCTATATAAGAGTCTCTAGGGCTTTCTGAGGCAGCCATTATTTAAACAGCATCACGACGAACCCAAAAAATTCAAATTATACGTGTTAAAATAATTAAGGAATAAAATTTATCTTCAGCGGAATTGCTTTAAATTACTTCAATTTTTTTTTAAAAAATCAAAAAATCAATGAAATACAATCTTGACTATAGTTTTCTCTGAAGATGGATACCTTGTTTCACTGATGTTACACATGTATTGCCTTTTTATCTGCGATGAGGTGGTATATAGCGATTGACTTGTGTATGTGTGTGTCCGTTAAATAGATTATATAGTGAACTTCAAAAATCTTCTTCTCAAAATCCACAAGTCTGATTTCAACCAAACTTGGCATGATTATTTCTTGGTTGAAGGACATCCAAAGTATTTCAAAGAATTTGATTCTGTGCAGAAATCTGGTTGCAATGGTAACCAAAATAAATAATACGAAAAAAAAATAAAATCTTATTCTGCAGAACCATCAGGCCTAGAGCTTTGATACTTTGCATGAGACATTACCTCTAACAAGTTTGTTCTAATCATGGCCCCTGGGATCAAACTGACCTCGCCCCAGGGGCACATAGTTTTATATAGGGAAAAGTTTTAAAAAATCCTCTTCAAAACTGCAAGGCCTAGAGCTTTGATATTTTGCATGAGGTTAGTGGACCTCTACCAAGTTTGTTCGAATCATGGCCCTGGGACTAAAGTGACCCCATCCCAGGGGCACAAATTTTTATATAGAGATATATAGGGAAAACTTAAAAAATCTTCTTCAGAACTCTTTGATATTTTGCATGAAGCATTACCTAGTGTACCTGTACCAAGTTTGTTCAAATCATGATTTTGAAACTGGTCCGGCCCTGGGGGCACAGTTTTATATAGAGGCATAACAGTGAAAACTTAAAAAGCTCCTTCTCCAGAACCACATGGCCGAGAACTTTGATATTTTCAAGAAGCATTCTCTAATGGACCTTTAACAAGTTTGTTCAAAGCACGACCCCGGGTACAAATTGGTCCAGCCCCGGTGGTCAATAGGTCAACTTTTTAAACCTTTTTAACTTCATTCATATTTAAGCTATAACCTTCATATTCGGGCTAAGCCTGGCACTACGCTAGATTGTTTAAATTATATATTCATATACTTTTGCTACTACACTGACTTCTCACTTCATACTGATAGTGCAACTTATGTTCAGGAGCAACAAAATAGAAAAGTCTACATACAAGGGAGATTATAAGTTAAAATCAGAACATAAGGACTGGAGCCAGTCTTCATTCGGACATATGAATCTTCTGACCATTCTTTATCACTTGACATTGTGATATTTGACCTTGAACACAATTTAACATTGATCGTTAAGGTGAAAGGTCAAATTTTAAACCGTCATAACTTCATTATTTTTTAAGCTATGGCCTTCATATTTGGAAATGATGAACACTTGTTATTCATTTGACATGCTTCATATGACCCTGACCTATATTCAATATTGACCTTTAAGGTCAAGGGTTAAATTTTCAAGTCTTCATAAAGAATTGAATTTATCATGTTTGTGCAATGACCTTTACAATTTAACATTACATAACATTAGATAATATGATAATTGTGTTTTGTTCACATGCTGAAATATTTACCATTTCTGTCATATTTGAACGCCATAAGTACATTCTAAAAGACTGCGAGTTTTTCTTAACAAATAGAGCCCATCGTATTAAGATATTTGATCCACAATGCCTCAGGTCCACTCTAAAGAGTTCTCAATTCCATAATTTCTGCTTGTTTGACTCTTCTTCAAAAAAGGGCATAGGTTCAAATCCTACTCGAGCAATATTTTGGTCATCAGATTTTGGCTCTGATTTTGTTTTGGTTTCAAAACAGTATTTTTTATCAGAATAAATGGATTTTTTTTTCGTTTTGAATATGTTAGATAGTTATTGAGCCTTTAAACATGGTAACTGAATTTTAAAGATGGATATCAGTGAAATCTAATGACACCATGATATACTGCAGTTTAATTCCATTTCCATCCCATTATCATAGAGCAGGTGGGGATAAACTTGCTCAATGTATGTAATTATTATTTATAAGTTTTACTGTTTGCTGTGCACAATGTATTTTCTATGGATAGAGAAAAAAAAGTATTTTCCTGTATAGGCCTTTTATGTCTTGTTAAGTTTGAAGTTTATCTTGTGATATCTTTAAAAGCTAATAATCTTTTGTTACTACAAGATTTTGGGGTACAGGTTTCTACCGCCGTCAATACGAAACTGAAAGTTATACAATGTAAAATATTGATTCATTTTTTTTAAAAAGTGGTCTACAAAAAGCTTCAGGAGTGACAACTTCCAGAACAGCCGGCTAGAGTATATTATTTTGATATTTTTTGCAAAATCATGATCTAAATCGAATTCTGCTAATGGTCCTGGTGAATCTGTAACATTCATCCTGGAAAAAATAACTTTGGAGTTTTGTCCAGCAAAATAGCTAGTATTAGCACCTTAAATAACAGCCATGGTCAGCAATCTCCTAGCCTGCAAGCATTTTTTTCTCAAAGTTTAAATGGGAAAAAGCAGTCATTGGCATAGTTTAGAATTAAAAATACAGAACATATGGTGATTAACTGTCGTACTTTGTGCACGTTTAATCTTTATAAGCTATATTCATTTTGTTATTGAACTTATTACAAGTATTCATTTTTCTACCTTTTCTTGGTACATACTATTTTATTCTAAAAACTGCAATCAAACGGAGCACCTTATTAACATCTGTCTAGCTTTTAACAACTCATACTCATTATGCATTTACCGATAAGAGTGAGCACGTGGTGTTGTCTCTTAAGATAAGGTCTCTGTTTATGCAAACCAAAATCGACGCTGTATGCAGGTAAATAGAAAAACAGGCAGTTTTCAATCATTGACATAGCTTTTATCTAAGAACTTTAAAAATGACCATGCAATTTTTATCATCTTGGTGTTTTGAAAGACTTGAAATACCCGGAAATTCGTCGCCATATTTGTTCAAACGTACTTGTTTTAACTGTGCCGAGCGAGTGTACATTCGTAGCTGTTTAGCTTTCACACTATTTTAAGACTGTTTAGTCTTATTATGTTCTATTTTAGCTGAAGTTCTTTTGGAACTATAACGTTCACCTCGGAACTTGGGAAACTGGTGTAGCCGGATAACAAGCTGTAGTTGGAGAGCTTGGTCGCTTGTTTCTGGTTTCTGCATAAAGTGTTTGGTGAACAATTTGTTAAAGGACCGGTTAAACATTTTATAGTATCCATGTCCCTTTTGAAGCATTACATATCCAAGATTTACACCAAAAACACCTTGCAATACAGCAACAACTGTAAATGTGATTTCTATTTCTCGTATGATGCCTTCAGGTTTATCTTCTATGTGTTAAATTACCTATAAGAAATCTATAAAACTTACCTTTACAGTCTGAATTCAACACAGCAAAATATATCGTCAGAACTAGCAGAACTACAACAACCAAACACAAAACAGTAATTGTGATACAAATCCCTCTATGTCCACCCTTCGCCATATTTGCCGGTAAAGCTGTGCAATCTAGCTATAAGTTATATCCCTTTGCAAAAAAATTTGCTTTTATACAATTGCTTTTATTATCATTGACACATATGAGTCACATTTGTATTTTCTTTTTAAATCAAGATAATTTTATCTCCAAAGCGATTCGAAAAGCGACGAAGCGCATTCGCAAGTTGTATAATGCAAATTGAATATAAATAGCTTAACGCTTTAAAACTCTTATGAACACTGGTTTAAAAACATACTAGTTTCAACATTCTAAAGTTTATCTTAACTAACATATAAGGTTACAGCGTTACCCTACATTAAATTGACATGAATATTTGACCCAGTTGCTGAAATAAAAAAAAAATATTGATTAGATGTTAAGATTTAAGGTTACCGACCTTTCGTACCATAAGGTGTTACTGATATGCCAGCATTTATAATCACTATTTAAAAAGCAAGAGAAGAAAATTTGTACTTTTATCATGCAGTGTAATATATGCCCATATCAGCTCATATCCAGGTAAAGCTTATGTTGGTATATTGTGCTTAGTTTTACAAGGTTGTTTCATCCATTCATTCCGTATAAACTCTTTTGCCTTTCATGTTTTTAAAACAACTTGATTAAACTATGGTTGTTAAATACTGGTTATTTTCTGAATTTGTATGATGAGGTTCAAAGGAATACGGCCTTAACTTTCAAATACATATCTGTGTTGTAGGCATTTATAATTCTCTGAGAGTCTGCTGACTGAAATGTGAATAAAATTAATACGTTCACTTCTTCTAACAAGCAGGTGCCAAATGTTTAGTATTACTTGAAAAATAGTAAAAAATTATTGTAAACATAAATTATAAATGTTTCATCTATATATTAAACATGTAACTATCTGTTAAAGCGGTTCTATCCGACCAAATAATTGTTCATTACTTTCATTACGTCTACATTGTAAGAAAATATGTGCCAAATGCCAAGTATGGAAGATTAAGTCCTTTTTTCTGTTTCAGTCAAGTACGTTTTAAAGAAAGATTTCTCTACAAACTAGTATCTGCGTATAAATATGTGAGCTCCTGGAACCGAGATAGTAAAGACACCATGGACAAAATCTTTTAAATTAATGTCAACAAAACGATGATTCAAGTTACGTTTGACAGAGTTAAGTAAACAAAAAAGACAATTAATGAAAATAAATCCACAGAAGGTTAATTAGAAGAGTAGAAGTGTCCCCGTTTTCTGGGTTTAGTCATGTTTCACTCTTTTTTTCGTGTACCACTTACCCGTAGTTCATTTAGGGGTCCTCGCATGGAGGAAAATATTTTTAGATTCGGCTGGAAATTTTGGTCATGTTTCACACAACCAGCAAGTTACATCGACTCCGGGTCCTGTTTTTCATGTTGCTGAATGTCATACCCCAGAAGAGACTGCCCATACTCCAGCGCATAAAGAAGTCAAGAACTCAATATGAATTTTGTGTTCATTAAAAGCAAATAATTCTGCTTTTAATGAACACAAATTCCTATACTTGTTATAAGTCTTATGCAGATATGCTAAATTCATCCAAAAGTAGACAATTTCAATACAAAGTAACTGCAAGAAAAGATCATTTCTTGATCTGTGATTGGTCATCAAACACCCGTGGAAACTGTTTGTCAAGTAGGATTATTTAAGCAAAACACTTTCATATTTACGGAAGGGCTTTTTCATGATCGAGCGCATATCACTTTACCGAAATCTTTAATCTACATTGAGATTATACAGGGTTCTTATGGATTTTCTAAACTGATTGTCCTATCTTTTGGTTTAAGTACAGCACCTGGTATCTATGTCAAGGTCACGAGACTTTTGGAAAGGAAATGGAGAGGAGTGGCCAAAATGATATTCATGTTCTTAGTTGACGGCTTTGGTTGTTATTCATATTTTTAAAATATATCGGTTATGAAAGAAGAGAATATATAAATAATAATAATAATTTAGGCAAAGAAAATATATTTTGTTCCAGTTCAGACATTTTTCAGGAACCGATCTTAATTCATCAAATAGTTTTATCTATATCCCTGGTCACAGAGTCCTAAAATGAAACAGACACTAAGGAAATACACAATTAATTAAATAAAAGGGTTTCCAAAGTAGCAATCAATGTAGTCAGTGTGAATTGTCATCAAAAGATAGCATTGATTATGACAAAATGGCGACCAAAACGGCTCAGTTCTGATATTCAATGTGCCCTTTCTTGACAACATTTTACCAAGATATTGTCAAAAAAAGAATCAGTATTTGATTCTCGACAATTTTCGACATGGTATACAGTGACGTGAGAAATACTTGTTTTTGCATGTAATGAAATTAGTACTATTTTCCCATGGAATGTGGGCAAAAGATGAAATAAAAAAATCTTCAACATGGAGGGAACTTGCAGAGGTATATTGAGTCATTCCCTGTTAAATGTTTTAGATTAATGTTAAGTGGTTAAAAGGAAATCAGTCTGTTGGTTTAGTTGTTTAAAAGGGGTCTATGAAATCAGAGTTAGCAATTTTCATAATTTTCAGATTATGCATGGGAATTCAATTTATCTAACAAAATAATGGATATTTAGGATTAAAAATGAAATTTCCTTTGGCATTTCAAATATAATCTCACAGAGATGGTGGGATAAAGGAGTATAAACATTATAACAAAGAAAACATTGAAGTTTTGGTGAAGACTGTGGCTCTTCTGCCCGAGCTGTTACAGAATTCGAGAGCGGAGATTACAAGCACGAAATATTACATCAGAGTTTCCAGTTGGAATCTGTTGGATCTAAGTAAACTTACGTAAACTTACAAGAATTTATCAAATGGGGAAACTCAGCTAATGTACATTAGCTTTTGTAAGTGTACTGGCGGTTATTGTTGAAAACATTCACAGCTGAGAGAACCATCTACTCACACGTGTAGCTGCTCCGCTCTAATCTACATTTCCTTGAATATTTCTGGAACCTATCGATGCATTTGATTTAGACTTTATACAAACTTTATTGGTGTTATTATTAGTTTAAAGAATACGTTCCATAACTTTCCTTTAATTGACAAAGTTGTGCTCCTCTTTACTTAGAAAATATACCGAATTGTTTATTTTCTTGAATGTTTTTCTTCCAGATAGTTTTGAACTTACCCAGAGCCTATACAACTTCAGTAAAATCTTACAGATCACACAGCAATGTGCATTTATAAGTCTGTTCTTTGTATTGAAAAAATTTAGATATCTATTTGTATTAGTCTACATGTGAATAGATTATTAAACCGCCACACTTCCCTACCGGATGAAAGACGAGTAAGTTTCTTTTAAAAGAAGCATAAGAGAGGTTCAGTACTAGTATTTCAGTAATTCTAAGGCGACCATTTGTCCCTCTCAAGAATGAAACCACGCCAGTAATTCAAGTAGTCATGTCATGCGTCCCAAATATTTGGAATGGTTTGCTTTAATTTCAGCTACTTGAATATGCATATTACAAAGATTAAACAGGTTCAAGGTAATTTAAACGACTATTTTGACATGTAGTGATAAATTTTCGTTTTCCTGAATTTGTAGTTTTCGAGCAGAGAATGCGCACAAAGATTATTTGAGACTGTTTCTACAGATATGGGTTCAAAACTTGAGGTTTAACTTCAGTTCAAAACGCAAAAATGGATGCAGCTATCCCCAACACTGTGGAGAGGACTTTGTACAAGGAAAAGTAAAGTGACATGTAGTCAGTAACGGGTTTAGAATGAGAACTTTAAATATACTGCCGGATTCGTAACTTAAGTTTATTGATGTAATGTTTTACTCGTTTGTTTTGTTGGCATTAAGTGTATGAAAACCACGAGATCAATAAAGTCTTTCTAAATCGTTGCATATTCTGTACTCTGAAGTCATGCGAGCTAACATGGCCGAAAACACCTATATCACAAGTATATTTTTCATCAAAATATGATCTTTGTTCGTGCTACATATCCTCAAATACACTTGTATGAGCGTCACGTGACAACAAATAAAATTCAACTTTAATCTTTACAATAAGGAGCTTTTAACTGGTCTGTTTAACCGTTCAAAAATTTTCATTTAGTTATATTTTTTATTATTATTACATTTATGTATTATGTATTATTCTTTATTGTTTTATAATACATATTTTTAAACAATTGAAATTTGAAAAATATAAATTCTCCAGTATTAAAAACCAGTCACCACTTTTATTTTCAGATATGTTAAATCAAAAGAAATTGATATGTTATAAGCAATTCTAAAGTTCTCTTATCATGTTGTTGTAAAATACCCGACAGTACCCGTGACTAATATCGTAATCAAGATATAACAAAGCTTCTTCTAAGGAAACTTTGTTCTGTCTTATCTCTGAAATATTAATATAAGTTTAAGTATCACCGAAGTTATAGCCTTTCTGTACCCAGAAGCATTTCACTTTACGATGTTATGAAAACAGTACCTCGTTCAAGTCATTACCGTCCAAGAGTCATAACGTTTTTTTACCGGTCAGATATCTCCCTAGCCATAGTCTTCTCCTGGCCTGAAGCACATAACTGTATGATGTTATGATTAGGAAAGACAAGAAAAGTATGTAGTTCAAGTCATTCATCATTTAGATATAAAATACTGAAACCAAAATTGGGTTTGACAACTTTAATAACAGAACACTATGGGGTTACCTTAATAATCACCTATGAAACTTATCACCGTACGTGAGGACCCAGAGGACTTAAAACATGCGTGTATATGAGGTTTCAGAACCGAGACCCTGTTCTGTCTGTATCACAATGACCCAGACTGCTAGGAAGCCAAGTATTTCACAGAAACCCATAGGATACTGTAGTACTGAAGACCGGAATGCTCCATTTTAAATTTCCCAGTGAGGCAGTATTGTAAAATCCGTAAAGAATGAATGCAAAATCACACTTTATAACTTCTCTTTTTCCGGTATGTACCTGTCGGAGTCAAGACGCTTTTTGTTGTTTTAGTGGGGCTTAACGTCCTCTTTTTACCACTTTACTAACCAATTTCTCCGTATGCGACTGACTGCTTCCTCACTTGAATCAGAGGTGAGGGACAAATGGCCGAAAACTATAGCAAGACCTGCTAGCGGGTCGGCTAGAGTCAGGACTATTCTCCATTTAAGTTAATTTATCGTCGGTACCGGTTGCCCATATGACCGAATCCCTCTGCAGAGATTAGTTATTTTATGTTTGGGGGATAGCTAGCACGTTACAACTGGACACGGAACCGCTCCTTGAGACTCAAGACGCAAACGGACTATAGGGCTATACCACGTGACTAGAATTAGACGAGTTTATGCCAAATTCTTGCTCAGTCGAGTCAATTATTTAATTTTTACTGTGTTATAAAATAATGTAGTGACGTCTTCAGCATATTCTGAGATATATTTATTTTGGGAGGAAGTGATATTGACTCATACAAAACGTTACCCATTATGATTAGTTGGACTAAAATTTTTAAGCTGACCCGATTTTTTTATTCTCCAAATCAATTACAACTAACAACAAAATAGACATCAATCCCGCTATTACAAATGTTATCCAAATCTTGAAATAAACATAAAATGAAACTTAGCAAACCAAAATATAGTACACGTATAACAAGCATTTTTTTGCGGCAGGCGCTTGTCCCTGGTGTAATGGGACCGCAGGGACTACTCAAGATCACGACCGGAAACACCCAATTGATCGAACCGTATACCGTTTTTACCAATTTCCGCTAGATCTTATACCTACAACTCTTGCTTGTAAACTTGGAAAAAACTGGCTGATTGGTGATAAAATAACCATATTTGTTATGTAAAAATATGTGCTACACTTTCAATATTTTTAGTACCTCGATACGTACAGTCGGAAACGTGGGATTTCAATATCATCGCAAATCATATCATTGGCAGGACTTGTTTGGCTTACGTCATGCTGTCGGCGTTTGTCGGTCAAACGACCGACAGATTCCAGTCAAGTCTGGCCCACAACGCAAAATCGTTGCATGCTATTAACTACTGTCGTATCCGTGCGCCGGCAAAAACACACCAAGATCATGGCGGATGAAAACTAACAGAAGGTAAGCCTTTGTATTTGCATCGCCTTTTACTTAGTGATGTTCTTTTTATTCTAAAATCAATAACAGCTTTAACATACATTTCCGTGCATGCTGCATTGTGCATGTCTTTTTTCCTTTATTTTGGTGAAAAAGTTCGTGTCATCATAGCGTTTGAGAACAACCAATACACGAAGCGAGTCCGGTATAATCACACCAATTTTAGCGATTGGACTTAAATATCGTAATTCAGGGGCAAATTTATAGCTTGTGTGCAAGTAGTATCTCACTAACAGTGTTATTAATGAACAAAAGTTAAACATAGTCCAGCATCTTTTTGATCAGATTAACATCTAGTGAGAACTTCACTTGACCTTTGGCGTTGTATAAAAGCAGTAAAGAAATCCATACTTCGAGTTTGAAAGTATACTTTGTAACAGGCATTTGAGGAAATTGAAATATATTTATTTATATTCTTGCGTCGGTTGAGTAGATTGTGTCAATCGTCGGTTTGTAAGCGGAAGCCCACCGACAGCTATGAAGCGGACAATTAAGGTAGGTTTAGAAGTGGAGGTTAACGTGGGTGTCTAACGTCAGCCTACCATCGGCTAGAAAGCGGACAATTAAGGTAGGTTAAGAAAAGGGGCTTAACGTCGGTTGAGTTGTGGGTGTCTAACGTCGGCCTACCATCGGCTAGAAGGCAGGCAATTAAGGCAGGTTCAGAAGTGGGGGTTAAAGTCGGTTGAGGAAACAGTGTGTCTAACGTCGGCTAGGTAGTGCGTAGATTTAACGTACATTTAGAAGTTAGGCGTTGAACATTTGTTGGACGCTTGACCTTAATAAAGTGGGGACATAACATGTTGATTATGTATCAGTTATATCTATATATCTTCTTATCATTTGAAGCTAACAACCTTAACATAATCTTCCTAGAGCAAGCTGTTCTCGGAGCATTTGCTTTGTCTACATCATAACATTTAAAAATAGTTGGGTAAAAATGTCAAATAGAGAATGAATTTTGTCTTTCGCAATGCCTGCCGCGTTCAGTACTTTTATTGCTTTGATTACTCTTATGTTGACTTACTAGTTGAACTATTTCCAGTATTAAGACCATGAGGCGTCATAAGGGAAATTTAAAAAAGGAATGTCACAATCCCGAAAAATAATTTGAAAATAAACCGAAACTCTTCCAGTTTCAAGCAAGGAACGGTAAAAATACTCAGTCTTTGAAGTGGTATACTAAGTATATTGATATCGTATGTAACAGGTGGTGATAAATAGTGGCTCAACCTGGACTCGAAACCACGGCCTATCACTTACAGGGCGGACTCTCTACCAACTGAGCTACCTAGCCACACAGTTTTGCCTTATCGATTTATCCACTATATACCTGTACCCGGCTACATATACCCCCTCCAAATTTAGAATTCATCCCGAATTCTCAGTGTCACAGAGAATACTGTGAAATATTCTCGAGGTGCCAAAACAGTAGCTATATTATAACGTAGGTTATTTATGTTGGGCGCCGAATGTAACAGGTGGTAAAAACTCGTGGCTCAACCGGGACTTGAACCTAGAGCCAACCGCTTACAGAGCGGGCACTACCAACTAAGCTACCAAGCCACACGTTTATCACCAATAAATCTGTACCCGGCTATATATTACTGGCCCGTCGTCTCGGATGATATTATGTCTAGGTCGGTAATACATGCACATGTACCACTTCAAAAACTGTGTCACCTATTATGTAAAATAGATACAATATGAGCAAACCTCCTTCTTAGCGTATGAGAAAGTACGAGTAAATGTATCTGACTTATACGACGATTAAGTGTAAAGATTAGATAATTTGCATCACTGACAGCAAAAGGTCCAAGTAGAAGTTAACAATTTATAAAAAAGTGTCTTCTTACAAACGTTAGAAGACACCATTTAGAATAGCTCTGCTGGGGGTATAGTCGTATAAGTAACATTGTCCTTCAACTGCACTCCAAGAATCATTCACAAAATTGTTCACCATGTGTGTACAATTTAAGAATTATGATTAACATTTTTACATTTAAACATTTTCTCACAGTTTGAATACTGTGACAGATTTAAGAGAAGCTGTACCGAACTGGATTCTAATTTTGAGCCTGTAGTTCACAAAGCAAAACATTCTGTCGTGTTGTCATTTATATCTCTACTTCATCACATTCAGCAGACCATAAACGTCTTCCATGCATTAAAGTGATATCAGGTGGGTTTTTTTTAAGAGATGAAAAGTTTAATCTATTTCTTGTAGCCTATCATATTGCCACCAATGTCAAAATAAGGAACATCTTCTGAGAGCTTCTCATAATCAGTTTTCCATACAGTAATTAGTTTGTTTGATTGACCTCCTGCTACCGGCGTATGTAGACCTTTCTCTTGCCAGTTTGCTGTCATTCCAGAGTGACCTACAAATATTACACCGACAGTGTCAGCAAAGATGCACAATATTTAAATGTCATACATGAAAAAATATATAAGTGGTACATATCAAGTAAGATTCAACATTACGGAACAAGCGATGATCAGTTGAATGAACACAGGTATAATTTAGACCTACAACAATGTCCTTTTCTCATCATGTGTGGAGTGTACGAGTCCATAGAGTACTTGTTCATTCGAATTCAAAACGATACAGCTTACTTTGTATATATTTGACAATATACAATTTTTAATTCGTAACACATCTAAATAATTGATTTTATATCACATCGTGTTTGTTATCTATGAGGTAGTACACACCGCTGTGGCTGTCCTGGCATTACTGTGGCCAACCAGGCAGCCCACAGACATTGACGGACCGAAGACATTTCGAGGGCCATATGCTCTACTATTAGCTATACATCAGGACATCTCCTCCAAAACTAGAGGACCGATAGTTCTTAAATTTTGAAGCATTGTCTTAGTCCTTTGTGTCATGACACACTCCGCTTCGAGGATCATTTGTTTACACAGACTTTTATAGAAAAAACTTTCCAGAAACCTTGTTGAAAACTACAAGGCAAAGGTACTAATAGATAATAGATATGTATCATTGTCAAGACAACCTACGGTCCTGTGGTTTCGGAGTAGAAGATACTTAAAGATTTTTCTATATATTCCTATGTAAAGTATATGACCCCCTGTGTGGATCCAGTTATGACCACAGAAGCATTATCTGAATAATCTTACTAGCAGTTTATTAGACAATAATGCTACACACCAAATTTTAGAAATCTCAGCTCAATGGTTTCTGACAAGATTTTAAAGAGTTTCTCTAAATATGTGTATGTGAAATATCTATGTAAAACATGTAACCAACAATGACCCAAGTGACATGATTTCAACACACTTTCGATGGGTCTTATAGACAACACACTTCCGATGGGTCTTATAGACAATGACATACAACTATTTTCAGAGTCCTGTGTCTGGTGGCTTAAGAGAAGAAACAGTCAGATTTCTGCAAGGAATGGATTACTTTGAACAAATTTTCAGAGCTTGATACATGGAATATATGTTTCAAGTTTAATCAGCTTCGACCAAGAGGTAAAGGTGTAGTTTCAAGCAAAACAATGACGACGAAGGATGCATGACGGACACGGCGACCACAAAAAGCTTACTTATAACACATAGTGCTCAGCTGAGCTAAAAAGACGGCATTTACTCACGCTATATCCCACCTAAGCAATTCAAAAAGCTTTTTAAGGTACCTGAAAAGTGTCATGTCTTAGATATATGTGCGCGATAAAAGAAATTATTTTCACATTAAGTCAAGGGAAAGACTCTTCGTTTATATGGCGAAGCAGCAAAGGTACGAACCACCATTCCATACTTGCGCCATTACACACTCAATCTGCTGTTAAACAACACACGTGTATGATCCAAATAAATATCACTCAAAGCTAATTAAATCGCTCTTTTAGGATAGGTAACTATGAAATTAGTGTACATATGTACATATATTTAAAGCGACATAAGACAAAACATTGATTCAGTTGTTTTCAGACCAATGTGTACCTCTTAAATTTTAAACGCATTCCCCTGATACTTACCAGGAAAATTACAATACATTGTAAATTCATTGTTTTTCCAAGCATAGTATATATGCCACATTGTCCACATGGAGTTTCCGCCGGTCTTCTTAAACAGCTCCTTATACCATTTTGTTGCTATATTTCCTGGTACGTACGGCTTCATTTTTGTCCTATCCTGAGTTTCGAACCAGTCTAGAAATTGCCTCCAATTTTTGTTATTTGGCGAGAAGCCCCATGCGCCGACTACCGGAAAAAGAAAAACAATACTGCTTTCTGGTGCTTTGAGAATTTTTGTTTGACTAAATTCATTGAATGTTGATGTGTAACCTTGCAATGAGTAACCACTGACATATCTCCTTCCATCATATTTCTCATGAACTAGTTTTAGGTATTTCCAAAAATATTTTGACACAGTAAGATCGTCTTCTAGAATCACAGCAATCTCCGAGCTGTTCGCCATTGGTTTCCATGTAGTTAGCCATTGACCATAGATACCAACATGTCGTGGGTGGACTTTCACCTCGTACTGTCCATGTTTGAATGCAAAATTTTTGGCAGCCTCTAAAACAGTCACGTCTACTTCATTCTTGTCTGACCTGTCAATCCAAACCTCAAGCTTTACCGTGGCAACCCCATACTCCGCTATATTCAACGACTCCAGCAATCTCAGAAGAGAGTTGCGTCTATCATAGACTATCACTATGATACGTAAATCATAAATCATGTTTTCAATCCATGCTCCATCTTTGCTGTTTATCCCACTTCTGTAATTTATAACATCCCCACCATCGATTTCAGTACTATTGCCTCCATTTCTCTGTCTCTTTTCATTGTTTGCCAGGGTTGTTTTTCTGTTAAAACTCATTTTGTCAGAAGATTCTCCACTATCAACTCGCATCATTGATCCTAAACCCCGAAATGTTTGACAGAAAAAAACAACAGACAAAAGAATGACGATGAGAATAATTTTCCGTTTTATATCCACCATGCTGCTGCGTTTATATTAGTCACTGAATAATCCAGCTGAAAATATAATAATGATTTAGAATAAACAATCCTTCATCGTAGTGATTTGTCTAGTGTTATAGATAATAATAGAAAGACATGAATAAACGAAATTTCTTGAAAGACTTTTGTCATCATTAATAGAGCGTTAACTTCCCTCTTTTATCGGATTTTGCTTTATATATATATATAAAAAGTAAATGCGTATCAGTCATTTGGGAAACACTGTTGCGATAACTTTTTTACCAATATAATACTTTATTTACCCATTGCATACATACATATACAACAAAAAGAATTTTGTGCAATTCATGTCACAATAAAAGTTATAATACTGCATGTTCTGCATGTTCCGGATATCTTTTGTTTACACAAGATGCAATTGATGTGCGTGCGTGCGTGCGTGCGTGTGTGTGTGTGTGTGTGCCAAAATAGTGCTATGTTATGAATGAATTAAATTTTAAACATAAAACATCAGTTATTACGAGACAAGACTAAAATTCACGTTTTTCGCATGTCCTAATAATAATAAAAGTATTACAGTTAATTGATAGGGGTTTCTGTAGTGTACTTTGTGGCAGTTCAAATTTTACAAAATTAACAAAAAAAAATAATAATGGACGAAATCGGTTAACTGTCATAACATAAGGGAATTAACCCGATTTCGGATCTGAAAGATTCGGATGTGTCACCATTATGTTTAACGTTTGATTTAATATTTTGATACATGTTGTATATTACCGTATAAAATTTGCCATTAATTTGACTATTTAGACCTGCCGTCTATACGTTGTCTAATGCCTGAGAGAAATCGATTAAGCCACAGAACAATTTTGTTTTCCTTTTCCATAATTTCGAGGACTGTGTAAATGGAAAATATGATCGGTGCACGTATAACCTGTCCTAAAACCCACTTGATTTTCATTTAAAATGTTACTGTTTTCTAGAAAACGTGTTAATCTTTCATTTATAACAGACATAATTTGCCCCATCAGCTTAGAATAGTAGTGCACTCGTTACAAATACTGACACTATATAGTGTTGTGTTTATTACACAAAGGGAGACAGCGTTATGAAAAGCGTTATAAAAGTGATATATTATATTCCAAACGTATTTTGTTGATTTTTTATTTCGCAAATCATGACGTTTTTATGAGACTATTTTACTGGCGCATCAAATTGCAGTGTGGTTGTAAGGCTGTCAAACTGACGCCCTGAAGCTGTTTCAAATCCGGGTAAATGGAGTTTTGAGACTAATTTTGTTGTAGAAAGCCTATCTTGGGGAGCTTTATGGCACCAACCATGTATTCTCTATTTACCAGGAGAAAGGACCGCCGGGGGTAAAGTTAACTTACAATGTTGAGGATAGTTCAAAATTGACAACTGACTATAGGTAATTTATGCGGGCGGTATTTGAAGGTTTACTATACATACGATAACACCAGTCTTCTCGCAGAGATCTCCACTTCATTCTTCGGAAACGATCTCTGCTGACACGCGTTAACCTTACCTGGATTTCAGCTATATATAG
Source organism: Cyclina sinensis (assembly GCA_012932295.1). NCBI lineage: Eukaryota > Metazoa > Mollusca > Bivalvia > Venerida > Veneridae > Cyclina > Cyclina sinensis. Next base: position 58,834,763 of record JAAONU010000011.1, on the reverse strand, counting down.
ATGTATGAACTTTTTAAAGAAAATATTTTTTTTCTTTTTTTCTTTTTCTTTCCTTTTTTTTTTTTTTTGGGGGGGGGGGGGGGTATGCCCCTTAGGGCATCACCCAGTATAGTGGCGGGTTTTCTAACTGCAACAGAGCGTCTAATGACAAAGAATATGTAGCAGAGCGCCTGGAGCCGAAGATTTTCGGACATAATTATTCTGCGGCCCTCCGATCCTTTCTGCGACCCCATTTGTGGCCCTAGTTTTAACAATGTGCAGTCATTAGATTCTTTACTAAGAAGAGTGCCAAATATTTGTTTGTGTTTTAGGTAAATGATGTGTTCAAATGAAACAAAGAAATTTATTGTAATTGATAAATAATTTTATATAATTTTTGATAACGACAGCAATAAAATTGAAAATTATTTACTGCACGCACAACAGCAGACTTACAATCTCCTAGAATTCTGAAAATGAAATAATGCCAGCAGGCGATGCGAGCGTTGCTAATATAACTGTGTATTTTGCTATATCTATTTGAGCTTATTTACCGTCGGTACCGGTTTTTCCATATGGCCGCCGCCCTCTGAAGAGGTTGTTGGGGGATAGTGTGCACGATACAGAAAGCTTTCCATTCAAATGACACCTCTGGTTCTTTTCCATACTCACGAGAACGGCAGTGATTAATGAAATAATGTACTCTAGAAATTTAAGTCTTGTAAAATTTATAATTGTTATGTTGTTCTTTTTTAGCTCTATTTACAATACTTTAATTATTTTCTAAAATTAGATTATAGTAGTTTAGTTTTATTAAAGATTATATTTTATAGTGTATTCATTTATATCCTGTGCTTGTAAAGACATAATAATATAATTATATTGTAATAAAATTACTTACTATCTTTGTTTTCATTATGAAAATATTTACTTACATGGAAAGAAACATTAAAGCAAGAACATAACTACATGTATTATTATTGCAAGAAATATTGCATAAGATGAGATCACATGTACAATCAGTTACTGGGCATAACCCATTGGATGTTTTTAAGTTGCCAACTTGCTTGTTTAGTTATAACTGAAATTGCATCGATTTAACATGTCTGGGCGTAATGAATTTTTTTTAAAGTAACTTGAAAAAAAGTTTACATTTTGTTTATTTTCTTTCGACCATCATTCCGTGACGTGCTTGTCGGCAGTGGATACTGTAATAAAACTGATGCGATAAATTGGGTATCTATTAGCAAGGTAATTTAGCATCACTGCCTCTTACTGGAGCGATAAATCTACTACCGGAAGTGTGTAACTGGCGTCACAGCCTCAGTCTCGCCAGTCTCGCGAGATTAAAAATTGCAATAATGGCTGAGCCCTGGTTTCTTCGATTACGCAATAAATCCTGATATATAAACTCACATTTTTCTTTCATACGATTGATTTCGACGAAATATTTGTCATAATGCTACTATTGTAGGATTGTATTATGAATGGAAACTGCTTACATACTTTCCATTCCTGTCCTTTTAATAGCAGACAGTTCCCATAAAAAGTCTATGTTTAATACAATCAGTAGCCCTTACTTTCTCTTGGAGGAAAAATAAAATGCGCTTCGAGTGTGCTGTTATAGCTGGCCACCGTGAGTTACACCGTTTTCACAACCGCCATTGGTTTAGTTATGCACGGCAATAGTTATGCACGGCGATAGTTATGCACGGCGAGCATGAAACTGAAACAGAATGACCATTGTTCTCAATATGTTTTTCTGGAATATTTTAGCATGCAACGTGATCAAGTAGGATACGAGGAACGGTCAAAAAGTATGTGAACTTCAATGTTAATTGATTTAAAAGTGTGTAAATGTAACAAAGATGTTTTATAAGGACATTTTACAACAACCTGTCACGTTATAGGGAATCAGTGTGAGTTTGGTATTATTTCGTCTTTTTTTCAATACTGCCCAGGCACATTCAGTCATTTAAAGATCTTACTCTGTTACATCTAAAGCGCAACAAATTCTAGAAATAGCTTTTTTTTGGCTCCGAAACAAATATCAAACTATCAAGTGTAACTTTCTTACTTTTTCTGCCAATTTATAAGAATTATATATACATTGCAGTAAGAAAATAGGACTATCATCCTTGCGAAACGTTTGTGCACCAATAGCGTGCGAAACGTCTCCAAGAATCAATACTTGTTTTCAAGAGACCTGCAGCTTATAAAGAAGCCATTTCTTTCGATAACTGCAAAAAATCTACTGTATTGAAAGCATAAATTCATGAAGGAATAAATGTGTGGCAGTGTTAAAATATCATTTGTACCTCCACATTATAACTGTAAATATAAAACGCAAAAACAAGAGGAAAACTTCCTTCCCAATTAAAGTAGCTGTGTTCGAATCTCATATTGCTTTAAATTCGGCAGGAATTAATATACGTTGCAAGAATTTGTTTTTCGATAGACGAAAAAATAAACGGGTTTTAATAAAAAAATCAGCCAAGTTCGAGGCACACGAAAATGCCATATTTCTATAATATTTGCTAATCGAACTTCGCTTCTTGTAACTATAAGAGTTCGGATACTATTAATTGAATTCCTAAAGTCCTGCCTTCTACAAAGCACCTAAAATGCTTATTGTAACACAAAGCACATTCATTTTCAGGTAAAATTTTTTATTTCGTTCGTAAATACGAATTTATAAAAAGGAAATATCATTTCGTTGAAACAAACCGGAACTACGATATTACTATTTGTTGAAACGAAATATTTTTTCTTAAAAACGAAATGTTATTGTTAAAAAAAGAAACAGTATTCGTTGTTGTTGTTTTTTTTGGTTTGTTTGTTTGTTTGTTGTTGTTTTTTGTTTTTTGGGGGGGTGTTGTTGTTGTGTGTTTTTTTGTTTGTTTGTTTGTTATTTTTTCGTTTTAGGCATTCATTTTAGGAAAATCTGCGTGCTAAGCAAAAACAAGCTAAACAAAAGCAGTGAATTATCTTAACACCAGTCGGCTTTGCTTTTGTTCGATGAACAAAGCTTCACAACGAAGTTTCTATCATATTACCAGAGTCCGCCTGGAAGCATCCGGAAATAAATTTTCACCGTGTTTCAGGCCTTAACTAGAATTTTAAACTATAAAAATTTTCAATTACATGTATATATAAAGCATACAAGCCAATCTTCGGTGCACAACATGATTTTTATGTAACTACAAATTTCTTATCGAAAAAGACCATCTTACATTTCAAGCGACGGATTGTTGACACGGTATGTGTGGGAGCAAAGAGCAGGTGTATCCCGCTACCGGTATTGCTTGATTATGCATCTTCTTTAAACGATACCAAATATAAATATTTAAAAACGAAATAAATTTCATAAAAACGAAAAGAAATTAGAGCAAATGTTTGTGTTTTTTTTTTTTTTTTTTTTTTTTTTTTTTTTTGTTCCTTTTGTTTTTTTGCATTTACAAAATCAAACATTTAAGACGATTTTATGTCATATCGGCTTTCCTTCTTTCGTCAGCTGACCTTTGCTTTTAAAGCAAACATAATCAACATCTGAGGTTGGAACGCATATTTAATTCTTAATGCACGAGAAATTCGACGGTGTTGTATAACACAGAAAATTGATGTAACAGCCGTTCATATCTAAGGAAAGTTAAATGTCAAGTTGCCGAAATCTCTCGCCTAAAGAATGCTGACCTTGAGTAGTCATTGTCAAGTTGCCGAAATCTCTCGCCTATAGAATGCTGACCTTGAGTAGTCATTCTTCGACAGCATTTTCAAGAAAACAGAAAAGTATTATCCTGTCGTAAATAAACATTTGTTCGTCTAAATAACGTGTTCACAAATTACTTTTATATGTGACAAGATATCCTGAGATATCACAGGCACTTGTCATTAATGTTTTTAGCCTAACCTAAACAATTAATACATTTTTTAAGCAGTGACCGTCAGAAAGTTGCAGAATTGAAAAGTATCAAGCGAAGATATCATTGGTGGCACAGTTTGGCCGACACAGTATTCTTGGCCAAGTACAGGCAAAAATCAACCATTGGAAAAATGCCAGTTTTTCGGTTATCACACCCGCATTCTTATAACAGGAGCTGTCCATAAGACAGCGCGCTCGACTATTCGCGGCTGCTTAGTTAAAAGCTGCTTCTGAAATATACAGGTAACATCGAAAAAATGATAAGAAACAACCATGACCTTTGACCCTTAAAGCTATAGGAATCATCTTTGATGTAGTACAAGTCTATGTGTGACTTTTCATGTTCTAATTTAGTTAGGAAAGCAAGTTATAATCTGCAAACTGAATTCTTATGTTTATCCACTGTCACCTTGAACTTTGCCAGTTTGACCCCAAATCAAAAGGGATTATCCTTGATCAGGTTGAAGTCCATGAGTAAGTTTTCATGCAGGTAAATGATAAAGAAAGCAAGTTATGGTCCCCTAAACAAATTCGTTAATTCCAGGCATTATGACCATGACCTTTGATGGTTTAACCCTACAATCAATAGGGATCATTCTTGATTAGGTTGAAGTACAAGTTGTGTAAGTTTTCATGCTGGAAGATGGTAATGAGGGCAATTTATGGTCCGGGACCAATTGTGTCTATGAAAAGACAGATGAACAGACAGACAGACGGACAAGCTAAATCCAGTATACTCCTAACAACTTTGTTACAGGTTGATACAAGAGCTGTCAGTGGAGACAACACGCCTGACTATTTAAATACTAGGTAGTTGAGAAAGCGAGAACTATTCAAAAATCAGTTTAATTTAAGATCTATATATATAGACAAGAATCTTCTTTATAGAAGATGAAATATCATATAATATTTGTTATTTTGTCACTGAAAGTCCCTCAAGAAATAAAGAGCTATAGTTCTGTCAAAATATTACATTTTTAACGAAATTTCTATGTTTAAAAGGGGAGAAATTTCTGGAAATATGGGTGCTTGAGTTATGAAACTTAACACACATGGTGTGGGTGATGATAAGGAACACATATTTGAAGTTTAAAGGGGAGATAATTCTGGAAATATGGGTGCAAGAGTTATGAACCTTACCACATATGATGTTGGGTGATGATAAGAAACATATATTTGAAGTTTGAAGTAAATCCTTAAAGAAATAAAGAAGTTATAGTAAAATATTTTACTGCACAAAAACTTTAATCAGAAATCTGGACGCGGACGCTGGGGTGAGTAGGACAGCTCTTCATATACTTCGTATAGTCGAGCTGAAAACAGTCAAGAGGAAGTGTAAGGTTTGTAACTGTTATAACCTGTACAGTACAAGGGCTTCTGCAAATTAAGAATTAAAAGACTAAATCTTGTTATTTACATGGAGTATTCTGCGAGTGCTTATGAAAGTGACTGAAATAAATGAATAAGTGAAAAAATAAAAATTGATATCTAAGGTTGCGACGGACACCGAACACCATGGTTTCACAAAACATAGCATAATCATTTTTTTCGGAGGGCTTATGGCCATAAATAAGAGATATAAAAACTGTATTTTCGTAGGACGATGTTATAAATTGTCTTATAGAGACTTTTTATACATGAGTGTTCATTTAAGATAGAAAAAAATCGGTGATGAGGCTTTTTTTAACATGAACATATTTCTCGATGTTAGATGCAACCAAACTTTAGCGTATATATATATAAAAATAATTCTCGAGGGAAGTACATTTGCGTTAAAAAAGCAGAGAAAATCTTACTCACCTCAGACCGATCAATGTGTCGCTTTTTGTCAGTTTTTCCCTTACGTTCTTAATCTGACGAGACGCTTATACTTCATATGTGAGGCTTTCAATTAAAGATAGATTCTTAAAAACTGTGTAATTACCCATTGTTTTTCCTTCCGATAAAAAAACGCCCGATTTCTTCCATTAATTTTTAGCAGATGTGACCGGAAACCCTTGCTAGAAACGCTATACATTTATTACGCTGGACTCCCTATTGTAAACCTGATTTTTAGACTGTTTACAACTAACAAAAAAAAAAACATGTAACGAACTTGAAAAAACAACATTGATCACTTTATGCACATATGCACATGCTTCACGTGATTTGCTCTATCGTTTTAAAACTTCCGATGACGTCATTTATACAAGCGGTGAAGCTTAATACGAGAGCTGTCACAGCCGCCAAACGGTTACTAGTATTAAATACGAACAGCAAAAGAAATGAAAGTTAGAAAAGTGTTTTCTTTAGGTTTTGGCGCGAGATATGCAATACTTAGATCGTAGTTGTGTGTAGTCACTTGGGTGTCCGCATGAGTTTTTTTTTTCATATCTAGATAACCATGGGTTACATCATACATACATGAAAATTAAAACATTATTTATCGAGCGTTACTTAGCAATACCTTCTGTAATCAAAAGCGACTGACTCACAGAATGGGGGACATTAGCGGATTATCTACCCTGAATACTATCTGATATTACATTGGTCCTTCCATTTGGATTCTTCGCTTTCATCGCTATTTTATTGTTTGGTATGGTGATGATTTAGCCTAATTTAATTAAGCTTAAAGTGTTGAACCCATTTTATAATTCTGATATTTTTTAGTTGTTCAACCTTTAAGACGTAGAAGGTGAACAACAATAAAATATCAGATTGTAAAATGGGTTCACCTTCGGAGGCGAAATAGTGAGACTAGGTGATGATTAAGCCCAATTTTTGCAACAATGGTAGTCAGATGACACATTTAGTTTAGCAACATGTTTTGTTAACACCATTATGTTTGGGTTTTTTTTTATAATCTTTACTTTTTATTTTATATAAAAGTGACAAATTTCACAACTGAAAGGATTCCAGCTGAAAGGACCAATGTGCAATTTGATCTTCCTTTGATGTTATCTGAATAAGGGAGATAATGACTGATTTTTGTTTCTGTAACACTTAAGGGAAGATAATGGGAAAGAAACATACCATTATTCTTCTATACACCATGAAAACTGAAAAAAGTTTTGTCTGCACCAGAATTCGAACCCATGCCTTTTCGGTCAGTAAAATATAGGGCGACGATCTACACCACTGGGCCACGTTGAATAGTTAATATGTGTCACGGAACTGATAAAGGTGGTATGGTTACTAAGGTACTATTACCAGTCCGGGTAGCTCAGTTGGTAGAGCACAAAACTTGCAAGCGGGGGGTCGCGGGTTCGAGTCCAGCCCTGGATAAATAATTTTTCTGACCCTGCGACATATGCTTTGCCAAAATTAATAGTGCAACTAAAGTATCTACCTCGTGACATAGTGGTAAGGGCAGGCATTTCAGACTATTGGTGTATACCAAATTTTAGTCTGGTTCCCTGTCTACTATACTGCGATTAACGTAGTATCACGTGCAGGTAATCCAGACTTACCCAATTCCACGTAGGGAAATATATTTGCACTATCGGCAGAATGTCGAAACGTAAACCTTTTCAAAAATGCGTGGGTGGAGGGGGGCGGGGGGATCGCTAAGGAAATTAGCGTAAAATATGTTAAACTATTTTTGCATTGTTTTCTTTTAATTTAATAACGTTCATACCTGTAATCGATGAAATCCGCATTATTACTAAACAAAGTAAGGGAAAAGCTAGGTCTTTAAAAAGTTCATACATGTGTACATAGTAGGAAATGAGCTAAAGTTCACCCATCGTCTGAAACCCATGTTTGGTCCATCCCGTTTCACTCTATTCATCTTGTTTAATGCAGTCAGTAGGGAATGTGTACGATGAAGTTAATCGTGGCGAGGAGATATTGACAGTTAATTTCAGTTAAAACATGTGAGAATAAAAACAAGAGGGCCATGATGGCCCTGGATTGCTCACCTGAGTACTTTGGCTGTAGGTTTGCTGTTAAGAAGTATTTCATTTTTTAATTGAAAATATGTAAGTGCCTACATACCACATATGTAAAATATCAGTCAATAAATAAAGGCTCTATGACAGAAAGTAGAAATATCTATTATAAGCTATGGTGACCTTGATCTTGACCCAGTGACCTCAAACCCTACGCATGGGTAGAGGTCTATTCAAGGAACCTCTATACTGAATATCAAAGATATTGGTCTATAAATGAAGGCTCTATGAGATACAGTAGATAAATCTACTTTTAGCCTCCGTGACCTTTAACCTAATCTAATAATTTGAAAAAGCTTGATAAAGCTTGCTTCGTGCAAAATTTTAAAATTCTAGGCCTAGTGGTTTCAGACAAGAAGATTTTTAAAGATTTTCTTCTATATTGTTATTTAAAACTTGTGACCCCTCGGGCGGGGCCAATACTGACCCCAGGGACATTTTTCTAACAAACTTGGTAGAGGTCCACTAGACAATGTTGCATACCAAATATCTTAACTCTAGGCCTTGTGGTTTCTGACAAGAAGATTTTTCAAGTTTTCCCTATATAACTCTATGTAAAAAAGTGACCCCTGGGACAGGGCCATTTTTGACCCAGAGACCATGATTTGAACAATTTTGGTAGAGGTCCACTAAACAATGCTACACACCAAATATCTAAGCTCTATATCTTACGGTTTCTGACAAGAAGATTTTTTTTAAGTTTTTCCTCTATAACTCTATGTAAAACAAGTGACCCCCGGGGCGGTGTCATTTTTGACCCAGAGGCCATGATTTAAACAAACTTTTAGAGGTCCACTAGACAATGCTACATATCAAATATCTTAACTCTAGGCCTTCTTGTTTCTGACAAGAAGATTTTCAAGTTTTCCCTATATAACTCTATGTAAAATCAACTGACCCCTGGGGTGGGGTCAGTTTTGACCCCAGGGACATAATTTGAACAAACTTGGTAGAGGTCCACTAGATGATGCTTCATACCAAATATCAAAGCTCCAGGCCTTGCCATTGGTTCTAGATCTAATGTCGTGTCATTGTTAAATTTATCGTAAAATATCAGCCTTAAATGCATTGTACATACATGCAAATGTATAAACATATGGTTATCAACAAATAGAATGAAACAGCTATATGTTTTTTTTATTATTTTTCACACATTAAGTCAAAAAAAGCTTTCTTGAATTTTTTTTTGTTTTCTCTGTAAAAGAATACCGCTGATGACGTCAGTATATGCGCAAAATATTTCGTCATCTGATGTCGAACTACCGATCTCACGAACACCTTATAATTCGAGCTAACGAATTTTAATTGTATTTATTTCGTGAAAACGATACAGATCTTCGTTCAAACGCATTATTATTTGCTAAACATTACCATTTCATAATGCTTCATTTTGTTTCGTTATCAAGAAATGTTCTTTGTCGCCAAGGGTGCTTCGTAGAATGCATGCCTTAATGAATTCAGTCAGAAAACGAAGTTCGATTTGCGCTTGTTATAGAAAAGATGGCATTTTCCTGTGCCTCGAACATGGCCGATTTTTTTAACATATTTATTTTATACATAAAAAAAAGAAAAACAAATTCTTGTAACTTGCATCGACCCTTCCTGAATTTAAAGCAATATGAGATCTAAACAGCTGCTGAAGTTGATAAGAAAGGTTTTTCCTCTGTTTGCATTTTATATCTACAGTAATACTATAGACGTACAAGTATGGTATCTGATTTCTGCCATTCCGTTCTGTCGTGTTGGCAGGTTAGGGGGGCGACAATTTTGTGTCGTTTTGTCGTGTTGTCGCACATTCTTCATCAAAGAAAAGTGTGATATCGATAGATAAAATGCCTGTATTTAGAAATCTTATAGGTGTGAAGAAGACGTGAAAAGACAGCCCGTTTGCGCAGCACAATGGTTACATATTTCACATGCATCTTTTTTCCATCAGTGATACACAATACAAAACAATGCAAATTGCATTGCACCGCACTGCAATGCAATGCAATGCAATGCAATGCAATCCAATACAATACAATACAATACAATACAATACAATACAATACAATACAATACAATACAATACAATACAATACAATACAATATATATTTTGTATAACCTTTTACAATGCAAAATGCAATGCAATTCAACGCAATACAATACAATAAAATGCAATGCAATATTTATTCGGTATAACCTTTTACAATTTTCAGCGCCAATATATATGTATAAATAGGCAAAAGAAAGAAAAAGAAAGACGTCTTTACCTTTTTAATGAAACTGCACTTGAACTTCCGCAGACAGTGGTAAAGAAAACCAAAAACACTAGCCTTGCTGCAAATATTATCTTTAAGTAATGCTATATACAACACAAGTTAAATCTTCATTTTAAGTATTGTACACTTTCTACATTTTTTTCTTTTAGTTGAAAGTTGTGAAAACCTGAAATTGAATTACAACATATTTTTTTCGATTTTGATTTTTATTATGCAAAAGCTTGTAAACAGCGATGCCACGCATTTCCTCTAATCTTACTTCAAGTTTTTGTTTGAATAGTGAATCCATTCGTGTTAATTTTGATGAACATAAATCACTAGCAACGACGTTTTCATCATGTATACTAAAGTGTATTTCTTGATTTTCACACACAACTAAGATTTATTTGCGAATCCTCGAATCATGTTACTGTTGTTCACATTCAAATTCTTGTTCTTTCTTTCTTTTTTTTTTTCTTTTTTGTGTGTAAAATTGATTCCGTAATTTTAAAAGCCATTTTTACCATAGGACAATCTGTGTGGATTTAACGGTTGTAGGGATTTATACTTTGCACTGGCTAAATCTGCCTGCCAATCTAAAGATCGTTAGTATTCTGATTTAGCCGAGACTGAAAGAAAACAACATTTGAAAGTCTGAATGTGTGAATGTGACATTAGGATAAAATATGACCAAACCAGACTGATTCCCTTTATAGCTATAATGTCGTTGTAAAAAGTTTTGTTTACATTTACACACTTAAAACGATTAATATATTTTGCTTTGACCGTCTCTCGTATTTTTATGTCTTGATACATACGGATTCTCCTCCGCCTCGACCACGTTGCATGTTAAAATAATCGAAAAAGAAATTACTGAAAAGAATTGTATTTTTTCCTTTTTCATGTCAGCTACATGCTCACCGTGAATCGCCAAATAAGGGCGATAGTTAAGAGAAGGGTGTGACTCAAGGTGGCTATAGCCATAGCACTCGCAGCTCATTTTACGTTTAGTCAAGGCGTATGCAACGGCTACTGGCAGCTTTAAACATAGAAAATTATTGTGTCTGTCTGCTTTTACGTTCTTAAATTAAACCTGAAAGCAACACGGTCATGAAACGGTTGTCTTTTTGCAAACCTGTTCTCGTCCTCATAACAATGTTGTAATGCATGATTTTTGCACCAATTCTACTGTCGTTTTCTGCCGGCTCATTGCAGTAGTTTTTATTCATATTGGCAATTAAGCTTACTGATTAAACCATGACGGTTTTAGTTCTAGTTGCAAGCATCCGAACGCCTGATGAAACTTCCTAGTTTGGCATCGACATTTTGGGTTATGTGTTAGTGACACAAAAAATAACGTCATGGTGACGTTGCTTTGTAAATCACAGAATATACTCTAGTTGCCACAGGATGTGGCAAATATGATTTAGATCTTTATATACCCAACAAACATTTTCACCAACATTATATTTATTTGCCAAACCCCCTACATCGCCTATATACATTTTTCACATGAAATGTAAAGAAATTATTAGCAAATAAGTAACATTCGATACTTTAATGACAGCTGTTAGTGTATAAATGAATATTTTTATTTAAATGTTGTAAGACTGGGGAGAGACATCGGTCATAATTATGAGCAGCTCGTACAGACGATAAATAAACTCAAATAGATAGAGACACACTGTGGTTTCTATGTATCTGTCTCAATGATACAATTAAATAAAACATGTGCACACACACAAGTCATAATAGTGTTCATATAAAGAAACTATTTTTTTCCAAAGTTCCATAAAATCACAATACACTCTGTATACAGGAATAAGTTCATGTCCAATATGCATATGAAATGAACGTTTCTCTTTATAAATCTTATTTATTATTTGACCTTAAAACATAAAACAAATATATAAAACAGAAACTTAAAAATCTTTGTCATCTAAAGTCAATCCGTATTCAACTGGCAATTTCAAAAGCACTACAGGTCCTACAGCACTAAGCCAACCAATGAGGTAGTTGTTCGATCCACTTTTACAAACTTGGTCTATGGATGAAACAGAAGCCATGAGTTTATCTGTATGGCAAGGGTGAAGCTGGTAGAATGGTCTCCCAAGATACGGGTGTTCTGACTGTGTTAAAAATGTCCATTTGTCAGAATCAAGCCTTTCGCGGAAGTAATCTGGGACTAGTTCCCAAACCTGAGCTAGAGGCAGAAGGCTACCATCTTGTCTATACACGTTGAAATATAAAACAGGCACTGAGTAACTTTCACTGTATATAATGTGATACTCAAAAGTTAATAAATCTTTATCATCAAAATCATTAACTTCTGCAGGGTCAACGCCAGCATGTTCTATTTCACAGCCTAATTCTTCGCAAGCTTTCATGTCTGTTTTCAGCCTATTCAGAACACAAACCTTTACTTCCTTCTTGTTGAGGTATGCTTTTTGATTGCACTTTGATATTTCCCATGAATCTGATATGCTTTTTGATCTTCTGTATAAATCCACCATGAACAATATAAATTCGTCTTCTTGAATTTGCCCTGCATGTGCCATCATTTTAAAGACACACACAGCATTATTCGATACACTATACTTTCGTTTCACTTTGTATAATTCGTTTCCGGTTTCATTTCGTAGGCAACATTAAAATTAATCTTAAGAAAATTGCATGGATTTGAACTGACACATTGTGAATACTTAAGACAAAACCAAATGTAGCTATACCTGTGGCTTTTTGACAGAAAACATGTAAAACCTTCGTTGTTAAAAGACAGTTTTTTTTGTTTGCGTCGACAGCGATTATAATCAATGTCATGCGTAATATTATTATTTGGGGGAGTGTTTCCGGTTAAATCATGGTAAATTAACATTTTAATTTTTCTCTTGTTTACATTGTTAATACTTTACAGTATTTCCTTTTTTTAGTGAAATGTTAAGTAGACCTATATGTTAAATATGTTTATAACTTTATTATGTCTAAATTACAAAGGGACAAGGTGACATTTTATGTTAAAATTTAGGCCACACGCAAATATGATGGGTGGAGTATCACTAGAAAACAGTTTCTGGCATTTCGTATTTTGATGTACAGTTTTATAAAGCTTACGTATTTGGAAGAATGTATTTACATTTTCAAAATCGTATGTGCATGCTTTGATACAAATTAAATTATCTGCTTTAGAGCAGGATAAATTTACCCTTATGCATAGACATCCTAAATTTAAGTAACACTGATGCCCAAAATGGTAACCAACCAAACACTAAAAAGCTGTACTCCTTAATTAAACCTTCAAGAAACATCTGCTGTCCCCCCATTAAAGTATGAAAATAAATTTCACCATGATGATGTCTCAGAGGCTACAGCTTTAAATAAGCAATTTCAGTCAGTATTTAGCCCCAAATCTCCACTACCCCGTGCGTAATTGTGTAAAATAAACCCTAATCATAGTCAGTCCATCCCCTCTATGCCATTTATCCAAATACATGTAGGAGCAAAAGGGATTGAGAAACTTCTCAATAACCTAAACCCTCTTAAAGCCTGTGGCCTGGATAAAATAAAACCAATAATTCTCAACACACTTTACAAAGAGCTCTCTCCAATTCTAGAGGTTATTTTCCAAATGTCCATCGATGATAGCTCATTGCCATCCCAATGGAAATCTGCACTTGTCGCCCCAATCTTCAAGAAAGGCGATAGGTCAATCCCTGCCTATTATAGGCCAATTTCTTTAACATGCGTTTTGTGTAAGGTTATGGAACACATAGTTTCCTCTTGCATAATCAAACATTTTACCAACCATAACATCCTTTACCACCTCCAACATGGTTTCAGGGAAAAAAGGTCATGTGTTACGCAACTTGTTATGTTGGTAAATGACCTGGTCACCTCAGTCTATGAGAAAAAAGTAAGTAGATCTGATTCTCTTAGATTTCAGTAAGGTTTTCGATAGGGTCAGTCATGAGAAAGTACTGTTGAAAATACACAACTATGGAATCAGAGGTCAAATTTTAAGATGGGTCAAAAGTTTCTAGATAACAGGCTGAAGTCTGTTGTGCTAAATGGCAGCAGCTCAAACCCAATCCTAGTATCCTCAGGTGTCCCCCAAGGCTCAGTTCTAGGACCCCTCCTGTTTCTCACTTATATACTGTAAATGGGTTAAATGACCTCCCACAAAACATAAATTCCCAGGTCTCTGCTTGTTTGCAGGCGATACTGCAATTTACATTGCTCAGTCACCCTCCATAATGACCTAAATTGGTTAGAATAGTGGGAGTTGGAGTGGGATATGGAGTTGGAGTGGGATATGGAATTTAACCCCTCCAAGTGTCAAGTGTCACAAAAAAGAAACATCCTATCCCAACACAATGCTACCTTCATGGAGTCCATTTAGAATTGGTTACCTCAGCTAAATACCTAGGCGTGGATATATCAGAAAACCTTAGATGGGATGCCCACATGAACAGGACATCCAAGAAAACAAACCAAACCTTAGGATTCCTACGCAGAATCATAAAGGTTTAATCCCAATCCATAAAGTCGTTGCCTACCAGTCAGACCCCAGCTTGAATATGATTCTAAAGTATGGTCCTCCCACACCAAAATACCAAAAAGATAAAATTGAAAATGTCCAAAGAAGAGCAGCCCAATGGATCAAGCTAGATTATGGTCAGACCTCTAGCGTCACGGACATGCTTCACTCCCTTAAGCTTTGAAAACTGGAACTCAGACATATAGATGCTAGGTTATCCCTTTTCCGCTAGATTCACCATGGTCTGGTTGCTATCCCCATAGAAAAATATGTGACACCCCTCTCCCGAACATCACGCCATGGTCATCCCCTGTGTTATAGGTTATTCACAGCAACTTCAGACTATTTTAAATTCTCCTTCTTTCCTAGGACTGTATACCACCGGAACCACCTAGCCCCTGCAGTTGACCTACCCCCTACCCCAGAGCAGTTCAGTGCAGCCATTAGCTTGCATTGAACTTGTCTCACCCTAGTTTTCCAGCCCCCTGTTTTAACATTTTTAATATTCTTCTTTTATCTTTTTTTAAACAGCTCTTTTTTAACTTTTTTGCGATTTTGACGCGCAGACATGTCTATGTCCCGGCGAGGGGTTTGACATTAATGGAAGACAGACAGATAGATAGATTAGATAGATAGAAGTTAAGGAAGTTGTAAAATCAAACGTGTTTTCCGTATTAGTAGCTAGTTTAGCCTGTCACTGCGCTATTTATAACCGATGGAGGCTCAGGCTAGTATCAGAATAATTTTTTGAGTCAGTAAAAAGGCCAGACTGTATGATATATGTATACGTCATGTTTATTTTTCCTAGTTGAACCTTAGAATGACACTCAGATACTGGATTATGTCAAAACTTACCTGCATACAGTAATTTCTTGGCTGTACAATTTATAGGTTAACCTTAACTTAAAATGTAAATTAAGTGAAATTCAGTCTTCAGCTTAATATAAACTGAAGTTGGTCTTGATTAAGTTTTTCCTGAAAAATAAAATTTCTAAAATTTGAGATGAGCCATGATGAGCATCCAGTGTTATCCAGAACTGACACAATCAACAGAGTTTAAATTTCACCACAAACTTTCCACTTACACTTGTTACATAAGAAAGCAATAGATGTCTCCATAAAACATATGCTATGAAAAGCTAAGACAACCCTGTAATACAAAAAGTTTGGTTTGTTTCCTCATATTTTCTGGTGTATATCTCTTTTAAGGCCAGATTTGTATAGTACTTTTCAGCGAAACATTTTTTGCTATGGGGGAATTTGTAAACTTGAATTCTGAAGGCAGTCTTCATCACAGTATGCTTAAAACATATCATATTAACTGAAGAGTTATAAAATTTTATATTTCAAAAGGACTGTGGTTGTATTTTATCTAAAGAAATTATTTTCATTGAAATTCATAAGACTGATCTAGAACAACCTATGATTCCAAACTCTTTAAATGACTTTATAAAAACCTTCAAACACAAAAGTATGTTAAAAGTTACAAATGTGACCAACATAAGTCCTAGTAAGTTCTCATTTTGAAATAAAGCTAGATATATAATCTTGTTTGAAATCTTGAAAATGATACTAAATTTGTAATTAAGATTTCTTTCTTATTATATACCAGATTCGGTTCATACTCATACAGAACAGGGCAGGGAAAACTCGGCTGGCAAAGTGGTACATGCACTTTGACGATGATGAGAAACAGAAATTGATAGAGGAAGTTCATGCTGTTGTCACAGTCAGAGATGCCAAACATACAAACTTTGTCGAGGTTTGCTTCAGTTTCTTTACCTGTTTACTGGATTGATTTAAATGTCTGAGAATGAAAATAATTTTAGTCCAGATCAAAAATATATAGCATCATCAGGGACAGGAAAAAAAATCACTGCAGCAGTTTATATATAAGGTTTTAATTGCAATCATTATAACATGTAACTGTACTTGGGAGAATGTATTACCTATGTACGAGTTCCAAAATTCATTGCACATTGTGTTTCAATTGAAATACTTATTACTCCCAATATATTGCATTAAATTCTCATTCAGTCTTAATAGTAAGTGTCCTTGTCTTCATAATTATTTGTAACAAAGGAAAATGATTTTGCAATATTAGCATCTGGTTGTCATTTTGAATTGATTCTCTGAAACCAGAATTAATTAGATTGCATTTTTCAGTTAATTATGTTATCTATGCAGACCTTAGAAAGGGTTTTTACATGTATATATACAACCTTCAGAAGTAAATTATGGGGACCAAACTAGAGTTATCACAAATGAAGAACATAAACTTTATTGTCTTTATTTCAGTTCCGTAATTTCAAGATCGTGTACAGAAGATATGCTGGGTTGTATTTCTGTATCTGTGTCGATGTCAGTGATAATAATCTAGCTTACCTGGAAGCAATACACAACTTTGTAGAAGTGCTCAATGAGTATTTCCATAATGTTTGTGAACTGGATCTAGTCTTCAACTTCTATAAGGTACAGTTTTTATATAATCCCAAAGAGGTATATTATGTTATGGTCGTTAGCAATGTGGAGGATAACTCGAGTACTCTTTGGCCTACAGTCTTTTAACTTCATATGATTATTGCCCACATTGAGTGGATGAACCCTGTTGATTTTGGAGTCAGTAGCTCAAAGGTCAAGGTCACAGTGACTTTAATATTGAAAACCATTCCACGATGTAACTTGACAATCATTTGTTATAGAGACTTCAAACTTTATATCATGATTGCACACATTGAGTAGATGACCCCTATACTTTTTGGAGTCAGTATGTCAAAGGTCATGGTCACAGTGACCTAAATGTTTAGAATCATTTACAACTTGACAACCATTTGTCGTAGAGACTTCAAAATTCATATAGTGGTTGCACACATTGAGTGAATGGCTCCTATTGATTTTGGGGTCAGTAGGTCAAGGTCACAGTGACCTAAGCACTGAAAACTATTTCCAGTGTAAAACTTTATAACCATTTGTCATACAGACTTCAAACTTCATATGATTATTGATTACATTGAGAAAATGACCCCTGTACATCTTATGATCAGTAGGTCAGCTGTCAAGGTCACAATGACCAAAAAACTGAAAATCATTTCTGCTGTATAACTTGGCAACTACTTTCCATACAGACTTCAAACTTCTTAGGATGATTGCCATCATTGATCACTCTACCCCTATACTGTTTGGAATAAGTACATGAAAGGTCAAGGTGACAATCAGCTAAACCAATCAATATTTCTGCACTAAAACTTGATAACCATGCATCACAGGATGAACATCATATCTTCTGAACAGAAAGACTGACATTTATACAAATTATAAAACCTAAAATTCAGATATGATAAAGATCTATAAAATTCTAAAATTAAAATTATAAAATGTTAAAAATCAAAATATTATAAATTAAAAACAAAAAATTCAAAATTTAAGCTGGATGTTTTTCACCTGCAAATAGCACTGACACTTTATGAAGTTAATGACCAGTATTAAAGAATTAAGTTTATAACATGTGTTAACAATAGGAGTCAGCTGTGCCATGATCTAAAGTTTGATTCCTGACAAGAATGCTTCTCAGTGGTATGTGTGTTTACCAAACATAGGATCTTGTCTTGTTTTTAATCTTTTGTTTTGTTTTCATAGATAATAAGTTTTATAGAAGTTTAAACTGATAATTTGATAAAAAGGATTTTTTTAAAGTTTTTGTTGTTGTGAAAGCATGTTACTTTTTCAGAGAATTAGTGTATGAAAGTTTGCTTAATTCTACTTTCTGGGTGTAAGCTTATCACATATGATGTTTGTACACTTCAGTCATGTGTGATTTGAACCAAAGATGAATTTGCATTTTGATTTTAACATTTAAGATGAAGTTTAACTGGTGTTAAATAAAATGACATAAAACTTATTTCAGTTTTATCATTTTCAGGTGTATAGTGTGGTGGATGAGATGTTCCTAGCAGGTGAAATCAGAGAGACTAGCCAAACTAAAGTTTTAAAACAATTACTCATGTTGTCCTCACTAGAATAGATACAAGTAATAAACAGACATTTAGAAGTATGAAATGAAATCTAATTTAAGCCATAGATTGGTTTTCTTAAATCTCTACTAAGTTTCCATGATACACCAGTGACCTTGAGATGTGCAACAGTATTTGGTCTTCAGGTTTCAATTTTAACATAGTTACAAAGATTTGTGGGCATATTAAATGTTAGTGAATATTTTCACAAAGTACACCTTCCATGAATACACAGAGATAACACATGTCTAAAGGAACATATATGTAGGTAGTGTAGCTTTTCTGTGCAATTTGATTCATGATCATTTGTTAATTGTATATTACATTTTATGTAGACACCGACTGTGTTGTTTAGGGGAAGAATTTCAATATGTTTTATTAGATTATTGAGTTGAGCATTGAAGTGCATTTTGAAGAACTCCCTTCGATTATTACTTCTGTTCAATAAAAAGGAAATTTTGAATGGTGACTCTTTCACCTTGTATTCAAAGATTTTAAAAAGATGATGTACTAGTAATTTTGAAATGAGATCATTAAATAAATGATGTTAGTTATTGTTATCCAAATATGTTTTCGTTTGTAATTAAGCAAGAAATGATTTTTGAAGATCACAAGTTTCATCTCTACAGTAAATCTTTGTAGATTTCTAAATCTTGCTTCACAAAAAGATACAGCTAAGAAACATTTTTGTAAGGAAGTACTTTTGTGCTTGTTAAACATTCCAAGCATTTTCATTTCAGTTGTGAAAACATTTAGTATGTCATTGTCAGTTATTTTGTCAGATGAAATTTTATCTTACCCTGAAATTCAGTATTTGCAGGGTTGGTATTAAAGGTTCTCTATAGATACTAAACATCTGGTATTAGGTAACTTTTGTCTAATTGCATAAGCATGCTTCAAAGCAGTGTTTAGGATTCACCTGTCAGTACATTAACTGTCATATATTTTGTACATACATTTATCATTGTGATATATTCATTTTTAATAGATATGTTATAGACTGGTACATGTAACTTGTGCAAATAAATTTAATGTAAAAAAAATTCTGGATCTTTCATTTATATACATTTATATGTCAAGTTGTGTCCTTTAGTTAATTTTTACGTAAATAAATTCATAAGTAAATTTGGTACAAATGATAACTCTCTGAGAGTATGTAACCTGCAGATTTTAACTAGTCATTGAGACAGATCTTGGTCAGACCAAGTGCATAAGAACATTAACTCATACTTTAGTGGTTATGCCCTTTTGTTATATTTATGAATTTTGCCAGGCCTATACTACATTCAGTATAAAAGCGTCTTGCTTTATAGTATACATGGGAGTAGACCTTGGTTGGGGGAGTGCACTTTGCAAGAAGCCTAAGTCTGTATTGCTTGGTTTCCAACTTATAATACTACAGTTAAATTTGTTCAGTGTGGGCATGTAGTATATTGATATTTACAAGAGTCTTGTAGTATAATTCAACTGAAAGAATATTCTTTCTGAATTTGACAATTTGCGAGTATTTTTGCGGCTCCATGTGAAATGGTCATCATCCTAGGCGGACGGGTGTATATTACATAAGTTTTGTGATGCTCTTGTTAGTTTCAAGGGAGTGAATGTTTAGTACTACCTGCTCCTTTATTTCAATGAACATAGAAATTTTTCGCTTTCCTCCCTCTAGTTCTGATGTTCTTAGAACTTTTTATTGACAGCTTGTCATCAGGTACCCAGCAATAATTCTTGGAAGGAATCTGAATACTCTTAATTTACGGGAATGCCTCTACCTTCATATCTTTAGATGTATCAAAATCCTTACATGCACCAAAAAATACTGAAGATCACTCGTGATCATACTGATCTAGGATCCTGGCTTCAGTGTTTTTGTTCAATTATTCAGCAGAAATAACTAAAGCAGAATAAGAAACAATGCATTTGCCTTTTAATACAGCCACCCAAAAATCATAAAGGTCATCTGCTAATCATACCATGGTTTAATATTAATAGTCTGAGGGTCCTTTTCAATTATTTTCTTTATTGAACATTAACAGTTTGATGTAGTGAGCCTTAAACTGTAGGGGATGTTATCAACTTATATAGCTGAACTAAGTTTAAAATTCCTTATTCACTTTTTCTAAAGTAATAAATTGAAGACCAGGCCCCTGTACAACTGACATTTGATGCAGTGAAAACAAAATCAATAGGATTTATCTACACAAACCTGTAAAATTTGAGGGACCTATGTACAGAGGTAAGTAAGTTTGTGTGTAGTCCCATTTGAGCTTGACCTTTGTCTTGACACAATGAGGAAAATTTCAGGCTTCTTTTGTTCTCCAATTACTGGCATAAAAGGTTTCAAAATGACTGTCCTGTAAAGTTTCAATGTCATCGATACATTCATGAATGTCCTGTAAAGTTTCAATGTCATGGAAACATTCATTAATTATTATCTATAAACTATATTCAAAGTGCAGGAGACCCTTGTGAGTTAGACCTTTGACCCAGTAACACAAAAAGCAATAGGGGTCTTTTACTCATGCCAACTATACTTTGGTTTAAGGTCCTTGGTACATTTATTATTATCATATATTATATTATTACTGATATGAATCCGTTTCCAAACTTAAGGCCTCTGTGAACTTTACCTTTGACCTAGTTGGCCCAAAAACGAGGTTCTATATATGTAACATATCCAACCTTCATACCATTCTTAAGTTTTTGGTCAGGGACAATTTAGTCTTCTGGTGGACCATCAGATATTTGCAAAGCAATAAACCCCACTTCTTTCGAGAGGTCAAATATGAACTAGTAATATGGCTTTAATTTGTTGTTTTTTGCCTGTAAGTTTGAATGACAAAGCCAAGATTCCAAATGATCAAGTTTGACCTTGACATGACTCGGCAGTTGATTTTTTATCAATATTCTACCTGCCATTCTTGCCAACCACTTGGTAATTGTTAGTTATGTTATCACCATAATAACAGCTTACTTTTTTGAAAAGAAAGGCTTAAATGCTCACAGAATTTGTATCATTGGACTGCACGGATGTGCAGGCTGATCTGGATCTGCACTGGTCGCATATGAGATTTAACACTTGAACATGTGGTAAAGGGTTAACAAAAATAACACAGTAATTGGTTAATCATGATTTAATGACTGACAGCTTATAGACTTAATATAAATTGCAGAGCCAAGGTGAACAAGACTAGATAGACAGAGAGAGAGAGAGAGAGAGGGCAAACATAAACAAACTGGCACTGATTTTTCATCATGTAATAAATACAGATTGTCAGAAAATTTAACGTTATGGGCTTCTTAAAAATCATCTTATTACAGTGTTTTAAAATTTTATAATAAGTTCTATGTGAGTAATTCTTTTAATGCAAGCTTTCTTTAGAAAAGTCTATTTAGAACCTTGTAAAAAGTATAATTATACACTTAATGACTGAAAGCTGAATAAGTTTTATGTTGTAACATAAATATAGCATTCACTTGTCTTAAGCAGCCACCTAGCTAGATTTTAAATATTTTAGTTTTAGTAAGAACTTATGTAAGCACAGATCTGTCCCCTGTACAGTTCTTTGACAGTATTATATTTACCTAGATGTGCAATTAACCAACTCATTATTCCTAGAAAGGACCCAGCTATAGCATTATCTTAGTTTATATAAAATTCTTGCTTAGACCAATGACCTCCCCTCATTTAAAGTCACAATGCTATTATTTTCTCTACTCTTTTTCATTGGTTTACTAGCAAATAAAAGAAATCCTGTAAATGAAGCAATCTAATAACACAGAAGCTGTTCCCACTACCTAGACAAAATGAAGCCTTAGCATAGCTTTTGTTGGCTAATAATGAAATTTGAACTGAAAATATATAGGTAATGGTACTGAAAAAATGAGGAACTGCCTAATTTCGTAAGACTTGTTAGTGTATGGTAAGTCCCCATATTACTGAATCAGGGCTCTACAAGTTCTATAGTCCGACATCCGGGACAGCTCTAAACATGCTCTCGGACACCTGACTGTGTACAAAAGTTCTGTCCTTGACAACTCAAATTTTGACAGTCATAAATCTTGGATAGCTGCTCAAATAAACAATCCACTTATATAAACAACATGATGCAATCAATTTCTAACCAAATGGCATCTGATAAGCAAATCTGTGATGGTATCGCATCACTTAATAATTCAAGCAAGTAGATGTTTTAACAAATTCATTGAATGCTTAATTCCAAAGGCAAAAGGTTAAACATCGAAGCTTTACCAATATTATTCTAAGCTTTCAGACAAGGAACCACAAAAAGAGAAAACTTCTTATGTAATTTGTTTTAATTATCAGATTTATCTATAAGAAAAAGTTAAGTAGATTTAAGACAAGCTTAAAAAATGAAGGCAACCAATTCTAGCAGATATTTATTTCATTAAACATGAAGCAGCGAGTAGAAAATCTTAATTCCGAATGTCATATATTTATGCGACCCCGTCGTATTTTATTATTTATAGAAAACAGTGTCTTGGAGACTTTTTACAAGGCAAACTTACAACATTCAATTGACTGATTAAGATAAGTGGTCATGATTTTATTAAATGTATCAGTTTTTTTCTTTTTCTTTTTCAATGAAAAAAGTTCCTTTTCTCTAAGACTTGAATATTTCTATCGTATTTACTTTTGAAAGCAACAATTACCAGTAGAATGAATCAAAATACTTTACATCTTAAAAATTTTGTAACTTGTTCACAGAAAATTCTGGTGAAAGTGGAAACACATCCCCTAAGTAACCTGACATTCCACCAAAAAGTCACTGGATTTAGATGCCAGAAGTACATTAGTTTAAAACAGTAAGTTGAATAACAACCAAATCCATATATTTGCTGTCTGTCATAGTCAATTTCTGTTGAGAAGTTTGGGGTATTTTTTAAAGAGGCTATGAAAGAATCTTTCATTTTAAAAGTGTTTCTAATTCTTTTTTAAATTGACTTTGTACAATAAAAAGCCAATTAACTAATAATGCCTATCGAAAACGTTATACTTGTCACTCCAGGGCCTCAATTAAGTCCCTGTCACTCGGACATCTGACTTTGTTTTTAGGACAACTCTATTTTGCCATAGTCAGTTGTCCTGGACAACTCAATTTCAAAGAAATTTGTAGAGCCCTGTGAATACTGGCTGTAGAGTTACATTACCAGTTACAATTGGCAATAAGATTTTAAAAAATTAATCTTACACTTACACGTACCCTTTAAAACTATTACCAATGTTTGCACTTATATTCATTGTGAAAAAAGTTGTTCATCCATTGAGTAAGGTGGATAGAATAATGTTAAAATCATTGATAACTGGTCCAGTCTATATTATATTAGGTGTATTCTTTTTTTCTATGCTACTTAGAAGTGAAAGAAGTCTTTATTACTTCTGATTTACATCATTTCTGAACATTCAGTGTTTTCAGCATTTATCTTCACCATCATTCATTTTGGTCATTCTAAACAATAACATAACTAAAGTACCGGTAGTTTTTAGCTGTTCATATGCTATCAAATGTTCATACGATAAAAAGATATTTTGTATAAAGTACTATATGACCAACGACACAGGAAAATGGTAACTCCGACATAACTTTTGGAAAATGGCCTTTTTACTTTTTTTGAACAAATGATATCCCAGAATTAATGTCTGAAAATTTCAGCTTCCTGCATAGTGCAAATACGACAGTACTTTTATGTTTAAGAGGAACATGATTGGCAAATTTTATGTTCTTTAAAATGACGTCACATACCCTAATTTGACAGTCAGATTATATCTACGTTCCTGTTGGAAAAAGATTAACATGGCAGATTTGAGACACTTAAATTTTACCTATTTTATTTTTAAGATTCTATACCTTTTCAGTGTATCCAACATTTTTACAAAAAATATTATTGTTATCATTCAAAATTATGTTTTGTACAGTTGATATCATTTTATACAAGGAAAAACTGTCCCCAAAAACCGTTGCCATGGTAATAGTAATCAAGAAATTTGATACAAAATAGTCATTTTTGTGAAGGATAATATTCAGGTTATCAATATATCACTTTAATTTTAGATTGGAGGGGTACAAAAATTTTACCATTTTTGCTGATTTTCAATTCAGTATATTTCAATAGTATACCAAATGCCCGAGTGCCCTTTTTCCCGTGACGTCGGTCATCTAATATATAAGACTGCGGTATTTTCAGTACTTCAGATAAAATATTTCTAGATGACCTCCCTATGCTTTGTGGTAAAAGTAGCACACAATCTCAAAATTTCATAAAACTCACTATTGCATATACCTTTACATGTCTCTCTTTTCATCATTTTTCAAATTAAAGGTTTAAAAAGTTTTTGTTTTTTTCAAAAGTAAATTTAAGGTCAGTAAGTGGTAATAGTTTCAAATTTTAGAGAATGCCCATTCTTAATGTAACAAATTCATAATACCTTGAGATCAATGTTTTAACATGTCATGATTGTGATTTGTTTAATTAAAAAGAAAAAAATGACAGTCACTATAAAAATGAAACATTCCGTAAACTCTCTCACATGCAATCTCTGACTGGCAGATACAAATACAGTAAAAAATTTACATAACAATCCCAGACAATCTAAAAACATAGTAAAACTTTACAAATAATACACTCTTGACAGTATGAAGAAAAATGATAAAATAAGAATTCAGTAATATTTACAGAGGTATTTACACATACATTTGCCACACTGTGGTTGGTATGAGAAAAAATTTCCTTAAGCACCATTATCAAGTACATCAATAATTTTCAACAAAATAACTGTTAAAAACCTACAAATCATGTACAATATTTCTTATGAAAGAAAAGATTGTTCTATGAAAGCTTTACCTATTCAACAAAGCTTTCAATGTTTTCCTGTAATGAAAAAATGCGTTAAAGACAATGTACATCAATGCTAATTGCAATACATGTACAATTTGTAATGTACATATACTTCTCAAGCCCTTCATAACTAAAGCAGAAAACAAGTTAGGGCCCATTTTAAAAAGCATGAACAATTAGCTATCATTGCACTTAATGAGAAAAAAACTACCAATACAATCATGCATCTACGCATTGCTATGATCACTTAAAAATTTTACTGCCTGTACAGTTATAATGATCATGAAGCATAAGCCATTTCTAGAGACTGCTGAAAATTAAACATCATTTTCTGTAAGTCATTTTTGTTTAAGGTATTGCAGTTAATTACCAAGACATTATATTGTAGATACTGAATGCATTCTTTAAACAGAACACATACTACAGATTTTCAAAGTCTTCATTTTGATTGGGTATTGCAGATAACAATGATCGTCTGTTACTTTGCATAAGTTTCGGTGATCTTATGACTTTACTTCTTGGTGAGTGCGGCGAAGTTCCTAATCTTTTCAAAGGCTTTATTGGTGATCTAGGTGACTTGCTCGACTTGAATATTTCAACTGGAGTTTTATTAGAAGCAGTTCTGAATGCCATTGTATCTAGGCTTATAGGTGTTGTAAGAATAGATGGTTTTATATCCGGCATTTTCTTTCCTCCACTTTGCTCATCAACCTTATTTTCTTTGTCTGAATTATGTTTTATCTTTTCACTACGCGGAGTACAAACGTTATTGATCGTGTCTTGTAAAGACTGGTCAAGATCTAGAGACATCCCTTGCAAAAACCCTGACCTCCCTTTCAGACTATCAGTGAAAACATTTTCCTCTAGTCTATCAGTTGAAATGTCACTGACAGAATCAAATGTTGTTTCTGCAACAGATTCTGTTGTATCTAAACTTCCACTCTGATTTCTGGACTTACTAGTATATAATGGCCGTGCTATTCCACCTTTTTCAGCATGGTATATACTTGGTTTGCGTTTAAGTCCACCTTTTTTACTTTCTGTTGATTCATTCAAATTCGGATCTGAGGGTTTTATCAACTGTGTACTTATTGGTACTATTGCAGTGCCTGCAGCCATTTTGTCTTTTGATGTATTCAACTGATCAACAACTGCACTTGTGTCTAAGTCAAGCTTGTTGAACACTGGAGGAATTCTAAGACGTGTTGTTCCCCTTTTACGTGATGTTGAATTTGGAAATCTGAAAGGGGAGGCATGTCGATCTTCTAGCTCTGTTCTTTCACCAGCTCCTGTGATACGATCAAATTGCTGTACGTTACTTTTGACTCGACCTGCATTATTTTTCTGCAGAGCAATAATGCTTTCTCTCCGTGGGTTTAAAGTCTCAGCCTGCTTAATGAATGGGAAAGTACCTGGTACAACAAAATCGTCAAAGTCTGCTGTCGGTTTCTCTTCTCTCTGTTCCTTTATGTAACCAGCTCTTGCCAGTAGTTTGTGAGTTTCAGCAGAAATCTGAAGGTTAGGTTTAGCGTTACTCTTCCTCTGTGAGACAGTAGTTTCTAGCAAGCTTTTGGAGCGAGACACACGTGAAGGCGTCTTCTCACTCTCTCTTTGAAGATCCTGTGATGAAACTGACTTCTGGTTTATCAATGTTGTTTTAGCACCATCAGAATCACTCAATGTTATGTCCTGTTCTGGAACAATACTTTCTAGTTCATCGACATTCATCTTTTCTTCAGTATCTGCTTGCTGTGACAATACTGTTACTGTTGTTACTACTGGACTGTCTTTGTCAATAACAGAGCTTGAGATGGAATCTAGTGTTACATTTCCACCCCCATCTTGCGGTTCTTCACACATGGATCCCTTCCCGCTGTCTGCAGATATAGACCTTGTCATTTCACGCTCTCTGAATGACATAACTGGCGACATGGTAGAAGAAGCCTCACTCAGTAAGCTATCTTTACTTTCTTGTTTTTGTTGCGCTAATGTTTTTTTTATTTCGTCTGTCAAATTACCTTCTCCATTAATCTCTTTGCTGTGGGCATCTCTGCACAGTGACATTTTTGGCACAAAAACTGCTGTGCCGCCAGATATGGTAGAAAAACCTGCCTCTGACTCATTCTCACCATGGAACTTTCCTTGTGAATCTTTTACCTCATTTGAGGTAACACTTGTACTACTTATTGATGATTTACATCTAGATACTGACCCAGGAGAATCTAATTCTGTCTCTTCACAGTTTTCAGTTTGATTTTCAGTAGTGTCCATATTTGATTGAGTGTTCAACATGTCGAAGCTATTGTCAAGTTGTATGTACTGACCTTCATCCGACATGTTAGCTACACTTGCAGGGATAGGAAAACTTATTTCTGATTTATCCAGTCCGAAACTACGTCTTAGTTTACTCACTTCACTTTGGTCTCCCTGCAGAAGTCCAACTTTAATAGAATTGGGTCCGCCTCTTTTCAGACTTGATTTTCTTGTACTGCTGTCCAAAGTACTATCAACAGAAAATGACCGACTATGGGCTCTTGGCGTCTCCATACTTCTAGAACTCTGGAAAGTGGTATCAGAGACACTCTCCCCTGGTTGAACACTGTCTAACATTACATACTCTCCAGCTTCGTATGAACCTGCAATAGCCGGTTCAGACATGATCCTAGTTATGTCCCCTTCTTTTTCCTCAGTCATGATAAACCCTTCATTCAGAGATCGCCTTTCTTCATCAAAAGTAGAAATTATAGAGTGATCGCACATTGAGGAAGAGAATGAGTTCTGTGCAATAGCTGCAATTGGAGAATCATCAGTGATGTTCTTGTTTGACTGCTTATTATGACTACTGGTACTCTGGACAGATGTGGCACTTGTTGATGAGGTAGGGCTAGCGGCTAGACGCTGACCGACCTGGTTACAACTGACAGTCTTCTGGGCTGAGAACGCCTACAAATAAACACACACATTACAGAACAATTTTTTATCTGATTCACCCTGAAAGCAGGTACTCATGAATTTCATCACATTAAAAAAGGAAATATTTATCATTCATACTGGCAATAGCTTAGACTAAAACTAAAGTATCCAATATGGCCATACAGAGTGCCTATGTATTTATTTTAATGTGAATCTCAAATACAACAAGATACTCAGTCTCGTAATAAATCATGCATTATTTATTCAGATAATTTATTTTTCTGTTAAACATTTTGGCTGCACTGACATTCCATCAAAGTTGATTTAAAGAAGATTTTTAACTAAAGCTGAGAATCTTAAATAGTCAGATATTAGTTTTTTCTAGATCATTTATCAATCTGCTAGTTAAAGTCTAGGGTAATGTAATGAAGCACTCATTGCTGCAGTAGCTTTATAATCATGAGTAATATAAGTGCATATTAAAGAAGTTTGTGAAAGGTTCTCACATATTTTTATCTTTGAACTGGCCTTACTATTCCTTATTCCTTAATTGTACAAAAATTATCACCAGATGACAATCCATAACTCAGAGTTGACATGAAGTTTCAAAATAAAACTTAGGTTTGCATTCTCTGAAAAAGTTTTATTTTATCATAAGTATAATTGTCTGAGGATTCAAATGATAGCAATTTGGTACGAATGAAACCATTACATATTTTTTGTTACATGGAAGTGACAGCTCACATTTTGCACTTACTGTATGTTTAACCTCATCAAAACTTCCACTATGAACCAACAGAACTTGCGGTATGAACCAATCACAAACAGTAGTATTGTTAATAAAGTAACACAATGCCATGTACAATGTATGAATGAGACAACAGTGAGTGTATACCATACCTGGTCACCCTTGCTACCACTGAGTCGTCGAAATATTCCCTTAGATTTCCCTGCCTTCTTACCAGCTGAATTTAATGACAAGTTCGTAGTGGATGAATACCTGGTGATGAATGATTTAACAATGAATGATGCTACATGATGATTTTAGAGAACAATGATCAGGCTTAAGTTCTTTCACAATTAAACATTTCTTGAGAAAAAAAAAAAGGACGGCAACAACGGCCCAAAATCGCTCACCAGAGTACCAATATGTTTTAAATTTTATTGCCTAACTTCATAAAATTTAAGCAGGTCAGTATGTCAAGGTCAGCCAATTTCAAGGTTAAAATCTGTATTCAAAACTGTCCATGTGATTTGAATTTCTTTGCTGTTGCTTCCAAAACTAGAAAATAGGTTGATTAAGTAAAGATCTAGGTCAGTCGAGGTGAGAGTTGAAAACCACATTCAAAACTGTGCAATTGTTTTAAGTTCCATTGCTGTAGCAAATGTTGAAAGAAGGTCAGCAGGTTAATGTTTGAAAAGAGTCACCTAATGAACATTGCTGTGAAATTATTTTGAAATCAGGCTAGTGGTTTTGGAGGAGAAGATTTTCATAGTTTCCTTATAGTTAAAAAGTGAAAGTTAGCACCTGCGATCTGCTGACCAAGTTTTTTTTAATGAACAAAAATAAATTGAAAGAATAAGCTAGGAGTAGTCTAACGACCATTTTCTGTAAAATCCTAATGAAATCTGGCCAGTTGTTTCTGAGCTAAAGATATTCAAAGTTTTTCATACATAACGTGAAAAACTGCCTTGCCTCTTGTCAGCCAAGTTTTTTAAAAGTTAAAATGGTTTGGACACTTGAACATATATGTACGTGGACTGTTCGGGAAGTTCATAGATTATCATAATTCAAACTATATTCAGTAATTCTTAATAAAATTTGCCCTAAACATAATTTGATATATATATGAATGATTTGACATAAAATTACGGCAAATATATGATACACAAATCCAGGATCTGTTTCTATAGCAACACACTGCTCTTAACTCAGAGCACGCCAATTTTAATGGGCGCTTTGAAACACACTAGTCTGTAATATGCGACTACCATAGTTGATTTAATTGATGCTCAATAATGCCACACCGTATGCCATTAAAATGTTAATGTGTGATCATTTTCTATAAATTTTACGGTTGTACCTACTTCCGTAACTGAAAAACAAGAAAGTAAACAACACTGTTTATACCGACACAAGAAATTAAATGATGTCAACAGGTGACGTTGAAGTAGGATTAGACAAAACTGTAGTGACACTTTGATTTTATTTTTGATGTCCCAATGACGTTGTGTTTTTCTTTACGTGCTCATGGTGTGTAACACATGTTATAATATGTTCCCTGTAAACTACAGTTTTGTATGTATTTTGATTATTTTTACTCACTTTGGTAAGAATGTATTAAATTTTTATTTTCTGTAGTATTTATTATGATTTCTTTAGAAATGTCAAAGTTATTACAGAAGTCTACCAATTTCCCGAACAGCCCCCGTATGCAGATATCTTTTTATATCAAAAGTCCACTGATGAAACACTTCGATGAAATTATTTTGAAATTATGCAAGTGATTTCTGAGGAGAAGATTTTCCAACTTTTCCTTCTGGCTGCCATGAAACCATTTAATATTAAGTAATTGTTAGAGGACCAATTCAGGAACAATCCTGTGAAGTTTGGCTGAAATTGGCACAGTTGTTTAGGAAATGCCGTAAGAAGAAATATCTTAACGACAGATGTGGACAGACATTGGACAGTCATCCATCACAACAGCTCACCCTTCAACACTGTGTCAGGTGAGTTAAAGACACTACAAGTTCTATTTTCAAGAATAATTAGTCAAATATTGATGTCTTAGGTTAATACTAATTTACTTTTAATGGTTTTAAGCCTGAGCATACAAGGAAGTGAGAATATATGAATATATAAAGTATATTAGACTACAGAGGTTTTAATTAACCAGCACCCTATGCAATATCTACACTCCTAAAGTGTTTTCACTTTCCATGGTCACGTTCTTTTATACCTTCAGACAACTATCTATAAAAAGTTGAGGTTTATTTTTAATTGTTTTATCTT
This sequence comes from Cyclina sinensis, assembly GCA_012932295.1. NCBI lineage: Eukaryota > Metazoa > Mollusca > Bivalvia > Venerida > Veneridae > Cyclina > Cyclina sinensis. Next base: position 58,803,367 of record JAAONU010000011.1, on the reverse strand, counting down.
TTAAATTACATATATTTGTTTACTACATCTGAAACGAAAGTAGATATTTTCTATGTCATTTCAAATCAGAAACAAGACTATGAAGAAAACATTCATATGTATAGAATAAAATAATACTCAAGAAATGGTAATTTGTATGACACTGATAGGCAGCATACATGCCGTTCTCCCGTTAATCGCCGGGTTCTCCCGATAGTAAGACCCTTACCCCGGCGCCCCGGCGAAGCACCCAAATCTCCCGATAAATCAACATTTTGACTTGAAAGAAAAAAATCCATAAAATTCGTTGAATCCCTACAGTATAAAAGTCTGCCAAAAACGAATCCACAACATAAGTCCCGGACCGTCTGTGTATATCACACCTCGCTAATCCGTTGCAATGACACCCTAATAAACTTGTCAAAGACCAAATGACCGTGAAAAACAAGTCCGATAATTGATAGCTTCTGTCGGTTCCTTCGAATTAATAAATGAAATCCTTTAGCCTAATGTTTACACCTAGCACTACGTCAGCCCACGTGTTCGTAGAAGTCAGCTCCTTTGAAGTCAGTTGAAAGATGAACGACCTTTACACAGTTACTTTTGAGCTGAATTAGCGGTGCGTTTTATATGCTCCATACTGTTTGATGTTTGGAAATTGAGTAACAAAGCGAGTTATTTTCGAAATACACCATTTAAAGTGTATTTTTTTTATTTTTATGCAGTTACACACTGCGTCAGTGTGTAAATAAAACAGAAGGCGGTAGGCAATTATTTTGTATTCGCAAGTCTTTTATACGTATCAATCCAAGAAACAAATTTTTCATTAAGTGACGACGACGAGTGACCAAAATTTCTACTCATCCTGCATCACCATCACCTAGACCTAGGAGAAAAAAGATCAATGGTACCGTGCGGTTAAAAAGGCGCAGTGCTCCCCCTTACTCACGCTTCCGGTTTCGTTTTGACATCTACATCTGTATTGAGAATTACTGTCGGTAAACTGTGACGTTATAATATACACTTCCATCGGTATGTTTCTTGCAGTGTTTGCACTGGTTCTGCAGGACAGGCGATCCGATATACTCGTCCTCATACGAGCGAACGTTTTTTTTTTTTTTTTTTTTTTTTCGTTTTTTACCCCGTTGTGATGTCCAAAAACCCGGCGATTTTCCACAAATCTCCCGTTAATGATCCAACCCTAAACGGCATGTATGATAGGCAGTGTAGTTATAGCAACTTAGTACAAGCTAGCATAATTTTGGTATATTTTCTTATAAACTGTTATAAAAAGCGATTCATTGAGATAAATATTTCTAGCTAGTATCAAAAGAGCAAATATATACAAATTTTGAGAATACACGAAGGTGTACATTAGTTAAATAAGACCTACTGAACACAAAGAGAATGTAACCCTAAAATGAAAGAAAAATCAAACATTTAACATTACACTTCTAGATAATGGATTTCTTTAGTTAAATTTTTCCAAATTATAAGTTTACTAATACTCTGTGGTCTAACAAAAAAACAATCCAGACTGCTATACTTTCATTTTTCAAGACAGATTTATCACATTTTGTAAGATTCAAACATTCAGATTTTAATTTCAATGCACTGTTACAATGTGAATAAGTTTATGTTCCTTGTAACATGTTCCCTGTAACAATTTTATCAGACCTTAGTATGTGCTTTTTGGGTTAGTGTCTCTATAACAGAGTTAAGTACTCCATGTTCTTACACAGAACTTCCATGTGCAAAATCAGACTTGAATACCAAGAGATGTATTAACAAGGGCTCAAGCTAGACAGATATCAAAAAAACCTTTTTTTTCAGGTGCTGTTATGCTAACTTGTGAGATCCATTAAGTTCTTATGACAAGACTCAAATAATACTTCAGTTTCTATCAAAGACTTTACTGGAGTAATAACAACAAAAAAACTTATCATGCACATGTACACATACCCTTTACTATTAAATGCATAATCAGCAAATTTTATTGATCATTTTGATGATCTATGTCTGTGTAACTTGACCCAGTCTCTAAATTGATAATTCTATTTGAAGATTACATAATTTAAAGACTGATAAAGCATAAATTTAGAGAGAGAATACATGTACATGCAGCACAATATACCTTTTCTTTTTGGTTGTACTGGCAGGACTAAAGAGAGTCAGTTTTTTCCTTGGTGTTTTCATGCTGTGTCTAGGTGTCTGGTACGGTCGTGGTGGCATACTAGGAGTATCATGTACACCACGCTTCACACCTGTATCAATTATACAATGAACCAATTAAATAACAAAGACCTTACTGATAACCTGTAATCAGTTGCAACAGTAAAGTTCTACATACTTTCTTGACAAAAATATCATCAAGGTATCAATATATTGACAGCTTCTTTTCTCTCTTTGTTGAGAATGAGAATATTTTAAAGAGTGTTTCTGTAGAATGTGTCAGCAAGTTTTAACTACAATACATTCCACATTTTTAAGTTATTCCAAGTCTCTCAAAAATTACAATTCAAAACATTTTCTCTCAAACATCTACAGGTGAATACAGTGACCAGTCTTCATGATTACAAAACTTTAAGAATGTGCTTCATGCTGAAGATTGATGTTATTCTACAGTTGAGAGAGTATATTTATATTACCCCACAAATAATGTGCTTCTCTAAATGACATGATATACAGCTGTCAATGCATTAATAAAATATCTGACTGTTTTGTGTTAACATCTTTTTTTTAACATACAAGTCTAATGCTATTCAATAAAGTACAGTTATATCTGATATGGTATGTCACCATATGTGTTAACTTACTATGGATGTCAATCCTCTTCATGGCTGAAGCTGGTGTAAATGGTGTACTAGCCAAAGCTGACTGCTGTGGCAACTGGTTCAATATGGCTTTCCTAGAAAGACAGCATATATAGATACACAGCTGTAATCATATTCTAAGCTCATTAAACCTTTTTTTTAGTACTTATCAGATCAATGCAAACTAGCAAAGCAGATAGCCTTGTTAGGTGTAGTGAAGGCTTATGACCTGCATGTAATATGACATATTGCAATGTTAACAATTCTTACATTGTGCTCATGTAAATATCTGAGTAGACCTGGTGATATGAAGGTTTTTTTTCATTCTATAATAGAGGCCAATTTTCAGCTACTTCCCAATTAAAAAATAAGCTTCAATTTCCCAATTCTACGATGAAATTTGCAATTCTAAGGACAAATTTAAAAAAAAACTTCTGATTTACTTGAAATTGAATATCCATCGGGTAGTAATTAAACAAACTGCAGGTGGGGTAAATCAACATTTAGTCTACAGTTATCTTCCCATGAGCTGTACTACAGGATTGATTGTTAATGTCAATTTTCAACAAAAATCACATCTGAATTCCTAGTTTCAGAGAGAAGTGCTTGGAATTCCTAAAATGAATAGGCTAGGGCTACTTACTAAATTAAGGGAAAAAAAGCCCTGATATATTTACAGACGCAAAACAAAATCATATAATTCTACATATCCTTTGATTATGAACTTAGGAAACAGACTGACGGATGTAAGCTTTGCTTACTATATGCCTCCCTTTGGGGACATAAGTAAACTAGTATTTGCCAGAAAGTTAATTGTGGATGTATCTTACAGTCACATAACAGCACTTATCTATAACAGCGGTGAAGATCTCAAATACTTTATCAACTTAATAACAAATTTAAAAACATAACAAATGTTTCAAAGGTTTGCTCTGACAATTGACTTATAGAGAAAGACATACTTTTTAGATGCAGAGAAAGCCTTTCCTTCTACCCCAACTGCCTTCTTTCGCCTCACAACAGGCGTGGCCTCCGTTGCTGTGAACTGATACACTTGACTTTGGAAACCACCCTCCTCAGACTGTACCGTATGAGACTTGTTCTGTCCCGACATGCTAACATGACTAGCATTACTTCCTTGACTGATACCACTGGTGTTGGTTTTACCATCTGTGCTTCGTCTCCATTTGGTGATACTCTGAGCTATACTGCTTACAAATCCTGGATAACAAATTTTCACCTTTAAATAAATAGCAGTAGCAATGGAAAAGATTGGTTTGTTGTTTCCTTTTGGCGAAGAAATAAATTCTATAATGAAAGAAAAAATGGTGGCATTGTGGTGTTAAGTCTGATATGTTATTTTTTTCTGAAGCTGTTAGTCTTCACAATTGCCCAACCTGAGGGGTCACATGTTTTACACAGAAATATAGGATAATCTTAATTGATAATTGTTCATTTTCAACTATTAAGTGACAGTCTTCCAACACTTAACTGAACCAGTAAACCTTCCCTTTAATAGCTGCTTCTTGGTACTGGCACACAATCAGGAAAAATTGTAAACCATAATTTCTAACAGCATCTGCACCAAATTACAAAGAAGCAGTTTATATGACCTGAATATTGAATGAATATACAATTAGAGCATAGCAACCTTGAAAAGATCCACTTCTTTTTCTCTTCTTCTCCTTTTTCTTATTGTCTTTAGTATCTTCCAGATTGTCTTCACTGGCATCTAGTTCATCGTCTGTACTGAATACCTCTGACATGAAAGCCGTCTTCTCTGCCATTTCCTCATCTATCATGGCTAACTCTTCCGCATGTTTGATCAATAACTCTACCACTGATGTTTGAACCTTGGTGGAACATAAAATTAAAGATTTCAGGACTAAATTCAATAATTTAATTTATTCATTCCAGTTAAATAACTACTATTTTCATAATTCATCTGGGCCCGATATCAAAAACAAAAAGTACACAGCAATCCTTTTTCGGCTGAAGGCTGTATGATTTTACCTTGTAAAGTGAAATTAGTGTTCCTGCTAAAATTTCATTGGTGGACAAAAAAAAAAAAATAACATTTCACTGGTCACTTGCCATGACAATAAAAGGTTCTAAATGTAATCTACAACATGTAGGTTCATCAGCATCTTTCAATTGCTACATATTTTGTACATTTGATATTCATGAAAAATTATAAACAATTGTAAATTATTGAAGAAAATGTCATAGAGGTCAGACCTGTATTTTGTCTTTGGGTCTTGTAAAATATTTTCTGTGCATGCATTCTTCACTACAAATGACATTACAGAGCCAGTAACAGGTGCTGCAGTACTTAAACTCAAATTGTCAGTGTATACTTCCCCCATTTCATGTCTATGTACCACAGCGGCATATCTTTTTTAAAGATACTTCTTGTTTGAAGAAAACAGATGTTTTTAAATATAAAACCTAGCATTACATGTGAAGTAAACATCAATGAAATGTCTTTACTTGCAATATGCCACTTTCAAGTCCCCATCAAATGACTTGTTTTGAAAGAGTCCATCCTATTTAGTCTTGTACTAAGGATGAGCGGAATATGTGATATTAAGTCTATGAAAGTATATGTCATATAATCTGCGCAGTTGAAGTGAAGCCATCTTACCTGTAGTAACTTTTCTTCACAAGATTTCATTGTTTCTGACTTGCTGTTCACATGCATTATGTTTGGAGCTATCACTACAGCTAGATTTGTACTGTCCATCTTATTACTATTGGCATGCTGTGTTACTTTCTGTAACAATCTCATAGTGTACTGTAATGTACTGATGTGTTCTGCTGGCAGTAACAAACATAGTAACAGTATAGCACGAGTTGCCACCTCTTGATCCTCGATCTGGTAACATCGTACAAATGTGTCATGGTAAGTGCTTGTAAACAGAGGTTCTGGCAGTTCTCTAAAGAATTGTTTTACCAATGCTGTGACATCATGTACATTGGCACCAAGAAAGCCTTTGCCATTCTCTAACTGTTGCTGAAAATATCAAGTCAACATGAGTATATCGTTATTTTACTTCAACACCCATACTACAAGAACGTGTATTTTTAAGGTGCAGTATGCTGGCGGGCATACTTATACCAAAGAAGTCAATCTATGTAGTTTCAAATCTGAACGACACATCACTTTTGCTAGAAATTCATCAGACTGGAGGGAGGGACTGACATTACGATATCTAGTTTCCTTTAAATACAACCTAATTCAATACTGTGGTATCATTTAATTTCTCTGGCACAAAAGTTCGCGCAAACGCCTAAAATGACTATTTCGCACGGACGTAATTCCGCGCAAATTCATTTTTTGTAGTGTAAAAGTTGTCAAATACACTGTCAATGTTCTGATCAGTCTTGGCCACCCTTTCTACAGTTTTTTCTGTTTATCTGATTGAGCGAGCATGTGTCAAAATAACACCTTTTTGTTCATCAATTATCATATCATTGTTTATTCTGTTCTGCTAAGTTGCTAGTGTCATTTGCTCAACAATTATCGGATATACTTGACCGCTGTTTGTCTCAATTACACATTCCAGTTATACAAAGTGCCACTTAATTTATTTGACAAAATCAATAAAAGTTTAAATTTATAGACGTGTTTTTCTCCTCATATAAAATGAATGCTGAAACTGCATGAGATGACGACATTTATTAAAATGCCCAACCTGCATAGAAAGCCACACTTCTACGGTGATTTATTTGCAGTTGGATTCTTGTTCCAACGAAATACTACTCACTTAAATTCTGCGTTATCTATTAAAACTTGTTTTGACTCAACTGCCTTGAGACATCAACTTGGGCGAAGTAATGTACCAAGTGCATAATACTCGGATAGTAAGCATATTAGAATACATACTTGGAACAGCCTTTCATGGCAAAGTTTAGCATAGGGTTTAAATTTGTGCTTTTGCTCAAAGCGAAATATGCGAAAATTAACCCTAAGCGAAATAAAATACAAGAAACATGGCAATGCCACGAAACCAGGTTTTCAAAAATGTTGTTCTGATTCTATACTATAGTATGAATTTTGGAATGAAGATTGCTATGAATATTCAAAAGATTATAACATGACATGAAGGAAAAGATAATATTCATGAGAATACATGATAATGAGTAGGATGTAAATTTCGGCTAACAATACTGTCTGCAAGGAGTATACTTAATAATGAGACAACAATTTCTGCACGTCATCTTGATGTGGTAAACATTTGTCTGAAGTTTCATCAAAATTCTTCAAAGGGTTGAAGAGTTACAGAGCGGACAGGATTTTCAATGTTAATGTCACTGTGACCTTGACCTTGGAGCCATCAAAATTCTTCAAAGGGTTGAAGAGTTACAGAGCGGACAGGATTTTCAATGTTAATGTCACTGTGACCTTGACCTTGGAGCCAGCCATGCGGAACATGCGTTCTGCACGTCATCTTGATGTGGTAAACATTTGTCTGAAGTTTCATCAAAATTCTTCAAAGGGTTGAAGAGTTACAGAGCGGACAGGATTTTCAATGTTAATGTCACTGTGACCTTGACCTTGGAGCCAGCCATGCGGAACATGCGTTCTGCACGTCATCTTGATGTGGTAAACATTTGTCTGAAGTTTCATCAAAATTCTTCAAAGGGTTGAAGAGTTACAGAGCGGACAGGATTTTCAATGTTAATGTCACTGTGACCTTGACCTTGGAGCCAGCCATGCGGAACATGCGTTCTGCACGTCATCTTGATGTGGTAAACATTTGTCTGAAGTTTCATCAAAATTCTTCAAAGGGTTGAAGAGTTACAGAGCGGACAGGATTTTCAATGTTAATGTCACTGTGACCTTGACCTTGGAGCCAGCCATGCGGAACATGCGTTCTGCACGTCATCTTGATGTGGTAAACATTTGTCTGAAGTTTCATCAAAATTCTTCAAAGGGTTGAAGAGTTACAGAGCGGACACAATTTCGTTTGACGCCCGCCCATCCGCCCGCCATACCCCAATCTAATAACCAGGATTTTCAAAATTGAAAACCTGGTTAATGACAGTAACAGATATAAACTGTTTTGATCTTACTTGAAAAATGAAAGCATACATATACAGTACGTGCCACGAGGAACTCACATTTTCCGCTATTTTGCTGCGACAACGAGGAAAAAGAAGGACGTCCTCGATGTCTCGACATCGCGAAATATCTCGGCGATATTTGACAACTAGCACGAAATTAATTACGGTTATAACTCACCTTGATTAGCTGAACATTTAATGAAACAACCATAATGAAACTGTGCATTTCACGTCTACCAATTATGTGTCTTTTGGTAAAATTAAAACCATATTTCAAATACATTTGCTGTGTAGGTTTAATGTGTACTTTCGTTGTTGAAATTTTGTAAACGCTTGTTATTATATAGCAAAATCTATCAATAACTTTTGCCAGGTGCCTAGACGATACAGATGTTGCAAGTTTTCTCTTAATAGGAAAGCATTTTTAACGTCTTAATCGGAAACCAGTCAATTTATTTTCTGAAAATACGGTCAGCTGTTTCAAGAAGCAGTTGTTCTGAATTGTCATTCTTTGCGCTAACAAATAGGGGCATTCGTAAACAAATGCATCAGAATTAGAGTTTTATAAATTTATTTGATATTTTTAAAGCGTTAAATTCGTCGAAATGCATGCAATCAGGAACTGAGAGAGCCTCGATATCAATAATTACCTGTGAAAAAGTACGCTGAACCATTTAGCGGATGTCCGCCGCGATATTTGGTGACAATGTCCGCGACAGGGATCCTCGAAGTGCGGTGGATTTGGTCGCGTTTTATGGAATGGGTAGTCCGCAATGACCTCGAGGAAAACGAGAGTTCCTCCTAGCATGTACTGTATATTTCAATTTTTTGTTGCTTGTAAAAAATACCTTTATTTCCTTCTGTCTACTGACTGCTCCAGATTTTCTGAATACACCTTCATTGTCTATGTTCTCAGATATAATCTTTGCAGCATCTACCAAAAACCTGAAACACACCAAATCTTGTTTGCATCACAGTAAATTTAAGAAGATAAGAATGCAAATAGTACATTGTAGGAACCTCAAACAATTTGTAACAAGTAACCTGTAAACATGTGTTAACAAGAAACCTCTAAACAAACATGACAGTCCTGAAGTGTTCACCTGGGTATAACTCATAATGCAATGGATTTATCATCAAAATAGAAAGGTTCTGTTTATAAAGTCTGTGTTAAACATCTGACCACCAAGGTGGTGCCAGAACAATGCCTCTGATAGACAATGCCTCATGCAAAATTTTGAACTCTGGACCTTGTGGTTTCATACAAAAGCACATGTGACGTCTAGAAAAGAATTTTAAGATTTAACTATATATTTCCATTTAAAACACATGACCCCTGGGATGGATCCAATGACTGTCAGGTCATAGTTTGTACAGATTTGACAGAGGTCCAACAGATAATGCTACACACCAAATTTTTAAAGTTCTTGGCCTGGTGGTCAGATCAGCTAAAAAATTGTGTCAATATCATTCAACAGTGAAAAGGAAAGAAAATACTGATACTTGCTATAACAGGGCAAACTGTACAAGCTACTCTATAAATTGAATTCCAACATGTTTTTTTTTTTTGGTGAATGGTGAAACTAAAATTAAATATAGCACACACAAATCAGAAGGAAAACAATAAAATATAAAGTACATGTTTCAAGGACTGAGCTAGCATAATAATGATTTAATAGACTGAGATAAAGATTGTGATCAGGTTTTCATAACCTTACTTTGCAACATATCCACAATCTGGAACATGCACACAATGAACATGGGCTAGATAATTTCCAAAAATCTGTCCTTTATTCACTTCCTGAAAAAAATAAAGATTGTTTTTTTTTTTATTTAAAAGTTACAAAAATATATAATATGAAAATATTATGCAGTGAAATCCTCTATAAAATGCATAAACAGGATTTATTTTCTATGCTTGATAAAAAAGGGGGCAGAAATAATGCATTAAGAAAAAGGCAAAATTATCAAGGTATGGTCATTTTCAGTCAGCTGAGGTCAACACTTATCAGAAAACAAAATGTCACCGATACCATGTATTACTGTAGTCTACAATAACAAAATAATAATATACTACAACATATGACCAATGACACAGGAAAAGTGCCACTCAAACATCTGTTAATCTATTGAAATATAATGAACAGAAAATAAGCAAAAAATATCATCTTACTCATCCTCTTCAACTGCAAAGTTCAAGTAAAGAAGAGGGCATTGATTGTCATATAGTGCTCACCTTAGTATAAAAACTAAGAAATACAAATGCCTTGTAATGGATTAATTTAAATATCAAACTAAAAAGAAAGGAAGACAAACTGCTAAAAAGAGGAGCCTGTCTATATAAGTTAATATAAAACATATGACCCTAAGGGTGGAGTCAAAATATCCCCATGGGGAAAAATTTCAGGGTGGAGTCAAAATATCCCCATGGGGAAAATTTTAGACAATCTTGCTAGAGGGCAACTTGGCAATGCTTCCAGAACTCAAGGCCTTTTGGATTCAGACAAGAGCAATGTTCAGACTTTTCATATATTTCAATGTAAAACATGTGACTCCCTCAGACGGGGCAAATAGAGACTCCAGGGACATAATCTGAAAAAAAAAGCAGATGTCTGCCCACCAAATTTTAGACCTTTGAACCTGTTTTTTTTTCTTTGGACAAATGATTTTCTAAAGTTTTTCATTACTTGTTGCCACAGCTACCAGAGATCCACATGGAAAGAAATTTTTTAACAATTTTGATAGAGCTTCAACCACAAAGTACAAAGTTTCATCAACTCTAACCCAGTTTGTATGAGATATGTTGTTCAAAGTGAATTGTTAACGAAGCACAGCACATGACATAAACAAGGTGATCACAAAAGTCCATCTTGAAAACACTGTGTTTAGCTCTGCCTAATATCGATAAAATTGTGGGATTTCTAATACTGCTTTGATCCTTGCAATTGTAATAGGACAAGTTTTTATCTATTCAGTTTTTTACTAACATAATTCCATGGGCGCAGCAGGGTTTCCGCTGCAATTCGCCAATTCCGCAAATGGCGAAAAAAATAACGAAAGTGGCGAAAACAATTTTTCAAAAAATAAACATTTTTTTCGTAGAAGATTAAACAAAAATATACCCTTATTGACCACTGAGTGATTAAAGAAAAGCTTAACAAATTGAAGGGAACCAATTTTAGCAAATATTTAGTTCATTCAACATGAAGCAGCCAGTAAAAATGTTGGATAAATTCCGTTTGTCATATATTTCCGCGACCCCGCCGTATTTTAATATTTATAGAAATCAGTGTCGAGGAGACTCTTTATATGGCAAACTTACAACATTAAATTGATTGATTAAGATAAGTGGTCATGATTTTATTAAAAGTACCAGTATTTCATTGAAAAGGTTTCCTTATTTCTTTAAGACTTGAATATATCTGTCGTAGTTTTTTGGAAAGTAACAATTATAATGACACAACATAATTTACAGCTTAAAGTTGTTGTAAGTTTGTTAAAAAAAGTTCTGGTGAAAATGCAAACAAATCCAATACTTTTCACAAAAAAGTTACTGAACTTTGATGCCACAGGTACATTAGTTTTAACAGTAAGTAGAATAAAAAAATCATTCCACATATTTTCTGTCTTTCATTGTCATTCAGAAATGGAACTAGCATTGCCAGTACTGATTTCTCCCAACAGTCTTCTCAAGTTCTGACTTCTCCCAAATCTAACCTTAGAGAAAATTCTCTTCTCCAAAAATTTTGACCCTAGCGAGAGCCCTGTATAAGGAATCGGGTCCAAAAGCTAGAATTCAAAAGACAAAAGCAAAATTTAATCATCAGTAGGAATCTGAATATAAAGATAGGAAAGTGTGCTAACAGATTATGCCTTTTCCAAGTGGTGCAACCTTTTTGCGTTAGATAAGAACAGAAAAATGCATCATTGGTTTTCTTTGCTGTTCTTTCTTTTTGCGAAAACAATTGGATAAAAAATTCCAGTTGTCAAGCTAAAAATCCAGCTGAAAATCCAGTTCTAAGTAACTGACATTATCACATGTATGTATTACATTTGTCCTTTTTTAAATGCCATAAAATATTCATAACAGTTGAGGTTGAAGATGCCTTGTAAATTGGGTATTTAAAAATGAGAAATTGAAAAATTTTCGACGACCAGAGGAGACCTCCCTCCTGGACCCTTCCAAGTGGCGGAAAAAAAAAATTGGCCAGTGGAAACCCTGGCGCAGCCATTTTTGATTATCTTCTAAATAGTTTTGTTACGGCAATTGTTATTGATTTTTTTTACAGCTCACTTCATCCCGTTTTTCTTGTGCCTTTTTTTCTCTATATAAGCCAGTATTCAACGTTATTAGTTGAGTTGGTACTGGCCTTCCCAGGTCAGTACATCCAAGGCTTTCTGCCTTAATTTAATAAAGACACTAATCTTTGAAAATTCAAACACCAAGTGTTTAATTTAAGAAAATCTTGAGTTAAAATATATTTCTATATCTCTAATAACTTCAACCTCTAAACATATAAATTAACAGAACTAAGTAGTAGTAAATTTAAAAATACAAATAAATACCACTTGTCAGTAGATTGTGTCTGTCTTTCGTCGAAACGTCCTATTTCCTAAATCAAAGTCAGTGAAAACTTCACGATCACCTTGTCACTGTATTCAGACTTATGCTGAACAGTCATCTGGCTAATAAACTTTATATTTTTCGTCTGGTCCACGATAGACTTCGGTCTATCGGGTTCGAACTGAACCTGGCTTAGCCCGCTGCCAAGGATTATTTCTTTGAAATTGAAAACTGAGCTTTGGAAAACCGGGCTATTACACAATATACTCACAGAATTGAAATGGTCCAGAGGTCAGCTGCAAGGTATGTTCATAATGATTACCACTATACAAGCAGTTCATAAAACATGATTAAGGAACTAATATGGTCAACATTAGAACAAAGGCGAAACTATGCAAGCCTGGTCATGCTACACAAAATAAAAAGCAAACAAGTCAATGTCGATCACAATCACCTCACAAACACAAGAAACAACAAATCATCCCGCAACATCACATGAACTCATTTTCACCAAGGACCCTACGTCTCTGAAACGAATGATTTCAGGACTTTTCACCTCCTGGACGTTTCGGCCCTGGACTTTTCGGCCACGAAACCCTGGTCTTTTCGGCATCTTTTGTAAATATGATGAAGATGTAAAATAAGTACAATAATGAGTTATAATATCATATATAATACAACTCATACTTGCAAACAGATTACATTTATGATATAAAGAATATTTTTTTGTCATAAATATATATTGAAATTTGGGAAAATAATTATTTATAGGATAGTTTATATGAATTGTGATAGAATTATCAGCTATAAATCTACATGTATATCTATAAATATATTTTTTTGTTATAAAAATTATATTATAAATAGCTTAAAAGGACATTGATTATAATATGTTGTTATATAACAGATAAGAACAGATTAGGGATCATTAGTTAAAGAAGTGTGAATGTTGTATTATGCATTATATTTGTTAATTAGCACCTTTATAAAGGTGTTACTTATACTTCACAAAGTAGTGAAAATTTTATTGATTTCTCAGATCAAAGTACCTTTTTATATTAAATAGATTAAAGAAAATCAAAGTCCAAATCTGTACAGTATACCATACTTTAACAAAAAAAAGTAGCCGAAATGACCAGGGCCAAAATGTATAAGAGGTGAAAAGACCAAAGCCGAAACATCCAGGAGGTGAAATGTCCAGACACCAAACGAATAACCAACCAAGATTAAGGCTACCCCAACTTTCAATGTTTCTGACACGCGTCTGCCTAGAATAGACAGTTATGACTTTTGGCAGTAAGTTACAGTTATTAAATGAAATATTCAGTGGGTAACATATTTTGCCTCAATCAAAATTATCCATGATTTCAAATAAGTTAATGGACCAGCATAGTGAGCGTACTGGTAAATCTGATCTTCCAAAATGAAAATACACTCAAAACTTCCCAGTCTGATCTTAAAAATTCCAAAAATGACTGAGCTTTCATTTGTTTATGGAATAGTGGGGCTGATATATTCTGGAAAAGAATCGAGATTATAATATGTCACAATATATTGGGTTTGGTTGCAGTTTCAATGCAAGACTTAATGAATATAGCATCGACATAACTTATAATTGTGAAAGTGTGATCACCTGCTGATTTTTTGGGCCACGTTTGCATTTCTTTGCTTTAGGAACTTTGACTCCAAGTTCTCGGAGCTCATGACGAATCAAAGCTTGTAAATTAGAAAGATTATCAATACAACTGATGTGTTTCATTTTGATGATCAAATGATAATCAGTTGTTGTAAAGACTCATTTATCACATAATTTTGGACCAACACTCTCCGCCACAAATTGTATCTTCAAATATGGCTCCGTTTGTTTTGATTGGTCAATACACTTGACATGTACGTCATATCCGCCTATCCGGTGCTCAAAAGAAATAATCCATTGCAAGTGGGTCATAATTGAGGCCCGGAAGGAGATTTTATAAAAATATGTAGGTTTAGATTGACTTTATCCTTTTGCTTAAGAAATCTGCTTCTGGACTTAAATATTAGGTTATAATTCGAAATCTAAACTTTGCTCAACTTGTCTTAGATCTAAGCTTACAGAAACATTTCTATTTTGCCTTTCACTAAAGATATCAGTAACATGATTGAAAGGTAAAATTTGAACGTGTAAGCCTTGCTTATCCTCAGCAGCTTCTTTTATCATTCTGACAATATTAGACCCTACTTTTTATCAACTTGGCGTTCCGAGCATGTTGAAAGTGTGTTCTGCTACGTAATTATACATCAACACCATGCCTGACGGACAAAACGGACCATGGGACGAAATGGGAGGAAACTTACTGTATTTGAGACAAAACGGACAACATTATGAGATGAAACGGACCATCCTAAAAATAATTTTTAATCCACAATTACTTTTTATTTGTTACAATAAAATGTACTATGTATACCTTTTTTAAAATATAGGAAAGCTCAAAATTGATTTTAAAAAAATTGAAAGCGAGAAAATCTGAGACTTATAAGTATTATTTAGATCCAAATTTGACAATTTGTTCGTTGCTTTTACGTTCCGCTCAAATAGTTTTAAGGGCGCAATTACCTTGTTAAGCTTTGCATTACATCACACTGTAATTTTGTCATTTCTGGTCTGGGTATCGTTCTTTAAAAAATGCATAGTCTGTTGCATTACGAAATTCGTATTCACCGAACTTCAGAGGTGAAAGAAATATTTGAGATATAATGCAAACAACACTTCGCAAGATCTTATGTATCTGCCGCGAGCTAATTGCAGATTTCATCGAAATGCGAGTCCTTTAAGGTCTTTTTACATTTACCGATAAAAATGAAAATGTGCACTTGAGTACATGTATATCTAATTAAAGCCAAGTGTAGTTTGAGAAAAAACTACATTTCTTTAAGAGTGTAACTTTGTTTAAGTCTTGATGAATATAAATGGGTGATTGCTTTTGTATAAAAGAGTTGGTTAATAAAATCACATGAAGCACACGAAAATATTCGATAAGATACGAGGGTTGTCCCAAAATAGCATCTAATATTAACCTACTTCAGTTTTGTGTCATTCTGGAAAATGACACTCGCACGTAATGAATATAAAGGATTTTGAGACATTACTGTAAATTATAATTTATGTCCGGCATATACTTTATGTTACTATAGTAGTTTTCGAAAGCAACAATGCCAGTGTCGACATGACCACGAGAAAATACGCCGTATTTTTTAATGCGCAAAAGTAAGTCTCGGTGTTTCAGTTTACAGTGGTACGATCATTTAAAAAGGTATAATTATGTCATTAACCATCGCATTTTGGCGCATTTTGTATACGAAGTTGTATGTAATACTATATGAAGTCAAAAACGAATCAATTAGTACTGTGGCCGGTCTGTTAAACTAACAGTCGGTTAAATTTTTAGTCAGTTTTCTAAGAAATTGACTCACTATTTCAGTTTGAATGACGCTAAAATTTAAATGGCGACGCCAGACGAAGTTCTAAGCGGCCCATCAGACTGTCGTCAGATACTGTGTTGACCGTGAAATGACACCGGGACAGCTTATTAAGGAAAAGGAAAGTTCGATAGTACAGAAAATGTTGGTTTATAAGTGGCACAAGCGGTACGCCACAGGATGGGAGGAGAGGGTAGTTAAAAAAAGACCTCCTGAAGAAACAGATGCTGTTACATGTATTATGAAAGTGAAGGACGTCCCACGGTCTGATTGATGGCACAGTAGCGAGGATGGTAAATTTAAGTAACTATCTTTCAACAAGTCCCTCGGTCAAAGATGGTTTGCTGACGAATTTTCGCAGTGGGTTAAACGACATGAGAAATGTTTTGAACATCGTGGATAGTATCACTTTATGACGTCATGAGCAGGGTTTGACGTCGCTTGGTGTGGGCTGGTAAGCAGTCTGGTAAGCAACAGCTGATGAAACATCTGGAGAAAACTTAAACCTTGACGTATAGTCGTGTAATTTCGCCGGATTTCTCATAAAAGGATACAGATAATGATAGTATACTATTCTCCTCGCTTTTTTTATCGATTGTCACATACAGGTTATTTAACAATTACACGCTATTTAGGGACACCCTACATCTAAATCAGTACAGCTAAACGATCGTTTTTTCGATTATGACTGGTCGGCGCTGTCAGAGAGACAGTTGTTAAAGAAATTTGAAATAACACATGTTAAAGGTAAAAATGCAACAGTTAAAATAGGACAGAAGAGGATAACTATATATTGACCACCGCCAGCCTCTCCGTAAAGATACTAAGGCTGGGGCTAGCTTTGACAGCTATTGGGAGGGTGTTCCAGAGACGTATGGTTCTAGGGAAGTAGGAGTTAGCAAAGTACTGAGTGCAGGACTGAGGGATCAAGTACTTGAAATTTCTAGTAGGGAACAATTAAGTAGCTGTGGACAACTGCGACAGTCTTGACTCTTATCTTATAAAATAAAAGTAGGGAATTGATTAACCTGTGGTGCTGGAGAGTTTTCCATTCAAGGGTGTTCAACATTTCAGTTAAACTACTTGTATAATTGTGATCATTCATCACATACCTAGCTTCTGACCTTTGGACACATTCGATATTATAGGTTAGGGGATTTTTTCAAGGGATGCCTCACTGTTGAACAATATATTCTAGTTGGGGGCGAACATAAGTGTTGTATGCGGGTTGTTTGACCTTTTTGTTGTCGGTTTTCACATTTCGCCGAATAAAACGGAGGGAATTGGGTTGCCTTAGAGGTAATGTTTTCAGTAGGCTGTGAGCAGTTTAAATCACTAGTGATTGCATCGTCGGAAACCCACGTTCGATCCATTCCGTTTCACTCTATTTATCTACCGTGGGACAATTGGCTGGTAAAATTTCGTACTCATGAATAATTCATTACTTACTTTCATTGGTTTCCGTAAGATTTCCCTTGCGGAATCTCAGCCAATGAAATTACTTGTTACAATTTGCCTTCCGCGCCTATGTTTAAATCCTGGGAAATACGTCTATTTTAAGTAACTTGTCATTACGCCTACTCTCCACACTGAAGAGTGTCTATTTGTAATGCGGCATCTCATTCGACGAAGAGTTGCATCCCTTTGTTAATAAATATTCATGAGAACGAATAATCAGCAGTCAATTATCCCACGGTACATAATGTAGTTATGCGGAATATGTACCGGGGGTCACCGACGATGTAGTGATTGTAAAGCCCAAATACTCTATCGTAGATTAAAAACAGATTTACGATATTGACAGTTTGTGATTGTATATTTATAATAGAAGATGCGAATACTGGCTGATTCGGACCTTGGCTAATTCGGACCAAGGCTGATTCGGACCCTCCTTGGCTGATTCGGACCACTTTCTTGGCCAATTCGGACCACTTTCTTGGCTGATTCGGACCACGTTACTAAAAAAATATCCCTCATCTTTAACATTTTTTTTAGTGAGTAACTCCCTATTTTTGATACTTATCTGGCTTGATTTGATTGTATATGATGCGGGTTACGATGAAAATCTGAAAGATAGAGAATTGTCTTCGACTTTTTGTTCACTTTTATTTTAAACGGTGTGTTCATCACAAATATGAAGATATCTTCTATGTAGTCTCACAGTTCTAAAAACATAGATGAACTAAATGTAATAATACCAAATATCGAATAATTTAAAACCAAATGATTTTACCATTTTATTTATCAAACTATTTCCGTGATTTAACGGCGGGCCGGATCAAAGTCGGGCATTTACACTTACTTTATAATGTGTGGATTGAAGTGCATATAACTAATTAAATGAACGCAATAAATATGACCATAAATTTTCAGCTTAACTCATGGCCCTAATTCAATCAATTTAAGCCAGTTTAGTATAAAAAATAGGAAGTTACTCACTTAAAAAATGTTAAAGATGAGGAATATTTTTCAGTAACATTGTCCGAATCAACCAAGAATGTGGTCCGAATCGGCAAAGAAAGTTGTCCAAATCAGCCAAGGAGGGTCCGAATCAGCCTGGGCCGAATCAGCCAAGGTCCGAATCAGCCGGGTTCCGAAGATGCACCTTTTCGTTATATTTAGTCTCAATAATTCAAATGCAAATTATGACAGGCCCATTCATAGGACTGACTAGCCCAACAAATTGTGCGCCAGGGCTCTTTATTATATAGACGATGGTCGCCCTTCGCGACGTAAAGGCCGACATCTATGTAATATCAGTTTGTAAATCGGTCGGTCTTGCAGTCGAAATATTGAGACTAAGGACTGACATAATTTGCAATACAATATTCCACTTATTCGGGTACACTTACAAGATACGGACTAGGTTATCTTTTATTCTAATTGTTCAGTATTCAAAATTTACATCAAATATACTATATATTATATTGTATGTTCATTTATGTTGATACATGACGAATTTAATAACATTATTTTGTCTTACGAACAAACAGAAAAACAACCTATTGCAGGGCCTCTTGCAAAAATTATTCTTGCTAGAAAGTATCTAATCACCGGTTCATGTAAACACTGTGCTTACCTCCCTTCATACGAACTGAGATGACAGATGAAATTGAACTCGTATTTTAGCTGGTAATTATGTAGATTTGTTACTGCATAAGTGGCATATAAGTGCATATTGTATAATAGATATTACCATTTATGTTTGCAATATCTGCAAAAACCTTACATCATCAGGAATCCTAATAATCTGTCCAAAATTTGCCAAGTCTGCAAATGTCGATTTCAGTTTCAATATTTTCAAGTCAAAAGCACTTTAATAAAAGGAAAATGTTCCGTACTTCTTGTAAAGCTATGAATTCAAAACAATTATGTCCTTCATTTGACAGAAAAGAGAACTTGTCGCAACAGTCTTGTTAATACAAGTTAGTTGAAATATTTTATTGTATCCACATTTTGGATTACAAAATCAGTTACTGTTGAAAACAGCAAGGACCAAAATAGTACAGTAGTGATAATTCTGCAATGCTTTTTACTGATTTTTCAGGAATTTCCATTTTTCAGTACACACAGGGGTTAAAAAAGGGTGCATGTTAACTTTTACTGCTTGACAAATTACCAGAAAATGAATGTTACTACATGTTTTTAAGATAAATGACCTCTCTATTGATCCATTAAGTTTTATCAAGTTTTTTTTGTTAATTTGTTGTGAAATAGTTGTCCCATAAACATAGTGACAAAAATTCTATTGCAACAGGTTTTTTTTAATTTTCGTCACAAGTGGAAACAATTAGCTCAGTCTTCATAATGCAATTAATTTTGACTAAAAAACAAGTATATAAAGTGAAATTTCCACAGGTCAGAACAGTGTTTTTGGGAGCGGATCAGTGGTCCTGTGGTAATGCGCTGGACTAGTAACCCAGGGCATCTTGAGATCGATCCCCACTCCTCCACTAACATTATTAATTGTCTTTCAGTTGAGACATTAAGCAGAGGTCCCATGTATCAGTGCTGTACACTGAGCATGCGAAAGAACCAGGGGTGTCTGGAACAGGATGCTTTCTGTATCTTGCACTATCCCCCACAACATAAAATAACTTACTAATCTCTGCAGGGGGCTTCGGTCATATGGGCAGCCGGTACTGACAATAAATAAACTCATAGTCCAATGCATATAGTTCTATGAATACAACCTTTGACAGCTGCTCAAAGGAATTGATTCTTGGGCTCAGTGGTCTAGAGTGTTGGTTTTTGATGCAGGAGGACCTGAGTTTGAATCCTGCTCTGGATGGTCTTTTCCAAGATGCATTGCATCTTATTGTTGTGAACATTCATGATTGTAAGATGGGAGCACATCCAGGATAAGCCCGCCTGGACTTAATAATAATTAAGACAATAAATAATTTTCCAAGATTTTTTTATATAAAAATAGACCATACCATAATAAAGGCATTCATCTATATAAATTCTCAAGAGCGGGTGTGTAATGGTCCAATACATACCAGCCTATAGTTGTATAAATACAACCTGTGACAACTGCGTCAGTGAATCAATTCTTTGGCTCAGTGGTCTGGAGGGTTGGTTTTCAATGCAGGAGGACCTGAGTTCTAATACTGCTCTGGTAGGTCCTTTGCCAGGATGCATTGCATTTTTCTGTTACAAACTTCCATGTTTGTAAGAATAGTTTTTCGGCTCATTTCAAATAAAAATCGCATGTAAAATATACACTAAACATCATATTTTGCCAGTGAATCTGAGGTAGTCACATCTGTTAAGTGAACCTCTTTTAGTAAATGTCACTAAATCAGTTATTCCAATTTTTTTACTTTTTTTATGCTCCCGAAGGGCGAGCATATAGTTGCCTGCTTTGTCTGTCAGTCCGTCCCGTTCGTTCCGTTCGTTCGCTCCGTCCATCATAATTTTGTCCGGAGCATAACACAAAAACTATGAGAGATATCAAGACCAAACTTCATAGGTAGTTAGATCTCATTAAGGAGCAGTGCATTGCACAAGAACCATAACTCTTGCTTTATTAATTTTTGAGTGATTGCCCTTTGAAATTTTTCATACTTATTTTTGTCCAGGGGCATATCTCACATAGTATAAGAGTTATCAACTTGAAACTTTATAAGTAGATAGATCTCATTGATGAGCAGTGCAGTGCACAAGAACCATAATTCTTGCTTTACTAATTTTTGAGTTATTGCCTTTTGAAATTTCTCATACTTATATCTCGCAAAGTACATGTATAAGAGATATTAACATGAAACTTTATTGGTAGATAGATCTCTATGAGGAGAAGTGCAGTGTGCAAGAACTGTAGCTCTACTTTGCATAATTTAGGAGTCATTGCCCTTTGTTATTTTTCATACTTTAAAAAAAATATGTATTAAACAATAGTCCCTTTTGGAATTGGCATTTATTCGGGGAGCATCCATCGGTTCTACCGATTTCTTGTTTTATTAAAGTTATAAATACCAACATGCCATTCTTTTAGTGAAATGGTTCAGTCAGATTCCTAGGAAACCCCTTAGTCTTTTACTCACAGCTTAGAATCGTCATGCACTAGTCAAACAACACCAGTTTTTTTCATTTGTAAACTATATCTGGTGAACCATTGTAAACTTTTGTTTACCATAAAGACATGTTTCCAGGTAATTGTAGAAATGGCAAACACATGCCTGCTGCATCAAAACAATTACTAGTATATAAAGGTCAATTATAAAGTGTTCAGATAACTGATTGTCAGGTTAATTGTGATGATGCCCAAAAAATCTGGTCACATGGTACACTGTTACCCATGAAGAGTGTTGGCATAAACACACAAATTCCTGACTGTCCCTGGTTATCACTATATTGACTTGAGAAGCTAGCAGATACCAGTGTAAGGCAGTTTCTTGTATAACTATAACATGCTAAACCATGTACAAAATTCATGCTATCTATCTATAGAAAGTAATGTTTGCATCAGGAATGCATCAGTTAGAAGAGCAACGGTTTTTCACCAAATTTCTTAGTGTTGGTAGGGGGACACATTAACTTTTTTACTAACATTGCCATAAGAGATGCATTGAATTTCATAAATTAGCTTCATTGTGTCATTATGTATATTTCTCTTGCAGACCTGAAAAGAATTGATAACCAGTTCCTGTTAGTGTTTGCATTTTTATTGTGTAATCATTTTTGTTTGAAAATTCCTGATTTCAACCTTCAAATTCCCCATCTTGACCTTGCAAGTGCATCTAACAGCAAATATATATGGTACCTAGCTCAGTACTTGGCAACTATGGAGTCACTTTATTATTTTAAGCCATTGCACACAAGGCACTTGTAAAGCAGTAATTCGGCAATACATGTATTTAATCAGTAAACTAATAGTACTGATACACTTCAGTTATTAGTTTGAAAAGGTCAATACTTGTGATGTATGCCTATATGTTTTACAAACCTATGGTCAAAGCCTTTAGCTCCTATATAAAATCTTTTATGAATCTCTTGGCTGAATCTACGTCTGGCAGGATTTAATGAAACTAGGAACAGATTATTTATCTTTGGGGCGTGTCATTGGGCTGCTCTTATGGTTATACACAATGCTTGTAATCCAGGAGTTGGATCTTTCTGCACCTCTGATATGACTGTCTTTCATTAAACCAAGGTCTCATGTATTGGTCTCTGGAAATGGGATGCTTCTGTATTTTGTACTATTCCTTAAAACTTAAGACAACTTACTCAAGTCTTAAGTTGGCATTGTTCACATGAATAAATCATATTAACTCAAATACAGTGATAGTGGTATGATTTTCTTTTCAGACTTATTCAAGATAGTCACTGATGGGTTTATTGAGTTTTCACTGAAAACTTGTAAAGTGAACTTCTATAAATTATTTTTACCCTACTTATGAAACTTCAAACATGACATAGACATTTTCCACTTGATTCTAGTTGACATAACCATCTGTATACAACTAATTTCAAAACACTGACTTTGTTTTCCTTCTGTTATATGTGCACCTGCATTAGATGATTGTAATTTTAGTTTTGTCATTTTAAAAGGTGAGTCCCCACACTGCTTTTCTTGACTGAATTCTGAGATTAAAATTATATGTTCATTTTATACCACAGGGTTAGGGTTTATATTGAATGATGTGACTCCTAAGTAACGTATTCAGTTTTCCTCAGTACAGGTGACCCCCAGATCATAAGTCCAGTCGCTCTTACTACTCAGCCATTGCTCCTCCCCCACTTATATTTTCACAAACTAATGTTTATGTGAAATAATTTATTAGATACCTGATCGGTCTTGTTTCAACCTCTACAATGTTCAGTAATTCTACTCATATTACAGCTGTTCAAAGCTGAAAAAGGAGGAAGAATCACTGATAATACTAAAAAATAAACACTGTCTCTCATTATGTACTGTTAGTTGTCAGTGACACAATTTATCATTATGATATGATATGAAACTTTTAATATAGAGCAACTTAAGGACACTTTTGCCTGCAGTTGAAGGAATGTGTCCCCACTTGAATTTATCATCATAGTTATTTTATCTTTCAGTCAGCTGCATTTCATCTTTAGCATGTGTGTCTCCAAGTATGTGTCTGCTGAAATGGATACATCACTGTGTAAGTATCTCTTTCAATTAGCAGTGGAGGGAAATTGGATTCTTCCTTATTCCAATTTTTGCAAAATGCTTATAATCAAGATATAATAAGATTTTGATTTTGATATGCTGGTCTGACTTTTGAGCAAATTATAAACACACAGTTTTGGCACCACTGTTTCATATTTTTACACTGTCGTTTTGGCATGCCTTTTGTACAGGATACAATAATTTATTGTTATAAATGAACAGAAGTATGAGCTATTTTTGTGAAAATCCAAAATGTCAACATTTCTACTGTTGTAAAAAATTACCATTCATTCATGTTCAGTACCAGTATGAAGAGATGTAAACAGTACAGTCTTTATACCCCCGCACTACAAAGTTGTAAGAGTTGGGGGAGGGGGGGGGAGTATACTGGAATCAGCTTGTCCGTCAGTACATCCAGCCATCTGTCCGTCTCGCCATTGGGTTTTGCTTGTCCGGAGCATAACTCAAAAACAATTAAAGGTATCAACTTGAAACTTCATAAATGGATAGATCTCATTGAGGAGAAGTGCAGTGCCCAAGAACAATTACTCTTTTTTTCCATAATTTTAGAATTATTCCCATTGGTAATTTTTCATACTTTATTTTTTCTGGGGCATAACTCAAAAACAATTGGAGATATCAACTTGAAATTTCATAGATAAATAGATCTCATTGAGAAGGAAAGCAGTACCCAAGAACCATAATTTTTTTTTCATAATTTTGGAATTATTGCTCTTAGTAATTTTTAGCTCACCTGAGCTCAGGGTGAGCTTTTCTGATCGGTCTTTGTTCGTCGTCCGTCAGTCCGTCAACGACGTGTCGTGCATTCAAACGACATCTCCTCTGAAACCAATGGGCCAAATCTAATGAAACTTGCCTGGGATATTCCTTGCAGGTTCTGGTCCAGTATTGCATTTCTGGATCACTGGAGCTAAAAATCGATTTTTAAAGTTGGATCTTTAAAAGTCTTCTTCTCAGAAATCTCAAGGTCTGGAGCTTAGATGTTTGGTATGAAGCATCATCTAGTGGACCTCTACCAAGTTTGTTCAAATTTTGACCCTTGGGTCAAAACTGACTCCACCCTAGGGGTCAGTTGATTTTACAAAGATTTATATAGGGAAAATTTAAAAGATCTTCTTGTCAGAAACCACAAGGCCTAGAGTTTAGATATTTGGTGTGCAGCATTGTCCAGTGGACCTCTATTAAGTTTGTTCTAATCATGGCCCCTAGGTCAAAAGTAGGCCCTGCCCCAGGGGTCACATGTTTTACATAGAGATATATAGGAAAAACTAAAAAATCTTCTTGTCAGAAACTGCAAGGCCTAGAGTTTAAATATTTGGTGTGTAGCATTGTCTAGTGGACCTCTACTAAGTTTGTTCAAATCATAGCCACTGGGTCAAAGTAGGCCCTGCCCCGGGGGTCACTTGTTTAAATAGAGTTATATAAGAAAAAGTTAAAAAATCTTCACATCTAAAACTAAAAAGCATAGAGCTTAGATATTTTGTATGTAGCATTGTGTAGAGGACCTCTACCAAGTTTGTTCAAATCATAGTCCCTGGGTCAAAAATAGCCCCGCCCGAGTGGTCACATGTTTTACATAGAGTTATATAAGAAAAAATTTAAAAATCTTCTTTTCAGATACCACTAGGCTTAGAGTTAAGATATTTGGTTTACAGCATTGTCTATTAGACCTCTACCAAGTTTGTTCAAATCATAGTCCCTGGGTCAGAAAAGGCCCTGCCCCAGGGGTCACATGTTTTACATAGAATTATATAGGAAAAACTTTAAAAAATCTTCTTGTCAGAAACCACAAGAAGGGGGGGGGTCATTTGATTTTACACAAGGCAAAAAATGTTCATTGTTATGTCTCCACTAAACCCGCCCTTCTGATGGAGACATATTGTTTTTGCCCTGTCCATGGGTGTCTGTCTGTCTGTCACACTTAGTTTCCTTTCAATAACTTGAGTACCAGTTGACCTAAAGCTTTCAAACTTCACAGGGTTATTGCCCTTATTGAGTAGAAAAAAAACGTTTTGTTTTTTGGTTAGTAGGTCAAAGGTCAAGGTCAAAGGGACCTCTAGAGTGAAAACTGTTTCGACTCAATACCAGGAGTACCATTTCACCCAAAGCCTTCAAACTTCATATGATGACTGCCTTTACTAAATAGAAGAACCGTGTTGTTTTTGGGGCTAGTATGTCCAAGGTCAGGGTCACAGGGACCTGTAGAGTGAAAGTATTTCTGCAGAGTAGCTGTAGTACCATTACACCCAGAGCCTTCAAACTTTATAGGATAATTGTATTAGAAAAATCCTTTTGTTTTTAGGTTCCATAGGTCAAAGGTTAAGTTCACAGGGACCTCTAGAGTGAAAACTGTTTCTGTTCAGTAACTGGAGTACCTTTTCACCCAGAGCCTTCAAACTTCATAAGATGATTGTCTTTACTCAGTAAAAGAACCTTATTACTTTTGGGGTCAGTAGGTCAAAAGTCAAGGTCACAGGGACCTGAAGAGTGAAAATTATTTCTGCTCAGTAACTGGAGTACCATTACACCCAGACCCTTCAAACTTCATATTGTAATTATATTAGAAGAACCCTATTGTTTTTGGGGTCTGTAGGTCAAAGGTCAAGTTCACTGGGACCTGTAGAGTAAAACTATTTCTGCTCAAAAATTTGAGTACCATTACACCCAGAGTCTTCAAACTTATTGCAAACTTTTTCAGACTTGCAAACAAGGAACACCCATAACAACCAATAACGATACTTGTAACATGAGCAATGAGACTCAGGTGAGCGATTTAGGGCCATCATGGCCCTCTTGTTTATTCTTAATTTGAAATTTTTTGTATTTGATTTTTGTCTGGGTCATGACCCAGAAAGTATTGGAGGCATCAACCTGAAGCTTCATAGGAAAATAGATCTCATTGAGAAGTGCAAAGTCCAAGAACCATAACTCTCTTTTGCATTTTTAAGTGCCATCTGGTTTTGTTTGTCTGCGCATAAATCAAAAACTATTGGACATATCAACTTGAAACTTCACTGATGGGTAGTTCTCACTGAAGAGAAGCGCAGTGCCAGAAGAACCATAACTCTTTTTGCATGATTTCTTAGTTATTGCCCTTTGTAATTTTTCATACTAATTTTTGTCTGGGGCATAACTAAAAACAAATAGAGATATCAACTTGAAACTTCATAGACAAATAGATCTCATTGAGGAGAATTGCACTGTCCAAGAGCCATAATTCTTTTTTCCATAATTTTGAAGTTATTGCCCTTTGAAATTTTTTGTATTTAATTTTTGTTGGAGCATAATTGGAAAAACAATTGGAGGTATCAACTGTAAACTTCATAGATAGATAGATCTTATTGAAGAAAAGTGCAATGCCCAAGAACCATAATTTTCTTTTGCACAGTTTTAGAGTTTTTGCCCTTTGAAATTTTTCATACTTGATTTTTGTCCAGGGCATAGAGTAACATGTACCCATATATCAATACCCTTCTGACAAAGCAGCATGCCGAGGTATTGGCGCCAGGATAGTGGCAGTTCTAGATTTTACAGTTTAAAAAACAGGTTCTATAATGTTTTATTACTACCGCTTGCAAAACTGATTAGAGTATTTGGAACGCATTAAAAAGTGACGTTACAATGTTTATTTCAGTAGCTTAAACTGTCACTTTACTGATCATCCAATCACAGCGAGGCAGTTTTCTCAGGTATACTTCTCAATAAAACTGCATCTTGCAGTCTACCCGCAGCCATAAAATGTGCCTGGGCGGCACCAAAGTTGCTGTGTTGTAATTGTTGCTGCGTTGGTACTGGAAATCTTCATTCAAATTTTTTTTTCCTAACTGCTTATCCATTTCGTACACAGAATGACACTATTGACAGGTAAAAGGCGGAGTTTGAAAGATAAACATTGGGCGGCGCTTTATTTGATTTTTGGCAGGTGTACTGACGAGTCTCATTCTTTACCCAACAGAGTAAACTCTAATCAATTTTGTATGCGGTAGTAAAAGCGCTGTTGGGTTTTTCTTGCAAGATACAATTACTTATAAGATATCAATAAACTATGACAACTTGCAGTATTTACATTCTTTAAAATGCTGTAGAGGCTTTAGGGTTAATGACCATATAGCATTTCTAGCTCTCAGGTGAATGACCATGGCCATATAGCATTTCTGGTTCACAGGCAAATGACCATGACCATACAGCATTTCTAGTTCTCAGGCAAATGAGCATGGCCATACAGCATTTCTGGCTCTCAGATGAATGACTATGGCCATATAGCATTTCTAGCTCTCGGGCAAATGACCATGGCCATATAGCATTTCTAGCTCTCATGTGAATGACCATGGCCATTAGCAGTTCTAGCTCTCAGCTATGTGAATGACCATGGCCATATAGCATTTCTAGCTCTGAGGTGAATGACCATGGCCATATAGCAGTTCTAGCTCTCATGTGAATGACCTTGACCGTAAAACAGTTCTAGCTCTCAGGTAAATGAGCATTACCATACAGCTGTTTTAGCTATAAGGCAAATGGTCCTGACAATATTACATTTCTAGCTCTCAGGCAAATGATTATAGCCATATAGTATTTCTGGCATCAGGCAATTGACCATTGCCATACAGCATTTCTGGCTCTCAGGTAAATGGCCATGGCCATATAGCATTTCTGGCTCTCAGGTGAATAACCATCACCATCTAGCATTTCTAGCTCTAAGGTGAATGGCCCTTGCCATATGGCATTTCTTGCTTTCGGGTGAATGAACATGGCCATATAGCATATCTGGCTCTTGGGTGAATGACCATCACCATAATATAGCAATTCTAGCTCTAAGGTGAATGGCCCTTACCATATGGCATTTCTTGCTTTTGGGTGAATGAACATGGCCATATAGCATTTCTAGCTCTTAGGTGAAATACACTGGCCATATAGCATTTCTGGCTCTCAGGTGAATGACCATGGCCATATAGCATTTCTAACTCTTAGGTAAATGACCCTGGCCATATGGCATTTCATGCTCTCGAGTGAATGACCATGGCCATACAGCATTTCTAGCTCTCAGGTGAATGCAATTGCCATATAGCATTTCTAGCTCTCAGGTGAATGACCATAGCCATATAGCATTTCAAGCATATAGATGAATGGTCATGGCTGTAAAGCATTTTTAGCTCTGAAGTGAATGGCATGGCCATATAGCATATGTGGCTCTCAGATAAATCACCATGGCCATAAAGCATTTCTAGCATACAGGTGAATGACTATGGATACTACTAGCATTTTTGGATCTTCAAATGAGTCTGACCACTTAGGACATCCACAGCATTTATGGCCTCTCAGCATGAGGGAAAATAGACAATACAGCATTTCTGCTACAGATGACCACTTCCAGCAAATGGGACCAGTGCAAGCAGCATTTCTTAGCAATACAGGTGAAATGTGAAATGAGTATGTGCATTTTTGACACATATAGCTATTTCTTGCTCATTATGTCGAACAATTTTTAGGCATATTAGAGATGACTACGATCACTAAATTTTATTTTTAAAAACTAGCACATTTTGGTGATACGTCATTCTCTCGAATAGTCTCGAAGATTTCTTCTCATTCAAAATGTCTATACCTCCAAATGTCAAACGTTCAAATTTCCATGGGCAAATTATTCCGAAAAGAGATACCTCTTCAATTGTTGCGGTCTTTACAATTTGACTGTTCACTTAGTACCGGGTATTTCATTTTGCACGCTATGTTAAAATTACGGCTATTCAAAAGGGCGATCAACCAGAAAGTAGACCCCGGCTTTAACATTGTGTTAGGCCTTTTTCACCCTTTTCCATTGGGTTTTGGGGTGTGCGGCTTATTCACCAGTGCGGCTTAAAATTGCACTATGACAGTACTACTGTTGGCTACCTAAGTATCAAGAATGCTTTATAAATGACACATAATCTTTCAAATTTTAGTAAAATTATCATAATATGTGATATAGTGTTGATGAAATAGAAAATTTAGCATGTAGATCTATGTCTCTCCATCCCTGCCAAAAAATAAAATAGAAATAAAATTGTTGAACTATTTTCCCACTAAACTGATCAATTTGAAATCTGTATTAACTTATAAGCATTTAATATCTGAACTTTGTCCTTAATATGTTGTTTGTTTGTTGCAAAGAGTCATTCTGTCACTTGCAGCCATTTTCTTCTATTAATAGACTAAAGTCTGTCCCATTCCAGTTAGTAAGTTTTCTTGTTTTCATTTAAAGCTGATTTTCACTTTCTCTATAGAAAAATCACTGTTGTTGTTTTAGTCAATTGCTTTCATAGAAACAGAAAATATGACTTTCATATTACTATGCAGTTTAATGACTTATTTGTCAAATTCTTTAAATAAGTCCTTGCTTGAAAAAAAATGTTTTTGGATAGTGATAATGGGGCAGTAATAGTCTGTACTGTAGCTTGGTCAGCTTTCCCCTTTTGAAATAAGAGCTAAACAGAATTAATTGCATTCTAAGATCACAGTTCAATAACCAATAATATGGAAGCATTCAGTAAGTTCAAGATATGGTCACTGACCTTAGCTTGAGTTCTTAGCAAAACTGATAACTAGATTAGAAATGCCTGTTGATATTTAACAGACAGTAATAGTGGTCATTAATTGAATAAGGAAACTGCACATGTAAAATTTACATGAAATTTACAGGTTATTTTGTTCATACTATACTTTATATTATGGTTTTTTCTTTACACCTGTAATTATTTTAATCAGTTATAGACATGTTATAGCTTGAAAGTTTCTCTTGAATTCCTTGTTCAACTGAAGAAGTGAGTAAAAATGTAAAATGAAGTAATTTTGATGTCAGTCAATATTGCAATTGAAATGGAGTGTATGATATTATTCTTTTTTTGTTTGTTTAATTACAATGACATTATAATGATTATGATTCATTATAAATGTACAGTTAAAGAAGGCAACCTCACTGGGCTTTTTTGTAACTGCATTTTGCAGTTGTAGCATGGTTAGATTTACACCTCAGTTATTGCATGTAACTTTATATTGTCCGTCCGTCCGTCATAATTTTGTCCGGGGCATAACTTGAAAACCCCTGGATATAATTTGTTTAGACTGCACACAATGGTAGAGGGCATTGATGCGGAGTGCAATGCCAAAGAACCATAACTCTATTTTGCCCCGTTTTTTTAATTATCTCCCCTTTTCGAAAAATCTTGTCCAGAGCATAACCTGAAAACCCTTGGACATAATTTGTTTAAACTGCACACAGTGGTAGAGGGCATTGACGCGGAGTGCAGTGCCGAAGAACCATAACTCTATTTTGCCCCGTTTTTGAATTATCTCCCCTTTTAGAAAAATCTTGTCCGGAGCATAACCTGAAAACCCTTTGACAAAATTTGTTTAAACTGCACACAGTGATAGAGGGCATTGACGCGGAGTGCAGTGCCAAAGAACCATAACTCTATTTTGCCCCGTTTTTTAAATTATCTCTCATTTTATAAAAATCTTGTCCAGAGCATAACCTGAAAACCCTTTGACGTAATTTGTTTAAACTGCACACAGTGTTAGAGGGCATTGATGCGGAGTGCAGTGCCAAAGAACCATAACTCTATATGCCCCGTTTTTGAATTATCTCCCTTTTTAAAAAAATCTTGTCCAGAGCATAACCTGAAAACCCTTGGAGATAATTATGCTGCCCGAAGGGCGAGCATATAGTTGCCACTTTGTCTGTCCGTCCATCCCGTTCGTCTGTTCGTTCGTCCGTTTGTCCTTCAAAATTTTGTCCAGAGCATAACACAAATACTATGAGAGGTATCAAGACCAAACTTCATAGGTAGTTAGATCTCATTAAGGAGCAGTGCAGTGCACAAGAACCATAACTCTTGCTTTATTAATTTTTGAGTTATTGCTCTTTGAAATTTCTCATACTTTTTTTTTGTCCGGGGCATATCTCACAAAGTATAAGAGTTATCAACTTGAAACTTTATAAGTAGATAGATCTCATTGATGAGCAGTGCAGTGCACAAGAACCATGACTCTTGCTTTATTAATTTTTGAGTTATTGCCCTTTAAAATTTCTCAAACTTATTTTTTTGTCCGGGCATATCTCACAAAGTATAAGAGATATTAACATGAAACTTTATTGGTAGATAGATATCTATGAGGAGAAGTGCAGCATGCAAGAACCGTAACTCTATTTTGCATAATTGAGAAGTTATTGCCCTTTGTTATTTTTTATACTTTAAAAAAATACATATTAAACAATAGCCCTTTTGGAATTGGCATTTATTCGGGGAGCATCCATCGGTTCTACCGATTTCTTGTTTTAAAATAGAAAGAAACTTATGGTGGTATATTGTGCAACATGTTAAAAAGTGAAACAAGTTGTACAGGGTATGATGAGTAGTGTGTATCAGTGGTCAAGTGGTAATCCAGGGCCCCACTCATCCACTTACTCAGCAGGGGATGTCAGTCATATTGGTGACCAGAACAGACAAGGATAAATAAACATACCCAAACAGATGCAGATCATAGGAGGAAAGGGTATGAATTGACACACTTCACAGTCAGTGAGAGATCACATGTTGCTGATTAACTATTGTAATACTGCCCACAGTGTGAATCACAGATGCATTCTGGTAACTGTTGTGAATGAAAGATAAGATAAATAATGAAAAACACTGAAAAATGTATTCATTATTTATTCATTTATTCATTGATAAAAGAGAAGGCTTTTTTTCTGCCATGTGTGGTCTTTGTTGTACAAGTATTGAATTATATTTAGATAGTGTAAAACATCATTAATATGTTATATTAATTAGGTATTTTCAATAACATGTGTATCCTGAATTTTTACAATAACACTGATACTGGTATAACAATGGCTGATGTCAGGTAATAACTACACAGAAACAAATACTGAAATGAGAGATTTTCACACACAACATTGGGAGAGATTAGTACTTACTAAAATTGTTCTCTTCTATAAAAAAAGAAGGGAGAGTTAATGGTCCTGTTTATTGTTTCTGATCATTGTTTATTTAAACTGTGGTTGATCATGGTTTGTTATGTTAGCTTTTCTCAAATCATGTTCTATATTTCAAACTATTTTTGTATTTGACCTACATTTTACAGTGCTGTCTGATCATGGTAAATGAATCCATGGTTCTCAAAACTCCTAAAACATGGTAAATCTTTGGAAATCTCCAGATCATCATGTTGTTATTAAATTTTGGATGCATTATTAGCTAACATGAGCACACTTTGCTCATATTGTGTTATTGTGACTGGGCTGTGTCTGTCATGCCTTGTCAACTTTTGCTTTATACAACATCTCCCCTAAAACTGCTTGGCCAGATTGATGGAAACTTCCTTGCATGAAGCTTTACCAAAGTTGTTCTTTGGCAACCAAGGGAAAAACTTCAGAAATCTTCTTGTCTGAAACCACTTGGCCCAGAGCTCTGAAATTCAGTGCAAGCCATCCTTAGTAGACCTCTATCAAGATTGTTCAAATTATGTCTTTGGGGTCAAAATTGATCCTGCTGCAGGGGTCACATTTTTAATAGACATGTAATTACAGGGGGAAAAAAAGAAAATCTTTTTTGTCTGAAACCACTAGGTGTAGAGCTGAGATATTTTGCATAGAGCATCATGATCTAGAGGTCGTCTACCAAGATTGTTCAAATTATGCCCCTGGGGTCATAATAGACCCACCCTAGGATCAGTTTGTTTTATATAGACATTTATATTAAAAACTTTAAAAAAATTCTCCTGTTAAACCACGTGGCCTGGAGTCTAAATATTTTGTATGTCATATTGTCTAGTAGACCTGTTACCAACTTGTTACGATTAAACTCCTGGAGTCAAAGTTTCCTTTGCTCCTGGAATCATGTTTTACATAGACTTATATAGGAAAAAGTTTGAAAATCTTTTTGTCTGAAACCACAAAGCCTATATAGAGCTGAGATATTTTGCATGGAGCATCATCTAGAGGTCCTCTACAAAATTGTTCAAATTATTTCCCATGGCTCATTAATGACCCCACACAGGGGTCATTTCATTTTACATAGACCTGTACAAATTATGAAAACCTCTTTTCTTAAACCACAAGGCCTAGAGCTGAAGTATTTTATACTGAACGTCATCTAGAAGTCCTCTACAAAGATTGTTCAAATTATGCTTCTGGAGTCATTAGTGGTCCTGCCCTGGGGGTCAATTAGTTTATAAAGACATATATAAAGAAAAACTTGTAAAGTCATTTCTCTTAAACCACATGTCTGTAGTCTAAATATTTTGTGGGTCAGTCTAGTAGACATGTACCAAGAGTGTTAAGATTAAACCCCTGGAGTCAAAGTTGGCAGTGCCCCTTGAATCAAATGATTTTCATAGACATGTATAGGAAAAACTTTGAAAATCTTCTTTAAATATCTGAAACCACAAGGCCTAGAGCATAATCTAGTAGTCCTCTACAAAGATTGTTCAAATTATGTCCCTGAGGTCATACCTGGTAATTGATTCTGTCCTTGGGGTCCTATATGTGTTAAGTATAAAGTCTTTGAAAATCTTGTCAGAAAGGACTTGATCTTTGATATTTGGTTTGTAGCTTTGTTAAGCTTATCAATACATAGATTGGTAAAATTGTTTCTTTAGAGTTACAATTGACCCTGTCCAAGGGGCCACCTGATTTACATAGTCTTATATAGGGAAAAAATGAAAATCTTCTCTGAAACTACTTGGCCCTCAGCTTTTAGATTTGGTATGTAGCATCATCCAGTGAATCTCTTCAAAAGTATTTGAATAATGTCCCTTGGGTTAAGAGGGGTCACTTGATTTACATTGAGTTATATAGGAAATACTTTAAAAATCTTCCCCTCTGAAACTGCATGGTCATCTGTCTCAACTTTCTGATGTGAAGCATTGTGTAGTTCACCTCTGTCAGGATTGTTCAAAATTTATTTCCTGTTATGCCAATCTTTGAAAATCTTCTTGTCAGAAATTGAATTTCAGCTTTGATTTCAGGTGACTTTGACCTTGTACTTCTGACCTATTTTCTCTGTATGGAATTTGGACCAAATTAAATGTACAATTTTGCCTGTAGATATTCAACATCATGTGAATTTAACTTACCTTGATTCTTCATTGGCCTTGCTGTTTGTAGTCAATGGTACTCATGTGAGCAATAAAGGGCTGGCCCTTCTGTTTATGGTAAATATTTTCTGTTCATGCTCCTTAATTATGGTGGACATGGGGATATCCTTGTAGAAAAGTTGTATATTTATAATGCTCTTAAATCAATGTATATAACTACAGTATTAGTAAATTGTAAAAGAATTTATAAGTCTTTGAAAATGTTTTAATCATTAAGTGACTTGTAGGCCCAACGTGGCCGGGTGTTGTAAATAACAGTTATATTCTCACTATCTAAGTACATAACACAATAACACTATAATAAAATTTACTTACCTGACCTTACCTTACCTTAAATTATGCTCTTGCAAGCATTTGGATCATGGTGTATGTATCCATGCTCCTAAATCAGGGTGAACCTTTAGATATGATTTATGATCATGGTATATGCATTATATAATCTTCATTTAGCAATAAGCCATTTATGACCCATAAGCAATACATATACTAAACAACACATAAGAAAAAAAATGATGTATCTGTGCTCTTGTTTCAGGGTGAACATTTGGATTTGCTTTCTGATAATGGTACATATAGCTGTGCTCTTAAATCATGTTGAACATTTAGAAATGCTTTCTGATCATGGTGCCTATATCTGTGCTCTTAATTCATAATGGACATTTAGATATGCTTTCTGATCATGGTAAATGTATCTGTGCTCTTAATTCATAGTGAACATTTAGATATGCTTTCTGATCATGGTGTCTGTATCTGTGCTCTAAATTCATAGTGAACATTTAGATATGCTTTCTGATCATGGTGCCTGTATCTGTGCCGATAATTCATAGTGAACATTTAGATATGCTTTCTGATCATGGTGCCTGTATCTGTGCTCTTAATTCATGGTGAACATTTAGATATGCTTTCTGATCATGGTGTCTGTATCTGTGCTCTTAATTCATAGTGAACATTTAGATATGCTTTCTGATCATGGTGCCTGTATCTGTGCTCTTAATTCATAGTGAACATTTAGATATGCATTCTGATCATGGTGTCTGTATCTGTGCTCTTAATTCATAGTGAACATTTAGATATGCTTTCTGATCATGGTGTCTGTATCTGTGCTCTTAATTCATAGTGAACATTTAGATATGCTTTCTGATCATAGTGCCTGTATCTGCGATCTTAATTCATAGTGAACATTTAGAAATGTTTTCTGATCATGGTGCCTGTATCTGTGCTCTTAATTCATAGTGAACATATAGATATGCTTTCTGATCATTATGCATGTGTTTTTGCTCTTTATTCATTGTGAACATTTAAATGTGCTTTCTGATCAAGGTGTATGTAACCATGCTCTTTAAGCATAGGGAACATTATGATAATTATGCTTTCTGATCACTGGGACCATTATAATAATTATGCTTTCTGATCATTGGGAACATTCTGATAATTATCCCCCCGCCAAAGGCGGAGGGGATATTAGAAATGCCCTTCGTCCGTCCGTCCGTGCTTCTGTGCGTCCGTGCATCCGTGCGTCCGTCCAAAACAATTTTGTCCAGAGCATAACTCCAAAACTACTTGAGGGATTATATTCAAACTTCATACACTGACAGAGCACATTGGTAGGTAGTGCAGTGTGCAAGTGCAATAACTCTACCTTGCCTTTTTTTAGAGATATTCCGCTTTATCAAATTTACTTGATAAATTTTGTCCGGAGCATAACTCCAAAACTGCTAGAGGGATTTTATTCAAACTTCATACACTGACAGAGCACATTGGTAGGTAGTGCAGTGTGCAAGTCCAATAACTCTACCTTGCCTATTTTTAGAGTTATTCCCCTTTATCAGAATTACTTGATAAATTTTGTCCGGAGCATAACTCCAAAACTACTTGAGGGATTTCATTCAAACTTCATACACTGACAGAGCAGATTGGTAGGTAGTGCAGTGTGCAAGTCCAATAACACTACCTTGCCTATTTTTAGAGTTATTCCCCTTTATCAGAATTACTTGATAAATTTTGTCCAGAGCATAACTCTAAAACTACTTGAGGGATTTTATTCAAACTTCATACACTGACAGAACACATTGGTAGGTAATGCAGTGTGCAAGAACAATAACTCTACCTTGCCTATTTTTAGTGTTATTCTCCTTTATCAGAATTACTTGATAAATTTTGTCCGGAGCATAACTCCAAAACTACTTGAGGGATTTTATTCAAATTTCATACACTGACAGAGCACATTAGTAGGTAGTGCAGTGTGCAAGTCCAATAACTCTACCTTGCCTATTTTTATGAGTTATTCCCCTTTATCAGATTTACTTGTTTACATTTTAAAAATCCCAGCATATATGTATATCTAATTCTTGAATTCTTTAACTTATTATCCCCCCCGCCAAAGGCGGAGGGGATATTAGGAATGGTCTCTGTCCATCCGTGCGTGCGTCCATTCGAGTTTTGTCCGGGGCATAACTCCAAAAGTACTTGAGTGATTTTCTTCAAACTTCATATACTGAAAGAGCACATTTGGAGGAGGTGCAGTGTGTAAGAATAATAACTCTACCTTGCCTACTTTTAGAATTATTCCCCTTTATCAGATTTAATTGAAAAACTCTTGAAGCATTACTCCAAAAGTGCTTGAGCGATTTTCTTCAAACTTAATACACTGACATAGCACATTGGTAGGAAGTGCAGTTTGCAAGAACAATAATTATACCATGCCTATTTTTTGTGGTATTTTCTTCAAACATTATTACATTGAGTGTTTGAAAGTACAACCTTCAGGTAGCTTCTTCCCGGCGGGGGGGGATTAACCATGTGTAACATGGCTCTTGTTATGCTTTCTGATCACTGGGACCATTATGATAATTATGCTTTCTGATCATCGGGAACATTCTGAAAATTATGCTTTCTGATCATGGGGAACATTCTGATAATTATGCTTTCTGACATTCTAATAATTATGCTTTCTGATCATGGGGAACATTCTGATAATTATGCTTTCTGACATTCTGATAATTATGCTTTCTGATCATGGGGAACATTCTGATTATTATGGTTTCTGACATTCTGATAATTATGCTTTCAGATCATGGGGAACATTCTGATAATTATGCTTTCTGATCATGGGGAACATTCTGATAATTATGCTTTCAGATCATGGGGAACATTCTGATAATTAAGCTTTCTGATCATAGTGAATGTAACCATGCTCTTGACAAATGGTGGAGTATTGATAGTGCTCTTTGATAATGCTATCCTGCAGAGCTACTTCAATTTTAGGGTTAGCTTTTTGTTCATAGTAAGGTTTATGCAATACAGAACCCAAGAAATTCATTTTTAAAAGTCTTTAAGATCACTTGATAAATTATATCTGAGCTAATTTATTTCTCACAGTAATGTCTTTGTTAAGAACTGTAAGTCCTTCTTTACAGCTCAGTATAATATATATATTGGAGTGAAAGTACATGTTACCTTAAAAGGGTGTTATTCTGAGATTTATATTTGAACTATGAAATAAGATCCTTTGTTGATAGAATAAACCTGTTGAACAGACAGAAAAAGAATTCAAAGAGTCTGTTTAAACTTCTTTGCTATTTATTTTTACAGATCATGTGCAAATAGTAACAACAAATACTTCATTTGTAATTTGTAAATTTCTGTACAGCAGTGTTTTCCAAGCTCTAAAACGTTGCATAAATTTTCCTATTGGAAACCTCGAAATCTCTTAAAATCTTGCAGACAGTGTAATATTGGTTCCCGTAGCTTGCCTCTCTCTAACAAGTTCCTTGAAGGATTCCGTTGTCCTACTAGAGATGTCGTCAACGTGGAATTGCCTCGGCAAAATCAATAACATAGCATTGAGTGATGCTAGATACTGGATGGAGCTTAATGGGTTCCCCTGTCTTCTAATATTGATGTTTCACTCATTTGTTATAATTATTCTGTTGAGATGAAAGTGTGATAGATTATGCTTAAATATCCAGCGGCAAATAATTTGTAGGGTGTGAAAATAAGTGTCATTTAAGTTTCCAAGAAGCAAATTCTCTGTTTTTAGGTTGTGACAAAACATATTCAGACTATTGGGATAATATTCGTGAAGGTCATACTGGAGTCGAATAAGTGACGTCTGCTTGAAGATATGTCGTCTGTATGACAATTATGTAAATCTTATTTGGGATTACTTGTGAATGTTCTTCTGGGATTTCATGAGTGATAAAAGTTGATTTATTCATGAACAGAGTTTTCCCCTTGTGAACCAATTTTCTGTGGAAAATTAATGTTTTCATTTTGAAATTTTGAAAAAAATGACCTTCACAGATTCTGTGAAAATATCTATAATGTGTGTTTTACAACAGCAGCACTATTGCTAGTGAGGCTATTCAGCAGGCGGTGGTACCCTCGTCACCACGGGTGTCTCCACGTGCAGTGATACCTGTAAGAGCCCGGGTACGTAGTAGCTCGTCAGTTGGTGCCACCGCCCAGCACTCTACTCACCGCATGAGAAAAATGTGCAGCGACACAGGTGATTATTTTTTCAATTGTCTTTAATTTGTAGGAAAACAGCAATAAGGTGGCCATTTTGTGTTTTTATTATATAAAAACTGTATTTGATAGCTAGGTACATTGATGATTAAGATTGCTATAGGTTAATCATAAAGATCATCAAGTAATTATATAGCATTGTTGATATACAGGTAACCTCAAGGGATGCTTTCTAACAGATTGGATTGCTTTAGTTGTTGTTGTTTTAAGGAGATTCCAATCAAATTATAACATACCAGTAAAAGTTGTTTCAGGTATTCTTTAATTTTGTGTGTGTGTGTGTGCGCATGTGTAAGTGTGTGTATGCATGTGGAAGTGGTTAAAGGGAGCAGGCAGGAGCAGGGTGGTTTGAATCGAAGCTGGAGAAAAGCATTTATGTATTATTTTTGAAATTTCCAAGTTTGAAAAATAAAGACAATTTGAATTTTCTCTGTAAATCTTATCTTAAAACAGTCTTACTCTCTTTCTTTGTACACTTTAAGATTTTTCTGTTGAATACACAGATAAAGGCAATATATATTTCAAAGAGATTTTTGTCTAAGGACTTTTTTCAAACATTTGCATATATATGTTTTATTTTTGTTGTGAGCTTAAGATGTCTCAAAGTATTTATTATGCTTAAATTAGATGTTATTTTACAAGATGTGTGCTATTCCAGCTGTACCAAGTATCCCTTAATATACACATGTTCTTAAAAAAAATGTAATAATGCATGTAAATGAATTACTAGAAGAAAAATAATCAGCAAACACCAGCAAAGATTGTCTGGTAATATTTAAGTCAGCTAAGAGTCCTATCAGGTACCTTAACAACATATCTTAGAGGTTTCAATGCATTAGCACTAGATTTTATAAGTGTATGTGCATAGAATTGCAAGTTTAATGGTGTAATATAAGTTGCCTGAATTAAGTATTTGTTTTAGGTGTTAAAATTTCAATGATGGTTCTTTTATTGCTTTCTTACCTGCAGTGAATTGGAATAGAAAGTCTGAAATATTTTTAGGTATTATTAAAACCAGAGGGAGTTTGCAAAAGTTGAAAGTTTTCTTTGAATTTATACAGAAAAGATTGAATGGTAAAATTGATAACATGGTCATACCCAGGCGTATACGGAGACATTTTTGTCATTTGCAAGTACTTGACATTTGACTAAATGAACATATTTTACATATACACATCATATTTCTTTTTAAATTCATTTTATTGTTGTTATATGTACTTCACATGTGGTACTTAACAAGTTTTCTACAGCATGCCTTGATTTACCTTAGAAATAAACTGGAGTACTACAGTTTGCAGTAACGAACATGTGTACCACAACTTGCAGTGATGTACATACAAAAATAAACTTGAGTCCTACAGCAATTTGCAAGGATAGTAAAATAAAAAAATAAGAATAGGAAATCCACAGCTTGCAGTCATATACACAAGGAAAAACAACAAGAGTGCCACTGTCAGCTTGTAGTAATATACAACAGGAAAAAAAACAAGTGTGCCACTGTCAGCTTGTAGTAATATACAACAGGAAAAAAAACAAGTGTGCCACTGTCAGCTTGCAATAATGCACACCAGGAAAAAACAGGAGTGTCACTGTCAGCTTGCAGTAATGTACACCAGGAAAAAACAGAGTGCCACTGTCAGCTTGCACGAGTGCCACTGTCAGCTTGCAGTAATGTACACCAGGAAAAAACAGGAGTTCCACTGTCAGCTTGAAGTATAGTACATCAGGAAAAAACAAACAAGTGTGCCACTGTCAGCTTGCAGTAATGTACACAAGGAAAAAAAACAGGAGTTCCACTGTCAGCTTGCAGCAATGTACAACAGGGAAAAAACAGGAGTTCCATGTCAGCTTGCAGTAATTTACACCAGGAAAAAAACAGGAGTTCCACTGACAGCTTGCAGCAATGTACAACACGAAAAAAACAGGAGGGCCACTGTCAGCTTGCAGTAATATACAACAGGGAAAAAAACAAGTGTGCCACTGTCAGCTTGCAGTAATGTACACCAGGAAAAAAACAGGAGTGCCACTGTCAGCTTGCAGTAATGTACACCAGGAAAATAACAGGAGTGCCACTGTCAGCTTGCAGTAATGTACACCAGGAAAAAAACAGGAGTGCCACTGTCAGCTTGCAGTAATGTACACCAGGAAAATAACAGGAGTGCCACTGTCAGCTTGCAGTAATGTACACCAGGAAAAAAACAGGAGTGCCACTGTCAGCTAGCAGTAATGTACACCAGGAAAAAAACAGGAGTGCCACTGTCAGCTTGCAGTAATGTACACCAGGAAAAAAACAGGAGTGCCACTGTCAGCTAGCAGTAATGTACACCAGGAAAAAAACAGGAGTGCCACTGTCAGCTTGCAGTAATGTACACCAGGAAAAAAACAGGAGTGCCACTGTCAGCTTGCAGTAATGTACACCAGGAAAAAAACAGGAGTGCCACTGTCAGCTAGCAGTAATGTACACCAGGAAAAAATAGGAGTGCCACTGTCAGCTTGCAGTAATGTACACCAGGAAAAAAACAGGAGTGCCACTGTCAGCTTGCAGTAATGTACACCAGGAAAAAAACAGGAGTGCCACTGTCAGCTAGCAGTAATGTACACCAGGAAAAAAACAGGAGTGCCACTGTCAGCTTGCAGTAATGTACACCAGGAAAAAAACAGGAGTGCCACTGTCAGCTTGCAGTAATGTACACCAGGAAAAAAACAGGAGTGCCACTGTCAGCTAGCAGTAATGTACACCAGGAAAAAATAGGAGTGCCACTGTCAGCTTGCAGTAATGTACACCAGGAAAAAACAGGAGTGCCACTGTCAGCTAGCAGTAATGTACACCAGGAAAAAACAGGAGTGCCACTGTCAGCTTGCACGAGTGCCACTGTCAGCTTGCAGTAATGTACACCAGGAAAAAACACGAGTGCCACTGTCAGCTAGCAGTAATGTACACCAGGAAAAAACAGGAGTGCCACTGTCAGCTTGCACGAGTGCCACTGTCAGCTTGCAGTAATGTACACCAGGAAAAAACAGGAGTGCCACTGTCAGCTATCAGTAATGTACACCAGGGAAAAAAAAACAGGAGTGCCACTGTCAGCTTGCAGTAATGTACACCAGGAAAAAAAAAACAAGTGTGCCACTGTCAGCTTGCTGTAATGTACACAAGGAAAAACAGAGTGCCATTGTCATCTAGCAGTTATGTACACTAGGAAGAAAACAGGAGTGCCACTGTCACTGCTTTCATTAATGTACGCACGGAAAATAAACAGGAGTGCCACTGTCAGCTAGCAGTAATGTACACCAGGAAAAAACAGGAGTGCCACTGTCAGCTTGCACGAGTGCCACTGTCAGCTTGCAGTAATGTACACCAGGAAAAAACAGGAGTGCCACTGTCAGCTATCAGTAATGTACACCAGGAAAAAAACAGGAGTGCCACTGTCAGCTTGCAGTAATGTACACCAGGAAAAAAAAACAAGTGTGCCACTGTCAGCTTGCTGTAATGTACACAAGGAAAAACAGAGTGCCATTGTCATCTAGCAGTTATGTACACTAGGAAGAAAACAGGAGTGCCACTGTCACTGCTTTCATTAATGTACGCACGGAAAATAAACAAGAGTGCCACTGTCAGCTTGCAGTAATGCACACCAGATCAAAAACAAGAGTGCCACTGTTAGCTTGCAAATTTGCACACCAGGAAGAAAACAGGAGTACCACAGTCTACATTGATTAAAAAGAGGTTTTCCACAGCCTGCAGTGATGTTCATCAGAATCAGACTGGGGTACTGTCTTTTGAAGAAATGTACACTGCAAACATAAATATGATTAACACGCACAGCATGCAGTGGTGTACACTAGAAAATCGTGATTTTCCACAGTTTATAGTAATGTTCACTAGAAGAATCAGATGGCCCAAGTTGGCTTTAGGTTAGTTGAGACAATTTTCATTATCATTAAATTGTAATTATGTACAGTTTAATGTATACATGTTCTGCTCTTTTTGCAAGTTACATACTGTTGTACAGTTTACAGCAGTTCAATGATAATACAAAATCTGATTTACACTATAGTATTGATATACATTGAGGTGTACTTGAGATCTTCATTGAAACATTGCTTTGTTGAAATAGACTTGCTTATTGAAAATAACAAGTTAAAAATAATAAATTGATCCATTGTGTTACAAACAACACCAAGCTTATTACAAATCACCTATCAATAACCAGAATTTCTACCTACCACCAAAAAAAGAAATGGTTCTATCGATTCAAACATTAAAAATAACATTTACCTACTTTGAAGTTCAGTGATCATTTAATATTATAGAAATTACCTAATTCAGTATCTTTATATATAACTGCGATGGTTTGAGAATACGTTGTTTCTGATTTTCTGTTTTCTTTTAATATTTTCTGTCTAATGTTCTGTGTAGGGCAGTGATACAAAGTCATTGCTAGTTTTAGAATAAACTTTATTCATCGTTTTCTAGCCTACTTATGAGTGTTCCATGCACGACCAGGTGGCCTAGTTGCACAACGATTCAGTTTGATTAGCGAGCAATAAGCGTTATAGTTTAATATTTTGGATTTAGAGAACAGCGACTGTTTTGCATGGATTATTTATTCTTAAATATTGATTTACATTATTATACTTATATAGTATTTTTTATCTATCTGTTAAGACTTTTAATTTCCAGGGCGTAATTAACAAACCTGACCGAGTTTGCAAAAACGACATTACACAGTATGAAAATCATTGTCTGGCATAAGAAACTTTAAATGTGGATTCAATTTAAGACAATTGATCCATCAGTTTTTGTAAACTTTGATTAAGTCTCTTTTAGGGTTGCAAGGGCATTATTCATCCTTTTTCTCTGTAAACAGAATAAAAGACAAGGCATATACTTGAAGTGTT
This sequence comes from Cyclina sinensis, assembly GCA_012932295.1. Lineage (NCBI taxonomy): Eukaryota > Metazoa > Mollusca > Bivalvia > Venerida > Veneridae > Cyclina > Cyclina sinensis. The sequence goes on along the minus strand of JAAONU010000011.1, from coordinate 58,759,272 downwards.
AGCCCTTGGACTGGTCTATTATGTGGCATAATTGCTTTAAAAATACGTACCTGTATAGAAATAAAAAATATTAGAAATAAACCTGACAAACAATAACAGTAGTGATAGGAATAAGAACATTTTAATGGCAGATAAGTGTAAATTGAGTAAATGTATTATAATAGTGCATCAGATGCAGTTTGAGATCATTTCAGTTAGTACACATCTGGACTTGAGCAAGATAAGGTGATCCTTAGATTTTGGTTAATAATATGTTGTTTCATAATAGCTTTGTAACCTTTGAAATGGTTTGGTGGTTCAAATAATTATTTAGTTTGTTCTTTGACCTAAATTTTCTTGATTCATTAACATTTAATTGTGTAACTATCACTTATTGTTTGGTTTCAGTCTCTGTATATTGGTGCAGATAACACATACTTTATTAATTAACTGGTTTACTTTATAATTTAAGCCAAGGAAATTTTATGTGGAAGGAACTGTTATCAAATTTATAGGTACATTTTCTAGAGATTGATTGAAATGAGTTCTCTTTGCCAAAGTTCTGTGTTTTATTACGAAACATATTTACTGCCTTTTTTCTGACAAAATCAATACATTCAATATCATTCTTGAACATTTTCAAGACGTTCAATGAGAACAAAGGATGAAATTTCTTAAAAAAGTTTATGAAATGAATTGGGTTTTTTTCCCTCAGAGATCAATGTTGTTGAGGTTTTTGATTAACCTTAGGTTAAAGGCCCAGCTTTATATTTAAAAAGATATTTAAATAACAAGATTTACATATAAATTACAACTAATCTTCAAAATACTCCTATAATTCAAATAGCTATCAATCACATATCTACAAGAAATACCTATTTTACTCACTAGATGATACATCAACTATATGCAAATTAGCTACAGTCACATGTGTAGTCAGGAGACACTATGTAGAATCTAATATTAATTTATTACAAACATAATAAATGGAATGTCAAATGTCTGTTATGAATTTAGATGCTCTTTAGATGATTAGTTATAAAACATAATGTAACTCCAGTTATTTTTAATACATTTTATTTTTGTAAGTGAAACTGTATATTTAATGTTCAAGTTAATAGCTCTCAGATTTTAGGAAGAAACATTGATTAGGTCACAACAAATCAGTTTGTTTAATCACTTCTAGCTTACCTGAGCAAATGCTCAGGGTGAGCTATAAAGATCGTCCTACATCCAGCGTCTGGCGTCCACATTCAACATTTTATTTTAAATAACTTCTCCTCCAAAAAACTACAATGCTATTTTTAAATGAACCTAACAGAAATGTTCCTTATATTGCCCTTTTCTAAAATTTCTCAAACCATTTCGCTCTATTGGACATAGGGGCTGCAAAAACTAAAGAAAATTCAAACAATATCTCCACCTTAACAACAAGGTCTTTATTCACAGAAATGTACATTGCCCTCTATTTAAATTGATCAAATGGTTCCGCTCCATTGCACAAAATGGCTGCCATGTTAAAAAAAGATTTTCATCAATATTTGGCTTCAAATGACATTTCACAAACCGAAATGTCATTTTCAGACAAACTTAATGGAAATATTCCTTATATAATGCCCTTTTCTAAATTTCCCAAACTGTTATGCTCCAGTTCACATAAGGGCTAAAAAAGATTAAAAAAGAAAAAAAAATCAAACAACAACTCTTCCTGAATTGCAAAGTCTTTTTCCACCAAATTTGACAGGAATGTTCCTTATATTCGTGTTTTCTAAAATTGCTCAAACCTTTCCAGTCTGGGAATGTACAGAAGGAATGTAAATGTTAAAAATGAAAAGGATTCAAACAGCATCATCTTTAAAACTGCAAGGTCATTTTCACCAAATTTTAGAGCAATGTTCCTTACATAGTCTCTCTCACACTCTGTTTGAGCTTATTTATCATCGGTATCGGTTGCCCATATGACCGACGCCCCCTGAAGAGATTAGTTATTTTATGTTGTAGTGCAACATACAGAAAGCATCCCATTCCAGAGCAAACTCCGCGCACCGGTTACGCTACGCTCAGTAACCACTGCCTTCACACGAATCGCATGATGATGGTCTTATCACATGATTGTGTCAAGATGGCAGAGATGCAAAAGAAACCGTTGAAAAATGGTTTCATCTGTGATAAACAGCCGACACTATCATTTGAGCTCTGGTGTCAAGTCTGCTGATATGACTGACAAAATTTCATTTCTGTTAAAGAAGGACTTTAGTACAGTAGTATTGATGACTTGAATGATTTCTTTTTCAAAAGCGGTCATATTGTTTTGAAATAAACAGTGCGATATTATAAATTATTCTCATAATATTTATGTTTCCGAAATCATTTTTATGCCCCCGCAAAGTGGGGAGCATATAGCATTGCACTTGTCCGTCCGTCCGTATGTCTGTCCGTACATCCCAAAATCTTGTGAACGCAACTCCTCTTAAACCGGATGGCAGATTTTGCTTAAACTTCCAGGGATGAACAACCTTAATGTGTAGATGGTAGTAAAGGAAGGAATTTTCGCTGCGACTAAATTTAACAGAATTATGGCCCTTTGTTGATTTTTTCACTATATACTATGTAGAAATTTTGTGAATGCAACTCCTCTTAAACCGGATGGCAGATTTTGCTTAAACTTCCAGGGATGAACAACCTTAATGTGTAGATGGTAGTAAAGGAAGGAATTTTTGCTGCGACCAAATTTAACAGAATTATGGCCCTTTGTTTATTTTTTCACTATATACCATATAGAAATTTTGTGAACGCAACTCCTCTTAAACCGGATGGCAGATTTTGCTTAAACTTCCAGGGATGAACAGCTTTAATGTGTAGATGGTAGTAAAGGAAGGAATTTTTGCTGTGACCATATTTAACAGAATTATGGCCCTTTGTTGATTTTTTCACTATATACCATGTAAATAATGGAACATATAAATTTTACATTTGTAATTTAATTTAACATGTACATAAGGTTACCTGTAGATCATTTAGGTATATGTACAGAAAAAATCTTACATACAGGATATACATGCTCTTGTTTATGAGCACTTTTGCATAGTGGGGGCATCCGTGTCCTATGGACACAGTTCTAGTTTATTTGAGTTCACATCTAAACCTTACAGTCTTGAAATATTAGCAAAACCGTGTTTACTTTTTGAAAAAAAGATCAAAATTGAAAAAAAATCATATCGTCAAAAAACTTGACGAAAATGTTGTGACGGCAGAGATTTAATCCTGTAAGGGGAGATCACTGCGTGAGAGATTGATTCCAGAGATACCCCTGGTTCTTTTGCATGCTTAGTGTGCAGCACTGATACATGGGACCTCGGTTTAACCTCTTGTCCAAAAGACAATTAGTAATGTTAGTCGAGGAGCAGGGGATTGATCTTGGGACCCCTGGGTTACTAGTCCAGGGTGTTACCACTGGACCACTAATCTGCTCTTTTACATAGTCCCAGTCGATATCACTTTAATAGTTTTTCTCAGTTGCACAAAATGGCCACCTGAGCTAAAAATAGATTTTTGTCAATATTTGGCTTCAAATGACATCATTTCAGAATTCATTTTTCATCAAACTCTTTTATTGCCCTTTTTCTAAAATTGCCAAAAAAGTTCTGCTTTGTTGCATTTAAGGCTGCAAGAGCATAAAATAAAAAAAAAAATATAAACAACTTTTTCTCCTCAAGTACTTGGGCGAATGAGCCAGGGCCATGATGCACTCTTGTTTAATTAATTTGTCGTTAGTCAGCAGATAATGTAGTGAGAATGCAGTAGAATCTGAATATCACTTTATTCAATGTGTAATACTAGAACAGGGCCCCCGGTAATATAATATATCTTGCAAACTGAAAAAAAACAACATGAAAATTAATCGATCAAAAAACAATTTACAATGTTTTATGTTAGAATGCCTAATATATGCTTTCAAGGCTTTTCCTGACATTGAAAAATACAATTAATTTATAAATGCTTATATTAATTGGTTTGTTGACATAGTGAAAATGTTTAGTTCAGAGTGAAGTAAAAAGGAAAGTAGTGCAAATTTCATGAGGTTATAATTTTTCAACACCGGTTAACATTAATCGATTGACTAGCTGTCAGTCAAGCACACCTAAAAAGCTATGCAAAATTTTAAAACCATTTCGGTAAAAAAAAAATGGAATGAGAGAGAATAATTATCTATTTTAACAGAAAATAAGGAAAATGGTGTCTGTTAAATAATTGACTTTTCAGCACTTGAAATATACTGTAAACACTTCCTTTAGGGTTTTAAAATGTGCTTATTCACTATTATTAAATATGTATGCTTCCTTTTCCAGTAATTTCCTCTATTTTAGGTTTTAAAAAGTAAGAGGCATAAAATGATAGAATTAGCCAGATACTATTTCATAATAGTGTTTCCTAAAATGTCATTTTTTTCTTAATTTTCCTACTGTTATATTGTTATTATTCTATATTTCTGATGTACATTAATATGGTGATTTTCATTCTATTGATTATTTTATTGTTTGTGTACAACCATTGGAAATAACACTGCACATGTCACTTAATCCCTGTAGTCTGAAAAGTTTGAATAAATGCCTGGAACTAATTAATTTAATAGACAATTCTTTTTTCTAGAGTCAAACTTAAAGGGTATTAGACATTTTGTATAGAGGCATCTTAAAAAGTAACAATTAAGCCGTCTTAAGATTATTAAAATAACTTTAACGTCAATATCACATTGTTAAGTAATGTATTTCATCAGCCCCCATATTTCTACTGTTTACAGAATTTATGGATTTATCTTGAGACGGCATTAAGTCTTTGCTCACCTACGTTAGGCATTATTAATCCTTGACATTTCCGGATTGGACAGAAATAGATTTCAGCCAAGTTTGACTGGCGAATTATTCAATATTTGGCTTATAGGAGTATATTAATACTGCAGTGACGTGGGCAACTCAGTCACTAAATATCAAATTGTTAGCCTGCAGTTCTCATACATCTAATGTTACACGCCACTGTAATGAAAATTATCAATTAATTGAGTACCATTTATAATGAGAACAATTATGCACTTGACTTAAAAATGGAATATTTTCCAAATATCTTAAGGGCAAAAGTTACGTGAAACATAACATGCAGTTAAACATATTCAGTACAATGATGAATGGTAAAAGTAAGGTTTTATTTGTATCAACAATTCTAAATAATGTACAAATTATATAATGCAGTGTTGAAAACGATGCAGAACAAGAACAAGGTGTACATAATTGGTGTACTTTGTTGACAGATTTGTTATGTTCTGTAAGTTTCACCTTTGCTTAGATTATCCAGGGTGTAGAGAAAGAGATGTATTATTATATGTCCAAAATGGCATATCATGTTATGCTCCTGGTTGTCCATCTGCACATCCATTAGCAATTTCAATCAAATTGAATCTACTTGACAAAATGTTAGCCATAACGAGACAATGTGCAGAGAGCAGGTTCTAGCTTTCTCAGATCAAGGTCAAAGTCACACTTAGTCATTTGTAACGATTTAATGTGTCAAATTTCATGTTCACTCTATATCTGTGAACCAATTTAATCAATTGAAATCACTAGACAGAAATGTTAACAATGATGACATGATGTGCATAGCAAAGGTTCCAGCTTGTTCAAGATCAAGGTCAAGGTCACACTTGGTCAATATGATTCAATGTGTCAAATTTTGTGTCCGCTCTGCATCTCTTGAACAAAGTGAAGGAGATTGAAACTACTTGGCAGAAACGTTAACCATACTGAATTGATGTGCAGAGCTTAGGTTCCAGCTTGTTCAGAATTTTGGATCAAGGTCAAAGTCACACTTTGTCATTCTTATTTTATGTTTAATTTTTTTTTGTCAGCTCTGTATCTCTTGAACCAGTTGAATGTAATTGAACCCACTTTACAGAAATAGTAACTATTATGAAACAGTGTGCAGAGTGCAGGTTCCAACTTGTTAGGATCAAGGTCAAGGTCACACTTAAATAGTCATTATGATTTAGTGTTTGCTCTGTATCTATTGTACTGATTGAAGGAGATTAATGATTTTTTTTATAAATCAGCGGATGGCACTGAAAACAATTCATTTGATTATTACTTGTAGGTAAATATGTAATTAAACAATTAATTTCATGTACAGGCTTTTCGTGAAATTACAATTAATTGGATTATAACTGACTGTGGTTTCCATGATAGTAGTCGGAGGCAGTTGCTTTTTCTAATGGTTAACCGGTTAACCGTTAGCGAGAATAAACTCTTTATCGGTTAACAAAATCAGTAACTGTTGCTATCCCTAGTTAAATAAATAGATGTTATAATGAGATGATGGCATACATGGGTCATGGTCAAGGATACTTACCAGCAACTTGGCATACTTATCTTGAACTGCTAGTTTAATCAGTTGTGGAACTTTGGAAACATACTACACTGAGTGGTATGTCAAATGGGTCATGGTCAAGGATACTTACATGTACCAGCAACTTGGCATACTTATCTTGAACTGCTTGTTTAATCAAGTGTGGAACTTTGGAAACATGCACTACACTGACAATAAAATCTGTTGGATTGGCTGTAAGTAAGGTAAAACATGACTAAAGAACTCAGTGAAACATTTTGAACTTATTTGCAGACATTGTTGTAATATTGTCCTTAAAAATAAAGATCTTACCTTGTTTTAAGATCTTATTGATAAGTGTATATCAGTTTTGAAAAAAGTCTTTACTGTCAGTAGTTTTTGTATACTGCCCCGCTTCAGCAGAGCTCATGTATATCTAGTCAAACAAAGGCTTAGTGATCAGTTTGTCCAAAATTTGTTCAAGGTTAAATAATTCAACTAGAGCTCTATTTTATAGAATTTTGTTGTCCTCCTGACTGCAGCCTTATAATGTTGAATTGTTAAATATAAGTAAGAATGGTTTCTCAGTCCCAATTCATCATTGAAGCGTTATCTTGAATTGTTAATATAAGTAAGATTGGTTACTCAGTTCTGATAACAGCCTTATCTTGAATTGTTTAATATAAGTAAGATTGGTTTCTCAGTCCTGATTCATCATTGAAGCCTTATCTTGAATTGTTTAATAGAAGTAAGATTGGTCTCTCAGTCCTGACTGCAGTCTTATCTTGAGTTGTTTGATATAAGTAAGATTAGTTACTGAGTCCTAATTGCAGCCTTATCTTGAATTGTTTATATAAGTAAGATTGGTTTCTCAGTCCTGCTTGCAGCCTTATTTTGAATTTTTTGATTTAAGTAAGATAAGTTACTAAGTTCTGATTGCAGCCTTATCTTGAATTGTTTAATATAAGTAAGATTGGTTTCTCAGTCTCAATTGCAGCCTTATCTTGAATTGTTTGATATAAGTAAGATTGGTTTCTCAGTCCAGACTGCAGCCTTATCTTGAATTGTTTGATATAAGTAAGATTGGTTTCTCAATCCCACTTGCAGCCGTATCTTGAATTGTTTAATATAAGTAAAATTGGTTTCTCAGTCTCGATTGCATCCTTATCTTGAATTGTTTTATATAAGTAAGATTGGTTTCTCAGTCTCGATAGCAGCCTTATCTTGAATTGTTAAATATAAGTAAGATTGGTTTCTCAGTCTCGATTGCAGCTTCATCTTGAATTGTTTGATATAAGTAAGATTAGTTACTTAGTCCTAATTGCAGCCTTAGTCCTTACTTAATTCCGATTGCAGTCTTATCTTGAATTGTTTAATAAGAGTAAGATTGGTTTCTCAGTCTCGATTGCAGCCTTATCTTGAATTGTTTTATATAAGTAATATTGGTTTCTCAGTCTCGATTGCAGGCTTATCTTGAATTGTTTGATTGGTTTCTCAGTCACATGACTTTGAGTGGCCTCACATGTAAATTACAGATCAAGACACATGTAGGTAGGCAAGATCGGTGAATGCATGTTTTCAATAAAGAAAAATATCATCTGTGCCAAAAAATAGAAGATAATGGGTACCATTTTGTACTCGAATGTCATATATACAATTGTTTAAGAAAACATTATATACCATGAGTCTGTTGGGTTAGACCAAACATGTATAAATTTGTGGAACTTTTGAGTACAAATGATGAACTATTGAAATTCAGATGTATGTATTTTCAAGGCTTTTAAACTGAGAGATACCCTTGTTTAAATTAGCAGTTTTGTAAAATAGTAGTTTATATTAAAATGATAAGCTGACATATTACCTTTCACTTTCTCAGAAGATTTACCAAGTAAGCGGTATTTTATCTTTTTTCTCCATTTGTTTGTTTGTTTGTTTTTTGTTGTGAAAGTCAAGTCAATGGGAGGTAATTTTTTAAAATAACATCATTTATAGCAGGGCAAGTTTCTGCAGTTTAAAGCATATTATATATGTCAGAGATTGCTGTGTGTTAAGATCTGTCTAGCATGATATGTACCACTGTTCATCAAATTTCTTGTAATATTTATTTGTACTGTTATCATTGGCTTTTAGGTCACTATGTCTGTCTGTCTGTCATGATAAGTGCACAGCTGCGTTTGAGATCAAGTTGCATTTTTTGAGAGTTTAAGCCTTCTTAAACTTTTCTTACTTGTAAGAACAGAGTATAGACACTCAGAAGTGAGCAAAGGTCAGATATATTGGTGCTGTTATTTGTAAATAATTTTGTCATGGACATAATGTAAATAAAATATATGTGACAGAGTGAGTTTATATAAACATTTTTTTCTTCTGTGAAATGAATGTAATGCATCTTGATAACTGTGAAATATATATGGGGTTACCCTGAGTGAAAGGGCCTTGAAAAATTCATATGAAAACTATACAGTGAATATGAGTTATGGTTGTTTACTGTGAATAGAAATATCTGTTATCACTGACTTTGTATTTTGCTATTTAATGGAAATTGCCATGATAAAGAGGAAGTGTACTGAATAACAACAGAAATTTAAACCAACAGCCCCAAGGCAGTTTTGAGTTTTAATTTACAATGATGCATTTTAAAGTGGAAAAAAAATCACCGAAAGGAGGATCACAGCTAGTTGTCAGGCTCAAATTTCATAGCTTTGTAGGTATATTACTTATTGCAGCATTAAGATACATTGTAACTGAGAGAGCTATAACATTGTTTGGTTTCACTTTGTAAATTTTGTGGAATTATACAACGTTAACATATCAAGAGATATTTGATACTAAAATGGTGTAATTTGAAGCTCTTTATAAAGCAGACTTTTTTTCATGATTACTGAAGAAAGTCATGTTTCACAATGACAAAGCTGCTTTCCTGGTTCTAGAGCAATATAACCAGAGCATTGCAAATTGCAATTCTTTAGACTGGTTATACTTTATAGAAGCTGAAGACTTTATAGTAAAGTTGTTGAATGGCAAAAGTTAAATGTATTTTTGGCTGAATTTGTTAAAATTGTTCAAAATTTTGTTATGTTTCATGATAAAGTTTGGTTCAGTTTACATGGATGAAATTGATAAGCTTCATGTAGTTGGCTCAAATTTTGGTTGAAACTTTAAAGTCGGTTGAATATTAAATGCCCTCAAACTGTCAAACCATATAAGTTGCTATATCTAGCCATTGTTTCTGGGAAGGACCAGTACTAGACTCTTACTCTACATAAGAAACTGCCATTTTTCTCACCTAAATGACATTGGTTTGTAACTAGAGGAGCTCGAACCCATGGCCATTAATCAGTTAGAGATAATTTGAAGTCAGTAACTTTAGCCACTTGACCATGGAGATGGGTCTCAGCACAGAGGCTTTGATTTGAATTTAATTGGTTTCATTAATTAGAGGAATTGTTGAGTTAGATGTCTGTATAAATGTTCCTATCTTTTTAAACAATTTAAGACTGATTGTTAAGTTCTGTAGGCTATAATGAACCATGATAAAATGAAAATACAAACTTCTATTATTTAAGCCTCAAGGCTTAGGCTGTTCAAAGTGTGCAATGATGGATCAATGACAGCTTGTATGTCAAGAATTAGGTAAATGACATATGAAAGCATGGACAGCTGTGGTCATCCTGTTATAATGGTTTGTCAACATAGTGTGACCTTTAGTTGTATGCCATCAATACTTGTGATATTATATATCTTCTGTTTCATTATGGAACCACCAAGTGTTTGTTCTCTGATGTATATATAAGGTTTCTGACACTTTATATGACAAAAAAAAATCAATAGTATTTTACTTAAAAGTAATATTACCTTATTAATGACAGTGAATTGATTGAACTATAATATGTCCAGTCATAATTATATAACATGTATGGTTTTATTCTGTTTCCTTTAAAAACAGGATCGTCAGTAAAAATACTTCATTAAAGGGAGGTAATATAAATCTTTTCTTAAAACAATTAAGGCCCATTCTCTCTCTGTATGATAAATGCTTTAAAAAACACAAGTTCTTTTTTTTGTATAAAGAAACATGCAAATTTTGTAATGTTCTGTTTGAACATCTGGCTAAGATATTTTTTACAAGAATAGCTAATGAATAGCAAGAAAGTAAAACATGCAAATGACTTCTAGAAGACTGAAATAGACAGACAGAAAAAATGGTTTATTTTGCTTCTACATTGTGAAATGGACTTTGTCTAAGTATTACTGCACACTTTGAAACATCATTAATTTACTTGTAAATGTTTGTTTAAAATGATCTTATAGTTTTTGCTTGTAAACATCTGGCTGGCTTTTGGCTGAAAGATATTCATACTTGGCAAACATTAGATTTCAGAGCAATCTAGAAATTAGCAATATACCTTACATGCTAGGTGAAAAGGCATAAAATTGCCAAAGTGAACAACACATGTTACATCCAGTCAGACCAGCTTTATGAAATTTACCATTATCATCAGTAAGCAAAGTAAACAGACCACTTCATCACTTCATATTTGTCACCATATGCTATATGGAATTTGATTAAAATCACTGTAGTATCAATTTGCCACTTTATCAAATTTGACAGTATCTGTAACCTGTCAACTCTAATGATTACACTCTTCCTGGCTGTTGTATACCTGTCATATGATCATTTACTTGCCAGTTGTTTACCTTCACCTAATAATGGTGGTTAATTAGGTCAGACATTTACCTTTTATGAGGATTTCTGCTTGTTCATCTTTGCCTAATTTAACAGCATTGATTTCAAAATTTTCGCTTGATGAGAGATGTGATTTGTATAATTTGTGTTGTTTGGAAAGATAATTGTATTTCTGTTGTGTGTTTTCACCAGATGCTTTTTTTGTTTTTGAAAAGAGTGACATTTGCAAATAGGCAAAATGTTGGAAAATTATTATTGCCTATGAGATTGGAGCATTAGTGTTAATGAGCAGAAACCAGACATACAACAATTGTAGTGCTTTTAGTGTAATTTCATTCAACATTGAATTGGAATAAAACCTTATACTGGTAAGATTTTTTTTGTTTCTGTTTATTCATAATATATTTAGTGTTCATACATTTATACTGGTCAGATAGATGCACAGAAATTGCATTTTGGGGAGGCTATATATTTACATTGAAATTTATAATTCTGTACATTTTGTTTTGTCATAAGATGTACTGCCTGACCTGTCCCTTTGTTAGAACTAAAGTTCTGCAGACGGAGCCAAAAGAGTGTGTACTGAGCAATCCTGAACCTATGGAAGGTCATCATATATCAAGTTAGTGAAATTGTAGGTGTTTCCTGCAGATTTATATAGATATTTGGCTGTTTGAATTATGTGAATGTTTGTTAGAAAATGAGTAATAGGAATGTTCCTTGTAGAGTAGGTGTAAGTTATGCAAGAGTAGGTGTAAGTCCTGTAAGAATAGGTGTAAGTCCTGTAAGAACAGGTGTAAGTCCTGTAAGAACAGGTGTAAGTCCTGTAAGAATAGGTGTAAGTTCTGTTATTTAAGCATATTTTATCTTTGTAAGTGAATCTGGGCTTTTGAAGTTCAATGTCCTTCATTTGTATAGTACAATGCATATACTTTTTGGCCATATGATTTCACCCTGACTTCCAGTTTAAATGTAAAGTGAAAGTAGGATCGAAAATTCCATTGGTGGACAAAAGACATTCACATTTCATTTGTCACTAGCATCAAAAAGGAAAGGACTCTTGTAAAAGAGGACTTTAGGCTTTCTGACTCTGAACCTTAATGATATCTAATACTGGTTCATAAGCATTTTGCATTTGCTTTACATTACTTTTTGAACATTTGATTTTCATGAAAGAAAGGAAATGATAGTAAATTATCGTTGAAAATGTCATAGTCTAAAGAGCTCAGATTCAACATTTTATTTTTGTGTTTCGGTCATGTAAAAAGATGTACTGTGTGTGCATCCTTCCTGCCATTTTACATTACAAAGCCAATAACTTAACTCAGGTGCCACAGTCCTTCTACACTCAAATTATAGTGTATACTTTCCGAATTTCATGTGTCTTTTTACGATGACTGTGTATCTATTTTTAAGGATACTTGTAATGGTTGCAGATTGTGTTAATGACAATGTTGAACCTGGTTTCACCTAGTAATGACAGTTATAAAAGATCACCTTGTTTTACATTTATTACTACAGTTGATATAACCATCTCATTTGCAGAAAGAAGTAGATCTACTTTATAGTAACAATTAAAGAAGGTCAACCATTTGTTTAAAAAGTCAATACAGCAGAATACAATCAACTGTCTGAAGAATAAATTATTAAATTTCCTAGGGAAAGTATGTGAACCTGAAACAATGTATAGGTCAGCAGTAAGTATAGAGCCTTACCATTTGACTTACCAGAATAGTAAAACAGTTTGTAAAACCAATTTTACCAACAAATAAGTCAACTATTTGTAGAACCACTCAGTAAATAGTTAAATCATTAGAAACTCTTTGGAAAAACTTCTTTTAAACTGTATAATGAAATTAAATGTAAACCATATGTTGCTTACTCAGAATCAGTCGGTTATTTAAAAAACAAGACTTAGTTTCTTAACCTTTTTTTAAATACATGAGCAGTTTGAAGAAATTAGTTTTTTTTATCAGAGAAGGTCAAGAAGCATTTATAGAACAAGAAGTTTCTACATTAGACTATAGACAAGCAGATTGTAGAACAAGAGTTACCTACTTACATAAATAAGTCAGCTAATTAAAGAACACGTTTTAACATAGTAGTTCAACTGTTGGTCAGCCATTTATTGAAGAGTTTTTTACAGCAGAATTCATCAACAGATATAAACCAAGAAATGTTTTCATGCTTTTTAAATTATAGACTGCAGTTCATGACTTTCTCAGATTGCTAATTTTTGTGAATTTTAAAAAGCTGCGAAAAAGCTGTATTCTTTTAACTTGAAATTTATAGCTACAGCAGGAAATGACCCATTAATACATGCAGTCAGGTTACACAAGTTTTCATTTATTACAAATTTTTATTCAAGGAGTTCAGGAATATGTTATTAGGCAAGCCTCTGGCAAGCTCGAGCTTCTGGTAAGCTTAATAACATTATTCCTGTAAGAGTTTAATAAAAGTTTATATGAAATGTTAGATTCTTTTTTATCACATGACCTCAACAACCTTAAATAGGTTTTACTATAGCTGTATTAATTTGAACTATACTGAAACAAGTTGTTACAAATTTTAAACAACCACCAAGAAAATAGTTCCTAATAAAATGTCAAAACATGCTGGAAATACTGTGTCGCTTTGAAAAAAGACACATATATGATAACAAATATGAAATATGACAATAAATGAAAATAATTAATTTGAAGTAAAAAGTAAATGCATAAAGTTTTGTTAGCTGTTAAATTACACATGTGTAATATAAGGACAATTTTTATGGTTATATTTCATTACAAACAACACTTGTCATGTGATAAATTGGGTTTACTTGCTATAGGTTAAATATGCTTAAAACCTTAAAAAGTTTGTGAGCAGATCAGTTGTAAACATTTGTAAAAGTTATATAAACCAGTAATTTCACATCTAAGTTTTTATAAAACGTTTCATTTAAACCGAAATTGCTTGATATATTTATTCTTGTCCTTATTCAATTAATCATAAATTAATTCAATTTTAATGTTCTGAAATTATAATAGTATCACTTGAAGTAACTAAGTCCCTGCTTAAGGTTTAATCTATAACCTGAAAGCAAGATCAGAATTGCTGGTCTACATTCTCTGGACAGAAAATCAAGATAAGAAACAGGGATTGCTTTTTCTTTGTATTGGTCTTTTACACGACAGTCTCAGATTTTCCGATAATCATGATTTTTACTAAATGGCAAGCATAAGAACAGTCATCTTAGATATATCATCAGACCTCTATAAACTTGTTCCTATTTCTGTTCAGTGACATCTCCTTAATAAACAAGGTGACAAAAATAGACTCCTGTCCTGTGATAGGCACATAATTAGACTGTTAATACTATTTTAAGGTCACATTGCGGCTTTCTCAACAAATAAACGAATCATTAAATCACTGTAATTACCCAGTCGATACATAATTGATTAGATGTGGAAATTTGTTTGAGAATGTTAGATCTTAATATATGTAGATGAATTTCTTGTTCAAACAAATGCTTAAACAAACCTATGGCTATAGTACAGTAAAACTTTGTTAATGGTAACTTAGCATCTGTAACTGGAGCTCTGTAACTTAATAACTGTAGGACTACCTGTGGATGTGACAGGGCTATATTTCTTCCTAGTTTACCTGTAGCAACTCAAAGTCACTGATATAGAAAAAAATATTTCTTACCTTTACTATCTGTTTTTATTTCCTGTTCAGAATGATCTCATTTCTTGTTATTGGAATGTTTAATTATAATGTCCTGGGATTTAATCAACATGATACAGTGTGCTTAATTGGACCTTAATGTCATCGGCTCATCAAGATCATCTGGTTTAACAACAGTTAAGTTTAAACAACATAATAGGAGGTCAGTGTGATCATCAGATCAGCCTGAAACTTTGTTTGAATGTTTGCTGTGAAAGAAATACTCTGTTAAAACTTGTGAGGTAAGAGATTTTGTCTGAGGGTTTTCTTTTCTTTTTTTTTTTGCTTAAATGAGACAAAGTAATATTTGTTCAGTTGACATTTTCCCTAGAATCAGTATTTGTTGGCATAATTATTTGAGGAAAATGTAAGTAAGGACGCAAAATTTCAATGTCTGACAATATATCCTCAGAATCTGAAATTAGTAAATGATACGGTGTTTTGGTCAGTATAGCTAACAGGCACTTAAAAGATAAATAAATTCAAACAGACAGATAAAACTGGTATTACCTGGATAGCCCATAACAGACTCCATCTGTTGTCTGTCTGTTTCCATGGTTACCATGTAGGTATCACATAGAATGATTCATGACATCTCTAAGATTAGTGTCACAGATGTCACTGTATACAATGATTGATTTTACCACATTGTACAATTCAGTGTTATCAACATCAGATGAAAATTTTTTAAGCATCACTTAAAGTTGATCGTTTAGCAATAGATCACTTTAACATCTGTCATAAAAATGTAAAGAAAAGATCAGGAAAATTATCTATTGGATTAAGGGGTTATCACAAGCTTTTCAAAAAATAGATGGCAGGAAAATGGATTATAGACAATTTGACACCTTTCCATCAGACATGGAACTGTCAATTTGAAAAGAAATTATCCTCATATAACACTCTAGTAAAATAAGTCTCTACAGAGGAAAAATGTTCAGTAGAAATATTTCAGACTGTCCTGAAGCAACAGTCCATCGTATTATGCAGATGGTGTTTCCTGAGGACAAGTTGCATAAAAGTGAACACACCCAATTAGATTGCAAAAAGTAATAGATGTTCAGTCTTATTTTAATTGTTAGAATACTAAAACAGACTTGTTTGTAATTCAGTTGACCTATTTATAAAAGTGTTAATTGAATAGTAAATTGAGGAGCAGACAGTGTAGACCATGGTCAGACTGTATGGATGTGCAAACTGATCATGGTCCACATTGGTTGGAAAGGCAAATACAAATGCCAGCAACAGGGTAAAAATAAGAGGAAGACATTTACAGGTGTTTTTAAGTATCAAGTTAATTAAATGAAACATAGGTATTTTGTATGTGTCTGCTTGCCAGTGGTTATAATTATTGTTCTCTAAAATCTGGGTTTATTAATTAATAACTATTAAGACTTTCTCAAGAAATAGTTCCAGACCTCCCACCAAGATGTAAGCAATTTTTCTGTTCATATGTACAAAATGATATATAATACTCAACTTTTTAGCTTAGTTGAGGCTAATACATAGAGATGAAAACATCCTAGTTTTCCTCCAGGTGTATTATTTTTTGTAGTGCATTATTTGTTTATCAGCAAGATGCCTCAATGGTTCTAATTGATTTGATGTCCCAAATAACATGACAGATCATATTTAATTAATCAAGTTAAACTAGTACAAATATAGCCCTAATGATACTCAAATACACATGTGTATAGCTTAAATCCCACCTGTTGCATCCTATAGGTTTGTATTTATAGTATACTGTAATTAAATGGAAGATATATTCTCTTAAAGTTGCCTCAAAACAGTTTGCAGATGACAGTCAATATTTGTCAAATGAAATCACACATAAACATATTTCGACAAAATAACTTAGTGTTATTTTTGCTCACCTGAACTTTAACTGTTATTGATCTGCTAATATGAACAGAGAAATGTTTCATATACCTGTTAGAAAAGTACAATGGTTTTAAAGAAAAGAAATTAATCTTTCTGAGATAGTGAAAAGGATTCATGCCCTTTCACATAAATTAAAGAAAACCTGCTGTTTGCAACAGATTCCAGTCTCTTTTGTTTTTGCACATCGGCATGCAAATAGAGCAACATAAAGGGAGGGGTACCTGTTTTATGGTTGCAAAAGCAGCATAATTTCTGGAGATTTTTACATCATTCTGATATAATATTATCATATATCATCATGGCTTTTAATTATTTGCATAGCTAAGACTGCAAAACATTTCTCAAGGACCACCATTTTGTTGGATTATTCTTCTGGTTGCTTATATACATTAGTTTTAGAATTAAAAAGTCTTAATCAGTCGCATGGTTGTTCTCCTGTTATGAAAGACTCAGATGTGCACAACTGATTATGATTGTTCTCTTGTTCAGTTAGGTCCAGATGAGCATAGCCATTAAACTTTGTCCTGAGATTCACAGAGTAAAGTATCTGTACCATGATTGAATTTTGTAGCACTGAGTTTGAACTTTACTTCTTCTGGTTAGTTCAAAATATTTTGTCAGAAAATTTTATTTTTAAATAATAATATGGGTTGTTCATAATTGAACAAAATAGCTGAAATGCAATTAGAACGTAAAATCTGAATGAAAACTTTCCTGTGTCAGCTTGCAAACATCTGTGTATATAGAGATAGACATTACTTTGCATCATTTGATCATTCGGTACTATATATCTAACTTGACCATTCACTGAAATTTATTTTAATTGATCGTTAAGTGCACATGTATTTAATTTGATCATTCAGTGCACCTGTATTTAATTTGATCATTAAGTGCACATGGTATCTAATTAGATCATTCAGTGCACATGTATCTAATTACGAGGGTGCATCAATAAATTCGTAAACTAATTCAAAAGCGGGGAAATGATTTAATTCAAGTACCTAAAATGATTACTCCTTCTCAAAGTAACGTCCCATGCACGATTTGCACTTGTCCCATCTCTTGACCCATGACTCGAACATGTGTTGTAGCCCGTCACGTGACATCTCCCGCAGCTGTCTGTCCACGGCACACCTCAGTTCCTCTCTTGACTCAAATTTCATACCACCAAAACTGTTTTTTGGAAACAGCCAGAAGTCACAAATTGCTAGGTTCGGGCTATTAGGTGGGTGTGGTAACAGTCCGACATCGAGTTTTTCTAGTGTATCCATGACAACGTGGCTTGAATGGCTCGGCACTTTGTCGTGATGTAATATGAATCCGGACCTAAGTAGATGTGGGCGCTTTCTCCTTATTGCCGCCATGAGTTCCGACCGTATGTATCACAGAATATAATGGCCATAACCTTCCCGGCTGACTTGGAAATTATCGCTTTTGTAGGGGAAGGCAAGGAAGGATGCTTCCAGACAGAACTCTGATGTTTGCTCTCCGGTTCAAAAATTCCTAATCTATCAGTCATAATGCCTTGAGCTGTACCATATGAAACTTATCTGCTACGTGCTCCACTCTTGCTCATCTATCTCAGAGTATGTACTCCTGATTGGCAGCCACTGTTTCTTCATCTGTTACAGTCACTGGTCTACCTGCACGACTGTCGTCTTCAGTTGCCTCTCTACCGTCTTTAAACCGCTTCATCCACTTTGAAATGGCACCTTTTGACAGAGCAGCCTCTCCATAAACTTTTTGCAAATCTTCACGAATATCGGAAAAAGACTTTCCGAGTTTTGTGTAAAAACTTAACGATGCGCTGTTCATTGACACTGTGTGATGCCATTTTCGAACGAATGCCCCTATATATATAACTTGACGTGGTTTACGGTTTATGACGTCATAAGTGATGACGTCAAAGTTGTGTACATAGTACGATTCAATTTGAAATAATCTGTTTTCACAATATTTAAAGTTTCATTTTAAACGGACCAGTAGTTTTGACGCTATTGAATTAGTTTAATTTATTGATGCACCCTCGTAGATCATTCAGTGCACATGTATCTAATTTGATCATTCAGCAGAGATTTATCTAATTAGATCTTTCAGTGCACATGTATCTGATTTGATCATTCAGTGCACATGTATTTTATTTGATCATTAAGTGGAGATGTACTTTTTGATAAATTGAGGGAATTTGTGCATTTTTAGAGGGGTGTAAAGTACGAAATTGCTGTAAGTTAAATCATATAATTATACTGCTTCTTATCTAAAGCCTTGTTACTCTTGGCGGAGAGGTACAGCATCAAATGCACCCAGGTTTGAATCTCCTAGTTTTCACATTTATATAATGCTCTGTATTGCCCAGGTTTTATCAGTACAAATCAGTACACACTATTTTAAATCAGCCTGTGCATCTGCGCAGTCCAACAATGATCTGTACTGTTTGCTGTTTAGTCTATGAGTTTTCAGCTGTAACCCCTATATATATAAATGATAGTATTGTCCACCTCAAATAATCATGAACAGTCCATTTTAAAAAGGTGAAATATGTGTAGGTTTTAGAAATACGAATAAATAATTGTGTTTCATAATTAAACTGAACTCCAGTTATTGATTTAAAATATTTATATTACATGAAGCAGATTATTTTTGAATATTTAATAATACACACAAATATTGCGAAATTCCCATAATCTTTAATCCTAATTGTGGTTTGTTTTTAAGTTTATTCTCTAGGGCAAATGTAAACCTTGTTCAAAGAACATTTTCATTTTATGACTGAAACTTTGCTTTAGGTGTGTAAAGTTACACTTGTTAGTACATGACACAGGATAAACATGTAAAATTTAACTGGCAAGAAATTTTATATGGGAAAAAAAAAAAAAAAAAGAACCCCCAACAGCATTTTATAGTCATTTACTTGAAATCTAAACATGACTTTAGAGGGAAGCATGGTCCATGTGTGTGGCATATAACACTTCATGAGCCAAAAGTTATATGTGCGAGTCTCATAGATGGAATTTGACGTAAGTTCCCTAAGTTCTCTTTCAGACTGAGGATCAGTAATTGAGAGAAAATTTTGTGTAGGCCAAATCTTAGTTAAAATTGATAATGTTTTTAAGAATTCTGGCTGACAACTGCAGTCCTTGTTTTTGTTTTCAGGATAATGTCAGCAATAGCAAAAGGATGTTGTATTGTATGCGGAAGTAATGATAAAATATAGAAGTTGGGATTGTGAAAATAATTTATCAGTATTGGAGTTTTCCCTGCACTTGCGTGTTTTGCCTCTCCCTAAATAAATATTGAAAGAGTTTCTTAATATTGTACTGTTACTAGCAAATGTAAAATATTTCAAATTGACTATGTATAGATGTAACCTCCCGAGAAAATATGCACTAAGAAATGCACTGTCTGCTGATTTGTAATATTGGTGACTCCAGGTCTAATAACATAGAAGTGTAAGAACCATTACTTTGCTAAATTATGAACACATCATCATTAAATCATTGCTTTAACTAATTGATTACTGTCATTGCTTTAACTAATTGATTACTGATTTTGTTTTGTCAGAAAATCAGTCAGACAGTAAGTTGCTTATACATTGGTTGATTTTCTTGATTTAATATTTTGTTCTCATCATATTTAAGCTTACAACTTGTTTACATTGGCTGATTTTCTCATTTTAATATTTTGTTCTCAACATTTTAGCTTTAAACTGGTTTACATTAACTAATTTTCTTGATTTAATATTTTGTTCTCATCACATTTAAGCTTTAAACTGGTTTACATTGGCTGATTTTCTCCATTTAATATTTTGTACTCATCATATTTAAGCTTACAACTGGTTTACATTGGCTGATTTTCTCCATTTAATATTTTGTTCTCATCATATTTAAGCTTACAACTGGTTTACATTGGCTGATTTTCTCAGTTTAATATTTTGTTCTCATCATATTTAAGCTTACAACAAGTTTACAGTGGCTGATTTTCTCAATTTAATATTTTGTTCTCATCATATTTAAGCTTACAACTGGTTTTAATTGGCTGATTTTCTCAGTTTAATATTTTGTTCTCATCATATTTAAGCTTACAACAAGTTTACATTGGCTGATTTTTCTCCATTTAATATTTTGTTCTCATCATATTTAAGCTTACAACAAGTTTACAGTGGCTGATTTTCTCAGTTTAATATTTTGTTCTCATCATATTTAAGCTTACAACAAGTTTACATTGGCTGATTTTCTCCATTTAATATTTTGTTCTCATCATATTTAAGCTTACAACTGGTTTTAATTGGCTGATTTTCTCAGTTTAATATTTTGTTCTCATCATATTTAAGCTTACAACAAGTTTACAGTGGCTGATTTTCTCAATTTAATATTTTGTTCTCATCATATTTAAGCTTACAACTGGTTTTAATTGGCTGATTTTCTCAGTTTAATATTTTGTTCTCATCATATTTCAGCTTACAACAAGTTTACAGTGGCTGATTTTCTCAATTTAATATTTTGTTCTCAACATTTTAGCTTACAACTGGTTTTCATTGGCTGATTTTCTCAATTTAATATTTTGTTCTCATCATTTAAGCTTACAACTGGTTTTTGACTCGGTCTGGTCTACTTTCGACTTGGTTCTTGAAATTTATAAAACATAAGTTGCAACATGAGTTTGGAAAACAGCAGGGGATCAACTCATTTTTTCATATTATCTCATCTTTCTTTTGTATTATTACATCATTTCTTCATAGTAAAACATGTTGATCTGACAAAGTAATGTTTTCGTAGTACGCTATTATATCAGTATCGGTTGCAATTCATTTGATTTCATCTAGTCTGTTTTCTACATTGACTCAGGTTAGCAGCTTAGAACCTGGTTTAACTTGGGATTTTTTTTTATTTTTTATTTTTTTTTGTTATCTGCTAGAGTGTTAAAATTCAATATTTGTCATACCAGTGAGCACTTAAAAATCGTTGTCAGTTTCCTTATGTTTATCTTTTAGAGTGAATTCAAACAGGTTTATTGTTATGGTCTTTGAATTTATGCATTTCGGAAACAGAATGGGCTGTGCAAATATTGCTCATAGGTAGAAATATAATGACTGCAAGGTGTTTTTCAAAGTGATTGAAGCTTTGGTTCTGATTCATTTCAAACAGTAATGAAAGATTTTCAGAAAAACAAAAAATACACGGACTTGTTTTCCAGATGTGTTGATGTGTTTGTTTTGGAATTTTTGTGGGTTTTGAAGTAGCCCATTTGCCTTATTTATTGATACATATACATGTATTTATTGTAAAATACTGAAATTTTTTATCAAGGTTATTTTATTTCTCTCTTGTTTTATTTGATTAATTATATCTGTATGTGTAAACAAACATTGTTAACAATCTGTACACTCTTGGATCTTGGGATTGCTATATATTGAGCACATTGGTGAAGCTGGAAGCCAGATATTTTTCAATGAATTTTAACATGTGGATTTTCTGAAAAATTTATTTATGGAAGTTACTTTTTAGACAAGAGTCTTACTTAAAAATTAAACAAAAGGGATTTCTTGAAATTGAGATAGTGACTAGTGATATTTTTCGGGTGGAGGTATTAATCAATCAGCTTCAAGGATTTTGTCAAACAAGGTTTAATCATTATACTGACTTCAATTCGTATAAGATGGTAATTGATTAACTGCTGTATTCACTTAATTCCATACACAGTTACCATGTTTGTTTTTGCAATAGTGAGACACTAAACATCCTTTTACAAACTTATTGTAGCTAAGGAATATATATGATAGTTGTTTATATGACTGGACATTTTGCAGACTGGTTTTTCATTAACATTAATTGTTTCCCAATATACTTACAGAATGTTGTGACACAGACTGTATCAGGGGGTTCAAGTTTTCCATGCCAGCACAAGATGTATGTAGCGGGAGTGTCCATGAGGGTATGCAGTCCACTTGTAATCTGATGGAGGAAGAAAAACCAGTTCTACATGGGGTCAACATACGTGCAGCCACACCCGAGAGGCTCATACATCTGTGTGTGGAGAGCTTTGGTTTGTGTCTTCTGGCAAAACACAATTGCATGATTTCTGTATGTGTGTCAACAACCCTGACTGAAACTTTTAAGATTAAAATTATTACTTTATGTGGATAGGACTAAATGGAATGGTTGACTTTGTCTATCATCACTCTTTGATCATTGTAGGGTTTCGACATAAAACATCCATGTCTGAGCCATTGTTTTGTTGTGAATGAAGAAATTTTGAAATATCACTGCATAAATGTACACTTTATTACTTGTATTTTGCAGTGCAATCAATTTATTTTGATCAAAAGTAAAGTAGTAAGGAAGGTACAGATCTGTCTCTGATCTGGTTATTGACTGGACTAGTGTAAACTTTAACATCCTCTAACAGTCAAAATTTCCAGTGGTCACTGGTAAGTTTAGCTAAACCTTGTTGCTTCAGACAACCAATATTAGACTCCTATTCTCTGTAAAAACACATAAGCTGGGCTCGGACCCATGACTTTCAGTCAGTAAGAAATGTAGTGATTGCTTGTCACTGACCTTCTCCAGTCAACCATGGAAGTTGGTTAAACAATTTGGAACTGTTCATTTTGTGTGAAAAGTTTGAATGCGATACTGATCACAAAAAGTAGGGGATATTGTAGGTAATAGTGTTATTGCAAGTATTTAAAGAAACCTTTACCTTTTGATGTTTATTTAATCAATATAAAAAATTCATTCACACATTTTAATCGAAAATTTAACTTCTTCATGACAGGTACTTTAAAGAGCATTCAAAGTCATTATGCTAACATCATCATTTTCACATATTTTCACACGCCCTCAATAATGTGTTTGACCACCTTTGTTGTCACAACAGGCTATCCAACGATGTCTCATTATTTTAATAAGATGACTGATGGCATACTGAGGGATTCTGTCCCACTCTTCCTGCAGCACCACACTGAGAACACGTAACATTCTGGGTGGAGGATCACTTCTTCGAACACATTTTTCAAGAATGTCCTACACATGTTCAATAGGTGATAAGTCCGGGCTCATCGCTGGCCATGGTAAAGTACAGATATGTTGCTCTTCCAGGAACTCAGTGACAAGTCTTGCCCTATGGGCCCTGGTGTTATCATCCTGGAAGATGAATTCTTGGCCATGACATTTAGCAAATGGGTTGACATGCGGAACCAACATGTCACGGTAGTACTGGACAGTCACTATCCCATAACACACATGTAGCTGTGTTCTGACAGTCAAATGGTTGCCACTCCATACCATAATGGACCCATCCCCATATTGGTTGTGAGCAATCATAGCAGCATCTGTAAATTGTTCATCTGGGCAACACCAAACTCTTCTTTGACCATCACAGAAGTCTAGGTTAAATCTGGATTCGTCACTGAACATCACATGTGACCACTGGTTAATATTCCACAGACGTAACTCTCTGCACCACACCAAACTTTCGTGATGACGCTTGCTGACAATGGCAAGATCACTTCAGGGTGCCTAGCATTAAGACCATCTGAGTGAAGGCAATTTCTTATTGTCTATCACAAGACATTCTCTAAGATGTTGAAGGAGTTGTTGAAGGTCTGTAGCCATCAGTACTTTATTACGGAGTGCTTGATTAACAACATAGCAGTCGTCTAAGTTATCTGTATATCTTGGACGTCCACTTCTTTGGATATCATTCATGTAACTAGTTGTCTGATAGCTGACCACATCGGACTGTGAAACATTCAAGTCAGCTGCAACCTGGGCCTGTGTACTTACGGTCATAAGCATACAAATTGCCCACCAACATTGATGTTCAGTTAGAAATCTCATAATTCCAATTGAAAATTTGATTATAAATTTGTGTTCGACATCTACACAACACAATAGTCTGAAAGTTTTGCCAAATTAAAGTCACAATTACCATGATTTTATTCAATGTTAAAATTCTCATGCTACCCCGCATGTCTTTAAATTGCACGTGCAGCACAAATTTGAACAAGATTTCTATACTTCAGTGACCACACTATCTACACATGAACAACCATTGAAAAAATATACATGATGATTGCCTATAAAGAGTAGGTTTTCCATAACATAACAAAATAACATAATATCCCCTACTTTTTGTGAACAGTGTATAACTGTAATTAAGAATAGCTGTAAATACATTGCAGGTGATGATGGAACTATTATTGAGGACAGCAAGTACCCAGATGTCATGTTCCTTATGCACAAATGGTACTTGTCATCTGAAGAGTTGGCACAGTCTTTTGTTAATCTGTATCCTTTGAAAGCTTCCTTCATGTGACATGTATAATTCAAGAGAATGTTTAGTGTGAGATATTTGTCTTAGTACCAGCAACCATTATACAAGAAACAAATTAAAAATCAAAATCTCTGAAGACTCCTTTAATGGCATGCAGTATTTAAGATTTCTAAGTACTTGCATAATGTATAGGGACACTGTGCTGATATTTTTAGCTCAACTGAGCACAGCGTGCTCAAGATGTGCTTTTGTGATCACCCATCATGTCATTGAACAACATCTGATCATAAAGCAGTTTACATAACATCTGTTGTTTTGAGCAGTTAGACCTAGGTGAGCACTTTAAGGCCATTGTGGTCTTCTTGTTATGTACAGTAATGATTACAGGATTAGAATAATCAATAGTTGACCACCTTTTCTGTGATAATAGCTTGTCCTTACAGCATAAAATACTTGCAGTGTGTCCAAATCATTTTGCTAATTGGAATGGCTCAAATACCTGTCAAACTAATTTTTTAAAGATATTAACCTAAAAAATTTTAATAGGGAAAATTCCTTTTCCAGAAATGTGCAGATTGGAAAATATAGTTAGTTTTAGCCATTTGTACTAAACATTAGTCTGTTCTTCAGTCAGAGAGAATGCAGTGATGGTTGTATAACCATAGATTGCTTTGATATGATAATTATAATTATTCTAGGACTAGTGAAATACTGGCTGGTGGTAAATAATGCACATTTTGCAATATTTATCTGCAGTCAATATATGTGGGCTTTTCTTTTTCACAATATGATTATCTTTATTTGAACCTTAACATGATAACTTAGGTACCAAAACTGTGGTGAGAATATTATTTGTCCCTACCCAAAGTGTTCACATCTACCCTCACAGAAATCTTGTCCTATCCAGATCTACAAGGCAAAAATCTGCTATGCTGTAAGGTAAGGAGTATTGTAACAGCCTAATTCAGACATAAATGATTAGTGGAGTTTTCTGTCTTACCATTAACATGAGCCTGGTTGTCTGTTATGTTTGGTTTATATTGTACAATTTGATACAGCTGCAGTGAGTCTGCAAAAGGATCATGAATAAAGATTATCTATTTCCGAGTTGAAACTTGAACTAAATACATTTCTGTTGTTTTTTTTATAAGGGGTTAAATAGGTTTAAAATAAAACCATTTGTACAATAACTTCCAATCACAGTCTGACACCATAGCCAGTGGACGGAAGTATTTTGTGACTGTTACATAACCCATCAGAATAAAGGTGATCCACCCATTGTATATTGATGCATTTTGTATGAACTATGTTTTCAGGTACTGGATTAGAAATTTCCCTGTTCAGTTTGACCTTGATTCAAAGCTACAGACTGTGATCAAAACGTTTGGGTCCCTTGTACAGCGGACAGGAAATAGCACCTTTAAAGAACTGATAGACCTCTCAAAAGTGTAAGTATATAAATCTTTACATCACATAGCGGATGAAATTCTTTTTTGTCCAATCCCATTACATTTTTTTTTTCAAATTTGTTGACATTTGATCTTACTAAGACAGCTGTCATTTGAGGCACAGTTAATTGATGGATTTTACTCAGTTCTGAAAATATGATTTCAGCCACTTAGTTGGTGACTGTTTATTAGTATGCATGATGAAATTAGATCAGTAATTCCCCTTCCAAAGAATTTTATGGGGGTATCAATCATTATCAGTGAATGGCCCAGGTATTGTGGAAAAGTATTAAAAGTGTTTAAATGAACCAACGTCAGTTGTTGTGAAAGACCTGAGAAAGTTTCTAGATAGTCAGACTTATAGAGAGGCTGGTACATTATTGTGGTGTTGCTATGCTATCTGGTATTGCAGAATAAAATTTACATTTATTACTAAACATATTTATTTCTTTTTTGCTTGATATCTTGACATGTTTTAATCTGAAATATTGCATTTGAATTTTTGTTACTACTGTCTTTTGCCATGACTCAGAAAGATGTCAAATTCAGCAAGTTCTTATCAAGTCTAGACAGTTCAGATTCCATATATTATCAGTTCAAACATCCCATTTCTAATTTAGATTATGGAATTATGATCCATCTGACAGTACATAATTATATACTTATTCCAAAAGCTGGTAGTATTATAATAACTATTATTATTACGTAATGTCACCTGCAGTGTATTGATTCCTTCCAGCTGATAAAATAGTGAAGCCTTGTAAAGTCAGTAGTAGTTACATTCTTGGGACTGATGGTCGTTACATTTTCACTTGGAGTCACATTGTCCGATGTTTTGCTTAGTGTTTATTTAGTAGAGTTGTTTTACTTATGCTAGGTATAGAAGTACTAAATTTTGGTCACAGGAACCACAGTGTTTTAACTTGTGTCCCTTAATTTGGCTTTAAAAAGAGTGTGAATGTACTTGTTTGTGTCAGTTTTTCAGCTGTTTTAGAAATGAATTCATTGATAGATTTCTGAAGGTTTTAGTCTGAGAATGATCTTTACAAATTATAAATGCTGTTAACAGCCATCTGCTATCTCTTAAGCACATGTATGCCTTCTTTTTGTATTTTTGTTATGCAGCAAGAATGGTGGAAGAGCATAGTCATTTTAAAAGAGATGACCAATACTTATTCCTCTTCTTTGGCATATTTAGACATTTTTAGTATATATTTAACCTTAAAGTGATTTTAATTGACAGCAGATAGGTTTTTTTTCTTTTTTCAAATTATGTAGAAGTATTTATGCATTGTTTTATCCAAATTATGTTATTGTTTATATATTGCAGCCCATCATATGATTGGATGAGAAGTGTATCAGTTCGTAACCCTTCAATGCGACATAACCGTAAAGTATCGCTTGTGTTCAATCATCTGGAACCAGAGGAGCTTGCTGACCACCTCACCTACTTGGAGTACAGAGCTTTCAGGAGAATCAATGTATGTCTTGTTACTGTTCTGCAGACACCTGTTTTACATTGACTTTTTGAGAAAATTTATGTAACTAAAAATACATTAACTGTGACTGTCCAAATCAGTTCTGACTAGTTTTTGTGCCAAAGAGAAAAATGTTAATGTCATAGTCAAATTCCATCCGATGGGATTTAAACTTACGACATGCATCATCTGAATTTGGAGCATCTGTCTGACATTTATTTTTACAGCTTGTTA
The DNA here is from genome assembly GCA_012932295.1 of Cyclina sinensis. Lineage (NCBI taxonomy): Eukaryota > Metazoa > Mollusca > Bivalvia > Venerida > Veneridae > Cyclina > Cyclina sinensis. The sequence goes on along the minus strand of JAAONU010000011.1, from coordinate 58,731,211 downwards.
GGACCTATATATCTTGTTGCTTTACATTAATGCGTCCTGACAAAATCTGAATTTGAAAGAAAACAGTGTCATTTTGATTAGGCAGTAAAAAAAATGTACTGTTGTATCAAGATTTTTTTTATGTTGTGCAATTGGTTAAAAAGAATCGTTTTATATTTTATTGTGTTCATTTGATTTATAACATTATTTATTCTTTAAACTAGAAGTTCCATATATATTTTTTTTTAATTTCATCCTCAGTGTCAATGAAGCATTACAACTTAATGATACTGTTTCAGTTCACAGATTTCAAGAACTATGCAATGACGGCATCACTGAAAGATAACCCAAAATTAGAGCGTTCCATAGCTTTGTTTAATGGGTTGTCTCAGTGGATTCAGTGTATGGTTCTTAGTAAAACCACGCCTCAGCAGAGAGCAGATGTCATAGTCAAGTTCTGTAATGTTGCCAAGGTAAAAAGTACTCCATTGTCAAGGTTACAGGGACCTTCATTTTATCAGAGGATTTCTGGTCTATTAGCAAAATTTGCTTAAAAAGGTGGCAGTTGTACTAAAATTAGATTCAATTTTAGCATTAGGATGTACAGAAAAATGAAGGTCAAAAGCATAGAGTCTTGATATTGAAGACAGATCCCTCTTAAAATATGAATATGATTTATCAGGTCAGTAGTCTTCTCTTGCTTACAACAAATATAGATTCTGAATAGATACAATTTTAGAAATAATGTCAGGCATTGTGTTTAATCTTACGAAACTAAGTTTAAATTGCAGTATTTGTGCTTTTGAAATGAAAGACTCAGGAGAACTATTTCCATTTTCAGAAATTACGGGCTTTGCAAAACTTCAATTCTCTGATGGCAGTGGTTGGTGGTCTTACACACAGTGCTTTGGCCAGACTGTATAAAACTACAGCCTGTATACCTTCAGAAACTCAAAAGGTGAGCTTTGTAAAAATTACATCATGAATATCCTTATAAACTCTGGGTATAAGATCTCTCTGTTTAGAACTGTAGCATACTCTCAGAAATTCAGAAGCTGAGTTCTAACTGTGTACACTAAAGAGCTGTTTTACCTTTAGTAATTTAAAAGGTTATAATGTGTAAACTCTACCCAGTTTACACTCAGGATCTCAAAAGGCAAGCTTTAACTGTGTAAATCAACAAACCATATACCTTCAGATACTGGAAAGGTAAGCTCTTTCTGAGTAAATTTACAGCCTGTTTTTCCACTGAAACTTTAAGACAAGACTAAACTGTGTAAAACTACAGCTGGTTTATGCTCAGACTTTCTAAAGTATAGCTTTAAGTGTGTAAAAACAAGAATTGCTTACCTCAGACACTATAGGTGAGCTCATACTGAGATGACCTACAACCTGTTTACCCTGAGACATTCTAAATATGAGCACTTCCTGAGTTGAACTACAGCCTGTTTACCCCCTCTGACAACCTTAATCCTAGCTCTTACTGAGATGAGCTATGGCCTGTCTGCCCTGAGACAATATAAATCCAAGCTCATACTGAGTTGAACTACAGTTGTCTGCCTTGAGACAGTCTAAATGTGAGCTCTTACCAAGTCAAACTACAGCCTGTTTACCCTGAGACACTCTAAATGTGAGCTCTTACTGAGTCAAACTACAGCCTGTTTATCTTGAGACACTTTAAATGTGAGCTCTTATTGAGTCGAAATACAGCCTGTTTACCCTGAGACACTCTAAATCTGAGCTCTTACTGTGTCAAACTACAGCCTGTTTACTCTGAGACACTATAAATGTGAGCTCTGAGTTGAACTACAGCCTGTTTACCCTGAGACACTAAATGTGAGCTCTTACCAAGTCAAACTACAGCCTGTCTGCCCTGAGACACTCTAAATGTGAGCTCTTACCAAGTCAAACTACAGCCTGTTTAACCTGAGACACTAAATGTGAGCTCTTACCGAGTTGAACTACAGCCTGTCTGCCCCGAGACACTTAATGTGGGCTCTTATTAAGTTGAACTACAGCCTGTTTACCTTGAGACACTCTAAATCTGAGCTCTTAAGGAGTTGAACTACAGCCTTTCTGCGCTGAGACACTAAATGTGAGCTCTTATTGAGTTGAACTACAGCCTGTCTGCCCTGAGACTCTAAATGTGAACTCTCATGAGTTGAACTACAGCCTATCTAACCCTGAGACTCTAAATGTGAGTTCTTACTGAGTTGAACTACAGCCTGTGTACCCTGAGACTCTAAATGTAAGCTCTTAATGAGTTGAACTTCTGCCTGTCAGCCCATGAGACACTCTAAATATGAGCTCTTACTGAGTTGAACTACAGCCTGTTTACCCTGAGACAATCATAGCCTTTATAACTTCAAATTCTTTCAAGTTTAGTCCTTACAGAAAAACTACAACCTCAACTCTCAGAATCTGTTAAGACTAGCTTATTTAGAATTAAACCACTGACAGTATACCTTCAGAATCTCAGCTCAGTGGTGTTTTTGTCAGCTTCTGACTAAGGTGGATGGATGGCTTCAGTCAGTTTAATTAACAAAGTTACACATTCATGTTTGCAAATCTTCTGTGTGGGTCCTCAGACTACTACATGAAATACAGACTAAAGACACTATAACAGTCCTACTTAAGTTTCAGTTCTCAGATCTTGAACTTTGGAGGATTTGGTCAAATTAAGTTTTCTTAAATGAATGATTGAACTATAAAGCACAACCAAAGTCAACATGGTCTTTAATGATGATAAGAATTGCATATGTGACCCTGCATGTTTTCTGTAGCCATTTGACATTTTGTAACCATATTGATACTCTGGTTTCTGGTTCAGATTTTAGAAATAACAGATGAATACATTCTGCAATCTCAATAAAGAAACATTTGAATTACCTTAACAAAGTAACAACAACAAAAAAACCATAGCATATTGAAAATAATCTGTAAATATTTTATGGTAGACTGGTTTTATGGCAGCAGCTCATATATCTCTTACAACAGAATAAGTGCTGATAGTTCACAAAGAATGTAGGATGGAGCAGTGGGCAGTTTGCTCATAAACCAGTACAAAAAAAAGACTCCAGAAAACTTACAGAAAAGATGTTGTTTCTTTCGTTGAGTAGAAATGTTTCATTGTAACATATGTATACAGGCATCTGAAACCATTCTGTTGATGAGTTAGATTGAGGACTTCTGTGGTGTGTTTCATTTATAATGTTAGTTTTCTTATGCTAGATTTCTTATGCTATATAAGATCAATTTTTAACAAGTAATTTGTCAATATGTCATGTTTGATATATGTGAGGGCTAAACTGTTACAAAATCCTCTGATTCATTCTTTTGCAGATACTTAGAGATTTTCTCAGTAAATTTGGGGAAAATTCAAAACTGTAAACTCACAAGTCAAGCTATCATTAGCAAACTGTAGTATGGCCACAATTTTTTTGTTGCATAATTCTTGTATAGGGTTAGAGAAAAAGAGAACTTCAAATACAGAAATTTGAATCTTCTTTTGTCAACTTCAGTAATTGTGCCATGCATCATCAGCTCTCAGGATTTGAAAGCCTTTGTCAGAATTGCATTCAAACATAAGGAATGCAGTTTTCACTGCAGTTTTGGAAAATAGTTAGTGATAAGTTTTTATCCTGACCAGTCATATCGCACAGTGATCTATCGGCATGTGACTAAATGTCTACAGTCTAACTGTAACCTTGTGATTGGTCAGTTTCAGAAGAGATAGCAGTCTCTCTTTTGATTGCACCTTAGGTGACATTTGCATTTTTTACGAGCGGATGTGGTCCAGTGGTAACACACCTGACTGGTAAACCAGGGGTCCCGAGTTTGTTCCCCCTGCTCCTCCACTAACATTACTAATAGTCTTTCAGATGAGATGCTAAACCGAGGTCCCATGTATCAGTGCTATACACTGAGCATGCAAAAGAACCAGGAGTGTCTCTAGAATGGGATGCTTTCTGTATCTTGCACTACCCCAACAACATAAAATAACTAATCTCTTCAGGGGGCGTCGCTCATATGGTACCGGTACGAATAAGTAAGCTCAGATAGATAGACATGTGCATTCTGTGACACCTGGTTAATCAAAGAAAACTTGGTAGACTGCAACATTTAAAACATAGCTTCATTTTATTAACTGTTATAGGAAACAACAAAAAGGACAAATAAAGGAAAATCTGATAGAAATGTCAACTCAACTGTTATGGAAATGTAATAATATATTTGATTTATTGCTATCATAATGTGTAACACCTGTGACTCAGTCCAGGATGTGTGCCATTGTGCCAGGTTTTGCAAGGCATTGACCTGTCTGCAGTGTATATGGATATCAGATCTCCTTAGTTTAGTACATTTGCATTTCATATATAATTATTATGTTCTTGGGTGATCAGCTTAGCTTAGTACAAAAATGCTTAGTAGAGGTAATTATTTACAAGACTCACAAACCAACAGGAGATTACACAGTAAATAGCATTGTCTTATTTAAATCCAGTTAATAATATATCATTTGTCAGTCTCGTACTGATTTGTAGTGGTTTACTAACATTGTGACCAATTTTCATGCCCATATATTTTCCTGTTTTTTGTGACATCCCCACTCTCTACCTGGTACGAAGAAACAGGGGCATATAACTTTGTGTCATGTAGGTCATTTGGTCTGTAAATCAGTATTACAGGTGAGCTTTACTCAGTATAAGTGTGAGGGCTTTCACAGGGTGAATAGAAGGAAAGATATTAATAGTGAAACATTAATTTTGCACTTTGATATGGGTCTGTTACCAGTTAACCAGCAACAGTTCTCTGACTGGTATTGCTACTGGGCAAATACTGTGTGATTGCACACTCATCATTATTTAAATCCAGTACTCTCTCTAGAAAGAGCCTCATTTATGTTTATAGTAATGCTTTGAACTTAGTGGAAGATGAAGTGTTCCAAATGAAAACAGTGATTACTGTTTGGTGCCCTGTTTTCCAAATTTGATGAAGTTCAGAGGTCTCTGTTATATCTTTTTTAATATGCAGAAATCATGATAACACTGGTCAATCTGATTGTATGAGGTGTGTCTCAGAAGTTTGTGGACTTACTACAACAACAGCAACACATTTACTTTGCTGGACTATCCACTTATTGAACATATCCCTATACCAAAATTGAAAATGAATCCAATGCAGCATCGGCCTAATTCACTTCAGGAAACACTTCCCTTCATTACTTATTTTACTTGTGATGTCTGACTGTAGTGAGGATTATCAGATTTATTTTTGAATCCATCCCTGACACTTGCTTACCACTAAAACACTAGAGATGGGCAGCAATTTCTGTCTTCCTGCTCAAGGAGATCCAATATCTGCATCTTAATTATTCTTAGATCACCCCTAAACTTAATCTTTGCCCCAAGTTCCTCATCCCCATGATCATGCCATCAGCAACAATGGTTGCTGTAGTGGAAATGTTCAAACTCTGAAACTGCAGGAAATGAGGTCATAATGTGACATAATTAGCAGATGTAATTTGGCAGAAAGCTACAGATTGCAAATCTCAATAATTACTATTATGAAGATTATTGCCAAGCAAGTTGTGTGCCGCATGAATGAATATTGGTTTCTTTAGAAATGTAATAGAAGTTTTATATACAAATTAGTAACAAAATTTTGTGATGTTTGATTTGTTAAACAGGTAAATCTATAATGTTTATAATTGTATATATTAATTAGTATACAAAAAGTCCAGAATACAAATTCAGTATACAAAAAGTCCATGTACCTTGGAGACACCCCTCATGTATATTGCCATCTGTGAATGGCGAAAATATTAATGATAATTCTTAGAATATTGTAGCATCTTACTTTACTCAAGTTAACAATTGAACTGTTCATCTTTGCACAGTGCAGAAGGGTGAAGTGAGGTTGTAAATACGGCCTTTGTGTATTGGCAACACACAAGCAAGTTTGGTTTAATGCAGCAATATGCAAAGTGCATAGTTTGAGCTGGCAAGTTGTATTAATTTGTAGTTTGAAAAAGAGCAAAGGTGTGTATTTATATTTGCATTTAGAAGGTGTAGGAGTGTATATTTCATATGGACCAGATAAAGCTGTCCACAAAGCTGTATATAGTGAGCAAATCATTTCAACACTGATACAGTTCCAAAGTGAAGCAGTTAAAGAAACGTAAAGATTGGATGAAGTTCAGACATGCAAGGTTTGCAGCATGAAAACCATATAAGGTCGAAGACAGTAAGCTTCACGAGTTACAGGAAAGGTTCAGGTGGCAAGTTAAATGTAACAGAGGTTTAGGTATTCATTTGCTATTTGAAGTGACATGCTGACAGGTTTATATATTGTTAGTGTCATATAACATAGCATGTATTGACTATAATGGAGCAAGTCATGCTTTCTGCAAGTTTCAGTCTGTAAATGATAGAAAGATTGTCTGGGTTAGTAGGTTAGTGTTCCAAAGTCGTTGATTGTGATATGTATTACAAAACTAGTATTATCCATGGTGTGGAGAAATTGTCAAGGCTTTTTCTAGTTTCTGTTCTCTGAAAATGCCATTTCTTCACAGATATGATTCACACATTGCTGCTGCCTTTGGAATCTCTGCAGAAAATTCACTGTAGTCAGCATCACACCAGCTGATTTGTGGTTTGACATTTCTAGTAAATGTTATGAAACAGCCACAAAGCATTTGAGTCCATGTCAATAACACTTGCTGTGATCAAATAAAGTCTATATTTGTGTTAAGGATATATAGAACAGTAGAGTCATAAAAGCTAATTACAGGAAAAGCTGTTGCCTGAGAACATGGGAGATAGTATCAGAATGTGACCTATATTGCTAAAATCAGCATTGTTTCTAGTCACGTGAATTTATGCATGTTTCCCCCATGAGCCTGATTTATTGAAGTTGTGATGTTTCAGGTTCACCTTGAGCTGTTGTTATGATTTTTTATTAAATTTGATATGGAAAGTTTTTTTCTGTAAAATATTAAGCTGCCATTGCACCTACTAGATGTAGTGAAAAATGACTAAAGAGGATAAATAATGAATAACTTACTGTTGGGCGTTCCTGTTTAGATATTTGTGATGAGGTGCTGTGACGATCCTTGTGCTTTGTGCCAGTCACAGAATGATACTTTGTTGGTCCTCTAAGACTTTTGTGACTGAAATGATTTCATGTTTTTGCCCTGGCAACTACCTTGTTAGTTTATTAGTACAACAAGGGTAGTTAGGAATAATGGTATGCAAGTTGATATATGGACTGATGAGCGAGTTGGTTTTGTACAAGTTGATTTGTTCATTGATACATGTTTTTTGAAGCTTTGTCATTAACTTTAGTTATGTTGAACATTTACAGAAGTGTCTAGATATTCACTAATGATCGAGATTATGGATGTTTATCATATGAAAACATTGTTCAGAATTAAAATCTGTAATACATTAACCTTGCAATTGACATTGCTAAGAGCAGAATTATGATTGTTTTACCTTTGCCACCAGTGGAGACCATGAACAGCCAAAACATTCTTTCAGACAGACCATGATCAGCTCAAACATTCATTCAGAGAGGCTGTGAACATCCAGACAGAACATGATCAGCCTGAATATCCATGCACACAGGTCATGATCAGCTTGAACACCCATGCAGAAAGACCATTATTAGCCTAAATACCATAAGACTTATCCTAGTCAGCCTGAAAATCCATGCTTACAGACCATGATCTGCCCAAACATCCATGCAGACAGATCATGATCAGCCTGAACATTCATGCTTACAGACCATGATCTGCCCAAACATCCATGCACACAGGTCATGATCAGCCAAACATCCACGTACCATCATAATCAGCATGAACATCCATGCACACAGGTCATGATCATCCTGAACATCCATGCACGCAGGTTATGATCAGCCTGAACATCCATGCAGACAGATCATGGTAAGCCTGAACATCCATGTTTACAGACCATGATCTGCCCAAACAGCCATGCAGAAAGATCATGGTCATCCTGAACATCCATGCTTACAGACCATGATCTGCCCGAACAGCCTTGCAGACAGATCATGATCATCCTGAACATCTATGCAGACAGATGATCATCCTGAACATCCATGCAGACAGCTCATGATAAGCCTGAACATCCATGCTTACAGACCATGATCTGCCCAAACAGCCATGCAGAAAGATCATGATCATCCTGAACATCCATGCTTACAGACCATGATCTGCTCGAACAGCCATGCAGACAGATCATGATCAGCCTGAACATCCATCCACACAGGTCATGATCAACCTGAACAACCATGCTAACAGACCATGCACTGTTTCCTATTCAGTCTGTAAGCTTTCAGTTAATACCCCTGAAACGATAAATGTTACTTCCAAATCAATAGATGGACAAGTCTGTTTTACAAATTTAGTAAGGTTAAGGTTGAAAAGTTACATGTGAAACACTAGGATGTTTTTATGTATTTCAGATGTTGATGGAGCATACAGAGCTTTTGTCATCCAACAACAACTTTAGCAACTACAGAAAAGTCTTTCATCAATGTACAGGATTTAAAATACCTATATTGTAAGTAATGTTTCTTAGTTTCTTTAGCTTCAAAGGTGTAACACATATATAGAATGTAGCGGCCTTTTTAGCTCACCTGAGCACAAAGTGCTCAAGGGTGAGCTGTTAGTTGTTAGGATAGGTGATTGTCTGCGTTGTCTGTCTTCTGTGGTCTGTCATCAACATTTTCCTTCAAGAGACTTCTCAGCCTAAACCACTGTGCTAACTTCAACCAAACTTCACAGGAATGTTCCTCAATTGGTCCCTTTTCAAATTCCTAAAAATAAAATACTTCCATTTAGAACACTGGTTTCCATGGCAACCATAAGGAAAAACTATGAAAATCTTCTCCTCTGAAACCACCAGCCGAATTTCAAAATAATTTCACAGAAATTTTCCTTTGGTAGCCCTTTATCAAGTTCCATAATGAAAAATCTTTTCCTCAGAAGCCATTTGTCCAGTTTCAAAATAATTTCACTGAAATTATCCTGTGGTGACCTTTTGTGAAATTCTTTGACATTAAAAAAAACTTGACAGTTCACTATATGACTACATGTATGGACAACTTTGAAACTATTCTCCTCAAAATCCCCTGGCCAATTTTCAAAGTCATTTTACACAAATATTTCTTTGGTGGACCTTTATCATATTTGTTTGAGTTAGGTTGGTTAGAAGAAACACCATTGTCCTTTCTCACTGATCAAAGGTTCATGGTTCAAGAACTACATAGGACATGACGTCTTAAAATGGAAATTTCTGGTTAGGGATAGGTGCCTCATACTTTTTAAGAGTGATAGTTAGGTAATCAGCTTGCTTTCAAAACTAATATACTTTCGCTTACAAAGTATACTAAATATACTAAAATTACAGGATTTACATATGTGTTACTACTATTGTTCTAAGGAGCATCTAAATTATAAGAGACATTGGACATTCATTATGTTTTTAGCAAATGTAGATCTGTTCAAAAACTTATGTCTTAAATATTACCATTAAATCTAGATTGTAGCTGGCAGAACCCAATTATTTTTTGTTCTTCATATGTATGTACATGTAAATATTGTTAAATTACTCTCTACATTTATTTGTTTTCTTGCACATCTTCCTGAATTCAAAATACAGTTAATCTTTTCCAATAACTTCAGGGGTGTTCATTTAAAGGACCTCATTCTTCTTCACACTGCGCTGCCTGATCGAGTGGAGGGCAACCTCATAAACTTCCGTAAAATGGCTCAACTTTCACTCATTCTTCGTGAGTTAACTAATCTTCAAACTCACGATGCCATTCCTGGGGTCTTCGCCAACATGGATCTCATCAATACTCTCAGGGTATGTAACTTTGCCTGAGCAGATGTCATAATGACCTGATTGATTACTGATTTAGTCAGTTATGTCATTTTGACCTCCATTTTGACTTTGATCTGTGTCGGTAAAGCCACATTAAAGAATTGAAATTACGGCAGATTTGAATGCGATAAATTAATTTCAAGATATATCAGTATGTATAAAAGTGAACTATGCACATATGAAGCTTTTTCTAAATGTTAAACTTTATTTTACAGAAGAGCATAGCAAGTTGGCTGTTACAAACTTTAATTGTGGCTTTACCAGTTTGACATTCTTGAATGAATTCCTATCACTTCAAATGACTTTCTTAGGCATGACTGTTACTTAGAACTAAAGCAATCTTACTTGTATCATATCAACTCTAGTAGAAATTATTTTGCTATACTGTTATTTTTTTTTTCAAGTAAACTCTTTTAAAGTTATTTTCTTGCGCGTAACTTGTTTGTTCTCAGACTATTTCAGTTTCTATACAGCTTGAACAGCCATTATTGGCAAGATTAAAAAAAAAAAAAAACTTTCTCAGAATTCTTAAAGTGTTTCTTTAAAGCTGCTCCACCACAGATGTGAATAAATGGATCTGTTTTATATATCTCAAAATAGAAGCCAAAAATAGAAAAATAAAAAGCACAGCACAATATTATCAGTCAAATTATACAGTAAAACTTTGTTACATTGCATAACCTTAACTTGAGAACCTTAGTTTCTCTATATGTTTAGCTATTCAATACTATGGAGTATCAGTTATTTGAGGACCACCTTTGGTTCTGTTCAGTATTTTCCTTTCTAATTTACCTGGGTTAACTGAAAGTCAAAGATTGATAACCATTTCTCACCTTTGCTGGCTAGTTAATTTTTTTATATACACTTCATGATAAGCACGTTATTTATTATTTCATTAAACTGTTACTGATTTTCAACCCAAATGGTCCAGAATGTTTAAAATGCTCTTTGCACATTTTAATTTAGGACTGTTTATTTTCAAATGAAAAATGAAATTGTCAGTATCTTTTTATATGTTAATTATCAGACATTAATGATGGTTTATATATTCAGTAAAGTTTACAGTTGTTGGTGTAGCATTTATGTGTTTTAAATGTTAAATTCTGTTAAGTAATTTAAAAATGCATGTCAGAGCGTGCAGCACATAGTTTGGAAAGAATATACACTCAACAACATTAATAAATAAGGGAAAACCCAATAAATTTTTAATTGTTTGTGGACTGAGTTATTGAACAGGTGAACAGTATCTTTCCTGGTTGATTAAAATTACAGCAGTTTTATAAATGATGTTATGATCTTATATATTAGAAAGCTTTTTCATTTTTTTCCCCCCAGCAAACTTTGAATTATTAAAGTTTTACTGTACATAATTACAGCATGTTTGAAATAAATGAAAAAAAAATGATCATTTTCAGATTTTTTTTTCTAAAACAAAGGTAAATTAAAAAAAGATATGGAGGAGCAGCTTTGATATATTGAAAGAAAAACTTCAGAAATTTTCATTTCTTACTGCATGTTTTTCTTATATGATGTGTATTGCCACATGTTTGCAGTTATCTCTGGACATGCATTATACAGAGGATGAGATCTATGAGCTGTCACTGGCCAGAGAACCCAGAAACTCTCTCTCATCAGTAAGCCTTGTCTTCATTTTCTGAGATTTGTGTAAAAACCAACTTGGTGCAACCTTTTTGCTGACTTATTGTAAGGCTAAAACTACAACATTTTTTCTAATAACACATGTGAAAATGTTAAGGTAAGTAAGTAGGTAGGTAGGTTCAGCTGTTTTTATACCGTTGAAGGAAACATAATTATAGTAATCACACTGTCTGTACATCTTTCCATTTCTGTACAAATTGTTAGCTCTGTAACACAAATATTCATCACATTCAGGTGAAGTGTCCCAAAAAAACCATAAGTTTCTAAGGTCAAGGTCAGAAATCATTGTTCAAATGAGGTAGAAAAATGTGGGGTTATAGACCATCCATATGTCTGTCTGTTTGTCTGTACTTACATATGTATGATTTTCTGTCTGTCTGTTCTTCCATCTGTATGGTCAGATAACATCGACTCTTTTACACTGCCATTTTCATAGGAAGCATTGCCCAATAGACCTCTACCAAGACTGTACAAACTTTACCCCTATGGTCAGTTTTGGCTAAACCCCAGGGGTCAGTTGTTTTATAAAGACGTATAAACACACGCTGTCAGAAACCATAAGACTGAGACTTCTAAAATTTTGTATGTAGGCCTTGAACCTCTACTAATACTGTCAAACTATGTCCCTGGGATCATATTTGCTGCAACAGGGGTTCACATGTTTAACCTAAAAATAGAAAATAAAAAAACAATTGCAAAGATATTTGGAATCCTTTTATTAATAAATCCTTTTTTCGTAAAGCAAAAGCCGTAAAGCTTTGATATTGGCATTCAACATTTTTTTGTTCTTTCTTTCATTTTAATGAAAATCCATACATTGCACATTTTGTTAATAGCTGTCAAAGTGAGTGATTTAGTGCAAGCATACCCCTCTTGTCTAATTACCCAGAGTCTGAGGGTAGGTGAGGGCATCTGTGTCCTCTGAAGACAATTCTAGTTTATAAAAAAATCTACTTTTCTATTGAGAAAATCAGTATGTCATTTACAGCTACATGTATTATGTGACAAAGTTCATAAGATTGTGTCTTTTTTTCCAAATTATCCTATTCTAAGCATTCTGTATCATTATTTGAATATCTTTTAATTACAGTAGTTCTGAAAAGTAATTTCCTATATCTAAAAAAAAAAAAAAAAAATCTAGAAATGTCACTTTGCCATCTTCTTTTGCTGTCTCTTAAATGAATGTTCCTTCATGAATTTTATGTACGTTTATGATCCAAAGAATGTAATTTAAGTTTTTAGCTCACCTGAGCACAAAGTGCTCAGGGTGAGCTTTTCTGATCGGTCTTTGTCCGTCGTCCGTCGTCCGTCAGTCCGTCCGTCCGTCCGTCGTCAACTTTTCATTCAAACGACATCTCCTCTGAAACCAATGGGGCAAATTTAATGAAACTTGCCTGGGATGTTCCTTGCATGAAGCTCTACCAAGATTGTTCAAATGGTTCTGGTCCATTGCATTTCTGGTTCACTGGAGCTAAAAATAGATTTTATAAGTTGGATCTTTAAAAATCTTCTTCTCCGAAACCAAAAGGCCTGTAGCTTTGATATTTGGTATGAAGCATCATCTAGTGGACCTCTACCAAGTTTGTTCAAATTATGTCCCTGGGGACAAAACTGACCCCACCCCAGGGGTCAGTTGATTTTACATAGAGTTATATAGGAAAAACTTGAAAATCTTCTTGTCAGAAACCACAAGGCCTAGAGTTAAGATATTTGGTATGTAGCATTGTCTAGTAGACCTCTACCAAGTTTGTTCAAATCATGGCCTCTGGGTCAAAAATGGCCCCGCCCCGGGGGTCACTTGTTTTACATAGAGTTATATAGGAAAATCTTTAAAAAAATCTTCTTGTCAGAAACCGTAAGTTATAGAGCTTAGATATTTGGTGTGTAGCATTGTCTAGGGGACCTCTACCAAGTTTGTTCAAATCCTGACCTCTAGGTCAAAAATGACCCCGCCCCAGGGGCCACTAGTTTTACATAGAGTTATATAGGAAAATCTTAAAAAATCTTCTTGTCAGAAACCGTAAGTTATAGAGCTTAGTATTTGGTGTGAAGCATTGTCTAGTGGACCTCTACCAAATTTGTTCAAATCCTGGCCTCTGGGTTAAAAATGGCCCCGCCCCGGGGGTCACTTGTTTTACATAGAGTTATATAGGAAAAACTTGAAAATCTTCTTGTCAGAAACCACAAGGCCTAGAGTTAAGATATTTGGTATGTAGCATTGTCTAGTGGACCTCTACCAAGTTTGTTCAAATCCTGGCCTCTGGGTCAAAAATGACCCCGCCCCAGGGGCCACTAGTTTTACATAGAGTTATATAGGAAAATCTTAAAAAATCATCTTGTCAGAAACCGTAAGTTATAGAGCTTAGATATTTGGTGTGAAGCATTGTCTAGTGGACCTCTACCAAGTTTGTTCAAATCCTGGCCTCTGGGTCAAAAATGACCCCGCCCCAGGGGCCACTAGTTTTACATAGAGTTATATAGGAAAATTTAAAAAAATTTTCTTGTCAGAAACCGTAAGTTATAGAGCTTAGATATTTGGTGTGAAGCATTGTCTAGTGGACCTCTACCAAATTTGTTCAAATCCTGGCCTCTGGGTCAAAAATGGCCTCGCCCCGGGGGTCACTTGTTTTACATAGAGTTATATAGGAAAAACTAAAAAATCTTCTTGTCAGAAACAAGAAGGCCTACAGTTAAGATATTTGGTATGTAGCATTGTCTAGTGGACCTCTACCAAGTTTGTTCAAATCCTGGCCTCTGGGTCAAAAATGGCCCCGCCCCGGGGGTCACTTGTTTTACATAGAGTTATATAGGAAAATCTTTAAAAAATCTTCTTATCAGAAACCGTAAATTATAGAGCTTAGATATTTAGTGTGTAGCATTGTCTAGTGGACCTCTACCAAGTTTGTTCAAATCCTGGCCTCTACGTCAAAAATGGCCCCACCCCAGGGGCCACTAGTTTTACATAGAGTTATATAAGAAAATCTAAAAAAATCTTCTTGTCAGAAACCGTAAGTTATAGAGCTTAGATATTTGGTGTGTAGCATTGTCTAGTGGACCTCTACCAAGTTTGTTAGAAAAATGTCCCTAGGGTCACTATTGGCCCCGCCCGAGGGGTAACAAGTTTTAAATAACAATATAGAAGAAAATCTTTAAAAATCTTCTTGTCTGAAACCACAAGACCTAGAATTTTAAAATTTGGCATGAAGCAAGCTTTATCAAGTTTTTTAAAATTATTGGATTAGGTTAAAGGTCATGGAGGCTAAAAGTAGATTTATCTACTGTACCTCATAGAGCCTTCATTTATAGACCAATATCTTTGATATTCAGTATAGAGGTTCCTTGCATGGACCTCTACCCATGGGTAGGGTTTGAGGTCACTGGGTCAAGGTCAAGGTCACCATAGCTTATAATAGATATTTCTACTTTCTGTCATAGAGCCTTTATTTATTGACTGATATTTTACATATTTGGTTTGTAGGCACTTACATATTTTCAATTAAAAAATGAAATACTGCTTAACAGCAAACCTAAGTACTCAGGTGAGCGATCCAGGGCCATCATGGCCCTCTTGTTTTATTTCATTTTCTTGTTATTTTGTTAAATATACCATGGAGCTCACAATAAATACTCCCAGCGGAATTACATTTTCACTAAATTGGGCAATGATTTTTTTGTTGGGTAAATTTCAAACTTCAGACATTTATTTTACCTGTGTACTACATCTGTGTGAATGCCCGTGTTCTTGCACTTTTAACGTGTATATTTATATATGTTTTTATTTCCTGTGATATCGAAGACTGTCTGTTACAGCTGTCACTATGGTTCTTTTCTTAGAAGTACTGTTTCGAGAAATTAGTATCAATACTATAGAAAATTGTGTTTACACGCTTTTATAGCATGATCAGTGTCATACTTAACAATACAGATGTCAGATCAATTTTCTACAAGTTTCAAATGCTTCAACTTGTACTTTGCTTGGTAATACAGAAACATACAACTGTATAGAGTTAAAGTCAGTTAAAAAGCTTGTTTGCTACCATTTTGCTGACTTAGAATAAATGTTATCTTATCTTATCAAGGGTTCAGCATGACCTTCATGTATCCTCATCTTTATTTATAAAAGTTTTTCTCAGATAACCTTTGCTGAGTATCCAAAGAAAAGAGAGTAGTTGAAAATGGGAACAACTGTAAAAAGTACATGATGTTGAGTTGATATTTCTCTCACATTGTATATCTTTCCCCTTTTCTTTCAGCCATCAACACCTACCAAACCGGTTGTATTTGCTGAGTGGGTTGCGGGTATGAGACCCCCTGACCCACAAACTATCAATAAACATGTACATGATATGGTAGAGGTAAGCATACATATTAGAGTGTTAACTTATAGTTATTATCATCAGTAGATGTAATAGCCAACAACTGCTAAAATGTTTGACATTATTTATAAGTCATAGCAACCTGTGAAAACACATAGAAATTTGAAATATTCTGTATTATTGAAAGTAATATAATGATACATTGTATTTACATTTAATTTTTCAGGCTGTGTTCAAAAATTATGACAATGATCGTGATGGTTTTATATCACATGCTGAATTTGAGGCCATTGCTGGGAATTTTCCATTTATTGATTCATTTTGTGTGCTAGATGCAGACCAGTAAGTTATTCCTGTGGTTCTTTTGACTTTATGCCTATAATCAAGTGATTTAATTGGCTTAATAGAGCAACTGTAATAGTTCATTTGTTTTAGGATTATTCGCTTAAAGATATATGAGTGTTTAAATAAAATGACCAAGATGTGTGCAAGTCAAATGCTGAATACACAGTAGTTGTTCAGAAGTCCATGTAAATTTAAAGTATCAAAAACTTATTTTCACTTCCAACAGATATGTAAATGTACACATACCTCCCAGTATAGATGTAGAATTAGTTTTTGACAGGGCAAGTCCTTTTTTCAAACCATATTCAGCTTCATTCAATCGGAGTAAAACTTTTTTTAAAGGAAAATCATTGGTAATGGTTATTTTTCTAAGGATATACAGCAGTGCAAATGATATGGTTGTAAAGCCCCATTTCCTTCCCCATTGTTCATAAGAAAAAGTAAATTGTCTAAGAAGTGGGAGACTAGTACAATACAGTTCTAGTATGTAGGTTGAGGAAAACAGCAACCCTGTACATTTGTGGCCCCAACTTGAACCAAAATCAGATTTGATATTTTTAAAATCCAAACAGTTGGTTAAGTGATGGTTGTACAACTTACAGAAATTCCTAATGTACATTATGTAGTTTTTTGTTTTATCAGACTTTTACCTTAAGCCTCGATAAGTAAAGTTTAATACAAAACTATGAACATCTGTTACATCTGTAAGCCAACATATTGTAGAACAATGTACTCTTATCATAATCAACAAGTCACACAATGTAAATATCTTTGTAGAGATGGTATGATCAGCAAAGCAGAAATGAAGACATATTTTATCCGTGCCAATTGTCATGCACTTCGGAACAGTTTTAAACATGACTTCCATGAAATCACCTACTTCAAACCCACATTTTGTATTCACTGTACTGGCCTGGTAAGTTATGGTTTTAGTTTTGTAATTTACATGGCACTGGCCTGGTAAATTATGGCCCTAGGTTTTAGCCATCAGGTACCGTTACCAAATGCCTCTATAAACATTTAAATGCTCTCCCAGAGGTTATGCATTTTGCAAAGTTTGATTTAAAAATTCATCAAAGTCTCGTTGAAACACCCCCTCTCAGTTACATAATATTGAGTCAAAAAATGTGATTAAGTGTGTTGGACTGACTTTTTCAGTAAATACTTTACCAGGTATACTAGTAATACTATAGTCTTGATTAATGCATAGTTTGTGTTCACATGTTCCTCATGTAGAATTAGTGTATTCTGACTTTCTTTTGGTGATCTGTTTTACTTCTGTCAGATATATGATTTTGGATACTTAAAAAGAAAAACACGTATGCCTAAATGTTGGTAATTTTTACATATCTATGTTCTAACATCTTGTTTTGACATTATTTTGTCTCAGTATTGATTATCTGAATTTGTGGTTTCAGCTTTGGGGATTGATAAAGCAAGGCTGGAAATGTAAAGGTAAGGGTTTGTTTTGTTTCTGGATCTCTGCCCACTGATCAAACAAAAAGCTAACAGAAAAACACTTCTTTTGTTCAAACTTTGCTCCATTAATATCACAGGATTTTACAAAGCATAAGATCATGTAAAGGCAGGCTAATAGTAAACAAATACTAAAAAAATATTTAGATAAGTGATTTAGCTTGACTGTTGTTTGAGAAATATGTAAAGGTATTGCTTCATTGTTAGTATGGGAGTATTATTGCAGTTGTGAATGATGTAAGCACCAGTGTTTTTAGCAAACAGTCTTTCATGTTGACCATGCATGATGTCCATAAAGTATGACATATTCCTTGAACAGTTTTGATTTCTGATAGATTGTTCCTGTGATATTTGTTTTGCTGTGTTATTTATGTATGTTTATGTTGATACTTGCTTGTTACAGACTGTGGTATAAATGCTCACAAACATTGTAAAGACTTGGTTGTGATGGAGTGTCGGAGTAAAGCCAGTGTGGCGTGTAATCGTAGACTTGACTCCCTCTCATCAAATGGTTTGTACTTTTCTGTTTTCTTGAAAGAGATGCATGGCTTAATCTTTTTAACATAAAACATTCTTTCTTCTGAAGATATGGCTTTCAGCTTTTTTAAGGGACTTTGTTTCTTCTGAAGATGACTTGAGATCCAATGGATCATATGTAAATATGTACAATAAACTTAATAGTTGAGTAGGTACTAAGTTAGGCATCCATCTCCACATTTATCTGGATTGGAATTTGAACTGGAGCATGATGTATATCTTTGGGTAAAGACATCTTTAACAACATGTGGGCCATATTTTACCCAGCTGTGTGGATGGGGACAGTAATTTATCTTTAGTACTGTTTCAAGAGTGATTACAATAAGGCTTGATAGCTACAAACTTCATCAAGCTTGCACAAATTAAAATTGAATATAAAAATTATAATAAAAAAAAGAAAAAACTGTAAATATTGATTGTTTCATTCAGTGGATATGGTCTAGTTCTGATGGTTGAGTAAACTGCTCATATGCATAACAGAAGTTTTGTAAGATTTTTGACAGACCTAAATAGAAAAAAGACGTGCTTTCATTGCAGGGTCAGGGGGTCAAGATTTGTCATATTCCACTAAACGTAAAATGTCTCAGCGACAGAAACGTACGCGTGTTCACCGAGGTACACAGACGGAAGAGTGCTATTTTGTTGATCCGTTACCTGGGGAACTAGGAGAAGATGGTGATTATAGAGAACTTCATGAACGACTGCTGAAAGCAGAAGAGGTGTTACTTTTATTCAGTCACTTATTAAAGTTTTTTACCGCATGTTATTTCCTTATATTACAACATATCTTACATGTATATAACACCAGTAAGGAGCTTTATTTACTTTTACTTTGAATATGTAAATTAACTCGAGCAAGTACTCAAAAACTTGAGTTGTGTTATTGGAGATGTAATCCATATATTTTTCCTATATCTTCACTGTGATGTAGTATGGTTGAATTGATTGTTTTGGAAAATGTGTACATATAAAACAGTTACATTGGAGTAAAATGGGCAGCTATGAAGTATAGATATTCTTTTTCATAAAAAATTGTATGTCACATTGTTTAATCTGGAATAGTTTTCTCCCTTCATAGGTTTGTCTACAAATCTAAATGCATCTAGAGAATCATATAGTGGGAAGCATTCAGCCATTGAAAAAAGCTGTTATTCATATTCCTTTAAAGTTTTAAACTTATAATTATAAGTGGTGATGAAAGGTATTGCCAGAACATTATTTCGATGTAGCCTTAATCTGAAAGTACATGTATTCAGTCATAATATTAAATGTTCCACCGAAAAGTTGAAATTTTGGGGTCATCTTTTGTTTTCTATATGTTATAAGCTGAAGGTTAAAAGCTAAAACTAGTAGTGGATGGGTTAAATCAGTTGGCTTTGATCTGTGAAATGATATTCCATCTAGAGACAAGGAAAAAAGAAATACAGCATTTTCAGTAGCTTCCAGCTGAAACTTCCCACAAAATGTATTCTTCTAGCATACACTATGTTGAAATAATTTTGACGTGTTCTTTCTTCTCTTAATGCTTAGTCACAAACGAATCAGGATGAATACAGTAAGTTAGCTACCTTGTTGTCTTGTGGTTTTTGACTGCGAAATCTGTAGAAAAACTTACTCAGAAATAATTAGTCTATGTAATTTTGTGTTTTTAGTCACAACTTTTTTTTTCTTGTCTGAAAATGAGTTTCACTAAAACTTTTAGATAACCTTTAGTAAATGGTTTGATTTTGAGTTGTCTAGTATTAAAGTTAGTAAAATTAATTTCCTATCAAAAAGGATAAATGAACATATAACTATATATGAAGCTTGATCTGATGATCATAATAATACTTATACAACTTCGGCTGAATTTTATGACAGAGTTCAAGGGAAAAACAAAAACACCATTTTCAAAGTGGCAGAATTTTATGACAGTTGTTAGGTAAAACATAAACACCATTTTAAAAGTTGCGGAATTATATGACAGTTTGTCAGAATAACAATTACACCATTTTGGCAGAATTTTATGACAGAAGTTCTGAGTAACAGTTATATTTTTTGACAGATCTTTATAGCAGATTGTTAGAACGACATTTACACTTTTTGGGCAGATATTGATGATTTGGTCAGAAAACCATGAAAATATTTTGGCATATTTTTATGTCATTTGGTCAAATTATAAGGCTATCTTTTTCCAGTTTTCAGACTTGTTGGAACAAACTTTAGATACTGTGTTTTGTTTTGCTCAGGGAAAGTGAGATCAGTTGCTGCAACATAATTATGCAGTTGAGAACTGGGGACTGTTAATTCAAGTGAAAAACACAACCCTTTAATTTATTGACATTTAAAAAAAAGCTAGAACTGTAGGCCTGCAGCGTAGATCTGAACTTGGGATTGGTGTTGGAGCTAGATTAGTAAATGGGAAAAATTGAAGTGAATTCTAGTTGAATAATCTATATGTCATCTCTAACTTTTGCTGGTTTCAAATTATGTTACTCTTACTTACTCTGTTTCTATATTCTTGAGGGAAACATTTTTATGCTCCCTGAAAAATTTCGGTGGAGCATATAGTTGCCACATTGTCTGTCCAGCACCCGTCCGTCAATCATTTTGGCCATCTTTCCATCCATCTGCACGTTTGTCATGCTTTTTGTCCATACCGTAACTCAAATCTATTAAAGATATCAACAATAAACTTCATAGGTGGATAGATATAACTAAGGAGAAGTGCAATGTACAAGAACCATTACTCTGCACTTTCTCATTTTAGAGTTAATGCCTTTTGTTGAGTTTGCATATTTAATTTTTGTCTGGAGTGTAACAGACTACAAGCACTATTGGCCTGAAACTTCATTGTGTTTAGATCTTATAAAAGAGAAATGCAGTGCACAAGGACTGTTACTGAGCATTCAATTTTGGAGATTTTACCCATTGTTAATTTTCATATTTAAATTTTCATATGGAGCATAACTCAAATACTACAAGAGATACCAACATAAAAATTCATAGGTAAATAGATGTCATTAAGGAGAATGGCAAGACTTAAGAACAGTAACCTCCATTGTGTAATTTTTTAGTTATTCCCCTTTGTAAATTTTCATATCATATTTCTGTCTGGGGCATAACTCAAAGTCTATAACAGGTATCAACATGAAACTTGATAGGTGAATAGATCTTAGTGTAGAGAAGTGAATCGCACAAAAACCATAACCCTCTTTTTTAATATTTTTTTTTAGTTTTTGCTTTTTCTTAATTTTCATACTTTATTTTTTGTCCAAAACAAAAGAGGTATCAGAATGAAACTTCATAAGTGGATAGATGTCATTAAGGAGAATTGCAGTGCACAAGAACCATATCTCTCTACTGCATAATTTGAGATTTATTGCTCTTTGTAAATTTTCATACATATTTTTGCCCAGAGCATATCTTGTACACCCTATTTTAAAGCTTTTTATTTAGGTATAGTTACTTTTCAGATTGATTTGTGTAGATAATTTTCTAACATACATTTTATATAAAGTCAAAAAATTGTGTTTAAAGCAAATGTGTATTTACAATGCAATATTATCATTATATGACGTAATTTAAATAATACTCATAAAGTTTGCTTAAAAAGTCATGCCTTCATTGTCTTTACCAATTATTAAATTCAATTCCATTCAGATTACTTTCAGCACAATAAACTTCATTTCGTTGTTTTCCTCTATAAGTTCTAAATCTAATGAATGAATGAGAGCACTTAGGGGAGCATAACCTGGTTCAACTAGGTTTATTGTTTACTTAATTAGGATAATTATGCTTTTCTTTGAATGTTTAATAATTTCTCATTTCAAAGAGAATGAGTCAGTAGAACACATACACAGTAAATCATTGGTTAATTTTATGGTATGTCCCCATAAGTGTTATGAAATATTACCTAAGTTTATGTTTTGTACAAACATTTTGTATAATGAATTTACATTATGCATATGAATATGATTATATTTATAGAACTTGCCTTCTGATAGCCCTTTCTTAGCAATTTTGCTTATTACATTTATGTATTGTTGCAGTTGAAGTTGGCAAAAATTATTTGGAGTTTATTTCAACTTAGCAGAACATTTGTTTGCTGCTTACATTTATAAGTGAAGTATTTATTTAACCCCTACCCGACTTACAGTTACTCCTTTAGTCTCTGCTACCTAGTGCAGACCATGATCAGCCTGCACAGACCATGATCCTCATGCACAGACCATGATCCTCATGCACAGACCATATCCCTCCTGCACAGACCATGATCAATCTGTCTATCTGTGCAGTCTTATCTAGGTCTGCTCTGTTAGCTTTTCAGTCAGAAAGTGTTCAGTCATTCAAATAAAAGTGTAAAAAAGCAGGATTTGTGTTGCAGTATCAGTGATCAAGAAAGGGCTATTAACATAAACTATCTTATTGTTTTCTTCAGGTTTTGAGCTGATAGTATATAGTTTATATAGAGTTGGAAGAGAAATTTTCTGTTGACTATTTTTTCTATGCTTAAAAAAAAAACCTAACCAGAAAACATGATTATGCAGTGTTGTTTTCAGTATTGAACAACATCATTGTAAGTTTTTCTCTTGAACCTTTGCAAATAATGCTTACCTCTGAGTTTGGTGGATACAAGAAACTTGTCTCAGAGTACTCTTCTAAATGGGAGATAAAATTGGCATCCTACAATACTTGTTTGTCAGATAGAGATTGTATGATACTGCAGTTTCTTCCAGCATGGTACTGGAGTTATGGCCCCTTTTCTACTTAAACATTACAGTGCAGAAGCACTGTTATTCTTATTTCCTTACAAAATTAATCTGACTCTCATTACCTAAATTTTAAGTTAGTGCACAGGTTGATTTCTTATCTTAATCAGTTATAGTTCTGTGAAAGAAATTATATACTTTGCAGTGATCATTTGTTTGCAAAGCACAGTTTACAAATAATTTTAGGTCATAATTTTTACACAGTAGTTTTAAAAAAATTTCATAATGTGAACGTCAGGATCAGATTAATATTGTCAGACAACCTGTACAAGTACATGAATTTGTTCAGTTTACTATCCAAGGCAGACCAGTAGGGGCCGAGAGGAAATGCACCTCACAAAGCAGCTATTAAAACGGGAGGGTTTTGATTATATTTTACAGTTTTTAAAAATACTCCTGGAATGAAAGTAGGCAAAATATACAACAGGAACTGAAAACATAGCATTTATTGATAAAAGAGAGCACAATGCTTTTCTCTTTTTTTGCAGGCGCGTGATCAACTGAAGAAGGAAAATGAGAGATTAAAACTTATGCTGAAGTCTAACATGGATGAAACGACCATACTGAAATCACAGATCGGCTCGATCCAGAAAAATACAGTCTCCTTCATTCTGGAACAGATGGAAGCATTAAACATACAACGAGACACCAAAGTCTGACTGGTAGCCAGCCATGCCAGGCTCAGTCATCACTCGCTTGCAAAATGAATGGAACCAGTCCATTAATATTGACCACTGATTCATTCCTTGTTTCAGAATAATAATGTGTAACACATTTTTATAGTAATCTGCAGAAACCAGGACAAGTAAAATCCATTCAAATACACCAATTATAACTGGTGAAAGATGTACTGTAATCTCATTTGTGCAATGATACCAACTTAGTAATTCAAATTGGCACCAGTCAAATTATTATATCTAATTCCAGTCTGTCAGATAATTCTTTTGAATGTAAAAATTTACAGAACCAGTCAAGTAATATTCATAGTAAGTCACAGAATTATTGTTAGTAAAGCTAACTAACTATTCCATGAAATTATATTCTGTAACTTACAATTTTAAATTCAGAACCAGTCAAGAGAGCATAGCTTTTGAAATGAAAAATTTTAAATATAAAAAGTCAAGTAATGAAACAACAAAAATATACTGGTAATCTTCACTGTTTGCAAAGGGCATGGTAGGGAACCGAAGTCATAGCAGACCAAAGTGCTATTGAATATGTGAGGACATTTTTACAAGCAAAACCTGGAGAGTTGTCTACTGCAGAAAAAGACTGTTAATAAGTGTAAAGTGTAATGGCAGCAGACAAGTATATGTGTTCAGTTTCTGTTTAACAGGTGCATAGAAAGGTAACTAGAAATAAATAACATAAACAAAATGGAATAAGTATCAAGTTGTGGGGGAAAAAACTTTATGGAGAAACCAAGATGTTGAAGAGCAAGGAATACAAGAAACTGGTATGGTCATAGTGAGGACAGAACTGAAAGTGTGATGTATTTTGTGCTATAGTTCATAGTTTATACATGACATAAAGAAGGTGATGTATACTCATGGACAGATCTCGTGCATAGAGTGTTCTTTTGTTAATACTTCAGCCATTTTTATGCTAAAAAATCTAGCGGGTAATAATTACAGCCAGTTTGTGTTCAAAGAAACTTCCTAATGGATGTCGTTCAAAAGTAACGTTATTTTTTGCACACGCATCAGTTAGCACAGTTCTGGCAGAATACATTTTTGTGATTGTTATTATTTTCTTAGGTTAAAATATGGATGTTATTTTTTTGAGAAAAAGTAATAAATATGTTTATTGTTTTGTTGTATAGTCTAAGTGCATGAACAATTTACATCAGATATTTATAGATAACTTTTTCTCAAAAGAAGTTCAAGAACAGCTTTCAGATTTAATATTAATCAAATATCTACCTTATCAAGGATCATAACAAGAAATTTTATTTCATTGTATTTTTTTGCCTATCCAGATTTCCTGTTACTAATATTTCCATAAAAATCCTCGAAAAGAAACTACACATGTACATGATACATGTCATATATGCCATAAAGGGGTGGGGGTAACTTTTGTATTTTTAGCTCATCTGAGCACTGCTCAGGGTGAGCTTTTTGGATCATTGATTGTCTGGAATCCGGCGGCATCCGGCGTGCGTCATCAATTCGACATCTCCTCCTAAACCACTAAGCCAACATTGAGCAAAACATGCCTGAGATATTCCTTGCATGAAGCTCTACCAAAGTTGTTCAAAGAATTCAGTTCCATCAAAAACTCTGGTTGCTATGGCAACTGAAAAGAAAAACTTTGAAAATCTTCTTGTCTGAAACCACAAGGCCCTGAGCCTTAAGATTTGGTGTTTAGCATTGTCTAGTAGACTGCAACCAAGTTTGTTCAAATTATACCTCAGGGATCAAATTTGGCCCCACCCCGGGGTCATTGGTTTTATATAGGCTTATATAGGAAAATCTTCATGTCTGAAACCACAAGGCCCTGAGCCGTAAGATTTGGTATGTAGCATTGTCCTAGTGGACCTCTACCAAATATGTTCAAATTATGCCCCTAGGGTCAAATTTGGCCCTGCCCCGGGGGTCAGTTGATGTTACCTAGGCTTATATAGGCAAAACTTTAAAAAATCCTCTTGTCTGAAACCACAGAGGCTAGAACTTAGATATTTTTAATGGAGCATCAGTTAGGAGGTCATCTATCCAAGTTTGTTCAAATTATGCCCCTTGAGTGAAATTTGGCCCGGGGATCACTTGTATTCATATAGATTTATATAGGGAGATTCTTAAAAAAGCTTTTGATCTTAGCTCAATAGCAGACCAAAGGCAAAGTTTTCAGGTGAGCGATCTAGGGCCATCATTGTTTGTATTTATTTTTATTGGATGATATTTCAGTTTAATTAGTCTTCTATTTAACTTACTCCTGAAGTCATATCACATGCAGTATATCTCTAAGTACAACTACTGCCAATTTCGCTGACATTATTTTACTGATTCTAGTCTGAAAGTATTGCTTCAGAGTGAATTTTAAGTTAATAAGAAAGTGCATGGGCACAGCCATGTTTTTTCACCCGTAATATCTTTTTGTCATGAAAATTACACAGATCACGTAACGCAATATTACCAGCCATCTAAAAGTTATGCAAACATTTGAGAGAAAAGTTCAAAGATTTTTGTCATGCTTTTGTTCATGCGAAACATGAAAAGATAGAAACTTCTGAAAATGATATTCAATAATTTGTACTCCCATGAAAATTTCTGTAACTAAATAGTCAGTTTGATTAAGTAGTAGTTCTGCTACAGCTATTTTGGTTTTCTTTTTTTCTCTTTTAAAATGCATGATTGACAGAATTTGCCAACTTAAAACACACAAGAACATTTCTAGGTTTACAGACAAACATTACTAAAATTGAAAACATTTTAACATTTGAATGCCAAGTCAACCTAGCAAAAATTTATCAGTTTTGGTGACCTTTATAATTTTAAATAAATTTTTGTTATTAATTTTTGTATTTAATTTTTGTTAACAAAATCTTGAAAAGCATTTGATAACATTTTGAAAGGCTGGGGATTATAAATTTGTAGCCTTTTTTTGACACTAAATTGTTATTAAAATAATTCATGAGAATATCATGTGATGACAATGATATATTTTCTGACATACTGCTTTGAATTTTTAGTTAATTCATATGTTTTAAATTCAGATTTTTATCCTCCCCAACAGGGATGCATCTAGTGGCCGCTTCATCTGTCTGTCCATCTGTTGTCTAGACTATTTCTCAACAACCACTAGCTTGAATTCATGGAAACTTCATAGGAAGCTTTACTACTGAGAGGAACTGTGCATATCAGCAGCATATTTCGGTTCACCCAGACCTCTTTATCATGAAACACAAAACAACTTTCTCTACACCTTCCTTAATTGCACATTTTTATTATCTATTGTGTTCGTTCTGGGAGCATCCATCCTTTCCAGCGATATCCTTGTTGAATTAATTTAACAGGACAATTTCACAGAGAAATCTAGGCGGCCAAAATCATAAAATTTTCATTGTCATGAATACAAGGGTTCAGTTCTAGATGATTTGAGAGACTCAGATTGTTATGTTTGTTTTTTAATGGTAGAAAAAATGCTGTAAAGGAATTTAGTCAGTAGCCTAATTTTTACTGTTAAATTTTAGAGTTATTACTGTTTGTATATTGCTGAAAGATGAGTCTGCAGGCTTCAGACCACTAAATTTACTGTATACATGTTAAATATCATCTTGTTAAAAGGTATCATGAGTTTTTAACTTTTACACATTATTCAAACATTTCTGCACATGTTACATGTCACACAACCATTCTATTTACCACATGCAAGTTTTTAAAATTTCTAAAAATGTCTTTGTCAAGTTTTGTTTGACTTTTTCTGTAATATTTTGATGCACAGTGCCATGCAGTTAACTTGAAACTGAAAATGTGATTTTAGTGTCATTATACCAGTTCATATGCCAAGATCTGTTAGTCGTCTTTTTGAGAAAAAAGAAACACACTAATTTTCAGCTTTTCAGGAATCTCTTCAGGAATCTCTCCCCCTCCTTCCCCCCCCCACCCCCCTTTATGTATTAGTTCACAATTTCCTTCCAAAATTAACTTACATTTTGCAGATTCCTTCAGGATTTTGGTGGAATTATATAAAAGTTTAAAACTTAGTAACTGTAACTTTAAATTGCCTTTCCCTTTTAATTCTACTATTATGCACACATCTTGGTGTGAAGTGTTGATCATGTTCAGCTGGCTATAGCTGTGTTTATCAACAAGATCTTTTATTATGAACAATGCAAAATCTCTGAAAAGCTTTGAATATCAGCTACACCTTTCATTTACCAGTATATTTGATTTAATTTGCTTATATAGGAAAAGAAAGTACGTGTTTCTATTGAAAGAAAGAAAATCCTAGAGAAAGCTAAAAGAACAAAAACAATGTTTTTTCATAGTTCAGGAGATATTTTCAAAACCAGTTTTTTATTTACTGTTAAATTTCTTTTTAGTTTTATTTATGGTACATTTCATTTTGTTAATTTTTTTTGCTTGTTTTACCCTATATTTTGTTTTGTACAGAACAAATTTTAATTCATCCAGAATTTTAACCAATATTTTATACAGAATCCTTTGATACTTTTATTTTTATTAGCTCACCTGAGCACAAAGTGCTCAGGGTGAGCTTTTCTGATCGGTCTTTGTCCGTCGTCCGTCCGTCCGTCGTCAACTTTTCATTCAAACGACATCTCCTCTGAAACCAATGGGGCAAATTTAATGAAACTTGCCTGGGATGTTCCTTGCATGAAGCTCTACCAAGATTGTTCAAATGGTTCTGGTCCATTGCATTTCTGGTTCACTGGAGCTAAAAATAGATTTTATAAGTTGGATCTTTAAAAATCTTCTTCTCCGAAACCACAAGGCCTGGAGCTTTGATATTTGGTATGAAGCATCATCTAGTGGACCTCTACCAAGTTTGTTCAAATTATGTCCCTGGGGACAAAACTGACCCCACCCCAGGGGTCAGTTGATTTTACATAGAGTTATATAGGGAAAACTTGAAAATCTTCTTGTCAGAAACCACAAGGCCTAGAGTTAAGATATTTGGTATGTAGCATTGTCTAGTGGACCTCTACCAAGTTTGTTCAAATCATGGCCTCTGGGTCAAAAATGGCCCCGCCCCGGGGGTCACTTGTTTTACATAGAGTTATATAGGAAAATCTTTAAAAAATCTTCTTGTCAGAAACCGTAAGTTATAGAGCTAAGATATTGAGTGTGTAGCATTGTCTAGTGGACCTGTACCAAGTTTGTTCAAATCCTGTCCTCTGGGTCAAAAATGGCCCCGCCCCAGGGGCCACTAGTTTTACATAGAGTTATATAAGAAAATCTTAAAAAATCTTCTTGTCAGAAACCGTAAGTTATAGAGCTTAGATATTTGGTGTGTAGCATTGTCTAGTGGACTTCTACCAAGTTTGTTCAAATCCTGGCCTCTGGGTCAAACATGACCCCGCCCCAGGGGCCACTAGTTTTACATAGAGTTATATAGGAAAATCTTAAAAAATCTTCTTGTCAGAAACCGTAAGTTATAGAGCTTAGATATTTGGTGTGTAGCATTGTCTAGTGGACCTCTACCAAGTTTGTTCAAATCCTGTCCTCTGGGTCAAAAATGGCCCCGCCCCAGGGGCCACTAGTTTTACATAGAGTTATATAGGAAAATCTTTAAAAATCTTCTTGTCAGAAATCGTAAGTTATAGAGCTTAGATATTTGGTGTGTAGCATTGTCTAGTGGACCTCTACCAAGTTTGTTCAAATCCTGGCCTCTGGGTCAAAAATGGCCCCGCCCCAGGGGCCACTAGTTTTACATAGAGTTATATAGGAAAATCTTTAAAAATCTTCTTGTCAGAAACCGTAAGTTATAGAGCTTAGATATTTGGTGTGTAGCATTGTCTAGTGGACCTCTACCAAGTTTGTTCAAATCCTGTCCTCTGGGTCAAAAATGGCCCCGCCCCAGGGGCCACTAGTTTTACATAGAGTTATATAGGAAAATCTTAAAAAATCTTCTTGTCAGAAACCGTATGTTATAGAGCTTAGATATTTGTATTTGGTGTGTAGCATTGTTTAGTGGACCTCTACCAAGTTTGTTCAAATCCTGTCCTCTGGGTCAAAAATGGCTCCGACCCGGTGGTCACTTGTTTTACATAGAGTTATATAGGAAAAACTAAAAAATCTTCTTGTCAGAAACAAGAAGGCCTACAGTTAAGATATTTGGTATGTAGCATTGTCTAGTGGACCTCTACCAAGTTTGTTGAAATCCTGGCCACTGGGTCAAAAATGGCCCCGCCCCGGGGGTCAATTGTTTTACATAGAGTTATATAGGAAAATCTTAAAAAAATCTTCTTATCAGAAACTGTAAGTTATAGAGCTTAGATATTTGGTGTGTAGCATTGTCTAGTGGACCTCTACCAAGTTTGTTCAAATCCTGGCCTCTGGGTCAAAAATGGCCCCGCCCCAGGGGCCACTAGTTTTACATAGCGTTATATAAGAAAATCTAAAAAAATCTTCTTGTCAGAAACCGTACGTTATAGAGCTTAGATATTTGGTGTGTAGCATTGTCTAGTGGACTTCTACCAAGTTTATTAGAAAAATGTCCCTGGGGTCACTATTGGCCGCGCCCAAGGGGTCACAAGTTTTAAATAACAATATAGAAGAAAATCTTTAAAAATCTTCTTGTCTCAAACCACAAGACCTAGAATTTTAAAATTTGGCATGAAGCAAGCTTTATCAAGCTTTTTCAAATTATTGGAATAGGTTAAAGGTCACGGAGGCTAAAAGTAGATTTATCTACTGTACCTCATAGAGCCTTTATTTATAGACCAATATCTTTGATATTCAGTATAGAGGTTCCTTGCATGGACCTCTACCCATGGGTAGGGTTTGAGGTCACTGGGTCAAGGTCAAGGTCACCATAGCTTATAATAGATATTTCTACTTTCTGTCATAGAGCCTTTATTTATTGACTGATATTTTACATTTTTGGTTTGTAGGCACTTACATATTTTCAATTAAAAAATGAAGTACTGCTTAACAGCAAACCTACAGCCAAAGTACTCAGGTGAGCGATCCAGGGCCATCATGGCCCTCTTGGCCTTCTGTTTGTTTCTGTCTTTTGTCTAACGAAGTTCTAAGCTCTAGTCATTACCAAGGGACATAACTGTGTCTTGACATGGTACCATGTGAAAAAAAACAGGATTTTAGCCCAAACATACCTTGTTGGAAGTCTTTCATGAATTACTTCTGTGTGCGATTTATATAAGTAAAAAAAAAAATCACAAAAAGTTTTACTTAGATGTATTTTGTCAAAGCAAGATACCTCCTAAAGATAGCAGTATGACAATGGGGAAGATGGGGGTATGCTTTATAGAACTGAAGATGTTTTGGAAGTAGTTATATGTGGTAGTTCTTTCCTATTATGAGGCTGGGTTTTAGTTAATTTACAACTGATTTATAATTATGATGAACACAAAGAGAAAGAAAAAAAGAATGTTTCATTTGCTACAAGTAAGATGGTATTATATTTGAGAGCTTTGGACTTCAGATTCTCTTTCAGTTCTAAGATCAGTGGTCAAGAAATTATGTTATGTCCCCAGGTTCATTTTCATCCATGAATGCATTCCTTTTTTTATATGGCTGTAATTTTATTATGTAAATACATGTATAATTATGATTGTACATATATATTGATTGTCATAGATATTCGGTGCAGGCCATCCTATATGTATTTTCTTTGTAACCTATATTTTAGATGTAATACATCTTGCTGTTCCTATAGATCTGTTAAAAACCATGACTTTTGTTATACAGGGTGTCCTCAAAAAACATCTTATCATTATATCATTGTTTATGTCTGAGATAAGTCATGTTATTGTTAAGGGTTTTTACCAGCTCAAATGCTGAATTGTTAACCTGTATATACATGTATTACTTCCTTCTAAGGAGTACTTTTCATGGTAGTCTTAAAAAACAAGATTCTTTTTTGCAGTATTGTAAAATTTCCAAAACACAGTTATGTAACAGTATTCTTTACAATGTGGAAATATATTTACACAATTACGTAGCCAGATAAACATTATAGGTTTACATGTCAAAATATATCTGTATTGTACTGAACGCTGTAATATACATGTTATCCTTTTATTCTATACCTATCTTTATTCACTGTTGCATTCTTGTTTATTTTTACATTTCTCTTTCATGCTGTGAACTTGCAAAACAAGAGTGATAATTTTTAGCTCTACTTTTTGAAGGAAAAAAATGGGGATATTGTCATGACCCTCTCTTCAGCATTGGCTTTGCATTTCTCAGAAATTATCAAAGCTCTTTACTTCAAATTAAGAATACATATTCACTTTCAAAATGCTACTCTATTTCTCAAGGGCAGATAACCCTCAAATTTATTTTTTGCAAAGTTATGCCCCTTTTTCAGCTTAAAATTTCTTCATTAACATTTTTGTTAATGTCCATTTTTTTATGCGTATTCACGCCTGTGAACTGCATAACCAAATTTCCAATACACAATATTCAACATAGACACGTTTCTCAGATTCAAGTAAAAATGGATTAAAAATAAAAATATTACATAGGTTTAAACATCAGGATTGAATAAAGTTGATGCATTAAAGTGATTTAAATGCAAATTATCTGAGAACATGTGATTTAAAGTGTAAACACAGATAAATTTAAAATGTCAACACTCGACATTGACTGAAATAATACAAAGCAAAGTCGAGCATGCTGTCCTCAGACAGGTCTTGTTTTTAAAGTACTGCTTCATTTTGAATACTTTCATGTGTTTTGGACTTAATCATGATTTTAACGTAGGAGGAAGATGACCCATACAAGTAAAACAATTATAAGATTTTAGTACTCACATTAATATATTGTATGGTCACATGGCACAAAAATAGGTAAAGAATAAATTAAGATAACAGCCATATTACACCCGGTATACTAAGTCTGTGCCACACAGAGGTTATACTCAGAAGGCATTCAGGATATTTTAAATACTGGTATTTGGTATATAGACACCTTGCATGAACCCATCCATTAAACTGAGGTAAAGGTCACTGAGCCTAAAAAATAGATTTATCTACTTTACGTCATAGAAACTCATTTAAAGACCAATATCTTTGATATTTGATATATAGGTTCCTTGCTTGGACCTCTATCCTTACGTGGGGTTTGAGGTCAGCTGGTCAAGGTGGCTAATAATAGATTTTTCCACTTTCAGTTATAGAGCCTTTATTTATTGATAGGTATTTTAGATATTTGGTTTGTAGGCACCTTCCATGACCCTCAGCCATTCACTGTGGTCAAGGTCACCTAGGCTACATATGGATTTTTTATGGAGCCTTTATTTATTGACTGATATCTTAGATATTTGGTATGTAGGTGCAATGCATGGACCTCTACCAATTAAGGGGAGGGGTGGGGGGGTTGAGGTCACTGAGGTCAATGTCAACATCATAAAGGTTAAAAATAGAATTTTCTTCTTTCTGTTTTATAGCCTTAATTTATAGACCATTTGACATATTTGGCTTATAGGTACCTTCCTTGAACCTCTACCATTCACTGGGGTCAAGGTTACAAGGGCTGCAAATAGATTTTTCTACTTCTTGTTATAGAGCTTTCATTTATGGACTGATATCTTAGATATTTGGTATACATTGCATAACCTCTACAAATGGATGAGATTTGAGGGCACTGGGGTCAAGGTCACAGATGTTAAGGATAGATTTTTAGCTCACCTGAGCATGCAGTGCTAATGTGAGCTTTTAGGATCAGTGATTGTCTGTCATCCTCAATTACTTCAAAGGACATCTCCTCTAAAAACCAGCAGGCTATCAAAGTTGTTCAAATGGTTGTGGTCCATTGCAGATCTGGGCCACATGAGCTAAAATAAATTTAAAAAGTGAAATTTTTTAAAACCTTCTTCTCTGAAACTGCAAGGCCTAGAGCTGTTATATTTGATATATACTATGTAGCATTGTCTAGTGGTCCTGTACCAAGTTTGTTCAAATCATGGCCCCAGGTTCAAAATTGACCCCACTGCAGGGGCCACATGATTTAACATAGGCTTATATAGGGAAAACTTTTAGAATCTTCTTGTCTGAAATCACAAGGCCTAGGGCTTAGATTTGTGGTATGTAGCATTGTCTACTGGACCTCTACCAAGTTTGTTCATATAATGGCCCCAGGTTCAAAATTGACCCTGCCCCAGGGGCCACATGATTTTACATAGGCTTATATTTGGAAAACTTCAAAAATCTTCTTGTCTGAAGCCACAAAGCCTAGGGCTAAAATATTTGGTTATGTAGCATTGTCTAGTAGACCTCTACTAAGTTTGTTCAAGTCATGGCACTAGGTCAGCAAGGCTTTTAATAGATTTATCATCTTTCTGTTATAGAGCCTTTATTTATGACCAGTATTTTAGATATCTGATTTATAGGCACCTTCCATGAACCTTTACCTTTCACTGGGGTGAAAGGGCAAGGTCACCAAGGCTAAAAATAGATTTTTCTCTCTTGTTATGGAGCCTTCATATATTGATCGATGTCTTTGATATATGGTATCATGCATGGACCTCGACTGCTGCAAGGGGTTTTAGATTACTGGGGTCAAGGTAAAGGTCACAGAGTTTAATAAAGATCTCTCTACTTTATGTCATAGTCTTATGCTGATTCAGTTTTAACCAAAGTTTCACAAAACATTTGTAAACAGTAGATCTCCTTTCTTTTCCTGAACCAGTCTGATTCCATCATGGGTTCACACTTATTTTACTATGTCTGCATGGTTTCACAGCTTTGATAATCTTACAAACCACTTGCCTGAGTCTTCATTTATTGACTGATATCTTAAATATTTGGTATGCATGTATCATGGACATCTGCTCTTAGGTTGGATTTTAGGTCACTAGGGTCAAGGTCACCAAGGCAAAAAATTCAAAATTGGCCCCACCTCAGGGGTCACTTGGTTGTATATGGAATGACATATGTAAACCCTTTAAAATTTTCTGTCAGAAATCACAAGGCCTAGAGTTTAGGTAATTGGTGTTTGAGTGAAAGTAGTTGTTTTCAGGTGAGTGATAAAAGGGCAATCATGCCCCTATTGTTCTACCTAGTGTTATGCTTGCATTTTATTCAATTTCAGTAAATCTTTCACAAAACATTTATGAACAATAGATCTCCTTTTTTCACTGTAGTAACCTGATCCTTTTAATGGGTTCCAGAGTTATTGCCCTGTAGCAATTGGATTCATGTAATTTAGGGCCATCATGGCTATCTTCTTGGACCTCAGTAATTTCTAGAAGTTTGCCTGTTTCATCATGACACCATTGTCAAACAGATATAAGAGGCTGCAGCATAGATCATATGTCATTTTATTCATTATAATTCAAAATCATCATGTTATTATATGTTATATGAAACCGGAAAAGAAAATGGAGGACAAAATAAAAGATTACATAAACTGTATGAAGAGTTGGGTTTTCTTTGGTATTTTGTTTAGCATTTCTATGGTAGGTCATTATATAATATTTATTAAGTGATCAGCTTTATTTTCCAGACAATGATAATGCGTTTTTAGCTCACCTGAGCACAGCGTACTCGTGAGCTATTATGATCACATAATATCCAACGTCATGCAGTAGTGCATTAGTGTGTTAACATTTTGATTTAAGCAACATCTCCTCTGAAACCACTTGGCCCAAAGTTAATAAACTTGGCAAAGATGTTCCTTGCATGAAAATATTGTCTGAAACCACAAGACCTACAGCTGAGATATTTTGCATGGTGAATTATCTAGAGGTCCTCTACCAAAGTTGTTCAAAATATATCCCTGAGTTCAAATAAGCCACCCCTAGTGGTCACATGTTTTGCATAGAAATGTATAGAAAAAACTTTAGCAATCTTCTTCTCTAAAACCACAAGGCCCTAAATTAAAAATTTTGCACAAATTATTGACAGGTTCACCTAGAAATCTACAAACATTGTTCAAATTATGCTCCTAGGGCTATACATGGCTCAGCCCCAGGGGTCACTTGATTTAAAAAGAGATCTATATAGGGAAAACTTCAAAAATCTTCAATGAAACCAGAAGGCCTAGTGTTAAGATATTTTGTATGGAGCATTATCTGGAAGTCTTCTACTAAGATTGTTCAAATGATATTTTGTTTTGAAAACTGACCCCTTCCCAGGGGTCACTTGATTTTTGTAAAGATTTGCATAGAAAAAAATTCTTGTCAGTATCCGCAAGGCCTAGTGTTAAGATTTTTTATTTGTAACAAGGCCTTGTAGACCTCTACAAAGTTTGTTCAAATCTTGGCCCTGGGGTCAAAACTGACCCTGCCCCCAGGTCACCAAGGCTAAAAATAGACTTTAAATGTTCGTCATAGAGCCTTAAATTATTGACCGATATCTTAGATTTTTGGTATATAGGCACCTTGTATGAATCTCTGCCATTCACTTAGATCAAGGTCAAGTTCACCAAGGCTAAATTTTTTTGTACTTTTCCCCTTAGAGTCTTAATTGGCCCAAATGTTCCTTGTATGAAACTTTATCTAAAGTTTGAAATTTCAGTGGTGAAAAACATGGCTACTAAAAGAGCTTTTTTTTTCTTGCACATCAGACAGGATTTTCTACTGTTTACACCGGTGCTAGGAAAACTCACCTCACACCCCCATGGAAAAGTGGCATGCTTTAAAATGACGTTATTTTGGTGCATTTTATGAATGAATGATGAGCTTAGGATGATGTCATTTCACCATTATGAATGAAGTTGTAAATTCATACACTACTATAAGAAAAAAAAGTGCCAAATAAAAATATTAGATTTTCATAATTTCCATCAGAAATATGATTTACATGTAATATGCAAGAAAAAGAATCAAACACTAGCTGTTGTTACCGATGTAAACAGTTACCCTCGAGCCTGATATTCCGGTCTGTACTGGCACCCAGTTTAAGATTATAGCCTTATAAGTCTATATGGGGAGATTTAAAAATCTTCTTAGACACTGCAAGTCCAAATTGAAAATAATTTGGCACAAATGTTCCCTAGGTGACCTTTTATACAAAATTATAAATTATGCAATTTATTGCGATCTGTAAACTAACATGGTCAACAGGGCCAGGGCTTATTTTAGCTTGTCTGTTCTCAAACAAATAAGGCAAGCTATAGCTGGTATGGTCACAGAGTGATCATAATCATCATCATGCAAAAATTTAATGTAACTGATTATTCATAAACCATAAGGTTTAGAGTTTTGATATTTGTTGTGTAGCACGGTCTAGTTGACCTCTACCATGCTGATTCAAATTATGACCCCAGGGTAAATATTGGCCCCAACCTGGGGCTTATATATTTTTATATAGGAAAAACTGAAAGTCTTCTCTAAAATCGCTTGACACAGAGCTTTGTAATTTGAAGTGTGGTATCCTCTAGTAGGCTTCTACCAAGATTGTTCATATTATGTCCCTTGGATGAAAACAAACCCTATTCCAGGGGAAACTTGGTTTTGCATACTTTTAATGGGATAGCACAAAGTAGAACTTAACTGTTTACTTACTTGGGATGGGAAGGTACTTCCCCCCCACACCTTCCCTGCATGGGACTCCCCCGCAAACCCAACCCCACTCCCCTGCAAATTTTTTGGTCATTCATTTTTTATTTTCATTGATAGTTTTTTATGTGAAGGTACTTAGGTACTTGCCCACCCCACCTCCCTGATTCGACCAGACACCTCCGCCCCCTCCAGCCCTAAAAAAATAAAAGCAAAATTATGCATTGTTATTTGCCTCCTCCCCACCCCCTCTGACCCAAACCAAAATTATTTTTAACGAATCATTCTTTAGTTTTTTGGATGGTTAAGTACTGAATGTTTTTCTTCTTTTGTCTTTTTGTTTCATTTTCTCTTTTTTCTTGGATGAGATGATACTTTTTTTTAAAGTAGGTACTTTCAAGCTCATTTCTGATAAAAAAAAACACATGAACGTTGCTGCTTCTCCATCATAATTATGTCATTATGTGCAAAAGATATTCTGCTCACCAGCTGCCATCACTAAATGTCATTCATACCCCCGTTTGACACTTTGATACTAAATAAGGGTGATAAAAGTATTTCGAAAGCCCACCTATAATGCCCACTTCTTTTCAACTAGAGTTATCACTGAAGTTGATTAATATCCCCAAAATACCGCCTTGTCTCAGAAATATGGCAACTGTAAGAAATTCATTGCATTGTGTCTTTCTGTTACAGACTTTCTTGTTCGTAAGATGTTATACCTGTGTACAAAAAATTATGTTAATCCATCACTTCTTTAATGAGTTATCATTTTGAAACTGTTTTTTTGTGTGCCAAACTGAAGAAAGGTGTCATAAGTATGTGGTGAAAAGTTAGAGGTCTGTAGCCAAATTTAAACTCCATCTGTATTTTATTTCTTGCATGAAGCTCAAGCAAAGTTGTTAAAAAAATTGAATTCCATCAAGAACTCTGTTTGCTATGGCAAAAGAAAGCAATAGATTTTGAAAATTTTGTCTGAAACCACAAGACCCAGGGCTGAAATATTTGGCATACAGGTTCAGTTATAGTTCAGTCCTCTATCAAGATTGTTCCAATTCTGTCCCTAAAGTCATAAAATTTTTATCGCCTTGCCCTTGGGGTCAATTGGCTTATTTTAGAAAAATTGAAAAAATCTTCTTGACTGAAACTGCAAAGCAAAGGGCTTAAATAATTTGCATTGAGTATCATCTAGAGGGCCAAAATTGTTTAGATTATGCCTCTGAGGTCAAATATTGGCTACCCCTATGGGGTGACTTGATGTTACATAGGCTTATATAGGGATGACTTAATAATCTTCTTATCTGAACCTCGATGCCCTAGAGCCTAGTTGCATTGTCTAGTGAACCTCTACTTAATTTAAAATTTTGTCTCTGGGGTCAAAACTGGCCCAACCCTGGGGTTATTTTTGTGTAATTTATTTAAGCTCTGAACATCTTCTTGTGAGAAACCATTTGCTCTAGACCTAAAATGTTTTGCATGGAACATCATCTAGAGGTCATCTTCCATGGTTTTTCAAATTATGCACCTGGGCTCACTAATAGTCCTTGCCCAGGGGCCACTTGATTTTACATAGGCTTATATTGGTAAGACTTTGAAAATCTTCTAGCCAGAAACCGTTGTCCTTAGACGGCCTTAGATATTTTGCATAGAGCATCAGCTAGAGGTCTGCTACAAAAAATTGTTCAAATTATGCCTCTGGAATCAAAATTGACCAAGATTTAAACAAGAGCCACTGCAAGCAGGGGCCACACTCGAATCTTTTCC
The DNA here is from genome assembly GCA_012932295.1 of Cyclina sinensis. Classification (NCBI taxonomy): domain Eukaryota; kingdom Metazoa; phylum Mollusca; class Bivalvia; order Venerida; family Veneridae; genus Cyclina; species Cyclina sinensis. Next base: position 58,692,328 of record JAAONU010000011.1, on the reverse strand, counting down.
TATTTCCAAAGGCATACACATCAGAGGAAGCACACTGTGGTGAAGGGATTTCAAATGAAACATCATTTGGAAATATAATTATGTATAACAAAGTTATAGCCAATTTTAGCAACATTCAAAAATTTAACCTTAAAGGTCAACGTCAAGTTCAGTTTAACTTTCTTTGGAGGTATTATCTAAAAGGTAGTTATGTCCAAGCATGAAGACACTACATCCATTAACAACAAAGATATAGCCAAGTTAAGTAATGTCAAGGTCATTTAAAGGTCAAGGTAATGCTTGAATTGTTCAACACGTTTGTTTTATTCTCAGTGTTGTTTTGTCCCTGTATAGATCAAATCCATCCATAAATTACAAAAGTTTGGCTATTTTAGCAAAATGCAATAATTCGAACTTGACTGTAAAGGTCATTTAAAGGTTAATGTCATACTTGAATAATTTAACATGTAGGTTTTGTCATGAGCGTTGTTTTGTCCAAGAATTAATAAAAAAGAAACAAAAATGACATTATGGTCAATATTAGCAAAATTCAATAATTTGACCTTGATGGTCAGGGTCATTTGAAGGTCAAGGTCACAGCTGAATGGTTCATTGTGTCAGTTTTGTCATAAGTGTTTTTTTTTGTCCCAGTATAAATCAAATCAAACCATAAATAACAAAAATTTGGCTATTTTAGGCAAAATTCAATAACTTGACCTTAAATGTCAAGGACATCTAAAGGTCAAGGTCATACTTATAATAAATTAAAATGTCGGTTTTGTTGTTTTATCAAAGTATAAATCAAATCCATAAATAAACAACAGTTATGACAATTTAAGCAAAATACAAAAATGGGACCTTAACTGTCAAGGTCATTTTAGGGTAAAGGTCATACCTGAATTATTCAACATGTAAGTTTTGTCAAAAGTGTTACTTTGTCCAAGTATGAATCAAGTCTAACCATAAATTATTCAGTTATGACCAATCTTAGCAAAATTCAATAATTTGATCTTGCTAGTCAAGGTCATTTTTTAGGTCAAAGTCAAACTTGAATCAAAATCTTGGATATGTCAAAAGTATTGTTTTGTCTTAGTATAAATCAAATCCATCAATAAATGACAAATTTATGACAATTTAAGCAAAATTCAAACATCTGACCTTGACCGTCAAGGTCATTTTTAGGTCATGGTCACACTCGAGTTATTCAACATGTCGGTTTTGTCACAAGTGTTGTTTTGCCCAAGTATGAATCTATTCCAACAATAAATGACAAAGTTATGGCAAATTGTAGCAAAATTCAATAATTTGACCTTCAAGGTCAATGTCATTTTAACATAAAAATAATACATGAAAGAATCATAATGTCATATTTGTCATAAGTGTTGTTGTGTCCAAGTATGAGCAAATCCATAAATAAATACAAAAGTTATGACAATTTGAGTAAAATTCAATAATTTGACCTTGAGGGTCATGGTCATTTTAAGGTAAAGGTCATACTTGAATAATTTATCATGACGGCTTTTCCATAAGTGTTGTTTTTTTTCCAAGTATTATTAACATCAAACCGCAAATAACAAAATTCTGGCCAGGTTTAGTAAATTCAATAATCTGACCTTGACTGTAAAGGTCATTTAAAGGTCAAGGTCATATCTGAAAGAATCAAAATGTTGGATTTGTCATAAGTGTTGTTTTGTCACAGTATGAATCAAATCCATAAATAAATGAGAAAGGTATGACAATTTAAGCAAAATTCAATCATCAGACTTTGACGGTCAAGGTCATTTTTAGGTTATGGTCATACCTGAGTTATTCAATATGTTGGTTTTGTCATAATTGTTGTTTTGTCCAAGTATGAATCAAAACCAACCATAAACAACAAAGTTATGACAATTTAAGCAAAATATAATTATTTGACCTTGACGGTCATGGTCATTTTAAGGTTAAGGTCAATCTTGGATAATTTATCTTGTCGTCTTTGTCATAAGTGTTGTTTTGTCCAAGTCTGATTCAAATCCAAACATAAACAACAAAATTATGGCCAGTTTTAACAAAATTCAATGATTTGACCTTATCTGTCAAGGTCATTTAAAGGTCAAAGTCAAACTTGAAATAATCATAATGTCGGATTTGTCATAAGTGTTGTTTAGTCCATATATGAATCAAATCTATAAATCAATGAAAAAGTTATGACAATTTAAGCAAAATTCAATCATCTGACCTTGACGGTCAAGGTCATTTTAAGGTCATGGTCATATCTGAGTTATTCAACATGTTTGTTTTGTCATAAGTGTTGTTTTGTCCAAGTATAAATCAAATCTAACCATAAATACTAAAGTTATGGACAATTTTAGCAAAATTTAATAACTTGATCTTGAAGGTGAAGGTCATTTATGAGTCAAGATCAAGTTGAGTCAGGTTCACTTGAAGATCTTGTCCAAAGGGTTGTTGTGTCCAAGTATGAAGACAATCCACCTATTAATAATTTGGTTATGGCAAATTTTAGCAAAATTCAGTAATTTGAAGGTGAAGGTCATTTATGAGTCAAGGTCAAGTTTAGTCCAGTCTACTTGAAGACCTTGTCCAAAGGGTTGTTGTGCCCAAGCATGAAGAGAATCCACCCATTAATAATAAATTATAGCCAATTTTAGCAAAATTCAATATTTTGACCTTGAAGGTGAAGGTCATTTGAGTCAAGGTCAAGTTTAGTCTGGTCTACTTGAAGGTCTTGTCCAAAAGGTTGTTGAGTCCAAGCATGAAGAGAATCCACCTACTCATAATAAAGTTATGGCCAATTTTAGCAAAATTCAATATTTTGACCTTGAATTTGAAGGTCATTTAAGAGTCAAGGTCGGGTTTCGTCTGGTCATCTTGAAGGTCTTGTCCAAAGGGTTGTTGTGTCCAAGTATGAAGATAATCCATCAAGGAATAAAAAAATTATGATCAATGTTAAAGTTTTCGGATGGGAACGGCTACGGCAACGACACCATGACTATAACAATAACTCTATTTTTTTTTTTAAATAAAGTCGAGTTAAAAATTGTGCCACTGGGGTCTTTAATGGCCCTGTCCAAGGAGTCACTTGATTTAACGAGGACTTATACATGTGTATAGGGAAAAATCTTGTCTGAAACTGTATGCCTTAGAGCTTAAATATTTTGTATGTAGCATTTTCTAGTGGACCTCCACCAAATTTGTTCAAATTTTATCCCTGCTCCTAAACATAATGCTCAAGGTGAGCTTTTAGGATGGCTCTGTGTCAGTCGTGTGGTGTGCACAGTGCGTCCTTTGAGCTTTGCTAATTTTTACCTTTAAACAACATCTTCTCCTAAACCTTCAGATTAAATTTCATAAAACTTTTCTTGCAGGAAGCTCTACCAACATTGTTCAAAGAATTAAACTCCTTCAAGAACTCAAAGAAAGGACAAAGTTTGAAAATCCTCTTGTCCCCTCTTGTCTGAAACCACATGGCCTAGATTTTAGATATCTTCCATACTAATTCATCTAGAATTTTTACCACAATTGTTCAAATTATGCTCCTAGGCCTGTGGTTATAAATGGCCTTGCCTCGAGGATCAATTGATTTAACATAGGCTTATGTAAGGAAGAATTATGAAGTTCTGTACCAAGATTGTTTCAATTATGCCCTCAAAATTGGCCCCACCCTTAGAGTCTCTTTATTTAACATAGGCTTACATAGGGAAGTCTATAAAAAAATTTCTTGTCTGAAACCGTATGCCCTAGAGCTTGGATATTTTGTATGTTACATTGTTTAGGAGACCATTACCAAGTTTGTTCAAATAATGTCCCTGGGTTCAAAATTGGCCCCTCGTCTTGGGTCCTTTTTCTGTACATAAAATATTTAATCTTTGAAAAACTTCTAGTTAGAAACCGGAGTCCCTAGACCTTAGATATATGGTATGTAGCATTGTTTAGTGAAGTTCTAATAACGTTAAGTTTATCTCCCTAGGGTCAACAAGCTCTAGTCGGACTAGTCCTATTGCAGGTCTGAGCTACAGAAGCTCAACTAGATTTTAAAACTGAAATATTAAAAATCTTCTCCGAGATCACAAGATTTTAAGCTAAGATATTTGGTGTGTAGCATTGTCTAGTGGTCCTTTACTGAGTTTTCTCAAACCATGCGCCAGTGTCAAAACTGGCTCTGTTCACGGCAGAAGGGCTATAATATCAGCCTGCTGGAAAAAGTAATTGTTTTTAATGTCTTGAAAATGGGCGAAAATGTGAAAGCTGGATAAGGTTTTTCTATTTTAAGCTCTGGTTGCCATTTTGTGCAGCGAAGCAGCAAGTGCCGGCAGTACGCACAACAAGGGTTGGTACTGATCACTCCTGTGAAGTTTCATTGAAATCCCACCAGCAGGTTGACCTGTGAAAGACAGACAAGGTTTTTCTATTTTTAGCTCTGGTGGCTATTTTGTGCAGCAAAGCTGAACGTGGCGGCGATATGCACAACAAGGGATGGTACTGATCACTCCTGTGAAGTTTCATTGAAATCCCGCCTGCAGTTTGACCTGTGAAAGCCGGACAAGCTTAATGTGGACAGACAGATGGATGGACAGACAGATGGATGGAGAAAGGCAAAAACAATGTCATCAAAAATTTTGGGAGACATAATTACCTAAACATTCCACTAAGAAGAATAACCACCGTTAGCAATTTGGTTTCTGGAGGTTAACTTTAGTACTCTTTGGCCTACAGTCTTTTACCTTAATATGATTATTTCCCACATTAAGTGGATTACCCGTGTTGATTTTTGGAGTTAGTAGCTCAAAGGTCAAGGTCATAGTGACCTTAACCATTTCCACCAAGTAACTTGATAATCATTTGTTATAGAGACTTCAATCTTTATATCATGATTGCACACATTGGGTGGATGACCCCTATACATTTTGGGGTCAGTATGTCAAAAGTCAAGGTCACAGTGACCCAAAAATTTTAGAATCATTAAAACTCTGTAACTCAACGACCATGTGTCATAGAGACTTCAAAATTCAGATGGTTACATACATTGAGTGAGTTACCCCTATTGATTTTGGAGTCAGTAGCTCAAAGGTCAAGGTCACAGTGACCTTAGCATTGAAAACCATTTCTGCCACATAACTTGTCAATCATTTGTTACAGAGACTTCAAACTTTATATTATGATTCATTGCACACATTGAGTGGATGACCCTAATCAAGGGCTGGACCTTACATGCTCAAGTAATCAAGAGCTGGACCTTACTTGCTCAAATAATCAAGTGCTGGACCTTACTTGCTCAGGTAATCAAGAACTGGACTTAACTTGGTCAAGTAATAGAGAGCTGAACCTTACATGCTCAAGTTATCAAGAGCTGGACCTTACACCCTCAAGTCATCAAGGGCTGGACCATACATGCTCAAGTAACTGAGGGCTGGACCCTACATTGTCAAATAATAAATAATTCAGATGATTAAATTTCTATTAGCAACCGACAGTCCCCAAATATCATTTCTCTGTTTCCAACACCTGCATTTGAATCAAGTGAAAACAAGCTTGCAAAAACATGTTGTAACTTTCATTTCATACTCTTATACTACATGTATACAATGTAAATAAATAAGAATATTGCTGAGGCAGTATGACAGTGTATATATATGAAAAAGTTGATAAAATGTCAACAGAAATAAAAAACCATTAGTTTAAAAATAAATTAGCATGAATGCTATATAATTATTACATGGCATTTTTTTCCAGTGACATATACACTTGACATCAAAAAAAGGTGAGCACCAAGGAGTCTGTGACTTTTTATAAAGCAGGTTTAAATTCTACACAGTTTCAGAACATTTGTATAGCAAAACTTTAAATCTACAGTTTTATACAAAGATTTGAGTTTATCAATAAAAGTTCCATTTTAAAATTCAAAACAAAAATATGACAACTACTTTAACTTTAAACAGCATTCAATTTCTTTTGTACTCTAGTAAACAAGAATGCTTATGTGTCTGTCTTTAATGAAAATATATTTGAAGATACTCCAGAGTTTCTATTAAAACCATAAACTGATTGAAAGAATGACTTCAATGAAAAATTCACTACTAAACAGAGTTGCCAAAAAGGCTCTTTTAAAATATCTCTGACAAAAAATATCAATTGACATAACAGTACATTTTTTTCTGCCACTGGACATACAATATTGATTTTTCAGTAGTAATTCTCTTCAAAAATTATTCTGTATTTAAAGAATTGTTATTTCAATTTCTGTTCTGTTTCATGAAGAATAAGTCAAGCTTGCCTTGTGCATTGTCTACTTTCACTTTTTTACTAGTTCTTTCACAATCAGAAGTACTCTTTCTTTTAACACTACTTGTAACATTATTCCTCTCCACAGTACTCATGTTCTGCTGTAGATCCATGGCAAAGTGAAAGTCCATATGTTCAGGCATTTCCCAAACCACTATCACTTTATCACATTTCTCACACTGCATAAAGTCTTCAGCAGAGAGAGTTATGCTCTCACCTTGGGCCATTTCCTGCACTTGTGAACTGCTTTCTCCAGATATTATTTCACTATCTCTATCTCTCTTTCCTTCACAAGTTCTTACCAATTTCTTTTCCTCAGTGACAACTGTCTCAACTGTATCAATCACAGATGCTTCTTGATCACTGACTGAGTCAGCTGTCAAATCTATGTTTTCATGATCTGTTCTAAGTACAGCACTAGATTCTTTAAATTGACTTACAGACTTTGGCTCCATTTTCTGCTTAAAGAATGAACCACCTTGAACCAAACTGGATTTGCCTCGACTTATACTTTCAGTACTTTCATCTCTTGATTTTACACTTGCTTGGTTTTCCAGTTGTTTTCTCTTAAAGAATGACATTAAACTATTATCATGTCCTTTGATGGGCTTCTCTTTATGCTCCTGTTTCACTTGTTTCATCTTTCTCACTGGATTTAGGAGAAAGACAATTTTCAGTACTGGTTTTCCTATTCACATTTTGGGAAAAGAAAGACATAATTGATCTCTTCTTGTCCACCTTTCCAGTAATATTCACCTGTTTCAGGACTGGTTCCTGTTTCCTCTGACTGCCTCACTTCCTCTTCCTGCTGACTGCTTCTCTGCAGCCTTTTGAGTAAAATCAAACTGAGAACCATTCATAATATTTTCAGACTGTGTCAGGGAGATAGTCTGTTCTTTCTTGGCAAACATTTCACCAATGTTGGTACCAGCAGATGTGTTGTCCTGGAATTTACCAGCGGAAAGTCCCAAGCAAACAATTGGTGGACACCTGCAATGGTTTAGAACCGATCAACTGAATGAAGTCAAGAAACAGAATATCTATTAATCCTACTTAAAACAGAAAGAGAAACCAGATAAAATGGCTAACTAGTCTACACAGAAAATTGTCAAGAACATCTGATATCTATGAAAGATTCAGATTAGAATATGCTTACTCCAGATGTCATTTAAATTCAAACACTGTGTCCTGTGATGAGCTCATGAGAATAAGATTTAATAAAGAAACAGAAAATATTAAGATCTGTTTAGAGGTATCTTTCTTCTCCAAAAATATCTTTTAGAACCTTTAGACAGGTCTGAGTTTCTTTAACATTATTTCAGTGAAGAACACAAGTAGGTCAGGTTATTGTACACAAGTAGGTCAGGTTATTGATAGATTCTTCACAAGACCTCTAGACTGCTGCACTGATATATATATGTAAGCTATGACACCACAACAAGTGTAGATCTACTTTTCATTTAATTGGTGAAAAATACAATCTATATGAAATAAAGTTACCATGAGGCTTGGTGAGGTGCACTGGTGTTGAACTGTTGTACCAAGCTGAAGGCATCACTGGCTAACTTTGCAGCATCATACCTGACAACAGCACAAACCCGAGAGGCTGACACTGGCTTAGGGTGACTTTCATATCGTACAGACAGTGTCAATGATTTAGCTGTGCGGTTATTCTACAAGATTTTAATCATTTAAACATATGATAAATGATACAACTATATAAAATTAAAACTACCAATTGCCTGCTTTTCAATATTCACAGAGTCCAATCATGAACAGCTAATACCAAGCCTTTCCTTTCATAATAAATACCACAATGAAAACTTCAGCATTTAATATTTATTTTCTTTTAAAACAAGACAAACACAAGTCTTAATGCTTAACGCTTACTATAACCATATGCCAGCTTTTAAAATACTGAAAGGTTATCTTACTTTAAAATACTTGAAGTATCATTCAAAAAGGCAAATTTCCACATACAAGATGTAATGAGAAATCTACAGTGTTTATAAATATAGCGTTTAAAATGACTTACATTTTCTTTGTCTTTTTCCAGCCTTTCATTCACTTCTTTAGCCAACTCTGATAGCCAGAACTTCACCTGAAAGTAAAATTATGTCATTTTTCACTATGTATGCCACATGCATTAATTTCAGTTACTTTTCTATTTTTGGGACAAACTAACAGGAAGTATTCCAAAATGTACATTAAATATAAACAAAACCATCAGCTGGTCAAAAACACTCCATAATGAAAGGTGTTTCATTCACTGAGGCTGCTTTTAAGATGAATGAGTAGCTATTTTTTAATTTAGCAGTGATATTTTGTCATTGTGCAAAAATGATTTATTAGATCTAACAAAATCTCCTTTTTCAAAAATTGTTTCAGAATATTTTTGTGTCATAAGGAGTATCCTGAGGTAAATCATAATTATATGCACCATTGTCTTATATATTTTTGGTCCAAACCACTGTCAGGCATGTACAGTAGTCATACTATAACACATACATGTATCATCATAAAATTGTGTACAGTTGTTGTTACTGCTTTGGGAACTGTGAACAATTCTTTGTATTTCTCAAAGTCAAATAAACATAGGTCAAAACCAAACGCTGATGAAAACTGGTTTATGAACAACCATGATCAAATTTTCAAAACAAAGTTTATTTCTTTCTTTTAAGAATTTCGTATTTTACCTTACCTTTTCACGGGTATTGAGGCAGTTTTTGCCAGTGAAGTTTTTACTACAGCCGATGGACTTTGGTAACTGTCTGGCAGCCACAGGTTCATGATCGAATCCTCTACATACCTCATACAACCATGACCTGGTATAACAAGAATCATTCAAACTATACCTTGCTCTGGACAAAACATAATGAAATGCATTCAATTTTATTGATGTAAGTAGCAAATTCAGTCCATTTTTACACTGCTATTATCAGAAAAGAATAATGAACAATCATAAAACAACTTGAAAACTGATGGCTCCCTCCTCTGATTCTTTAAAGTTTCTTCAGTTAGCATTTTATATGTAGTTTGTGTTATCTGGATTAGTTTGAATGTAAGCCTAGAAATATATAGAAGGCCAACACTGTTGGTGAAAAAATAGGTGTGATAAATTTTTTGTTTCAACAAGAAATATTCAGATGGTTGTAGTCCAGGGCTCCCGAAAACCGAAAATTTGCCGGTTTTGACCGAATTTTATCTCTATGGACCGATTTCGATGTCCAAAAGTCCTTAAAAAATCGGTCCAGATAATTTCCAAAAAAAAAAATCTGTCTAACTTTTCATAAAACAGTCAAAATCTCACACCAAAACCTGAATTGATCGCTGATCCGGTACTTCACACCAATCATAAAACCATAAAACTGTCACTGTTGCCCGCGGCAATTATCGCCAATTAACTTGTAAACAAGTAAAAGTGTGCTTGAATTGCAGCTGGCCAATCGATTAAAGTTGACCGGCTCAAACTGTGAAATATAATTTCATCGAAATCAAACTCCCCGCAGCGGTTACTTCCCCTATTCAGTACAGAAAACAGTTAAGTAGAAAAGCGTGACGTAACCGGTGCGAGGAGTTTGCATCGAAATAGGCGATAATTGTCGTCTGCTTAATTTCATTAATTGCTTAATAGTAATTGTAGTGGCTAGCTGTAGCACAAAGCACACTTTAAAATATCAGTGACTAGTTTGACGTAAAATTAGCTCTAATTCTACTTTCGGGACGTCAACACTATCATAACTCAAATTGTTCTTTGCCCATAAATCGTTTCTATTTTTTTTTTTTGTTGGTTCTTGGGGGGGGGGGGGGGGGGGGGGGGGGAGGGGTGAGGTCTCGGACCGATTGAGATTTCAAAATTTTAGGAGTCCTGGTTGTAGTCACATCATGAACAATTGTAATATTACCCATTTTTGTCTCCTAGCAACTGCTGTAATACTTTCTCTGAGAACTTCACAAGATCTCCCATATTTTCTGCTTGCAAATGCTCCATAACCAGCTGACCCATCTTTCCTCCTAAGTGACGACTAAAACAGAACACAGAAGCATTTTAAACTTCTCTACCTCTTGACCACTGTTCATTCACAAGCATAAGCACTGAAAGATGCATTTAAGCAAAGTTTTCATCATTCAATAAATAGAAGCTTAAATTTTAGGATCACCTGTATGATTCCTAATTGTTTTTGTCTGCTTTTGAGACCAATTTGTGGTTATTAATATTTCAAACTTAAGGATTCAAATTCTTGTAATTCTGTAGTTAGATGAATATTAAGTTAACTTAAAGAAAAATGGTCATAACCAGATTCATTCTTTAGAATTGTAAGGATATATCTAAGACCCTATCTTAAACAAGTTTTTTTTTCGCAATCTGGTCATTTCATTTACATCCGGCTGTTGTTAAATTTTCAAATTCAAAGACAATTCCTTCTAAATAACTACTCTGATAATCCATTCATTTTTAGCAGAATTCATGTTTTTGTTTTTACTATGAAAATATACTTAGTTTTTTTGTTTCCATTTTGGATTATCTCCCCTATAGGAAATTCTTATGTTACTAATTTATGAAACCCCATTTGTTGCTGACATTTGAAGAACATTAAAAAAGGAACAGCATGGAAACTGGTGATATTTGGTAGCTTCATTAGAGTTTGAAGACCTTATTAAAATGGATTACATATACATTTTCCTGATTGGTAAAGTAGAATACAGTTTAGGGACTTCACTATAAAGTAGAAGTAAAAAATATTTACTCTTACAAAACTCTTATTAAAACACTTACATTTTTCTGATTGGCAGAGTGGCATACAGTTTTGGAACTTCACTATGAGGCAATATTGTCTGTTTATTAGGTTTATGAAATCCACAGGCTAACTTGGCTAGCATCTGAAATAATAAGATTACTGAATATTGCTGGGCTTGATAAATCAAAATGGAAGTGTATGATTTATAGTGTATAGATTAAGAAAAGTTCTTTGTTGAAACAGAGAGCTTAAAGGACCTAGGAAATATATCTGAAATACAAGCCAGATTTTATTCTTGCAATGCCCTGTGCCAGCTACACTAAGTATTCACTCTCTTCACATCATATGATCCACAACATTATTTCCTCTACTGATGGCTATGAAATTAAATGACATTTACAAAGGAATTACTTTTTTCCTTTAGTGTATTGCCAATATCTATATAACCACTTTGCTATATTGGTCAACAATCAGTATCTGACGGATGAATAAATCCACATTTATTAAAGAATCTTTTAATCACCTTGTTATGGGCTATTCCAGCAGAGCATCTGAAGCCTGTATCCTTGTAGACTGCTGCTCTCATCTCCTCTGCTATAACAGCACCCACAGCCAGACGCTTATCATATGACTCCATAGCTTCAACGTCAAACGTCACACAGAGCCAGTCAGACAGATCACGTCCATCTGTACATGTACATACAGGCAAGTTTGCATGAGGAACTGATTTTATTTGGAAGAAAGGCTACATGGAAAAGAAGAACTGCATAGTATCTTTAATCGCTTGTTCTTTAAGATGTAATTCAAAAAGTATGACTTAACATCATTTTGTACATATTTCAACATGTAATATACCCTTTTCCTTGTTGAATCCTACAACATGCGTGTTAGGAAGTTTATCAAGTGTGACCATCTCCTGACTAAGTGAGGACAGTCTCTTATCAACTTCCTCTGTAAGATCAATGTAGGCTTCATCCACACTTGCCCTTTCCACACAGCTGCTAAACCTTGACAGCACCTCAATCACTTCAGCCCCTCCCTCACGGTATCTGTGCAGAGTAAAGTGCTTTTTTTTAAACTCCATACATTCTGTAAAACCGTTATACTTGCTACTTCTTGCATTAATTTCAAAAACAGACAAAAAGTTAAGGATGAAAATCTATAAAACACTACAAACATTCAATACTACACATGAAGTACTCTGAAATATTTTTTTTTTTTCATCCATCAATAATACAGGTCTTTATTGTCTGGCTAGAACAGCCTTATACTTTAGTCTGATCGAGTCATCTACATCAATGTAATACAATATGACTGTCATTTGGTAAGCTTAATTTAGTCAAACTACTCTAGAAATGTGTTGTTCATTTTCCAGTATTTATTTCACTGATAGAGAAAACATTAAACTTGTCAAACTACATTACTGTACACTCATTAATATAATACTGTAATACAGAATCCTTATGCTTACTTGGTAAGGTCAGCTTTCCCTCTCACTAGCGGTACTCTAACTAGCTGTATATCAGGACACTTGGCCTTTGCATCATCTCCTCTCATCTGTCGTGTGACACCAAAATCTCGAGCCTCATAACTTACAGCTATAATTCTGAAATAAAAAGAAGCCATAGACTTGTAGGATTAAACTTCCAGATTCAACAAGATTCTGTTGCAGTATCAAAGACATGTAATACAATGCTTTTAACAATGAACTGTTAGTAAAGCATAAAATCATTATAATTTACCAGTCTACAAATTAATTATCAAAATCTTTTACCCGCCACCTTTCCATGGGTTGTACTGTACAACAGCACATGGCTTCCCCTTCAGGGCTGGGTTCAGTCTCTGCTCCACCTGCACATAGAAACAGTCCATATCTACCAGTGCAATAATCCTCTCCATGCTTTGCCACCTAAAAGGTACTATATATGATAGAAAGTATAGCCATATGTCTTAGATACATGTAAATAAAAACAATTTATAACTGTCTCAAAATTTAATTCTTGGTTGTTTTTGCTTTTGAAATTTGCCTGAACAATATTATACTGAATAGTTTCAGAAACACCCAAGCCCCCAGATCGATGCTTTCTCACATTAAGAGCCAGTTTAAATCCACAGAACAATCTAGGAGGCTATAGTAAAAAGTTAGATACATTTTATGTTCATGTTTTCATTCAGAACATACAAACTACACAGACAGTATGATGGTTGAAAAGATACTTAATTTTTGCATTCATGTATCAAGCCATACTCTGAATACGAGTTTCAGCTTCCAGTAGCGTATGAATTTGTCATCGTTTATATTACTACAGGTTGATTACAACAACTTCAGACAAACCGTACAAGGTAAGCTTAGATTGTGAGAGGGAAGCAAGTCTGTAAACTTCTACTTTTTGACATTCAGACAAGATTAAATCATAAGGAAACAGATAAATATGGATATTCTAAAAGATTTTTTTAAATCTTTTGACAGAAGAATGAGTTTTCTTGTAACCAAATAAGGTTGATCAAGTATTGTTCAGTATTTGTGAAAAAAAATGTAGTCAACAAAAACTGTTTGTATTAGTCCTTCATTATTTATTGATTTATAGGTCATTACAGTGATTGCCATTGAAGCTACAGAGTGATAGAAAAATTGTCTATTGTGGAGAGTCTGGAAAGTTTTAGTACAGGCAAAAGGTCTTTATGTTTGAGAATCCTTACTACTCAACAGTGTAAATCCCAATACACCTGCTTAATATGACCTAATTTCAATATGAAATTACATGCAGTGTGATAATGTCTATCTATCTATCTTCCATGAAGTCAAACCCCTGCTGGAGATCTAGACTTGAGGCGCGTCAACTGACAAGAGTATTAGTATAAAAGATCTGAGATAAAAGAATATAAAAGTAATGGAAAATAAGTATGTTGTTAAGAGCAGGTTAAAAACAGGTTAGGCGTTTAGGGAGACATATGTTCAATCCGGCTAACAGCCAGGCTGAACTCAGGGCCAGACAAACTGATGATATCCGGTGGTAGGGCATTCCAGTGGACAACAGTTCTTGGTAAAAATGAATATTTGTGATAGTCAGTTTTGGTTTGTATAAGCTGGAATGCATAAGGACGTTCTGGATGATCTAGTGAGAGGGATAATATAGATTGGAAAGGGATAGCCACCTGGTCATGCAAGATGTTGTGAAACATTACCAGGCGTTGGTCAATATGTCAAAGGTCGAGGGGCCTCCACTGAAGGGAAGCCATCATGTCAGTGACACTTGATGTTTAGGCCAAAGTCATGTTTGGTCCACCTAGCAGCCCTTCTCTGGACGGACTCTGGCTGGTCAATGAGAGTTCCTGTGTAGGGGGACCAGACCTGTAGAGCTGTACTCCAGCTGGGGCCTGACAAGTGCCTTGTATTTTTTTTTTGTATGCGGTTGACTTTAACCCTTCAGAGTGAACTTTGATGTTTTGGCATAGGAAACCAAGTGTTTGATTCGCCTTTGTTGTAATGTTGTTAATGTGTTTATTCCATGTTAGGTCATTTGATATTGTAATGCCGAGATATTTTGCACATGGTACTGATTTTCAAGATGGTGTCATGTAAGAGGTATTTTGTTGGAATGACTGTTTTGCAGTTTTGAGATTTGGATAACCTGGCATTTTGATGGGTTGAATTGCATGTCCCATTTTGTCTCCCATTGTTCAAGTTGGTGTAAGTCATGTTGTAGTAGGCTTGTGTTGAATGTTCACAAATCCGGGACATTTGCCCCCTGGTCCTGAAATGTATTATTAGACATTTGAAACCCAAAAAGTGTGTGTGTGTGTGTGTGTGTGTGTGTTGGGGGGTAAGGGGTACTATTTCTACTGGGGGGGGTGCAAATGTCCAAGGTGATATTTCATCTGGCGTAGTCTCAAAATTGCGACTTCTGGCAATACACTGCCTTGTCATATCTGGAGGCGGATATGGACCATTAGCAGCAGCACAATATTCAACGTTTTCAGTACGATTACTTGGACTAGGGCAAGTGTCTGTATTACACTGTTCTCTACATGTTCTTTACCTATAATTATCCTCGATAAAATTTAAAACCTTGACATTGTTTACTATCAGGCCCAGTATAACTTCGACGACTTCTGAAACAAATGATAAATTTGTGTTTGTTATATATCATGTTTTTCCCAATCCCCTCTAAAATAGTGGAAATTTGTTTTGTCAATTATTTATATTTTGGGTACGATTTATTGAGGGTGCGCTTTGAAATACATATCACAAAACTATATCAATCTTTTCGAAAGAGATTGCCGTTTGAAAAACTTGGATTTTTTCCAAAACACAAAATAACTTACACTATTAATGCTGATCAAGGAATTTAATGAAACAAGACAAAGTTAACGTATTATGAAATCAAATTTCCCAGACATTTTTAATTGGTACGAAAACAACGGTGTACCGTGCAAGAAATTGCTTTTCGTGAAAAACATAATATTAGTAACACATAACCTACTGTTATGGCCGTCAGTCGAAGTAATAACCAGGTAACGGAAACAAAACAAACGGTTTCATTTAATCTTAGATATGTAAATGGAAAACAGATATAGCATTTTTGTGTTATGTTCAATTTCAACCTATTTGTCACCCAATTATTACTATCTGTATTCGAATGCTTGCAGTTTTCAATATGAATAGGGAATAGTGTAGGTGATCTTTTTTTCTCCCACACAGTCTTGCCCTAAACAGGATAAGTATAAGTGACTCATTGGTAGTTGTGACCTGACTGCTTAGTGAATTTTTCAGTTGTTATAAAGTCTTTTTAACATGCCTTTTTCACATAGGACCAGTTAGATTCCAGTACCAGCTTGTGAAAATGGCCCAGTTTCATGGACTGAACAAGACCTGTTCAGCTTCATAACTGGCACAATGAGAATAATGAATATATTGTTTAAAGTCACCAAAAGACACATTTAGGGACAAAAACAATACTATCAGACAACTATAAGGAATGTGTGCATGGCTTATGGTGCATAACTTGGATAAACCCCTTGTCCAGGTACCTTTGCAGCAATAGGAAATGAATTTAGTCTGTCTGTCCGTCCATCACAAAACTTGTCTGGACTACTCCTATAAAACTACTGGAGCAATTTCATCCAAACTTTACAGGAATGATCAGTACCAAGTCTAGTTGTGCATGTCATTGGCTTTTTCCAGTTCATGATTTTTGTCAGAGTTATAGCCCTTTAATTATTTTTATATTTAAAGTTTGTCCAGAGCTACTTCTCTTATACTACTAATGCAAGTTTGAATGAAATGTTACAGGATTGATGAGTACCTCAATTTACATTTCCTAACAAACTGTCCAATCACCCCTCAATACAACTGCTTAATTGGCTATCATCAGGCTACACATGTGATCACTGATTGCTCTTGTTTACCTGTTGTTGCCCTTGTCTGGCTGCTCCGTTTACCCAACTGTTCATTTCCAACATGTAAACCAACCAGGTCATTTTTGGTGTAACTTTTGAAAGAATAAGGAGGGCTATTGCATTGCCATGGTGTTGGTTAAAGTTGTTTATTAAGTGTAATAGCTTGTTAATTATTAATGGGATTCAGTTGAAACTGAAAATACTTGCATAAAGTCACAAGGCCCTGCTTTGGGACAAAGGGCATAAATGTGCAAGGAATATTTACAGAATTGTGACAATTTTTAAGTTTGAAATTTTGATTTTTTTTTTTAATAAGTGTAATAGCTTGTTTATTATGAAAGGAATTCAGTTGAAAATTAAAATATTTGCATATAGTGACAAGGCACTGCTGTGGTTTAAAGGGTATTACTGTGCTAGGAATATTTACGGAATTATGCCCTCTTTTAGCTTAGGAAATTGTAGTTAAAGTCTTATATTAAGTGTAATAGCTTGTTCATGATTAAGGGGTTTTAGTTGAAACTTAAAATACTTGCATAGTGACAAGGTCCTGTTGTGGGACAAGGGGCATAAGTGTGATAGGAATATTTAGAGAATTTGACCCTTTTAACTTTGTCATTTAGAATTTTGGTTTTATTTAATAATAAAGTGTAGATGGTGATGCTAAACACATAGTCCAACCATGTCAGTTCAAGGTCAAGGTCACACTTGAATGTCATTTCTTTCAGCCTTCAATTTTGTGTCTGCTCAATATCTCCTAAACCTTTGAACTGATTTTCTATAAACTTTGGTCAAATGTTCAAGTCATTGAGAGGATGTGCAGAAGGCATGACTAAGCCATATCAGTTTCAAGCACAAGGTCATACTTGAAGGTCATTTGTTCAAGCCCTCAGTTTCATATTGTCATTGCAATACTAAAAGCTTTCCCACAATGCAATATTCCACCATAAATGCAATTCCAGGTTATTCTGACTAGGTAAAACTTTCATAAATACTGGTGGTGGGGGATGTATAAGCAGTACTTGGACTGCCTTGTTAATTAGTGCAGTTCTATGTAGAAATACGTACTATCTAGGATTGTGCTCAGAAATGAAAACTAACAGCCAAATATTCAATTTTTATCAAAAATACATGTCATTATTTGTGGAGGAAGGGGGCAGCAAGACATATTGTTTTTGTACTTTCCATCTGTATGTATGTCTGTATATCACAAAGTTGGATTTCAGTGGAACTTGCATTGATTTATTGGTCCCAACCATAGATGAGCATTCAGTGATTTTCAGTGAAGTTATGGGCCTTGATTTGTCAAAATTTTAAGACATATTGGCAGTATCTCTCTAACAGCTTGTCAGATTTTGATGAAATTTCACAGGAACGATTGTTTGTAAGTGTAGTTACGGTTGGCTGATTTTTAGCAGAGTTGTGGCTTTTAACTAATTCAAATTTGGATACATTTAAAGGCATATCTCCATATCCACTGATCAGATTTTGAGGAAACTTCACAGGAATGATTATAAAGTGGAGTAGTTATGCATATTTTCATTGTGTTCTGGTCAGATGATTTTTTAGGGAATTTACAGCCCTTGATTTGTCTAAATTTGAACAGATATGGGCAATTTATCTCGATAATTGCTGGTAAGATTTTGACGAACTCTACAGCAATGACCAGAAGCTAATGTAGTTATGCATATTATTGGCTTATAATGGTGGGATGATTATTAGCAGAGTTGCAGCCTTGATTTTTTGCTCACCTGTTACATAGTGATAGAGTGAGCTTTTGTGATTGCCTGTTGTCCGTCGTCCGTCCGTATGTCCACAGTTAGTTTGTTAACACTCTAGTTGATATATATTTTTGCCTCAATTGTCATGAAACTTGGTCAGGATGTTTGCCTCATTAATTTCTCAGACGAGTTCAAACATGGGTTATCTGGGTTGAAAAACTAGGTTACAGAGCCCAAATATAGAAAAACCTTGTTAACACTCTAGAGGTAACATTTTCAGTCCAAATAACCTGGTAATCTGTCAAAAAGGTTGTTTCAATGATTTCTAGTTCAAGTTCGAATAAAGGTTCAAAAACTAGGTCACAGAGCCCAAAAATAGAAAAAAAGCTTGTTAACATTCTTGAGGCTAATTTTCAGTCCAAATATTCTGGAAATTTGTCAGAAAAGTTGTTTCAATGATTTCTAGCTCAAATTCGAATATGGTTCATCTGTGGTCAAAACCTAGGTCACAGACTTCAAATATGGAAAAATTTTGTTAACACTCTAGAGGTAACATTTTCAGTCCAAATAACCTGGAAATTTGTCAGAGAGATGTTTCAGTGATTTCTAGCTCAATTTTGAATATAGGTTATCTGGGATCAAAAACTAGGTCACAGAGCCCAAATATGTAAAAACCTTTTAACACTCCAGAGTTTACATTTTCAGTCCAAATATCCTGGAAATTTGTCAGACAGGTTGTTTTGATGATTTCTAGCTCAAGTTCGAATATGGATCATCTGGAATCAAAAACTAGGTCCCACAGCCCAAATATGGAAAAACCTTGTTAACACTCTAGAGGTAAGATTTTCAGTCCAAATAACCTGGAAATTTGTTAGAAAGATTGTTTCAATAATTTCTAGGTCAAGTTCGAATATGGGTCATCTGGGGTCAATTAACCAGGTCCATAGCAACTTTGTAAAAAGCAGTCATACTCAGGTGAGCGATACAGGGCCCTCTTGTTCTAAATTTGAATACAGTTGTTCATATCTCGGTAACTGTTGGTTGTATTTTGAGGAAACTTCACAGCATGCATATGCATATTATCAGCGTGTTCCTGTTGGATGATTTTTATATATACCTCATGGTAAATAACTTGTGGGGGGACATATGTTTTTCTCAAAAAACAATCTCTAGTTTTAAAATAATTTTACCAGATATAGAATAATTTTGAAAAAAAAAATATGTTGTATAAAAATAATTCCAGAAATTTTAGTAGATATTGCTATTTTGGCTACTGGTTATAGTAAATTAAGCAGTAATACATGAACAAAATTATGGACCATATTATCCGTTCTTGGTTGTCTTGACTGAACACCTTAGGATATTGATATATGCTACTGTTAGGCAGTATCCTTCACCCTAAGGAACATGAAACTGAGTGCTCAGACAGTTTGTAGATGAGGTTAAGTCTGGTATGGTGGCTACCAACCAACTGTAGTCTTAAGAAGGGATTTGAGCCTGAACAGCATTGTCAAGAAAATCTCTACCCACAGGTTGCTTTGATAGTTTATATATCATAGGATTCATGAAGTGCCCACAAACATTAAGGCCCAACACAAAATGGCCTAGGTCAGTGATCATATTATTAGATGGCATTTTCTAATAGCAAAATTAAACTTGGAAAGTAAGTATTATTGTAAAGATTAGTTTAGAACTTTTAGAATTAAGTGTCTCTCAACTGCCTCTAAGCTAAACTTGTTAAATCCAACAGTTGACCTTTCTGGTAATAAGAATTTCTGGTTTGTGACCTAAGTTGTCTGAGTGTTTGTGTTTCATTTTATTTTATTTACTTATTTGTTTTCGTTTTTTGTTTCTCAGGGTAAAGATCTGAGTAAAATTCCTTCAGTGGACTACAGCAATGAGGATGAATTAACAGAGGATACTCGACTTATGTACTGAAAAATACACAAACAAAATGGATGAAAGTAAGAAATATGGGATGAATATCTTTTTCTGTTTAATAGTATAGAGACATTAACTTCAGTATTATGTCAGCAATATCACTTTAAGAATTAATGAAGTCATTCATTTTTCAGAAGTCTGTTGATGTCAAATTATAATATTAATATAATATTATTAATTATCAATACATTCAGAGATTTTTTAAAATTTCTGTGCAAACAAAGTTCTGAAACGAATCTTCTGGTTCATATATTTTTCAATATTTATCAAATTGATTTGATGATAGAGTGTTACTCACATGGAGAACCATTGTTTAAAGGTTTTAGATATATCTCTTGGTATTAGCCTGGTAGGTCAACTGTCTGTAGTTTCTACTTCTATTAGATCAGAGTCATAGTCAGGAAACCCATGTTCAGTCCACTCTGTTTCACTTTTCATACTTAACATAGTTCTGTGGAATGTGTAATATGGGTAACCAACATGAATGTATAATATAATTTGAAAATACTTTAAAGGCCCATTAAGCCCCAAAATTGCTCCTATTTTTTATTTCTCAAAAGCTTTTTATTTTTAGTGAACTGTTACAGTTTCCAAAATGGTACTCATTAGCCATATAGTTAAACCATGTTATGTTTCTTTTGCTTTTTGGCCACTAGTAAAGCTATAGTGAATTAGTTAATTTAGTATTTGTATGGAAGTCAAAATACCACTTTGTTTACATTTTGCTACTTTTATAACAAATTATTTCATATTAAGTGCAACTATCTTCAAGTGATAAGCATCTAACATATGCTCTAAATCCATTATTAAAATATTGTAAAACATTTTTGCCTTTCCTTGAGAGGAAAAGTTGTAGTCATTTCTGAGGCTTAATGGGCCTTAATGTAACTGTATTTTTTAGATATTCAAGGATTACATCATGGTACAATTAAAATGAAACTATATGTTAAATTTATTATTGAAAAGCTAAACCTGTGCCTAAAAAGGAACATAAAGTCAGAGGTAACATCAGTAGGCGTTCCATCATTGTGGTTTTAAAAAATGTTATAGCTGTCATAATTGATCTAGAAACCAGCCTATGTTTAATTAGACCTAGAAGTATCTGATATCAAAAATCAAAAATCTTGTAAATTCATATTTGTAAACAAATCAATCATACCATTTAGTGAGACTTTATCAATGTATTTTTATACCTTGTTCTCCTTGATCTTATTTTCATACATTTAAGAAGTAAATGTTGTAATGTCAATATACCATTATGCAGTTTTAGACATTTAAAGAAAATAATTGTACTACAGTGTCTTAAAAAGATTGTCCAAAACTTCATAAAATGTAGAGGTATAGTGCTGCACATTTACTGCTAGCTTTCACCAGTATAATATGAAGTGGCAGAGTCTCCCGTTAAGAAACCAGTGGTCCGGGGTAAAAATTTAGCTTAGGGCAAGTGAAAATTTTCTGAAGGCAAGATTGTTGAATAGAACCAGAGCTATTATGACAGCTGTTACAGTATCTGTTGTGTTTCTGTGATTTCAAGGTGTCTGTCTGTCTGTCTGTCTGAATGAGAACTTGATAAGAAGGTTTTACTGTCTGGTTTAGTATTTTATCTTTTAGTTATTATATCATATATAGCTGACATTCTAGAGATCTGTTAAGTAGAGACTTACATAAGTCAGTGTAATAGTTTACAAAATGCTAAATTTGAAGAAGTATTTACATTGATATGAAAATAACATAACAGTCTTCAAGTTTTCAAAATGATTGAAATGAAGAGAGCATGAAAAAAACCTTTAACTGTGTATATATTCTGTTATGTGGTGTGTATTTAAATTGAACTTGATTTTTTGTTTTAATCTTCCACTTGATATTTTTAGCATGTATTATTTTCTTGGAGACAACTTCATAATTCACTGTTATTTCCTGTTATTAATGTCATTTGCGGTTTTTGTACAGTTTGATTGTACCCAAGACCACCACCCACGAAAAAGCTGCAGATACTTTTGTTAATTTAAGCGTACATTTGATACTGTTGTGTAAATATGATGCTGAATACAGTCATTCCTGGATGGCTCGATGTTGTCGGGAACTGAACTAAGAGTGTCATTGATTTCAAGCCATACGAAGGAAACTTCATGTTGTCAAAGATGGCATTGGATTTCTTAGTAACTTACAAACTGTCTTTATAGTGAAATCAATTACAACATGAAAATTAAGCCTGTCTGTACTGAATTAAAAAACTGTCAAGTATGTAATTAAAAATAAGCAACAAGTACAGTACTCATGCAAGTATCAGCTTGCACAATGCTTTGTCAAAGTTATGACATTCAGACAGTGCTAAGCTAAACTTCATCAAAAGTGTAAATTGTCAAGTCAGATCCATACTGACACCTCGAGTCATGAAGAACTTTGAGCCCCTAACATTAAAGTCATCCATATGAATTTAAGTAGAAAAAATATAAGGGGAGGAAAATTGGTCAGACTTAACATCAACTTTAAGCCATGGGGAATTCGAGTGAAGCGAGATCAAGCCATTGAGGAACCAAGTATTTTAACATTGTTCGAATGACAAAAGTCTTAGTACAGTAGGACACTTTCAAATGAAAATTCACAGTAAACAAAACCCTTCCTGCCAAAGGAATCGAAAGTTCTATAAGTCTGAATGAACATGTACAGGTCATCATCGATCATCATAAGCACATAGAAAAAATTAAGCAACTTTATGGTTACAGCTAACTGCACACTGGTATTTCATTTGCATGGAATGTTATATTTTTATGCGGATACTTATTGTGTCGACTTGTAACTTTTCAGTGGAATTTGATGGTAAGTCACCCTAACCATGGTGTGCTAACATGGCTGATTTGTTTATTATTATTTATTGCAAGAGTGATGTGATGAAACTAATAGTTTAGTACTTGTGAGCAATAACATTTTGAGCTAATGTTGAATAAATAGGCATATGCAATGTTTTTTGGAGGTTTGGGCATTTTCAGTGAGCATTTAGTTACACATAATTCATTGCATATAATACATTCAGATTTCTGTCTATTTGTACATGTATTATATATATGATGCAGCTTTATTTATTTTCAGTGCTTTCATAGCGTTTATTCAATATTTTAGCATTCAATATTTTAGCATTCAATATTTTAGCATTCAATATTTTAGCATTTTCTTGATTTCTTTCCTTTAGGTATTGAATTAGGCAGAGGATTACAAGTATTTTCATTAATCAAGTATTTTATATTAAAAGTCAATGATCATCTACTGTTAATTTAAAAAAACCACTTCTAAAAAAAACAACTAATATCCAGGAAACCAACAAGTCTTAATAAAAGCTGTTTTAGCTTTCCAAAGCATGGTACATGTAAAATGTTTCCCTCTTTAGGCTTGTAAAATTATTTTTTGGGGGGTTCGGTTGTGATCCTTTCTTTGATTCAGCCATCTTACAAGCTTCAAGTTGTTTTGGAATTGCAGGAGAACATAAATTACTAGCTGTTTCATCACTGTTGCATTGTTTTAATAAATTAACGAGCACTTCTTGATTTCAAAAATCAATACAACAGTGTAATAAACCCTTTTCCCATTGTATTATATACACCCCTGGATGTAAATTGTTTATAACTTATACATGACATATGAATATAATGTTCCCATGATATTTAACAACCACATTTGCATTTATTTCTGTAACTGTAGCCCTGTACTTTAATTTAGTATGTGTATTGTGTTTGTTGTTCATTATAACTAACTCAGTGTTTGCTATGAGTGCAATTAGTAGTATTAAGCTAATGAGTGTGTGCGGAAATTCAGATAAGATACAGTTATTCCGTTATTTTTTCTTTGAAGCAACTTACGATAATTTTCAAGGGCCATATACCCAAGTGTTTAGTTTAATTGCAAAAACCTAAAAAAAAACCAAATGGCTGGAAATACTGTCATACATAAATTTACATTGTGCTGTAATAGAACCTGCAGGGTGTGTCTGATATAATACACAAGTGAAAGAACAAAAGAAAAGTGTCATTCAGTACTGCCTAAACCACATAAACCATGTTTAGTTTAAAGAATGTTGACCTTTGACATTGTCACCGAGATCAAAATTGATAAAATCTTGTGAAAGATATTTGATACAAACTGTGTCTTTCACTGAAGCCAAACAACATGTCTGCCCTTTAAATAAAATAATATGTTTCATAGTGATAACCCTTTACATGTACACACATACAAAAAAGAAAACAATTTGCAGATCCAATTTGAACTTTATTGTTTGCATTTTTGTCATTTTAATCAGTGTAAAGCAAGTCACTTTAATATTTCAAGGTCTTTTTTTTGGAATAAGTTTATTTGATCCATAAATAATGCTCTAGTCATGCTTTTGCCATTTCAAATGCTTTGCTTTGTTTTGTTCACAGCATAGTGTTTCTTATCATTTTGTTTTTAGCTGTGTGTACTTTCTTTACTTGAATAAGGATAATTCCACCTTGTGAATATTTTATGGGTAACATATGTAATAAATATGTTTTTGTCAAATGTATATGCATTATGAAAAAAAAAATCATTTACATGCACTGAAATGATTATGTCATATTCTATATTTAGAACTTGAAATTTCATTTCAACTCTCAATGATACGTTATATGCAGAATATTGACAGGTTTATGAGTGATTCACT
Organism: Cyclina sinensis; assembly: GCA_012932295.1. NCBI lineage: Eukaryota > Metazoa > Mollusca > Bivalvia > Venerida > Veneridae > Cyclina > Cyclina sinensis. The sequence goes on along the minus strand of JAAONU010000011.1, from coordinate 58,667,600 downwards.
AGTTAATTAGACATTTAATTTGGATAATGTGTTAAACATGACCCAGACTACTTAGCCTGACATAGGCATTCATAATATATTCCTAATGCATTATATCGGCAATACTTCAATAACTCAAAATGGTGCAATGATAGATAAAGCACATTTAAAGGGATATTGAATAGTGTAAAGTAGTTTCCAAGACGTAAAAAGTGTTATTTCTGTATAGAGATGAGTTGATTATTAACTGTAGTTGAAGTGTTTATGAGTGATTATTGGATATACTATGTTTTATAACAATGAGAGTTATTTGTATGATGAGGTTTATATTTCCACAATTTTGCCAGGCAGAGGTATAAACACAATATGATTTTGTTTTTCAGTATATACAATTTACTTAGAAAAAATATTTAAGATTAATCAATAAAACTCGAGATTTCTGTCTTAAAAGTCAAGATAATTTACTTACAGTTGATCTTAGGTAAAATTGTGTTGTTACAGTCTGCATGTATCGTTTCCGAGCTCGGAAGTTTTGTGCAGGGGTCAGGCTTTGCTTTGACTAACCTTATTTGGGGGCTTTCTACGGATACATGCATTCTTGGAACATGTGTACTCACTGAAATGTCCTGCCTGTTTATTACAGCCTCATTGGATGTTTGCATTTTCATGCGTGACCGATCGGGGATCCACGTGCAGTTAGAGGAAGGACATAATGCAGAGGCAGAGGATTTGTTTGATATTGTACTTCAGGATCAGGGGCTGCCCCAGGAATGTGAAGATGTGTTTGCTCTCTGGCTTGTCTCCCCTTTGTTAGGTAATACATCTCTAAAATTCTGTAGTGTTAAGAATATGTTGTTTATCTTTTAAAGATTCTGCTATAATGTTTTGGTGGGTTCAGGGGTGCTATGGAAGCTTTCTAGGCTTGAAGGAAAAAATATTGGAATACAATGACCCACATTCATTGCCATCTTAGTACAGTTGTGCTTTGACTTGTAAAAAACTTGTTTCTATGTCAAAATTTAGTTCATATAGGCTTCTGCTGGCAAATTGTTTGGTACTTACACTGCAAATAAACTCATGTTTAGTATATGTTCAGCACAGGTGCCCAGTTTCTTTTATTTCCAGAGAAAACACTCTAGGTGAACTTTTCAGTTCTGTTTGTGAACAGTTGAATAATCTGTAAATAATGATAATGCAGATGTTACATTTCAGAGCTGAGACTAAAGAAGAAGCACAAGCCATTTTTCATGGTACAACAATGGGATGAACTCTGCTCTAAATACACAGATGCAAAGGCAGAGGAGATACATGATGGTAAAGCTTTATTTAATGTTGTTATCTTTTTTCTAACCCATACAAGCATAACTATTAGCCCATTTTCAGGTACATTTTACTTTTTTGTAAGGGTAGAGTATCTTATTTCAAGCCTTGTGTTTATAGTTTTTTGTCTTGTTAGAACTGGACCAAAATCACCCCATTATCTTCTTTTGGCAGAGATGTTTAAACTTTCCATGCATGTAATAATGGTAACATAAAACAACTGGTGATAGTTATTGAGATGATATTGAAAATGCCCACTTGAATTGCTTTTTGTATACATGTAGTCTTCATATTGGTTTTCAGGATATTATCCGTTTGAAAAGCTCTTATTATAATCTTTGTATTGGTTTTTCCAAATGTTGAATTGAATTTCTTTTGTTATAATCTTCATATTGGTTTTCCAGATGTCCATTGGAATTGCTCTTATTATAATCTTCATATTGGTTTTCCAGATGTCGATTGGAATTGCTCTTGTTATAATCTTCATATTGGTTTTCCAGATGATGAGTGGATTTGCTCTTGTTATAATCTTCATATTGCTTTTCCAGATGTTGAGTGGAATTGCTCTTGTTATAATTGACATACTGGTTTTCCAGATGTTGAGTGGAATTACTCTTGTTATAATTGACATACATGTATTGGTATTCCAAATGTCCAGTGGAAATGCTCTTGGTATAATTGACATATTGGATTTCTAGATGTTGAGTGCAATTGCTCCTGTTATAAACTTCATATTGGTTTTACAGATGTTGAGTGGAATTATGTCTCCCCCCAAAAATGGGGGAGACATATTGTTTTTCCCCCGGTTGTCCGTCCGTCTGTCCGTCCGTGCGTCCGTCCGTCCGTCTGTCTGTCCGTCACAAAATCGTGTCCGCTCTGTATCTTCCAAAGCCCTTGAAGGATTTTTATGAAACTTGGGTCAGATGTTCACCTCATCAAGGCAATGTGCAGAACCCACTTTGCGAGTGTGGTGTCTCAATGGCAAGGTCACACTTGGAGGTTAAATGTCAAATGCCACAAAATCATGTCCGCTCTGTATCTTCCAAAGCCCTTGAAGGATTTTTATGAAACTTGGGTCAGATGTTCACCTCATCAAGGCGACATGCAGAACACACTTTGTGGGTGTGGTGTCTCAAGGTCAAGGTCACACTTGGAGGTTAAATGTCAAATGCCACAAAATTGTGTCCGCTCTGTATCTTCAAAAGCCCTTGAAGGATTTTTATGAAACTTGGGTCAGATGTTCACCTCATCAAGGCGACATGCAGAACCCACTTTGCGGGTGTGGTGTCTCAAGGTCAAGGTCACACTTGGAGGTTAAATGTCAAATGCCACAAAATCGTGTCCGCTCTGTATCTTCAATAGCCCTTGAAGGATTTTTATGAAACTTGGGTCAGATGTTCACCTCATCAAGGTGACGTGCAGAACCCACTTTGCGGGTGCGGTGTCTCAAGGTCAAGGTCACACTTGGAGGTTAAATGTCAAATTTTACAATCGTCTGACTCAGTACTACCTGCAGCAACTGGCTGGGGGGAGACATATGTTTTTGTTCAATCAAAAACCCATTTCTAGTTGCTCTTGTTATAATCTTCGTATTATTGCTCTTGTTATAAACTTCATATTGGTTTTCCAGATGTTGAGTGGAATTGCTCTTGTTATAATTGACATATGTCCTTCGGAATTGCTCTTGTTATAATTGACATATTGGTATTCCAGATGTCCAGTGAAAGTGCTGTTGTTTCACTGGTATTCCAGATGTCCAGTGAAAGTGCTGTTGTTATAATTGACATATTGGTATTCCAGATGTCCAGTGGAATTGATGTTGTTATAATTGACATATTGGTATTCCAGATGTCCAGTGGAATTGATGTTGTTATAATTGACATATTGGTATACCAGATGTCCAGTGAAAGTGCTGTTGTTTCACTGGTATTCCAGATGTCCAGTGAAAGTGCTGTTGTTATAATTGACATATTGGTATTCCAGATGTCCAGTGGAATTGATGTTGTTATAATTGACATATTGGTATTCCAGATGTCCAGTGGAATTGATGTTGTTATAATCCTCATAATGGTTTTCTAGATGTTTACTTAGTTGTAGGAGCAGTGGTCAAGGGACTAGGGTGCTGGACTCCCAATCTAGTGTCTTTCTGCATTTCACACTTTTTGGGGCAGATTCTGGGTTGAATCTAGGAAGCAGACATCAAGCTTGATTGATCTAAGTTGCAAGATTTTGTTTCCAAATAGATGTTAACTAAAAAAGTTAAATTAAAATAAGTTTAATAAAAAAGTTTAAACACTTTTGGTTTTCCAGATGAACCAGTGCTGATGTTTCAGAGAAATGTATTCTTTCCTAAAGAACAAGAAGTGAATGTAAGTATGCAAGTTTGGGTCCTGAACTAGAACAAGTTACATTCATATAACTTGCAGATAAATTAGATTACAAAATTTATGTGCTTTTTCCTCAGATGAAGATTTTGATGATTTCTTGTCAGACAGTCAAATAAAATAGGCTGTTCTAACTGATCACAGATAGTCAAACTGAGCCATGAACTCGCAAGTATATTTATTATATATGTAGCAGATAATTGTTTGGAAAAATATTCTACGAAACAAAAGAAACCTTTCAAAGTCAGGAAAGTTTTGTATATAATGCTTTAAAGGCTGTCAGATAAAAATTAAAAAATATCCTGCATAGCAGAAAGCTTGAGAATAGATGAAAGTTTGCAAGTCATGTGAATTTTAAATTTCGTTTTATTTTTGTTTTAATTTGAAATGACAGGTTCTTTACACTTTTAATGATGGCAATTAAGAGCTTAGCAGTTTCATAGTAATGTGCAGTAGTAAACTATAATTACATGTACATGTAAAGGCTTCAAGAGTGTCTCTTGAAGGGATGCTAACTGTATCTTGCAATGTCCCCACACAACATAAAGTAATTTAACTCATCTGATGGTTTTGATCACATGCGCAACTAGTAAAAACAAAAACTAGACGAATTAGAATCGATAGATCACTATAAGGAAGGCTCATTGCTGGAAAGCATCATAGACTTAACTAAACGCATTCATTCTTCTATAGATAACATATGAACAAGTGCTACGTAATTTATACCATGAAGCAAAATATAACGTGTTAGAGGGTCGGTACATAATGAACTCAGATGAATACCATACACTGGCTGGCATACAGGCATTGCTCAGTATGGGAAAGTATAACCATCGAGATCATCTCATTGAGACTTACAGGTTTGGTCATATCTGGATTTGATTTATTTTTTTCAGAAATAATGTTGTATGTTCTTGTATGAATGTTACTTTATTGTGTGGTTTTAGTTTTACTTGTAATGGTAAAAATTCTTATGTAAACCTATTCATTAAACTATTCATAATTTCAAATGAAAATGGAACATAGATAGACATGTAAATAATTTATAATTGGAATGAATATTATTCCTGTTTTTATTAACAATATGACGGAGACATCATTAAAACTTTTGTGAAATACATTTCTTGATTATTTGACGATTTTATGACAGAGTTATTTCCCTTTACAGGACGAACTTGCACCAGTACTACCCAGAACACATGTACAGAAAGCCAACAGGGTTTTTTGCTCGACGTAAAAGTCAGGGTCCCAAAGACTCCTTGGAAGAAAGGTGGTTAAATGCTCACAGGCAGATTTCACAGGAATATGAACATGAAGATGTTGACAGCAGAAAAGGGGAATTATTTAGAAGATATTTAGAGATATGTTGGCCTTATCCTTTCTATGGGTTAGTTTTAATTGAAGATGATAGTTTTATAAATTAATAGTTTTTACTGTTTAAAAACATTACAGTGTAATTCAGTAGCTGCTGAAAATGCTTCATTTAAAAGTAAATATTCATGTCATAACTCACATGTGTAAACATTAATGAAATTCTGATATTTATCCCAATATTTACCAAAGATTTCCAGTATTGAAATATTTTGTTTTTATTTCTGTTATTTGTTGAAAAGACAGGTAAGAAAACTATTCAGTTTTGAAACGAAACATCCAGCTGAAAATCCAATGTTGGCTCATAGAAGTTGACACATGTACAGTGTTTGGTGAATTTTTATCTAACAATAAAAGCAGGAAAACCATCAACAATGAATACAATGTTTTTGGAACTTCTTTACTGTTATGATAAAAGTTTATTATGTATTTACTGCATAAAAAGCATGGCAAATACTGTGAAATAACCACAGTCCAAATATGACTGCATGAATCACACAACAACAAACTCATGGAAGCATTCTTCTGTCCCGTTATCACTTCTTGCCATGAAAGAAAGATTTAATACCACAAAAAATATTCATATATTATTCTTGTAAAGAAATTATGTCCATTGCTGATTGAAATAATCAGATTTCAACACTTATTAGAAGCACCACGGCTAGTTGATATAATTGTGATAAGACTGTTGCCATAACTTCTGAAAACAACCTACAGATGATAGATAACAGAGTTATTAGTCATTTTAGATTAAGAAATTTATTTTTTCATGACAATTTTCAGGGCTGCCTTCTTTGATAGTTTTATCAACAAACCTCAGGGAAAACTTGGCTTTTTGAAACGCTCGCACAACATTGAGACATGGACGGCTATAAATACAAATGGTGTCTGCTTGATTGATCGGGAAAAAGATGTAAGTAATCTTTCTGTTTGTCAGTTCAGCAACAGATTTTATTATCTTCTGTATATTATGTGAACTTACTGTTTAAGTATGGAATTAGTTAAGTTTTGACAAATGATAGTCTCTTTTATTAATTCTTGCTTCCTCTTCACCCAGGAGGTACTACTGGCAGTGCCATATACAGAGTTATGTTGGGAATACCAGGAGCCTCAGTTTGATGTAGATGATGATGCATTCCCGTGTTTACTACTGCAGTTCCTTGTGAATGAGACCACATCTGATGGTGTGGAGAGACGTGTTACAAAGGTTCTTCAGGTTTATTCCAGACAGGTAAAATACTTTTTTTTTCCATAGTAGATATTTTTTAATAAATGAAATCGAGAAAAGTGTTTTCTTTTTCTGATAATTGGACATGTTCATTTGAAAATAAGAAAACTTTCTTGTGTAATGGACAAATGTATACTGTAACTCATTTTTGTCTTCTTAGAATGGTAAGGCAGTTTAAATACATATGAAAAAAGCATTTTGGAAGAGCTAACTTCACATATCTATAGCAATGCTATGGCTGTATTTTGATATGTATCTATGTATTCAAAGGCAAAGATGATGATTGCCTTAATAGAGTCATGTGTTGAACGTAAGAAGTTACAGAGAAAAGGTATTCCAGGAATAGATGATGTGGATGGAATGACAGGAGAAAATGGTGAAACAGCTTTTCAAATTTTACTGAAAAATAAATTACTTTACCTATATTTCTTTTCTTAATACTTTTTCTATTTACATGTACAAGACACCTAGCAGGTAGTTGGTCAGTAAACTTGATTTTTCTCAGGCCTGAAAGAATTGGCTGAATAATATTAGCAAACTTCTAATTTAGATTGAAACTTTGTAAAGAAATACCTTTATTACTAGCAGTTTAATTGTGCTGCAATAGAATAATGATGATTTAGTAGGGGAAGAAGCAGTGAGCTATAAATTATAAAGAGGAAAAGCTTTTTTGAAGGTTTAGCAATTGATTATGTAATAAAGTTTTAAATTTCATTTTCAGAGTTTCATGCAAGATGTGTGAACAAGCTGAACAAAATGACCCTTACAACATTCACAACTTCTGGTATGACTAATAATACACAGTTAAACAATGTATCAATTTGATATGGCCTTGTCTCTTCAATATCACTGTTGATTATAGATATATTCCCTACCTGTGAAATATTTCTTAGAATTTGCCATTTTTTAATCATTTATTAGTGTCCTTTATCATTATAAAATCATTTCTCAATTTAGAACATTTAACGAAAAATAGCCTTTCTTGTCATATGGCCTAGGATGTTGACTTGTCTACAGTCCTAGGTCTTGCAACTGCAGTCTCTCACAGATACAGAGTTTATAGCTGTCCTAGTCCTTGCAGCTGCAGTCTCTCACAGATACAGAGTTTATAGCTGTCCTAGTCCTTGCAGCTGCAGTCTCTCACAAATACAGAGTTTATAGCTGTCCTAGTCCTTGCGGGTGCAGTCTCTCACAGATACAGAGTTTATAGCTGTCCTAGGTCTTGCAACTGCAGTCTCTCACAGATACAGAGTTTATAGCTGTCCTAGTCCTTGCAGCTGCAGTCTCTCACAAATACAGAGTTTATAGCTGTCCTAGTCCTTGCGGGTGCAGTCTCTCACAAATACAGAGTTTATAGCTGTCCTAGTCCTTGCAGCTGCAGTCTCTCACAAATACAGAGTTTATAGCTGTCCTAGTCCTTGCGGGTGCAGTCTCTCACAAATACAGAGTTTATAGCTGTCCTAGTCCTTGCAGCTGCAGTCTCTCACAAATACAGAGTTTATAGCTGTCCTAGTCCTTGCAGCTGCAGTCTCTCACAAATACAAAGTTTATAGCTGTCCTAGTCCTTGCAGCTGCAGTCTCTCACAAATACAAAGTTTATAGCTGTCCTAGTCCTTGCAGCTGCAGTCTCTCACAAATACAGAGTTTATAGCTGTCCTAGTCCTTGCAGCTGCAGTCTCTCACAAATACAAAGTTTATAGCTGTCCTAGTCCTTGCAGCTGCAGTCTCTCACAGATACAGAGTTTATAGCTGTCCTAGTCCTTGCAGCTGCAGTCTCTCACAAATACAGAGTTTATAGCTGTCCTAGTCCTTGCAGCTGCAGTCTCTCACAAATACAGAGTTTATAGCTGTCCTAGTCCTTGCAGCTGCAGTCTCTCACAAATACAAAGTTTATAGCTGTCCTAGTCCTTGCAGCTGCAGTCTCTCACAAATACAGAGTTTATAGCTGTCCTAGTCCTTGCAGCTGCAGTCTCTCACAAATACAAAGTTTATAGCTGTCCTAGTCCTTGCAGCTGCAGTCTCTCACAAATACAGAGTTTATAGCTGTCCTAGTCCTTGCAGCTGCAGTCTCTCACAAATACAGAGTTTATAGCTGTCCTAGTCCTTGCAGCTGCAGTCTCTCACAAATACAGAGTTTATAGCTGTCCTAGTCCTTGCAGCTGCAGTCTCTCACAAATACAGAGTTTATAGCTGTCCTAGTCCTTGCAGCTGCAGTCTCTCACAAATACAAAGTTTATAGCTGTCCTAGTCCTTGCAGCTGCAGTCTCTCACAAATACAGAGTTTATAGCTGTCCTAGTCCTTGCAACTGCAGTCTCTCACAAATACAGAGTTTATAGCTGTCCTAGTCCTTGCAGCTGCAGTCTCTCACAAATACAGAGTTTATAGCTGTCATAGTCCTTGCAGCTGCAGTCTCTCACAAATACAAAGTTTATAGCTGTCCTAGTCCTTGCAGCTGCAGTCTCTCACAAATACAAAGTTTATAGCTGTCCTAGTCCTTGCAGCTGCAGTCTCTCACAGATACAGAGTTTATAGCTGTCCTAGTCCTTGCAGCTGCAGTCTCTCACAAATGCAGAGTTTATAGCTGTTCTAGTCCTTGCAGCTGCAGTCTCTCACAGATACAGAGTTTATAGCTGTCCTAGTCCTTGCAACTGCAGTCTCTCACAAATACAGAGTTTATAGATGAAAACAGTAGACATAACCCCCTGTCTTTCTTTTTCTTAGAAATTTTGCTGTGTTTTACATGTAGGATTGCAGGATGCGGTGGAGGGAGAGGGGGGTTCTGATAGTTCCCAAGGAAATAAGCATACTCTTGACTAGGATTTAGTGAAACAAAACAATCAAGAAAATGTACACTGTAAGGGAACTGTTGCATTATTTTTTTCATTGGTAATTTTGTGAATTGTATTATGTAATATAACTGGTTAAAGATCATAACATACAGGTTTGTAACATTCTTTTGATCACTTAGGTAACAAGAACTCAAAGGTTACTGGAATATCAGCTTTAAAATAGTAAAAGAAGTAAGATGTCTCAAAATTATTGCTTTTCCTAGGTAAACATATGATCTGTCAATTTGTTATTGGAGAACTGTTCACTTTGATTACAACCATTTCAGTAGGGCTAGAATATCTTTAAAGTGACAATATGCCAGGATGTTTAACAGATCTTCAAAGATCATTGTAACTTGCTTGCTACCTAATTAACAGCTGCATGGGAAATTGTTAAATTAAAAAAAAATTTAAAAAATCATTGTTTTGCAAGTTCATTTGTTATCACAGAGAAATGTTGAAGTAAGGCTGGATTGAAAGCTGAAGACTCTGCCATAGTTAACTATATAAAAACACTGTTTGTGTAATAAATATTATGATCTGTTAAGAAATATAATTCACATTATTAAAATAGTTTAAATTTATTTCACTTTTTAGTGAAAAAAATATATGGCATCTCAAATTGACTATTTAGCTAACAGTAGATAGATGAATAATAATTATGTCTTTAATACTAGGCAATTTAAACTCAACAGTATATATTATAAGCTTATATTGCATTTTGAAAATTTGCACTTGGCTTTTTAATATGCATCTTTATGAGTTCCAGTATTAATGGTTTGGCATTTGCTATTTTATGTTATTTTAACAATTGCATATGATTGGAGCTGTATATTTTTCAAATCTGTAAAACTTACTCCCATCTTTATAATTACAGATTTCTTTCTGATATTTTTTTACAATATATCCATATAATTCTTTTTTTTATACATATTTCTATTTTGCATCTATAATTTATCTTCAGCAGTTGAACCTATTTATCAACTCACCTTGATTTAAGAACCACTTGACTTAAACAGTCAAGTATTGTTTTTATATAAACAAGTACACAAACCTGCATAGAGAAGTCAGTTGTCCTAATATGTATACATGTATACACTAATATAAACAAACCTAGTTCTCTTCTATTGTAGGGGAATGCCTTGACTGATAGAGTGCACCCATGACAGTTCTGTTCTGTTCTGTTATTAGTCTCTAGCATTAAGATCTGCATGTTATAACAGACTATACTCAATGAGCATGTGATGAATAAATGACTGAATATCTGAAATACTCTGTTCAATTACAAACAATCAAGGTGAAATACTAGACAACACAGCTATAGATTTCAAAGATTGATCAAGTCTGATTTTCTGGATTGTGTGTGAAATTGGGGATACAAAGTGTGTTCTCTTTGTGACTTTAGTCTTTTCGGAGAATTGGGCAAGATGACTAGATGAAATTTTAGTAGAAGAGTTTACATTATACAATATCAGATCAAGCTTTCCCTTAATATGAATATTTATTCATTCTTAATGTAACAAAATGCATGTGTATTGTGAAAGATATTCTTCAGTATGTTAGCATGGATAAAAACAGTAAAATTTTGTTAACTTGAGCACCAGTCACTCAAGAAGGTTGCTCAAAAGCTCGTTAACACGAGCTTCAATCACACAAGAACCCAGGGTAGCTGGAAATCACTCTTCAGATCATGTTTCAAGTCCCTGGTTTGTCTTGAAAACAGACATGGTGTATTATAACAATTTGCTGGGTAACAGGAAATTATAACCGTGCAATTGGATATCTCAGACATTTTCTCATCCGCTACCAACAGAGTTATTAAAGTTTTACTGTATTTAAAAGGGCTGATGATTAAATTTTATTTCTTCAAAAAACCTAGTTTTCCTAAAACTATTGTGCTATTTAATCTTTACCTTTGGTACATAATAAAATATAAAGAAATACATCTTAAATTTCGATATATAACTGCCTGTCACAGTAAGCTAGAGTTTTATGAGAATGTTGCTATATTTTATGGCTTATGTTATTCAATTTATTTATTTAGCCTTATTGTAGTCATTTATTACTTATGCTAAAACTTGAACTAGGCATGCATGTTTATAAAAGTGTTGCAGAAATTGGAACTAAAAAAAAATCAATCTGAACTTCAGAGCAGAAACTCACTACCATGAAATCAATATTTCGTCATAAAGTGACATATTTTCAGTCTGTATACATACATTTGACATTCTAATAATACTTCCAGGTTGATTTCCAAAGCCAGCATATCTGACTGTATTTAAACTCAAACTTTTATTGTTGTTATTTATACAGACAGGCATGCATGAGTTGGAGAACGTTTTGTTAGGTGTATACTTTCTGGCTGGATGTATTTCAAGTTTATTGAATAAAGGAAATGACATTTTTATTGATACTGATTTTTTTTTCAAAACATTCCTGCCCAATAGCTTTATGTTAAACTAGCTTCCATGCCAGTTTTTCACATTTTGTTACAATATTTTGATGTCCATATGACAACAGCATCCTTTTAGAGTACATTCAGTGAAGTTTGTATCATTTTACCTCACCTGATCTGATACTCAGGTGAGAGCTTTAGGGCCATTACAGCCCTTTTGTTTAATTACATAAACATCTGTACTTGAAATTTTGTACTTAATTTTTTTCAGTAAATGAAACTAGGGAAATTTCTACTGGCACTACATTTGTTTTTTTTTTTCTCTTTAAAAAACACATGTAGCTTTACACACCAGCATTCTTTTATATTTTTTTTTACCTTCTCTCTAAGCTGTGAAAAAACTTATGAAGTTATGTAGTCATAATTGTCCTTAGTATTTTGTTAGTTGGGAAAAGGAGATTTCTTGTTGTACAAATGTGTTTTGCAAAGATATCTCAAACTTTAGGCATTTTATTTTTTATTGACTCAATGAGCTTTTAAATCAGTAAGTAAAGTTTTTGTTAAAGGGAAATGTACATACAGTTAAAATCATATTCATGAATGTTTTTAGTTCATGTTTAGTCAGACATAACAAAAAAAAGTATGCTCTAACAATTGATTTCCAGTTTTTAATCCCGAGGTATAAACAATTTAATCATGATGTGCATTTATGTTTTGTCTGTGATGCTTTATTTATATAAACAAACCTTCTTTTGTCTATGTTATTTTATAGTTTATGATAAAAAAAATAAAAACAGGCATTTTTCTTGATTTCTTTTGTTATTCATTATCAGTAGGTCCAATTTTCAAGTTATCTGCTTGTCAATGGTAAATGTCTGTCACGGGGTTGATAGGAAGTGTCACACTTAATTTTCAATGGTAGCATTATTTAGCTTGGCTGAACACTGCAAAGAACAATAGGAAAACTACCTCAGTGCTGTTCATTTTATATCTCTTTGATGAATTTTAAAACTGGGTCACATTTGGGTCACAAACTCAGACAGTAGAAAACAGATTATGAAAGGTGCTGAGATTTTGGATGAGATTAAAACTGGGCCACCCGCTCAGATCAGTGGGAAACCTTTGAACTTTCCATCTGTCAGCCCGACTGTCCGGAAATAAAGTTGATAAACTTGATGTATGAATACATGGCAACAGTAACTTTTTTATCCTGGGATCAAAATGCTGGTTGCTATGGTAATAGAAATAGTAAAAATATGGCGTGAATTTAGTCTATCAGCTAACACATGAACTTAATTAGAACAAAATAAGAAAAGACAAAAAATACTAGAAGAAAAACTCAGCAGAATAGCAGAACAACTCCAGCAAAATGGCAGAATAGCAGAACACCAGCAAAATGGCAGAATAGCAGAACACCAGCAAAATGGCAGAATAGTAGAACACCAGCAAAATGGCAGAATAGCAGAACAACACTAGCAAAATGGCAGAATAGCAGAACACCAGCAAAATGGCAGAATAGTAGAACACCAGCAAAATGGCAGAATAGTAGAACACCAGCAAAATGGCAGAATAGCAGAACACCAGCAAAATGGCAGAATAGCAGAACAACACAAGCAAAATGGCAGAATAGCAGAACACCAGCAAAATGGCAGAATAGCAGAACACCAGCAAAATGGCAGAATAGTAGAACACCAGCAAAATGGCAGAATAGTAGAACACCAGCAAAATGGCAGAATAGCAGAACAACACCAGCAGAATGGCAGAACTAACTTCGCACAGACAAAGTCACACTATATTAGTTCAAATAGTTTGTTGGTTTTCAGAAAAGACATTGTAAAATAAATAATTAAAGACACTGGGTAGCAAATAATTCTTTTGATAACTGAGCAGATGATAACGTACTGTAACATGTACAGTAGATGCGTTTTTATTTTTTCAGATAAATGAACCGTGTCTGTCAGCAAGTTGTAGCCAGGTCATTTTGAAGTTAAATATGCCTGAGTGTAAATGAGGGCGTAGGCAAAACATGTTCTTTTCAAGTGGTATTCATCTATTTGTTATATTTGCCTATCTTAATTCCATGTATACCAAAGCTTTTGAGTTTGAATGTCTGGGCCTAGACCTAGAAAAATTGAGTGTTCTTTGTTGTTGTTGACAAACTAATTCTAGCAATGCATAGAAAATATGCTTTTAAAATGTAATTTGTTATAGGAGAAAATAAAACATATCATTTCAATTTTAAAGGATATCCCTATATCAAAACATATTGGGAATAAAAGGGCACGTGTAGATTGTGATTCTAGTAAAGACTGACAAATTTATTTTGTTTGATGGCTTTTATTTGAAGAATTAATTACATACATTATCAAACTATCCTACAATTGGTGCTGTACTTTCCCTGGAATTAAAAATAAAAAAGAAAATATATGTAAAAGCAAAGAATAGACTCTGCTACCTTAGCTATCACAGCTCATACTTATTAACAATTCTGAATGAAAAGTATCAAGTTTTCGAATTAAATCTTAATATTGTACCGTTTAATGACATTCGGTACGCAACTAAGCATTTCTAACAAAAAATATTTTCTCCCATCGCATCGAAAAATATATTGGCAGATAAGAAGAGATCGCCTAACCAATGATAAAACACACAGTTTATACAAATGTTTATTATATGTATGGTTATGTTCATCATCCTCTTCAAGACTTATTAAATGTTGTTGTTTTTTTCAGTTTACAACGAGTGAAAAAACTAGGTTATAGTTAACATTCTATAAAAGATTAGGAAATAATATCGCAATTTCCAAATATATAACACTTACGGCATTTCACAAACGTAGTTGAGTCTATCCCAGTCACAAGGGTCATCGCTCCAGGCAAAATCAAAGTATTTCACTGCAGCTAAGCAGTGTTCAGTATCATTTCTATAATTAGGTTGATCCTGCCCCCATATTACATACGTCACCGGTTGCTGCGTAGCTTCCCACTTCCAAGTTGAGTTGTCATCCCAGTTAGTCGCACCGAGCCAAAAGCCATCATCTATTTCTTTATCTGAAATTGCACAGTAATGAATAGCAAAGATTAACACTAAGTTAACGGTTGTTAGTATTCGTGCTAAGCTAGACAAAGTGACATGTCTAACTCTTGAACTATAATGACTGAAATGACAAGGTACAGACCTTTGTGTCGGAGGTACATAAAGCTAAGGAAAGGGTAAAAACTTTCGAGGGTAACAAAATAAATAATCGTGATTTTATCTCGAGACAATCTGACGACAATTTATACATTGCTTTAACAACATAATTTCTTTCTCTGTTGTAAATAGCGCGCGCGCGCACACACACACACACACACTTCGGAAATATAAGTCTCCATTTTATAGATGGAAAATAACTATGCAGTGCTCATGCAGATCTGTATGGTATAGCACAGCAAGCTAATGACTCAAGCTAATGACTACATATTTCAAAAGAATAAATATATATATCGGTGGGATCACTTCTGTTAATTAAGGAACAGCGCATCGTCTCAAGCTCGACATATGCAGGACATAGGTGCTCTTTGGTCTTATTGTGCTTACCAACGATATAAATACTCTCCAATACATTTGACACCATTTTTGTTTCCTAAAATGTCATTTTTACAATCGCAAATTCAATTTCTTAAGATATTTTTTTGGAAATTTCAAGACTTACTAGTATATTAAGGGCCAACTGAAAGCAAATCTTATTTGATTGAAGATGCGTCACATAAAAGTTCAGATGAAATATTAATTCATTCTGAAATTAAATGCAAACAAATCATAACAGGTGATTGTCATGTATTATTGGAATTATGAAGTGACATATTTTCTCAAAGTACATAGGAGGTTTGGTAGCACTGCTACTGTAAAGCTTATACTCACAGTTGAAAGTAAGTGCTTGAGTGTGAAACCATTTTTGTTCCGAAGCTGTCTCTATGGATATCAAGTCACTGTTGTGCCACTTACACATTGTCTGGAATAAAAAGAAACTGAATGAAAAGTGCGTTGCAGACATTTTGTCAAAACTATGTCATTTAAATAAGTCTGGTTGATTATGTCGGTACTTTGCCGAAAATTAGGTGATTTTGTTATCTTTCATGTTCAAAGAACTCAATTTAAAATTGAAGTCTTATTTGATTAAATTTTGTTTGCATTTAACATGTTTATGGCAAACATCCATACACGTATCATTTTCTTTATGGAAACATTTAACATACCCTTGCACCTATCCAGTTTTCTCTATCTGTCACAAATTTGTAACAACTCCCTTGGTGCCTCAGCCAGCCAGACGGACAAGCACTAAAAGCTTAAAAAAGATATACACGTTTACATAATATTGCAAAATATATAATTAAAGCAACGTCTTAAATTTATAGTCCTCTATCAGTTTACCTTAAAAGACACATTAATATTAATGAGCATGTTGAACTCTTTAATAAACTTATATCCGGTTGTGTGTTTTCCCTGACTTAGCAGTCTTTAGATTATACCACTGTTTGCGGCCTGTAATACAATATTTTTCTAAACATGCGCTCAGCTTGCAGACATAGAATCTATCGTCTAGACTTGACGGTAAAAACTAATTTTCATGTTAACCAATTTAGATATTATGCCTTTACATGGTGAAAACGTATTAACAAAAAGAAGCAAAGTATTATTTAAGTTAACAAGCTTTGGAATCTGTTAAACTACTCTATATACGATAAAACGTTAGGACAAAAATATCATGTTTTACAATAGTAACTGTTGTTAAGATTTAAAAAGAACGAGAGACACAAGCAAACCAGTGAGATTTCAGTTCTTTTTGGTATTGTTGTTTCCTTTAACGCTATACCTAAATAAAGTCTCTATAGTTTTATGGTAATGAAATTGTATTGAAATAATTCAGGAATAGTAACTCTAACTTACTATATTCAAGCCAAAAGTACTTTTTATGAACAGAAGTAAGAACGAAATATCTAAATGTTAGGGTTTCGAACATACTCAAAAAGATTCAATCAGTAAACTGTTACCAAGCATATTTTAATAAACATATAATACAGATAAGGTCTGACTAAACTATGACAAAAAAGAATGATTCCAAACATTTTTAAGTTAGTATAAGTTTTCATTCTATGCTAATACTTGCAGTACACATTTGTAGGGTTCAGAACACTTTGATGAATACAAAACAGCATTTAACAAAATACAAATCTCCACAAAAATAATAGCATAAATACCAGTACAAGCTGAAAATCTTATTTTTCCGTTCAGTATAAAAAGCAGTTAATAATATACAAGTCAATACGTAACACTTTTGCGCCTGTAATGACGATTAAATACATTATTATTTTGTAAAGAGTTTTATTATTATACTTAAATGAATAAATATCGTAAGATACACAAGACAACATACCTATGGCAACTAAAGCCGAGGCGATGACGCAGATTTGTGAAGCATTCATTCTTGTTGTTCTTTGATTGTATTATCCAGCATTGCAGTCTGCCAGGTATTTATACCATTTGCATATTCTGATTATTGTTCTAAAACTTAACCTTTAATCTCCTTCTCAGCGTGATAAGACTTTCTTTATTCACTTTCTGAACTAATCTTCAGAATACTATGTCACTGTTTTTGCATTTATCAGTCATACGAGAAACTTTAATAATATAACAATAACCGGCCATGACAATTGCAGCACATACAATCAAGATAAAGAAACCCTCTCAAAAGGCTTATTAACAAACTTACCAAATAATTGACCTGATTTTTTTTCAGAATATCTTCAGTATAGTTGCTTAGGTCGAACGGTGACCGACAGTCTCTCGATTGTTTTGATTACCGTTTCGTGTATAATTATTAATACCAAGTTTCTCTCTGTGTTTGTCTCTATCTCTCTTTCGTTTATTCATATATTTCATTTTTACTTATTTATTTCATTTATACTATTTCATTTTTTTTATGTTAGATACAGAAATTGTTATTTATTACTTATGACTTCTTTCAATCATGTTTCAGTATAAACGAGGGTTGTCCCAAATAGTATAAATGTTAACCTAGTTTAATTGTGAACGTTACTACGAATCAAGCAGTACTGGTCAGTTTGAATGGCGCTAAGAACGGCGTCGTACAGACGACGGCGCGGCCCATCGGACTAGCATTAAATGCTGTGCTGACCGTGGAGTGACACCAGGACAGACATTTAAAGAAATGGAAAGTTCGCAAATAGAAGAAGAACGTTTATTTTTCACTTAAACTACAAGTTTCTCGTGATTAACATATATACAAGCATACATATAATGGCATGGAAAGTACAAATGACATGGAAGGTAACATGATATTAAGTAGATGGACGAAACTAAATAAACAACAAGTACGAAATTGCTGCATGAATGCTGCAAAGGGGAGAGCGCGGCCCTCGAAAAAGGAGTGGTAGGGACAAAAGTGTAAAAATGAAGAAGTCTCTGAGAAAAAATATTTTTTTATTTCCAAAACAACGTAAACAGCATGTATTATACAGATGCATCATTTTCATAATGTTTTAGATGACAAAAAGCTCTGAAAGCATTGCTGAGCGTGAATGCAGCACACTGACAGTTAGCTGCTGTTATATGAAATTGCAAAGATGCGAATGTGTTAGTGAAATAGTGGTTCAACGTACAATACCATAGAATACGAGCTGAACGGATGTTCTTGTGCATTGCAGACATGATGGAAATGACTGCAGGTCATGTATCTGGTATGAAATAAAAAGGCGAACACGACAGTACAGTAAACTTCCCCTATTAAGACCATTATAAGGAGGAAGACATTCCTGCTGTCTATTTTGAAAGCAACGGAACATACTGAACGCCGAGAAAGCCTTCTTGATAAGGCAAAGTTAATATTGAGGACTATGAAAAGCAGAAACTTTACTTGTCTTAATAAAAAAATCATATACCCCCATAGCACATTTCTAAACCCATAACAGTATGCACGGCCCTGATGGGCCGCGCAATGACATATGAATGAAAATATGATGGCTAATACATACTTCCTTATACACAGTAAAAACTATTCATTATTTGGACCTGTAAGGCAAACATAAAAGTAGTTTAAGTATATATACATATATATCATCTAAACATTAATTATCTGGTAACGCAATTTGAAATCATTTATATATTGTAATAAGTTTTGAGTTAATAAAGGAATGTTCTGTTCTGTTCTGACAAAACATTTTTGTTTCTTTATTTACACCATTTCGTTATAATTACCCAAACTTTTACATACTTGGTCTATTTCTATAATAATTCTTAATATATATATTTCTTAAATTTTCATATGTAAATACATAGAACTGTTTCAAGAATGTTGGTTTATAAGGGACACACGCGTTTCACCACAAGGTGGAAAGGGAGTGAAGTAAAAAAAAAAAAAAAAAAAAGAAGGCCGTTTGAAGTAACAGATGCCGTTATTAAGAAAGTGAAGGACGGTCAGATTGGCGATACACTGTTCGCGAAGTAGCGAAGATGGTGAATCTAAATAAAACTACAGTGCTATCTTTCAACAAGTCCCTCAGTCAAAGGTGGTTTGCTGACAAAATTTCGCAGTTGCTTAGACGACATGTGAAATGTAATGAACATCGCGGACAGTATTTGGAAAAAAAAATACGACGTCATGAACAGGGTTTGACGTTACTCGGTGTCGGCTGGTAAGCAGTCAGTTACTCCGATGAAATATCTGTAGAAAACTTAAACATGGACGTACAGTCATCTTATTTGTTAATTTCGTCAGGTAATTCGTAAAAGGATGCAGATAATGATGATATACACTTCTCCCCGCTTTTGCTGATTGCTAGTCTGTGATTTAACAAGTATACACTATTTTAGGACAGCCCTATATATAGTTTTGGCTCTAATATCACCCCATGACTGACTGTGAGTGAGTAAATGAATGAGTGAGTGAGACTTTACATATTGAGGGTAATATAGTTAGTTTAAATCTAATCTACCATATGTCCGACTCTGCAACAATGATAATATCATAATATATATATATACCTGTATATAAATTATGATACAAAAACATCATATGAAACGACGAAAATCGTGGCATGTGAACGTTGCAATATTCAAATAAATGAATCAATTAACAACGATGGTGATAAGTTCACAAAAACGTACAACATTGAGAAAAGAAATAAATGACAGTCTGACTGATGTACACGATACCTCTAATAACGGAACGATTATGAGGATATTATTCAGATTGGTGACAAGCTTTTTATATATATGACAGTCTGACTGAAGTACACGATACCTCTAATAACGGAACGATTATGAGGATATTATTCAGATTGGTGACAAGCTTTTTATATACATGACAGTCTGACTGAAGTACACGATACCTCTAATAACGGAACGATTATGAGGATATTATTCAGATTGGTGACAAGCTTTTTATATATATGACAGTCTGACTGAAGTACACGATACCTCTAATAACGGAACGATTATGAGGATATTAATCAGATTGGTGACAAGCTTTTTATATATAAATCATTCAATACGATGAAATTAAGAAAACACTTTAGAACCATTGATTTCTCATGTATTCACGCATGGCAAATAGCTTATATAACTGTCGGTGAGTGCTGTTCCCGGCAGCAAGGTAATTTGCTCTTTCTCATGTAAAAACTGATCAGTTTTTGCTGCTCCATCATAGCCTCCCTTGTCAATAAATTCAATTAATTTGACTCTGTATTTGCTTAGATATTTGTCCTAACATTCGGAGAATTAAAAAGTGAAAAAGAGAGCATAAGAGATCATAAATTTATATACATGTACTGATCAATAAAAAAGACACCACAAACAATTAACGAAAATGAAAACCCGCGGGTTAAAAAACAAATGACATTGTAAAGCGAAAAGTGTAGGTACTTAATGACTTAACTTAGGCCAGAGCACTTGGAGTCAAATCAGCAGGAACACGATGGCAGGAATAAAAGAAACTGATCGAGTTTCTACGTTCTTTTCAAGATTTCCATAGAAACTTGATAAAAGTTCTAAAAAAGCGAACAAGCTGTGAAATATAAACCCCATAAGATGTAGCGCGTGGGATATCGAAATCTAAAAATAGAAAATTAACAATGTTAAAATCAAAATAATCTCTTTTATCGTATACTTTAGTAGTTATGAAACCATTTTCAATAGAAATATTAAGAGTAAGAAAGTTTGCCTGATGTTCTGAAGTGTTTGCTTTATTAAGCTGAAGTTCATTTGGATATATTTTATTGACCTAAGATGGAAAATGGTTATTATCTATATTTAATAAATTGTCAAGATACCTCGAGGTTTTATTAAAGGATTTAATAATGTCACGTTGATGTGCACTAGAAAGAGATAACATAAAGTCTCTTTCATAGCAGTATAAAAACAGATCAGCAAAAAGGGGTACGCAATTAGTACCCATGGGAATGCCCACAACCTGTATATAAATAGAAGTGCCAAATCTGATATAAATTATATCTAGTAGGAAAGACAGCGACTCCATCAAGTTTTGACAAGCACATAAAGTTTAATTATCATAAGAACCATCTGTAAAATGCATTATAATCGTAGCCAATAATGTGATAAACACATATCAGGAAAACCACAGTCAGAAAGCACAGCCTCCAGACACGGTCAAAAAACAGAGAGTTAAAGAGAGCACAAATTTATAAATTGATCAATTAAAAAAACATCACAAACAATTAACGTAAACGAGAACCCGCTGGGTTACTGCCTTGGAACGGTCAGTGGCGGAACATTTGCCACTGAGGGTTGAATCCATGTTCTACGATGCACAAACCTCACACTTTCCCCAATCGGTTCTTATAAGAACGAACAGGTACAAGTTGTCTTGATTAATTAACTCCAAGCGATGGAGGTTTTATTTTTTCTCTTGCAACATTTTTTTCAAGTGAGACTGTTGAGCTTCTCTCCCTCTTAAATTGAGGAAGTGAAGTATACAATGTAGAAAAATCTTAAGTTGACAAAGAGAATCCCTGAAAATTATTTTATTTAAGCCTATTGAAAAACGTCACCCGAGTTTTAATAGACCAAATAGATTTTTGCCAGTGGTTTCAAAAATCTTTTTACAATATCTAATAATAATTATGTTCTTTTATGGCTTTAAGACAAGATGTTGAAAGCACGGATTATTTAGTAGTTGTACATGAAACGGGATTAGCGATAAATCTTGCAATTATATGTTGTTTTGTGCATTTTAGGCAAGTAATACATTTTTGGTACTTTATCTTGTTTCGGTTCAACACAGATTATAAGTTTTGAAATTTGTAGAGGGTGTGCAGAAACATGAAGAACTTCGTGTATAAGCATTAGTACTACAAGTATTTAGCTCTTTAGTTTGAATATCAATATAGAGTATCGGCATACTACTAGTATAATACATTATTTGAAGCCTTTCAGCAGGTGCTAATACAAATCTGTTATGAAAGTCTTGCATTCCCTTTCTCAAATTACGAATGTCGAAACGAGGCCGAGGTGGTAATAAAGCTATGTTGCTTTTATAAAAAAAAAATATGCGAGTGACAAATATTTTGAAGGTTTTTCTTTTCCAATTAGAAAGAGCATTTGGCTGAGCATGTTCTCTTTTACACCATTTATTACAAAATAAGCTTACTAAATGACTCAGCAATTTCTGCACGAGAGGCATAAAAACAATTTTTTCCTTTGGAATTCTATATTAGGGACCTTTAGAAATAAAAATTACCGATTCTATAGTCTGTGATAAGATGGAAGATAGACTTGGAATGTCAATAAAATCATTTTCTTTATTTCAAAAAGGAAATGTCAAGAAACGTCATGAATTGAACAACGAACACGTGACTTTCTTTTGATGTTACCGTTAGGCCTACGCCCATCTCAAGTATTATCGTATTTCAAGAAATTAAAAATGTCATAATCAGGACTTTTTAAATGTTGCCTTCTTGATAAATCCTATAATTTAAACCAAGTGGAAAAAGGTGTTTAAAGTTTTTGAATCCATTTATGTTACGAAAAAAGCTTAGCCCTTACTTTAAATGCTGTAGATGCACTCAAAAGTTAGCTTTAAGGTTGCATGTGCCTACACAACGGCGTGCAGCGAGTTAATTTCGCTTAGACTTATAGTTGATCCCTTACGACATATGGATAGTTTGTAGTCTTGACACTGAGGAGTAATCTGGGGGTGTTTTTCAAAAGAATTATTTAAATTTTAACTTGAGTTATTGTCAAAATGAGTTTCGGACATTACCGTTATAAGAATTGGAAATTGCCGTCGTCTTAAATATATGTTTTCAAGAGCATCTTAGCAAGAAACCTAAATCATATTTTTCACGATATGTAAATGTTGGTAGCTATCTATCGTTGTGTCATTAGGGGTTTACGTGTATGTTTCGCTTCTTCCTTCTCAGTGTAAGGGATGAATTTACCGCCCTTGCATTTCTGAAAAAAAAAACTTCAAGTTTTATATATCTTTTGGTTAATCAATTTTATGAGTCTTATTCAGCCTGCTTACTTACCAAATTTGTCTCCAGTTAAAAGTTATAAGCTGTTTATATATATAAATTTTAAAATAATAATGTTGTATTATGAAGTATTGGTAGTGTAAATAAAAATAATGAAGTGATAATAAAGAGTTCATTATGTTAATTAATATTGTTTCAATCACAAATCCATGAAAATTCTTTTTTTAGTTTTTTGAAAAATTATATTACAAATCGCATTTTATAGGAAGAAGATGATATAATATTTTGCTATAAACTAAAGAAATTAAAAGTCAATATCGCCTTAAAGTCGATTTTATTAAACTGTTTATATGATAATCTGACAATTAAGTGGATGCGTTGGGACTTTTCCGAAAAATATTTCGAATTGTTTTTATTTTAAAATTCTTTCATTTCGTTTTTTCTCACGTTTTATGTTATGTACTCATTACGTCTAAATTAAATGCAAGCGTCCCTTATCCTTTTTGTTCTGTTATTATTATTATTATTATTTATTATTAAAAAAGGGTTGATTAAAGGCCTCTTTTATAGGCTTTAAATAAATGACGGGATAAGTTGGTCTGATATAAACTGAAACATCGGATTCTTGTTTATATGAATAAACCTGAATACATGACAACTACATGTGTGTTTTACTGCACGGCTAAAATCAGGCTAAGTTAAGTATTGTTATGGACTAAATTATCTTCTTTAATGTTCATCTATGATAAATTCATAATTGATATTAGCTGAAAACGTAAATTGTTACTTATAAAAATGACCACGTTGTTGTGGGAAATAAATAGCGGTGTAAACGGAATAGCCAGACATGGACAACAACCGTAAACAATGATATGGTAAGTAGTGCACACAAGTGCGACCCTTATAAATATACAAACGTGTTAGAATAAAAATAGATTTCACAGATTACGTAATCTACCGTCAAAAATGGCACGATTTCTCATTCAGATGCGTAATTGTTAATGGGATGTATGGTTTCTTTATAGATGAATGCACCATAAGTGTCTGACAGCTAGTTGTCACTAGGTCCTTCTATAATTATGTATGTACAAGTGTAAATGAGAAAATCATGTCGTTTATATGTACTCGTTATGTTTGCCTATCTTAATGCCATGTTTACCAAGTTTTGAATGTCTTGGCCTTAACCTAGACTTTTTTTCACAAACCAATTCTTGCAACGGAAAGAAAACACCACGAGTAATATTGAAACATGCTGGGAATAAAAGGCCACGTGTAAATTGTCATTCTAGTCAAGACTGGCAGAACTATATGTTTGATGGTTTTTATTTGAAAAAATACTAACAAAATCAAACTATCCTACAATTGGTGTTGTACTTTCCCTGAAATTATAAAGAAAAAATATTGTAAAATGAATAAGAAATATAACCGATAAGACAATTATCCAGTTTTTGTATTATATCTTAATATTTAACTGTTTTAAGATATTTATTATGCAACTTAACATTTCTATCATAAATAATTTTCTCCTATCACATCGAAAAATTTTAGAAGCAGACAATAAGAGATCGCCTAACCAAATGATAGAAACGCAGTTTATATAAGTGCTTATTATTTATATGGTAATCTTCATCATCCTCTTTAAGTTTAAGGACGGGCACGTGCAACAGAACAAAGCCTTAAGGCTATGGTGCGTGAAGTCCTTATAAACTTACTTTTACTACTAATATCCTCTTTAAGACTTAGTAAATGTTTTTTTTTCCAATTTACATACCGAGTGATAAACTAGTATTTTTATTATGGTAAACATATACTCCACATATATTCAATAAAATGTTAAGAAAATAATATCACTATTTTTATCATGTAACACTTACGGCGTTTCACAAACGTAGTTGCGTCTATCCCAGTCTCAGGAATCATCGCCCCAGAAACAAGCTTGAAAAGCTCATGGCATCAGAGCAATAAAGTTCGTCGCCACGCATGACAAAATTCTGGTACGGTTATACTATAACACAATAGGTGACAATTTGGCGCCTGTCATAGCAGCAAAATGTACTTTGCCTATTTAAAGAATAACGAATTCGATATACAAGACAACATACCAATGGCAACTAAAGCCGAGGCGATGACGCAGATTTGTGAAGCATCCATTCTTGTTGTTCTTTGATTGTATTATCTAGCATTGCAGTCTCCCAGCTATTTATACCAGAACAGAATTTGTATATTATGTGACTCGAATGCAATAGAAAATGAAACACATTTTTGATTGACTGTAATAAAGATATAAGATCTGTGATATTCATGGACAATATGTCAGATGTTGACTTTATTGATATGAACTGCAATGACAAACTAAGAATGTTACTTGATAAATGTCCGCAGAAAGCTGCTAAATATCTTGTGCAAACTTATTCTAAGAGAAAGCGTTTAATTTACAAGAAGTAATTGAAAAATTATTGTACGAAAATTTATTTTAAGCGAATATTTGTTATGTAACTCTAATGAATCAGTAAAATGATGCAATATGTTTTATATTGTCTCACATCAATGATTGTGTATAAATTTAGAAGAGTAAATGGTCTTCAATTGCGGACAGGAGCGCGAAGCCTTTTTTGGCCAACTGACGCAGGTGGACGTTGAGGAAGGGATTCTCCCATCTCACGGAAGCCTGTGTCTGGGTATGCTTTAATTGCTCTGCGGTTTTGTACTATATATTCTGTTCATAAAAGTAAATAAAAGATCTATTTACTTAACTTTTAAGATATTTCTGTAATTAGTATTGAATGCAATTTTTTTGAGAATATTCTTAATTTTCACTGAGCATTTAAATATGTAATATATTACAATATATCTAACTTCAAATCACTGTGTAAATATTATAATGCATTGTAAGCTAGGTGACGTATAGGCTCATTGGGCCGGGTGTTCTGCTAATTGTATTATATGATGTATGATATATGTATTGTATATAGCACATGTCACTTTAATAAACAATTTACTTACTTACTTACTTATTTACTTACTTACTTACTTACTTATACCACTTGCATATTCTAATTATTGTTCTAAAACTTAAACTTTTATCTCCTTCTCAACGTGATAAGACTTTCCGTTCTCGATTTCTGAACCCATCTTCAGAATAGCATGTCTCTGTTTATGGCATACTATCATTTTTGCATTTATCTGACATAGAGGAACTTAATGTAACAATAATCGGTCATGAAAAGTACAGAATTCTCAAAACAGTGAGAGACAAAACAACTGACTAACAAACTTACCAAGAGATTTGTCTTAAGATTAAAACGAGGAATCAATAAAGAGAGCGGAGTAAACGGCAATGTGTAATCAACTTGATTAACCAGTTCGTGATTACCATTCTCAGACTTCCGGAATCTCAGCTTCTTTTCTTTTCTCATTTTATGCGTACGAACTTTAATTTCTGTAATTTACCACTGGAAAATTCAATAAGCTTTTAAACTTTTTCATTATTTGTTTTACAAACCCTTATCTTTTAATTGCATATTACTTGGGTGAAATGTCTTGCCTGTTTGTCTGTCTTATTACCAAGGCAGACCAAAAATGGCTTCACACGTCTGTAATAAACCACGATAATTGGCAAACACCTTGTCAGTTTGCTATGTTTGCTCGGCAAATTCATAAAATAACTCCTTTCTTCTATTTTTTTTTATATTTTTATTCCATATTAGGTTCAGAAGCAATACATTCAATAGAAATAAATACAAGATATTCAAGTTTTTTCTATAAATAATGGATTTATTTTCATCGAGTGGTATGAAAATAAATATTTCATGAGTGGCGATAGTGGCGATAATTTTCTGTTTGTTATATACTTTACTCTTTTTTGACCTTAAAATTCGAAAGAATTCCCCTTTAATTTAGTGTATTGGCTGAATTTAGAAGAAAGTAGTCCGGCAAGACACCAGTGAAAATACGGAAAATATGTTTCACTGCAGTGAAAAATAAATTTTTACAGTGAAATACGGAAAATGAAAATACGCAATTTATTTCATCAATATTTCTCAATATTTCATTTATAAGTATATAATAAATAGGAATATAATGATTTGATAGACACTTTTCAATTAATTGTAAAGTTACGCTTTATGTTTTTCAATAAAAACTTATCTGTTATTGTTGTACATAATAATAATAATAATAATAATAATAATAATAATAATAAATAAATAAATAAACAGCATTCAAAAAACCAATAACTTTTTAAATATAGGGACCTATCAAGAAACATTTTAAATAAACCAACTGGAGAAAACAGACTCAGTGTCACAAATTCGATACATGGGCCTCAATTTGTACATAAAGAAAGAAGAAATACTGTGTTCAATATTTTCAGTTTTCGATTAAATAAGCTGTTTTGATTAAATTATGTATGGCAAGTTTTGCATTTTTTGAAATGTTTAAATAATATCCAAATTTGGTTAAAATCGGTCCAGTATTAACTGAGTTCATAATTTTGAATTATTTTATTGTGTAACTTTATCTTATAGTTTATCAGTACGGGCGGCTTTTATTCCTCAATATATTGTACATTGACAAGTATAATCATTCAATTCATGATTTCCGCGATTTTTTTTTTTGTTAGGCGGGAAATCTGACTAAATGCAGTATAAATTTAGATTGCAAAGAGAATCCTTGGGCAGATATTTTTACAGGACTTTGGACGTAGATCCATTTAGTTTTCTTTTCTTTTTTGCTTGGTACCAAGGTAAGAATTTGATTTCTTTAATTTGCTTTTTATTCATTTATTTTGTTTTCGTAAGTAATTTTGATTGTAGATATTTCTTTTTGTGTAAATGTTTGTTCTTTTCAAGTAAATTTTACTGAACTTTCGAAATATAGATTTACTGTTTGAATATTTCTTTTAATTTAAGTAATTATGAAAGGAATCTATAAAATACTAGTTTTATAATTCAATATATTTATAACAACGCCAACTGTACACATTGTCTAGATGTAGCGCTTTTATAAAAGAAAATTTCACTGTTATTTGTTAGGTTAAGCGCTGTTGGTTTGTTGTTATTATTTGAATATATTCAGAATAACTGCAGAATAGAATAGCATATGTTTAAATGTTTTAATATATAAATTAATTAATTAATCATTTCGTTCATTTTTCAATATATTTAAGTAATGGAAATTTAGTTGTTTTTAAAATATAAGATAGATTATGAAAGTGAGAGCTGTTTACTTGGCACTATAGTGTTCTGAATGTTCCGTTAGATCTCCTCATATGTATCGTGTACTGTTTGAGGCATTGAATATGTCCTCTATATTTGTAACACAATTTATATATAGGTACCGCAGTGTAGTCGGGTCTAACTGTGTAATCTATTTAAAGAAGCTTATTTGTAACGTCTGTCCACAAAGATTCCCAGACGGATCCTCCAGTCAGATGTAGCAGGGTCATCTTTTATTTGGTGGGACACAGATCCTAACCGCCCGTATGGCAGAACGACGTCAAGATGTATCCTCCGCACCTTTGAACAAGCCAAAGCAGTCGCGTAGAAGGGTTATCTGAGGCGCAGCTTAGATATACAATATAACCATCACAACAAATGTATCAATGGAAACAGTGGTTTAAAACATACTAGTTTTTGAAGTTTATGGAACGTTTTTATCAAGTTCTTTACGTATACAGCGAAGTGCCAACATCTCTAAGACGAAAAATTTCTCAAGATATTTTGACATTTAATTAGGACAGTTTTTTCTTTTTTTTCTTTCATTCATTTATATATATTCATATTTGTAAATGTATACACATATATTTTTTCTTTTATTAAATATTAATTGTTAGTTGGTGTTTCTTTTCTGTTTATTTCTGGTGTCGCCATTCTACCATCCCGGATTGTGTCACTCAAAGACAGGTAGACACGCACCTGTCCTACATCTTGTTTTGTCCCACATCTGATTAATTCATAATTTCTGGTGTGTTCTAAACCGAAAGGTTATTAACTAGAATAATAACACAGTTTTGGATCAGCAGTTATCCACAATAAAATCAATATTTTAGTTAAGTGATTTTTAATTGACCTAATTCTTTTTCAAGTTTATCTTCATTTAAGTTGCTTTAGTCGAACGGTTGTCGAGTCTCTCGATGGTTTTGTTTAACGTTCCGCGAGGAAAATTTATCAGAAATTATCTCCCTCTCTCCCCTCTCTCTATGGTTTTTCGATTACTTTTCCGTTTTTTTGTTTCATATTTCATATAATTTCAATAATGACGTGACGTGACGTGACGTGGCGTGACAAAATCAACAATCTGGTGAATTTGATGTCATCGAGTCAAAGTTGACGCTATAAACTAATTAATGATTTATGCATACACACGATGTTTTCTGCCTTCTCTGAATTACTTTAAAATGTTTTCTTTGAAAAAAAGGTGTAGTCGAAGGTTACTGAAATATGAGTATAGATCAAACAACCAAGCAACTATATCAGATGTTGCATGCTACTTGGTACGACGTCAAAGTCGTCCATGATGTGAAAATTATATATAAAAATATCAACATGCATTGTTATTTCCATTATTAGTGTACATTCTGTTAGAGTGTGATTACAAGTATACAAAAGTAAATCCAAAATAGTCTGTTATCTGAAAGTGAAGACACCTGAAAATGTAAAATTTGACCACATTGTTGAAAAAACTCACGACAGGGCTAATTTTTTATTTTCAGTATTTGAAATTTATGATATGAATACTTTCAATAATTCAAAAATATCATTAAATTGAAATCCATATTGATGGCATTGCAATATTTAATCGTTTTTGCTGTACTATGGCATAGCTTGTGCGCTTCTAGTTTATGTATCAAAGGCACTACAATTAAGTATATTAAAGGCACTATAACTAAGTATTTACGAGCTGAATGAGTCAGTGGTTTTGCATTTACTGATGCCCGGACGAAGCTTCGACTTCAAACCAACAACATACGTGTATCTATAATAACATTTCGTACAGAGACAAAAAGTAAGAACGTGTAACCTTGAAAACAGGGGAAATGGTTATTTAAATCTATTTTAAGTTTAAAAGTTTAATATATTTCATATTTTTTAAGAAAACAAATATTCCTAATAAAATTAAATGAAGACAGATAACAAAGATGGAACCTGGCGGTTACATTTCTTGGACAGTAACGATCTATCAAAATCTTAAGTTTCAAGTCAATCTCTTTAATAGTTTTTAAGTTACGCTTGGACAAAGATTAATTATAAAAGTGTGATCTTGACATTTGAGTTAGGGACGTGCGTCTTTCACGTCTCACGTCGTCTTGATGTGCTGAACACTTGTGCCAAGATATTTTACAATCTTTCAACGCATAAATATTCAACGTATAGATAGATACAGGATTTGGCTACATTTAAACTCTAAGGGTGACTTTGAGACTTAAGGTAGGGACGCGAGTAATGCACACAATACGTCGTCTTCATGTGCTGGACACGAGTGCCAAGCTTTCGATGCATAAGGAATTAGTCTGGACACGAATGTCTGCATATATGCAGAATTTGGTTACTTTTAAACTCTTAGTGTGATTATGAAAACGTGTGACGCCTTCATGTTTTGCCATATGAAATGGGAATCCTTTCATGCATGACTTAGTTTCAGCCCGGACATGACAAAATTGAAGGGCGTACCCACGGACGGACAAACCAATAGACGTTGCGATTATAACATGCCCACTTTCGGGACGTAAAATGGCTTATAACTATGATTTGGTTTTCTCCTACAAGAAGGTAATAAGAAGTTGATCGGATTCAGAAAAAAAATGATAAAATATGTTTTGCTATTTAATCATTCAATACGATAAAATTAAGAAAAGACTTTAGTAACAATTTTACGCGTGCCACATTAGAGAGCGCTAGATAATTGCTTTTTTTCTCATGTAAAATCAAATATGAAAAATAATATGTTTTTACTAGCCGTCATCATGTTTTCTTTCGTATTAGTGACATCAATAGCTGACGTTGTATAACTGCCCTTACAGCTATGTAACCTGAACAATGTGAGAATTCAAAACTTATAAAATCTAATGTGGTTCTTTTATACAGAAACTGTAAAACACAGCCGCGTTATTCAATAATTGATAAGAAATATGATAAGAATTGTTCCAGTGTAATTTTTAAGCTCATTAGTTTTTCAACATTTATGTTACACCAATAAATGGCACGTTCGTACCATTTGACATGTCAATTTGAGTGCCAAATGTATTCTATGTATTATTATCATATGTTTTCATAAGCCCTATCTCCTACGTCCGTTTAACAACATTATTTGCTTCGCTATTATTTTTCTAGAACTTTTGGTATTTACATTTTCTATGTTCAAAAGTGCTCTCTTGGTATGTTGGATCAACAGTTCGTTTCTTTCGACAAGATGGATATTTTTCAGGTATTTTTGTAATGGTGTCAATGTTGTCATCGTCAGTGACGTCACAAAAAGGCACTGACGTTAACACACTCATTGCTCACTTCTTATCAACGCAGAATTACAATAAGAATTTTAGACCTGTGATTGACCAGATGCAAATGATAAACATTTCTTTGGGTTTCGTGTCAAATGACGCTGCATTTTAGCATTTTATTTCAAGGCTGAAAGTGAAAATCTTACGTCGCAGCTGCTTTCTGCAGCTGTCTCTCAGTTTGAGACTCGCGATGCAAATCCAGTTCTACTTCTGCATAGGTTTAAGTACCATTTTTTATTTTAAAAAACGAAAATGTCTAATGAATAAGTGATTAATTTTATTTTAGCCTACCAATGAAATATAGGGAAATATCAGTGAGATAAAAGTGATAATCCACTGTTTTGAATCAGTGAAATTACCATTTTGATAATCTACTGTTTGTGCCGGAACTACTTTTCCCCACCACGTAAATACAAGAGAATCCGCTGTATTTCAGACAGTGACAGCGAGTGAAATTTATTTACCTTGTTAAATCCAGTTATAATATTGAATTCCTGAGCCTAACTAGTTGTGAACAATGATGAAATTCGCCATAAATTATTTAAAATGTATGATTTGTTCAATAACTCACATGGACAATATCCAATATGGCCGACTTTCAATTCAACTGATTGAATATTACTCGGTATTAATCCGCTTTTATAATTAAAGTATGTATGGCTAAAATTCAATGAATATTTATAAACTGTGTAGAGAAAAATAAATGTTATTTGATGAAAGTGTATTCAGTTTATTTCAGCAGAAGTAAAGTTATCATATGTATTTGAGATTGTCTGCACTTTTTTTTGTGCGGAGTAACCAAAGTACGCATTAACTGATTTGGGGCTCACCATGGGGAATTTATTGAAGGCCCTGAGTAAAAATGTCATAAAATACCCATTTTTGACGTGTTGGCATAAAATAAAAAGAAAATATGTTTGTTTTTTAGTGGAAGATGGGAATTTATTTCATCTCGTGAACACCATATGTTTATATTTTCAATTGTGGCTGCGCCACTCGTGAAAATATCACATATGGTGTTCACTCGATGAAATAAATTCTCATCTTCCACAAAAACAAACAAATATCCTCTATTTCATACGCTAAACCGAACATTTGCCGTATTTCCGAAGATATTTCGAAACTATCTTGTTCTGCTAAGTAGAGTTGTAGAGAGATATATTTGAAGTCCCCACTTCTTTGCTGAAACACCAATCTGTGAATATTATTACCAGTTTGGTTTTATATCTTCAATATTTGTTAAGGCTATATTTATGTTTTTATAGCGATCATAGGTTTCGACGAACAACAAGAAAGTCTAAAAACTGCCGGCTACATCGTTTGACATGGAAAGATTAATATTTGGTTTGTGACCCGTCTCCAAATGAAGATATACATGAAGTTTTCTTTGTAAGTCTGAGCTTTAGTTACCATAATAACAGTATTATCTAGAAGAGAAAATACATAACCATGTTTTAGTTTATTCAGCTTTCGTTACATGCACTAATTATAATAAGTTTCCATCAGTACAAGTATTCCTTTTTGTTAAATTACCAAAAATGTTTTCCAGTTAGCAGGATTCAAAGATATTCATACAGATGGCTGTCTGGCTTTGGACAGTCTTACGAACATGAATGTTCGTATTTTTCTCTAGGATTAAGTCTGTGGAATGGTAGCCTTTTCAGGTGAAAGTAAACAGTTTATAAGCGTGGTGAGTTTAGGCAACAGTTTAAACACTATCTTTAGTACTGCAGATATTTGAAGATAAAAAATGTTACATTTGTTGAAATACTACTGTACTTTATTTCTTTGTTTTGCATCCTTTTAGACAAGTACTTAAACAAGAACAATGCAGATTCTGAACTTCTCGACTGTTGCAAGCTATTAATGTACTCATATCGCAGGTTTTGGAATCAACATATTCTGTTGATATCACATACTTTCCATTCGATGAGCAGAGGTGTACGCTTAACTTTACGGCAGTTGAGCTACAGGGAAAAAGAGGTCTAGGTGGAAACGGGTCACACTGGATTGACGCTAGAGGACTATATATGGAAAATTGAGCATGGAGCGTCATCGAAACCTAAGTCGGTGAAATGGCTGTTATTTTTGTACTGAAGTTAAGACATTAACCACGATTTCATATCATTAACATTATTTGGCTAGTTATTCTTTTATCTATGCTAAATGTAGACATATGTATTATGCCGATTTTATCTAGAGAAAAGGCGAGTTATTCATTGACTGTCTTTCATTCTATAACTATGTTTTGACCACCATAATGTCTGAGCTACCAAAGAAGTACTTGCGGTGTAAATCGTGACGGTGAGTAGCTGGAGCACTCTTATAGTCCTTGGTCGAGTCTAGAATATATATTCGAAAAGGTTATGCGGGTAAATGCAGATAACATGGCATTTGTGCGGATCAGGAATTTCATCACTTGCAAGAAATACAAGCGTTAGTCAAAGTGGTAATCTACCTCGACAGATGAGTTTAGATCAGATTGTACCACCTGATGCTGGTGTAATCTGGGTAAATGTTGTGGATAGTATGGACGTTGTATTTTTCTAGATCTTGTTTGTACATTGACCGAAGGCACATTTGCTGTCAATGGATATTGAAAGTTACTTTATGTGGTTCTTTTGGGTTTTTTTTTATTATTTTAAAATTCCTTACTTCTGAAACAAGATATTCTTTCTGATCGACAGAAGATTGCCAATTCTTAATAGGAGTATCATAAGTTACATTGAAAAGAAAAATATATATATAACAAAAGCGTCATCTCAAATCTTTACATGAGAGCTACAGATTAACTGATAGTATTTTCTTCCTTTCAGTGTAAAGTGTAACATAACAATCCCCTGTATTTGAGATTATTTATAACGTATGACGATTGCCCCTATGACCGATGCCCGCGAAGGGTTGTTAAATCAGGTTGTAGGGAAAGTAGAAGAAAACCTTCTGTTCAAGAGACAAGACTGATTCATTAACTTCTTTTATTTTAATTAATTGCTATCTTCTTTGTTTTTACTTTGTTTTGTTTTGTCATCTAAGAATCAAAATACTTAGATAAAGCATTTATGCATGCACCATATTTCATCTCTGATGAAGCCTTTTCCTCTCACCTCTCGTTTATGTTCGGCTTGACTTGTACACATGTTTATCTTATTTATAATATTTTCGAATCTTAATACTATTTAGAGTTGTCAGTTCAAACTTAAAGGCAACACAATAGTAAAAATATAGTGGAATGTCTGTCAAAATCAGTACAATGCTTCCTGCTTTTACACTCAACAATTCATTGAAATCGTCAACATACGTATACATTGGCATAAGGTTTCTGTTTTCCTAAGTAGCGAAGTCTTAAAATGTTTAACTCCTTTATACCAGTCAGAAGATTTTAACTCTTTGGCTGAAATAACCACTTTCGTTGCATTCCTCAAGTCTGTAATGATAGTGTAAAATATATGAAATACCTGCTTCATGTAGTACTAATTACGCCTAAATGCATCTCGTTCCTATCCTTTCTGTGGGTTCTGATTAAGCCGAACTGTATCGAATGCCACCGACGCACCGAAAGTACCCGATACCTGCGTCTGTCAGCCTGTCTGTCTGTCTATTATTATTATTAAATAAACTTGATTAAATGGTTGGGTAACCTGGTCAAATATTTTCAGCAAACACCTGATAGCTGTTATATGAAATGAAGCTGAATGATTGACAACTACTAGTGTGTTTAAGATTTGCGCCTGGACTTAGAAAATTTGAGTGTAGCTATTTTTGTAACATTTTCTTGCACTGGTAGGAAAAGGCCACTAGTGGTCTTTGCTTTTCAAAATATAATTCGTTTTTGGTATAAAGAGCATATTACTAGAAGTTTAAAGAAATTCTTTATATCGAAATATATCGGTAATAAAAGGCCCCGTGTAAATTGTCATTCTAGCCAAGATTAACAAATCTATTTGTTTGAAGGCTTTTATTTGAAGAATAAATAACGAACAAAATCAAATTATCCTACAATTGGTGCTGTACTTGCCCTAAAATTAAACATAAAATAAATAATAATAAATCAATAATTCATAGAATAGATAAATAAAATTCTCCACATATTGCTTTATATCTTGATATTTTAATAATTAAATGTAAAAAAGCAGTTTATACAAATGTTTATTGTCTGGATGGCTATCTTCATCATTCTCTTTAATACTTAGTAAAAATCTTTGTTTTCAGTTTACATACGAGTGATACTAGTTTTTGATTATAAATAATAAACAGATACAATATATATTCCATGAAAAGTTAAGAAAAAAATCACTATTATCATCAACTTACGACATTTCACAAACGTAGTTAAGTCTATCCCAGTCACAGGGGTCATCGCTCCAGGCAAAATCAAAGTATTTCACTGCAGCTAAGCAGTGTTCAGTATCATTTCTATAATTAGGTTGATCCTGCCCCCATAATACATACGTCACCGGTTGCTGCGTAGCTTCCCATATCCATGTCGAATTGTCATCCCAGTTAGTCGCACCAAGCCAAAAGCCATCATCTATTTCTTTATCTGAAATTGCACAGCACTGAATAGCAAAGATCAACACAAAGTAACGGCTGTGTTTGTTTTTAGGTAAAACAGATGCAAATTCCTGACTCCTAAAGTATAAAGGAAAAAGATCAAAAAGGTGACTTGAAAGACAAGGTACGGACCTGTGTGATACAAGTACAAAAGCAAAGGAAAGCGTGAAAACTTTTGATGGTTAGAAAATAAATGTACGTGACTTTTATTCCGAGACATTCTAGCTACAATTTGAAAATTGTCTTGACAACATGAAACATTTTTCTGTTTTTAAATTAAAAAAACACACACGCACGCACGACCACGCACACACACAAATATATTTCGGGATATAAATATCTTATTATTTAGATGTGCAGCAAACAAATTTTGCATTGTATAGCCAATGAAGCTAATGACTACGTATTTCAAAACAATAGATATATTTATCAAAGAGCCACTTCTAGTATTCCCGCCAAAATCTTTTGAATAGTCAAGCGACTGATCTAATTATTAAGAGTGCATATTGTCTCAAGGTTGTCCTATCCAGATATGTGCTCTTAGTGTCATTATGCTTACCAACGTAACATACATTCTCCAACATATTTGACACTTTAATTTGGTACCTAATAGGTCATTTTATATAACGATCACAAACTCATTTGTTCATATAGTTTTTGGAAATTTCATTATTTTTATGAAAGGCCCTATTGAATTATTTGACTTGATCTTGTTTCACATAAAAGTTCAAATGAAATATTAATTACTTCTGAAATTATATACAAACAACTGCTAACAGGTCATTGTCATGTATTTTTGGAATTATGAACTGAAATTATATTTTTTCACAGTTCATAGGAGGTTTTGTAAAATTATTAGTATAGCACTGCAATTGTAAAGATTGTACTCACAGTTGAAAGTAAGTGCTTGAGTGTGAAACCATTTTTGTTCCGAAGCTGTCTCTATGGATATTAAGTCACTGTTGTGCCACTTACACATTGTCTGGAATGAAAAGAAACCGCTCCAAAATGTGGTGCAGGTTCTTATGCCAAAATTATGTCCTTTTAAACAAGGCTGGTTAATCATCTCGATGTTTTTCTAGATTGTTAGGCGATTATCTTATCTTTCATGTTCAAAGAAACAATTTATCATTGAAATATGATTTAATTAAATCTTGGTTGTTTTACTAGTAATCATGTCTGTGGCAAATCAACATTCTTTTGATGGGCCCCTATGGTTGACGGTTTAAAACAAACTTACAAAAAATCAATCATTTACTATCTATCATTGAAATCTGTGTAAGTGTGACAAACGATTAAAAATGGAAACTGTTAACATACCCTTGCACCTATCCAGTTTTGTCTGTCTATCACAAATTTGTAACAACTCCCTTGGTGTCTAAGCCAGCCAGACGGACAGGCACTGAAAGCTTGAGACAAAGACCTATAAGTTTATATTTGTGTGTATGTGTGTCCAGGTTTGTTTTACCTGACTTAGCAGTCTATAGATTACTAGTATACCACAATTTATGACCTGTATTACAGTACATTGTATTTTTCTCATCATGAGCTCAGCTTGCAGACATGGAATCTTTCTTCTAGAATTGACGTTAACAAACTAATTCTCAAACAAGTTTACTTACTTAGAAATAATGCCTTTACATGGTGAAAAAGTATTCACAAAACGAAGCAAAGATATTCATTTAAGCCATCAAATAATGCGCCGTCGAAAGCTTTTGAATCTGTTAAACCACTCTATATACTAATAAAATGCAAAGTCTCTAGACTTTGTTGTTGTTTCTTTTCTTTAACTACACACGGGCATAAAATCTTGGTTTTTCAATTGTAATGGTCTAAAAGAAATTCAGGTATAGTTACCAGTCTTACTTTTTTATTTTAGCCGAAATACACATTTAGGACGGAAGTGAGAACAAATGATTTAACTTGGTGGAATTTCAAATACAAACACTATTTGGTTAGAATATAGCTAATGTTTGACCTTTACTATGACAAAAAATACTTTTTTAGAAAGTTGAAATAAGTTTTCATTCTGTGCCAATATCTAATGTATTTATACCTGGAATAGAACAAACTTCACATAGATAAGATACGATTAATATACGTGCAGCTAAAATATATCTTATTTTCCGCTCAATATGAACAAAGCATCTTCTGTTTTAAGGCAAATTGTATAGTTTCGCAAAATGTAAGTGTTTGTTTTCATCCTTAACAGAAACAAGCTTCAATAGCACATGGCATCGCCATGCATGACATAATTTTAGTACAGTTAAACTACAAGACAATACGAGACAATTTGGCGCCTGTTATAACAATAAAATGCATTATTCCTATGTACAGAATTATGAATTTGATATACAAGACAACATACCAATGGCAACTAAAGCCGAGGCGATGACGCAGATTTGTGAAGCATCCATTCTTGTTGTTATTTGATTGTATTATCCAGCATTGCAGTCTGCCAGCTTTTTATACCATTTGCATATTCTGATTATTGTTCTAAAATTTAAACTTTAATCTCCTTCCCAACGTAATAAGACTTTCCGTGTTCACTTTCAGAGCTTATCTTCAGAATAGCATGTCTATGAATAGGGCATACTGACATTTTTGACTTACTAGCAAACTTATCAAGGACGAAACGAGGGATCAATAAAGAGAGCGGTGTAAACGGCTATGTATAATCAGGTTGATATAAACCAGTTTGAGATCACCATACTTCAACATCCCGAACCGCATGTTTTCTTTTTCATTATATACGTACGAATATTAGCACTGTAAGTTTCAATACGCTTTTAATTCTTTTTTATTCTTGTTTTGCACACCTTTACATTTTACCAGAGTGAAATAAAAGTTCTTATCTGCCTTGACTGTCTGTTTACCATTCAGACACCAAGGCTGTCCAAAACGGACTTCACAGGTCTGTAATAAACCGCGATAATTTGCAAACTCCTTGTCAGTATAGCCTGTGTTCTCGGCAAATTCAAAATAACTAATTTCCTATCAAACTTTTTTTAACTTCTAAACTTTATCAGATTCAAATGAAATACATTCAATAAACAATGAATGGTAAGATAAATAGTTGAATGACTATTCAATTAAATGCAAAGCTGTGATTTATTTTGTATTGTTGATAGTAAAATCACTCATCTATTGTTGTTGTAGATCTGTAGCATTCAACAAATAAATATTTTATACCACATTGGGACCTTTCATTTGGTTTATGTATTAAAGACGCTACAACTTAGTATTTACGAGTTGAATGAGTCAGTGAGTGAGTTTTCATTTACTTGTGGTTATCTAAAATATGCCCCATTCTGGAACAGTTATAGATATATAACATCATACGAAACAAAGACAATAACTGCCACGATGAGATAACATATGCCCCCGAACGAAGCCTCGACTTCAAACCAACAAAATACGTATTTCTATAATAACATTTCGTACAGAGACAAAAAGTAAGAATGCGTTACCTTGAAAACAGGAGAAATGGATACCTAAATCTATTTTAAGTTTAAAGTTTAATATATATTTGATAGTTTTTAAGAAATGCTGAAGACAAATATTCCTAATAAAATTAAATGAAGGCAGATAATAAAGAAACCAGTCAGTTATGTTTCTTGGATAGTAACGATCTATCAAAATCTTAAGTTTCAAGTCAATCTCTTTCATAGTTTTTAAGTTACGGTTGGACAAATATTATATAACTCTAAGGGTGACCTTGAGACTTAAGGTAGGGACGCGAGTAATGCACGCAATACGTCGTTTTCATGTGCTGGACACGAATGCCAACTTATTTTGAAAGCTTTCGATGCATAAGGAATTACAGTCTGGACAGGAATGTCTGCATATATTATAATCTCTTAGTGTGACAAGGAAAACGTGTGACGCCTTTATGTTTTAAACCCTTTTGCCATGTGAAATGGGAATCTTTTCATGCATGACTTAGTTTCAGCCCGGACATGACAAAATTGAAGCACGAACGCACGAATGGACAAACCGACAGACGTTGCGATTATAACATGGCAACTTTCGGGGCG
This sequence comes from Cyclina sinensis, assembly GCA_012932295.1. Lineage (NCBI taxonomy): Eukaryota > Metazoa > Mollusca > Bivalvia > Venerida > Veneridae > Cyclina > Cyclina sinensis. The sequence goes on along the minus strand of JAAONU010000011.1, from coordinate 58,627,517 downwards.
TAAAATGGCTTATAACTATAATTTTGTGTTCTACTACAAGAAGGTAATGAGAAGTTGATCGGATTCAGAAAAAATGTAAAATGTGTTTTTTATTTAATCATTCAATACGGTAAAATTAGGAAAAGACTTTAGCAACAATATTTACGCATGCCACATTTGAGAGCGCTAGATAATTGCTTTTTTCTCATGTAAAAAAAATATGCAAACTAATCAGTTTTTACTCTCCATCATCATGTTTTTCTTCGTGTTAGTGAAATCGATAGCTGACGTTGTATAACTGCCCTTTCAGCTATGTAACAATGGGATAATTCAAAGCTGATAAAATTCAATGAGGTTGTTTAATATAGAAACTTTAAAACACAGCTGTGTTATTCAATAATTGATAAAAAGTACGATAAGGATTGTTCCAGTGTAATTTTTAAGCTCAGTGGTTTTTCAACATTCATGTAACACTAATAAATGGGGCGTTCGTACCATTTGACATGTCAATTTGTGTACCAAATGTATTCTATATATTATTATTATATGTTTTCATAAGCCCTATCTCATACGTTCATTTAACAATATTATTTGTTTCGCTATTATTTTTCTAGAACTTGGGTATTTACATTTTCTGTGTTCAAAAGTGCTCTCTGGGTATCTTGGTTCAACATTTTGTTTCTTTCGACAAGATGGATATATTTTTTCAGGTATTTTTGTGATGGTGTCAGTATTGTCATCGTCAGTGACGTCACAAAGTGGCACTGACGTTAACGCATTCATTACTCACTTGTTATCAACGCAAAATTACAATAGGAATTTTAGATCTGTGATTGACCAGATGCAAATGATAAACATTTCTTTGGACTTCGTGTTAAATGACGAGTTCTTACGCTGCTTTTTAGCATTTTATTTCAAGGCTGAGAGTGAACCTCTTGCGTCGCAGCTGGTTTCTGCAGCTTTATCTCAATTTTAGACTCGCGATGCAAATAAAGATCTACTTCTGCATAGGTTTAAGCAACATATTTTATATTACAAAACAGAAATGTCTAATGAATAAGTGATTAATTTTCATACGCTAAACCGATGATTTTTTACCGTTCTGCTAAGTAGAGTTGTAGAGAGATATTTGAAGTCCCCACTTCTTTGCTGAAACACCAATCTGAATATTACTACCAGCTTGGTTTTATATCTTGAATATTTGTTAAGGCTGTATTTATGTATTATAGCGATCATAGGTTTCGACGAACAACAAAAATGTCTGAAAACTACTGGCTACATTGTTTTGACATGAAAAGATTATTGGTTTGGGACCCGTCTGCAAACGAAGAAATACGTGAAGTTTTCTTTGTAAGTCTGAGCTATAATTAACATAATAACAGTATATCTAGAACAGAAAATGTGAAATGTTTTAGTTTATTCAGCTTTCATTACATGCACTAATTATAATAAGTGTCTATCGGTACAAGTACACTTCACAAATTTTCTAATTTGCCACTGAAAGCTTATTTCATCAGTTTTAACAGATTAATTGCCGCGGAAAGGCAGCAATATTCACCCCTCCCTTTCCGGATGAGGACTCTCGATAGCGATACTGATGTCAAAGCTGTTGTAAACAATGAAGAAGATAGGAAAACAACCTACTGCAAAATTTCAAGTCATTCCCATATTTAGTTTTGGTAAATTAGAGTTTTATTGGCTGGCCAATTAGGAGATTTGTTAAGTGTCTATTTTGTAAAATTATCTAAAATGTCTTTCAAGTTAGCAGGATTTCTAGATATTCATATAGATGGCTGTCTGGCTTTGGACAGTCTTACAAACATGAATGTTCGTAAAAGTCAGATGAAATGCATCTTGAAAATGACCATCTACAGCCGGATACGAACTCCGAGCCTCCCGCATCGAAAACCGACGCTCAAACCACTGAGCTAAAGAATCGATTCCTTGACGCATTGGCAAAGGTTGTATTTATACTATTATAGACCGGTGTGTATTGGACAGTACCAACAGGGAAAAAGATGTTTTTTCTTAATAGTAACTACTGATTTACTACTAGCCACAAGATCAGATCTGTAAACCGGATATATCCCTGAGGAACACTTTCAAAACGTTCACCGGTCTTGGCTAGACGTATTTAAATGCTATTGTCTCTAGGATCAAGTCTTGGAATGGTACCATTTTCAGGTGATAGTATACAGTTTATAGGCGTGGTGAGTTTAGGCAACAGTATATATACTGCCTTTAGCACTGCAGATATTTGAAGATAAAAGGGTTACATATGTTGAAATACTCCTGTACTTTGTTTCTTTGTTTTGCATCCTTTTAGACAAGTACTTAAACAAGAGCAGTGCAGATACTGAACTTCTCGACTGTTGCAAGCTATTAATGTACTCGTATTGCAGGTTTTGGAATCAACATATTCTGTTGATATCACATACTTTCCATTCGATGAGCAGAGATGTACGCTGAACTTTACGGCGTTGAGCTACAGGGAAAAGAGGGCTAAGTGGAAATGGGTCATATTGGATTGATGCTAGAGGACTATATGGAAAATTGAGCATAGAGCGGCATCGAAACCGAAGTCGGTGAAATGGCTGTTATTTTTGTACTGAAGTTAAGCCATTAACACGATTTTATGCCATTAACATTATTCTGCTAGTTATTCTTTTATCTATGCTAAATGTAGACATATCTATTCTGCTGATTTTATCTAGAGAAAAGACGAAATATTCAGTGACTGTTTTTCATTCCATAACTGTGTTTTGACCACCATAATGTCTGAGCTACTTGCTGTGTAAATCATGACGATGAGTAGCTTGAGCACTCTTATAGTCTTGGTCGAGTCTAGAATATATATTCGAAAAGGTTATGCTGGTAAATGCAGGTTACATGGCATTTGTTTCAGATCAGGGGTTTCTTCACTTGCAAGAAATACAAGACGTTAGTCAAAGCGGAATCTACCTCGACAGATAGATTATACCATTGATGCTGGTGTAATCTGGGTAAATGTTGTGGATAGTATGGACGTTGTATTTTTCTGGATCTTGTTTGTACATTGACTGTAGGCACATTTGCTGTTCATGGATATTGAAAGTTTCTTTAACTATATGTGGTTCTTTTATTTTTTTAAGTTTTTTTATTTATTTTAAAATTCCTTACTTCTGTAACAAGATTATCTTTCTTATCGACGGAAGATTGCCAATTTTTAATGGGGCTGTCATAAGTTATGTTGAAAGAAAAATATATACAGTACAAAAGCATGATCTCAAATCTTTACATGAGAACTACAGATTAACTGGTAAAGTGGTACAGAACAATCCGGTGTATTTGAGATTATTTATAACGTACTAGTATGTCGATTGCCCATATGACCGATGCCCGCGGAAGAGTTGTTAAATCAGGTTGTAGGGAAAGTACAAGAAAACCTTCTGTTCAAGAGACAAGTCTGGTTCATTAACTTCTTTTATTTAAATTAATTACTATCTTCTTCGTTTTTATTTTGTTTTGTTTTGTCATCTAAGAATCAAAATACTTAAATAAAATATTTATGCATGCACCATAGTTCATCTCTGATTAAGTCTTTTTCTCTCACCTCTCGTTTATGTTCGGCTTGACTTGTACACATGTTTATCTTATTTATAATATTTTCGAATCTTAACACTATTCAGAGTTGTCAGTTCAAACTCAAAGGCAACACAATAGTAAAAATACCGTGGAGCATCTGTCTAAATCAGTACAATGCTTCCTGCTTTTACACTCAACAATTCATTGAAACCGTCAACATGCGTAGACCTCGGCATAAGTGTTCTGTTTTCCTAAGTAGTAAAGTCTTAAAATGTTTAACTCCTTTACAACAGTTAGAGGATTTTAACTCTTTAGCTGAAATGACCACTTTCCTTGCATTCCTTAAGTCTGTAATGATAGTGTAAAATATATGAAATACCGCTTCATGTAGTACTTATTACGTTTAAATTCAGTCGTTTTAATTTCCTTTCTGTGGGTTCTGATTTAGCCGAATGGTGTCGAATGCCACCGACACACCGAAAATATCCGATACCTGCGTCTGTCTGTCTGTTTGTCTGGCTGTCTGTCTGTCTGTCTATTATTATTATTATCATTATTATTATTATTATTATTATTATTATTATTAAACAAAAGTTAATTAAATGGTCGGGTAACTTGGTCGAATATTTTCAGCATACACCTGATTACTTTTACATGAAATAAAGCTGAATGCTTGACAACTACTAGTGTGTTTCACTGCACAGGGTCCTCCGAACCCTGGTATCGTCACACATCAATGTGTTCTAAGACACTTCAAGGTAAATAATATAAGGCACTGGGTAGTAAATACTTTTTGGAAACTATCGAACTGATCAATTTTTAAAATATTTAATAACATTCATATGAAGCGCGAACAGTGGATGTCGGAGTTTTTTTTCTTTACAAATGAATGTACCACATGTCAGTCAGTCAGCAAGTTGTAACCAGGTCTTTCTAATTTGAAATGAAAATGAGGGATTAGTCAAAAAAGGCTCTTTTGAAATCGTGTGGTATATATGTATGTACTGGTCGTATTTGCCTTTCTAAATATCAGGTGCATCAAGATTTTTAGAGGACCCTGTGCAGTAAAAAACACTCTTACAGAAGATCTGCGCCTGGACTTAGAACATTTGAGTGTAGCTATTTTTGTTACATTTTCTTCCACTGGAAGGAAAAGGCCACAAGTGGTCTTTGCTTTTCAAAATATAATTCGTTTTTGGGATAAAAAGCATATTACTACAAGTTTGAAGAAATTCTTTATATCGAAATATCTTGGTAATAAAAGGCCCCGAGAAATTGGCATTGAAGCAAAGATTAACAAATCTACATGGATTTGTTTGAAGGCTTTTATTCGAAGAATAAATAACGAACAAAATCAAATTATCCTACAATTGGTGTTGTACTTTCCCTGAAATTAAAAATAAAAAAATATTAATAAATCAATAATTTATAGAAAAGATAAAGAAAATTATCCACATAATGCTTTATATCTTGATATATTACTAATCAAATCATGAAAAACAGTTTATACAAATTTTGTTTATTGTCTGTATGGCTATCTTTATCATTCTCTTTCAATACTAAGTAAAAAACCTTTTTTCAGTTTACTCTCTCTCTCTCTTTCTGTGTATATATATATATATATATATATATATATATATATATATATATATATATATATATATATATTCCATAAAATGATAAGAAAAAATATCGCTATACTTATCATGTAACACTTACGGCATTTCACAAACGTAGTTAAGTCTATCCCAGTCACAGGGGTCATCGCTCCAGGCATAATCAAAGTATTTCACTGCAGCCAAGCAGTGTTCAGTATCATTTCTATAATTAGGTTGATCCTGCCCCCATATTACATACGTCACCGGTTGCTGCGTAGCTTCCCATATCCATGTCGAATTGTCATCCCAGTTAGTCGCACCAAGCCAAAAGCCATCATCTATTTCTTTATCTGAAATTGCACAGCACTGAATAGCAAAGATCAACACAAAGTAACGGCTGTAAGTGTACGTTTTTAGGTAAGACAGATGGAAATTTCTGACTCCTAAAGTATAAAGGAAAAAGATCAAAAAGGTGACTTGAAAGACAAGGTACGGACCTGTGTGATACAAGTACAAAAGCAAAGGAAAGCGTGAAAACTTTTGATGGTAACAAAATAAATGTACGTGATTTTATTCTGAGACATTCTAGCTACAATTTGAAAATTGTCTTGACAACATGAAACATTTTTCTGTTTTTAAATTTAAAAAAAACACACGCACGCACGACCACGCACACACACAAATATATTAGGGATATAAAATCTTATTATTTAGATGTGCAGCAAACAAATTTTGCATTGTATAGCCCAGCAAGCTAATGACTACGTATTTCAAAACAATAGATATATTTATCAAAGAGCCACGGTTGTCGTATCCAGAAATGTGCTCTTAATGTCATTGTGCTTGTAACGTAACAGATATTCTCCAACATATTTGACACTTTTATTTGGTACCCAAGAGGTCATTTTGTATTACAATTACAAACTCAATTTTTTTCATATAGTTTTTGGACATTTCATTTTTAATATAAAAGGCCCTACTGAATAATTTGATTAAAGATGTTTCACATAAAATTCAGATGAAATATTAATTCTGAAATTATATACAAACAACTGCTAACAGATGATTGTCATGTATTTTTGGAATTATGAACTGATATTATATTTTTTCACAGTACATAGGAGGTATTGTAAAATTATTAGTATAGCACTGCAATTGTAAAGATTGTACTCACAGTTGAAGGTAAGTGCTTGAGTGTGAAACCATTTTTGTTCCGAAGCTGTCTCTATGGATATTAAGTCACTGTTGTGCCACTTACACATTGTCTGGAATAAAAAGAAACCGCTCAAAAATGTGTTGCAAAATTATGTCCTTTAAACAAGGCTGGTTAATCATCTCGATGTTTTTCTAGATTGTTAGGTGATTATCTTATCTTGCATGTTCAAAGAAACAATTTATCATTGAAATATAATTTAGTTAAATCTTGGTTGTTTTACCAGTAATCATGTTTGTGGCAAACATCAGTACATGTTTCAACATTCTTTTGATGGGCGCTTATGGTTGACGGTTAAAAGAGACTTACAAAAAATCAATTATTTACTATCTATCATTGAAATCTGTCTTAGTATGACAAACGATTAAAAATGGAAACTGTTAACATACCCTTGCACCTATCCAGTTTTGTCTGTCTATCACAAATTTGTAACAACTCCCTTGATGTCTAAGCCAGCCAGACGGACAGGCACTGAAAGCTTGAGACAAAGACCTACAAGTTGATATGTGTGTGAATAGGTTTGTTTTACCTGGCCTAGCAGTCTATAGTTTATACCAAAATTTATGACCTGTCTTACAGTACATTGTTTTTTTCTAATCATGAGCTCAGCTTGCTGACATAGAATCTATCTTCTAGAATTGACGTTAAAAAACTAACTCTCAAACAAGTTTACTTACTTAGAAATTATGCCTTTACATGGTGAAAAAGATTTTATTTTCCGCTCAGTATAAACAAAGCATCTGTTTTAAGGCACATTGTATAGTTTCGAATATAAGTGTATGTTTTCATCCTTAACAGAAACAAGGTTCAAAAGCACATGGCATCAGTACACATAGTTCTTCGCCACGCATGACAAAATTCTAGAACAGTAAAACTATAAGACAATACGAGACAATTTGGCGCCTGTTATAACAATAAAATGCATTATCCCTATGTACAGAATTATGAATTTGATAATTATACAAGACAACATACCAATGGCAACTAAAGCCGAGGCGATGACGCATATTTGTGAAGCATCCATTCTTGTTGTTCTTTGATTGTATTATCCAGCATTGCAGTCTGCCAGGTATTTATACCATTTGCATATTCTGATTATTGTTCTAAAACTTAAACTTTAATCATTTTCTCAACGTGATAAGACTTTCCGTGTTCACTTTCTGAACTTATCTTCGGAATAACATGAATAGGGCATACTGTCAATCTTGAATTTATCATTCATGCGAGCATATTTTATAAAGTGGCAATATCCAGTCATGAAAATTACAGACCTCTCAAGGCACTGAGAGTCAAAACAAGTTACTAGCAAACTTCCAAGGACAAAAGGAGGGATCATTAAAGAGAGCGGAGTAAACGGCTATGTGTAATCAGGTTGATATAAACCAGTTCGAGATCACCATACTCATACTTCCGGAACCGCATGTTTTCTTTTTCATTGTATGCGTATACTTTACCACTGGATGTTTCAATAAGCTTTTAATTCTTTTTAAATCGGTTATATAGACTATAAAACAGACACTTAGGAAAGGGCTGTTCCTAATGTTGTTAAAACTTGTAGCCCAATCGATTTGCACTTTTCTTCGATTTATGTTTACTCTGTTTATACAAATGTCGAAAATGCAATTAAATATTATTAGGTTAAATTGTTTTTATCCACCCCCCCCCCCCGCCAGGGGCGAAGGGGTTATTAGAAATGGTCTCTGTCCGTGCGTCCGTCCCAGTTTTGTCCGGAGCATAACTCCAAAAGTGCTTGAGGGATTTTCTTCAAACTTAATACACTAACATAGCACACTGGTAGGAAGTGCAGTGTCCAAGAAATATAACTGTACCGTGCCTATTTTTGAGGAATGTTTTTAAAACTGCATACGCGCATTATTACATTTAGCTTTTGAAGTCTTTCTACAGCACCACAATGATAGTTCTTCTTCTCAGTATAAGTATTTCATTTACTTCCATTTTTATTTAAATTGATAACGGTATGTGTCTTGTATCGGTAGCTCATTTAGTATACCTAAGGTTTGTTACCACGTCTTGTTCCACTGTCTGTTTTTTACATTATTCTAACACATGGTGCCAGTTACACATGCAACAACTCCTAAACAAATTTGGTATTTCTTTTTTATTTTACCATCAGAAAACATGTATTTGTATTCTGTTTCACATTGGGACTTACTCTTTCTGCGGAACCATGATTACTAGCACTGCTATGTAGCAAACAATATCGTTCTCCTGTTTATTTAGTTCTTGCTTGTGTAATGCCTGTGTCTGCCTTCCCGAGGCGGCACTGTCAACAGAAGATTTGGGTGCAGGATGTTATGTGTAGTTGTGTTCCCTCTGTTGAGCAACATATGTCGGAGATTGTTGTAGGAAGTGAGTTGTTGCAGGGAGAGAGCGAATCAACACGGTTCATAGACATACTTGTACATGTTGTATCACATAAATGTCGAATGTTTTCACATCACATATTAAATCTAATTGTGAAATTATCTTTTTATTATTATTATTAAGTAGAGCTGACAAGCATTAAAAGGAAAAAAGAATGTCTTCAAATAGTCAAAAGCATTTATTGATATAGTTATGCAACAAATTTTTCCCGAACGTTTTTAATGTATTTTCCCTCCTGTGAACAGTAACTCTCGTTTATTTTGTGTCAGGTTAACAATCCGACGTCGATTGTACGTTTATTCATTTTATACTTAAAATTGATTTAAAAAAATACCAATCTAATTGTGCAGTTACACATGTCATTCTTTAAGGCTGAGGTTCGTGCGAACAACAACCGCTGTCTGTGATACTAGTATTAATTATAAACAGTTGCCCCCAAACTTGTGAAAACATTGTCATTTTGGTTTAGGTTATTTATGAGTTCAGTTACAAGGTGTGTCATTTACACCAACATGTAACAAAGATGATACATCAGGGGCGTAGCAAGGGCTTTAAAAGGTGTACGCAGAATCGTAGGGGGGTCCGGGGGCATGCTCCCCCGGAATTTTTGTTTCTGTATATCGACTCTTCTAAGAGTCCTGAAAAAAGAGCAAATCCTGAAGCAACTCCTCATACTCCTAAAAAGAAACCAAAAATTGAGAGCCTAAAAAAAGCAATGGAAACCACACAAAAATTACCTCAGCCGGGTACTATTTCAGCACCCATCAAATGAAAGAGGGTAATGAAAAACTTGAAAAAAGTAAAAGATTTGTACACAGTAATGTACAGAGAAGTCTTGTCATCTTAAAGGGAGTGCAGGGAGAAATGGTATCTCAGAATCATAACTTCTCTACACTGCAGCAGAGAAATATTCAGTTACAACAGAAATTGAAAACCTAGAAGCAGAAAAGGACCAATGCTGCAGGAAACAGAAGCTCTAGAGCTAGAGGCAGATCAGCTCAAAGAGGAGAAATAATTCTTCACTGATGATTCAGCACTGATTGAAAATTAAAGTAAATGCAGTGGAGTTAAGAATTAATCAGATCTTGTCAAGAGTAATAATGGATAAGATGGTCCTTGATTCCTTGGAGTGAATCTTGCTACAATTATTCACTCTATTTACTATGTAACGCATATTATAAATTTTGTAGTGCTGTTTTGTGTGATAAGATATAGCTTTATTTCATATATTTATGTTGTTCTGTCTGATTTACTGTCAAGAAGACTTCTGTAACTATTGTAACCATCAGCTGATTTTTTATTGTGTCGTGTAAAATATGTTTTTGTTTATAACATTTAAAACCAAAGTACTGCTAAAAAATGCATTATAATATAACTTCAGTGCATAATATATAGTCTTACACTATTCTGTAATTATTCAATTGTTTGGCTTTCAAAATTCCTTCCATTTTCACTTGTAAGCACCTAACATGTACTTGAAACATTATATATTTTCTGCGCATACATACATGTTTATCACTTTTGTACTTCATTTACAAGTGATGTATATAACTTCAGTATATTTTTTATGAAAAATTGCTCTAAATTATATGTATATCTTTTCAAGAAATGGTCTGTGAGACTGAAGTTGTTATTAAACACAATTACCTTCAATGTCTGATATTAAAATGTATATAGCACTTGCAATAGTTTAGGAATACTGCATAGTTACATAAACCAAAAAATTTTATTATTTTAAGAAAGTAAATATATTAACTTTTTAGCTCTGCGCCAAGTGTACACCTAGGCGATTTTTCTTTTTTTGTTTCTTATGTCATTTAGTTTATAAATAATGTTTCTTAATTTTATGTAACTGCTGTGACATACTATTAATGATAAATTTATGTGTTAAACAGATAAATATACAGCCAAAATCGGAATTTCCATGTTTTTTTCAGATTTTGATTTCACACAACATCAGTTACCTCATGTTGTAGTTTTTGCTATGTACAGCCTGAATTTATTGCACAAGACTATTACATATTCCCCCAAAACACGCTACTAGTACTTGTCTGTGGTTGCACGATACACATGATCATAAAAGTTTGAATACATTTTAGTTGCCTACAAGTGAAAATCGCAGTTATTTATGTTATCCTTACAAAAGCGTTCCTTTTGGTAATATCATTTTTTACCACTGCACAGCTGTTACTGGGAAAGGCTCGCTCTGTTTCCAGCCTTTCCTGTCATATATTACTGTTTAATAATATTTGAAATAAACAAATTTCAGGCTTGATCAGTGATAAACAGAATTAAAAGAAAAAAAGACAGAGAGCGGAAAAGGCTGTCAAGAAGTGTAGTGAAAGAAAGCCAAAATGTTGCATGTTAACATGTTAAATTGAAGAGGTACTTTACAGCTGAGAATAAAGTAAATAAAGTAGACATTATTTCACTTAAGAGTGGTGAATTCTACTTCTGCTGTAGACAATTACATTCAGATTTTCTGCATAATGTACTAGAATGTTTCCCCAAATTCTTATGTGAAGACTATACATCTGCCCTCTTTATTCTTCAATTGTCACTTAGATCTGATTGTATCATTTTAACCACATAAAGAACTACAAAGTGTTCTCTCTTTTCAGGCAGTCCTCCTCACATGAATTTTCTGATTAGTGATGATAACAGTGAAATACTAGATGACATTATACTGGCATTTCTAAACTTAATGAAAGCACATACAAGAATATCTGCTGACATAGGGTATTATACGTTGAACTTCTAGTTCTTGCATCAGAGCCTCCAGATTTAATTAAATTTATCGCAATGAACAAAAACAGTATTCTTACTCATCATACTACCAATCATTGGGTCACTTCGTATTTCATGAGTGCAAGTGGACAGTTATTCCTGTATGATTCTATACAAGATGTAAATCATCTTGTTGAAGCAAGGAAGCAACTTGCTCGTGTTTATGACAATGTCTTGGGACACAATACAAGATATCCAAAGGTGTTCCAACAAAATACACTAAATATCTGTGCTGCTCTAGCTATAGCATATGCTGTGTCACTATTCTTTGGACAAAACCTCGAAGCTCAAAATTATAATCTCAGCAGCTTGAGACAACATATTCGTCATTGTCTTTTCACGGGGGACCTAATACCCTTTCCTGTCAAATAGTGTGTACAGCATGAAGCTCAAACTAACCAAATGCAGCATGAACATTTACTGCAAGCTTATTTTCAAGATTAAGACTTCAAACAGAAACTGCAGTCAGCAACTTTAAATCATGACAATACTTATTATAAAGATATGGGCAAAAGTGGACAACATACACTCATCCAATGAACGTAAAAAACAATCGAGAGATCGGAGAACTTTAGAGAAAGTTGAAAAAGACAAGCAGATTGACAGCAGATTGACAGGGATAGAAATAAAGCTGCACGGAAACGGAGATCAACAGGTTTCTTAAGGACAGAGATGTTAATAATAAAAGAATGAAAACCACTCGAGATGCTAGATCCATTGAAACCGCTGAAGGAGATAGACAAGCTGACAGAGGCAGAAAGAAAACCACCCGAGATGCTAGACCTCTGGCAAAAGCTGAAAGAGATAGACATGAAAATATGAAAAGAATTAAAACCACCCGAGATGCTAGATCCGCCGTACAAAAATGCAGATATGCAGACAAGGAAAGGAAGATGCTTTCAAGAGTAAACAGAGACCGGCATGAAACTCCAGATGAACAAAAAGTGAAGCAGAATATAAATAACGATAGTGATGGACAAACATACATTTGTACATGCTGCTGGAGATGTCTTTATAGAAGAAGTGTAATCCATGAAAATAAGAAAAAGTATATGAATCTTAATAAGATTTTGCTGATCAAGAATTTCACAAAAGTTATCACACACAACATTGAATGGATATGTATCACTTGTGATAAGAAAATTCAGTCCGGAAAAATTCCCCCACAAGCTAGGCAAATGACATGTCTTTGCCAGCTATACCAGATGCTTTAAAGCAACTCAGCCTTTTAGAACTACAACTTATTTTGAAAGTCATTCCCTTTAGGAAAATTGTAGCTATGCTTCGTGGAGCACAGCATGGTTTACATAGACAGGTTGTTTTTCTACCGGCTGATTTGAATAAAGTAACATACTATTTACCACGTCGCTCACAGGAAAGTCAGATGAAAGTCGTGGCCTTAAAAAGAAGGCTATCTGATAAACATTTTGTTATGCAGCAGTACAATAGACCAGAGTCTTTGACAAATGCATTGGCAGAATTAACAGAAAGTCATGCATTCTATCATGATGTAGAAGTTAACCAAGACTGGCTGGATGTGAGTTACAAGAAGACCCGGATTTTTGGAAGGTCGCTACACAGCCAAACTGTGATTCAGAACAAAAAAACACTGCAAGCACAGATCTCCAGAACAGAGAACAGTTAGAAAAGGATAGTAATACATTACTTGACAGCGAAGATGAAGTAGATGATGGCAAACCAGAAAGTTTTGTTACAAACTTACAGTACAGACGTTCCGTAAACATACAAACATGCATACAACCAGTCAGTGGACCAGAAGTAAAAAAAACGAAATCCTGAACCTAGCATCTGGGGGAAGGCCAGATACCAATCTCTATAACAAAGGAACCTTACTGGGAAATTATGGCTTTTCCAAACCTTTTACCAACTGGAGAAAATGGCTTCTTTGCAGATGAACCTCGACCATTAAGAATAACACCAAAGCAGTATATAAATGGACGAGTACTATCTAGAGACAGCCGGCTTGCTGACAGCCCTGAGTATCCTTTTGCAGCTTTAGATTGGTTGGAAAAAGATTTAACATCACAAAACATAACTATCACCACTCTAAAAATTTTCAATCACGATATATCTGTCAGAGATTAAAAGGATCATTTAAGGATTCCACGACTGCTTTCAGAAAATCAGCTGTTTGCAACATTCAAAAACATTCGTGGTACTCCGCAGTATTTCAAGCAAATGCAACTAGACATGATGGCAAAACTGAGACAGCTCTAGGGTAAAGTCATTCTCAGTGGATTACATCCTATAGGTCAAATTAAAAACTATGACCGAATAAAAGAGATGCAGGGAAGAGGAACTACCCATTTTCAGGCAGCAGTACATTTTCGTGGTGCGCCAAAATTGGACATTGATTCAGACAGTTCATATAGAGTTTTTGCCGATAAATATTTTGCCGTGAACTACCTAATGAAGACACTGATCCTGAACTTCAAAACCTGGTTTCCACAAGACAGTGTCACCATCATACGAGAACATCTAAGAAAAACAAACAAACCTCTTGTCGATTTGGCCACCCTAAATGTCCCTCTGAACATACACTCATTTCTAGAGTATCAACAGAAGAAAATGCAAATGCATTGAAAAACTTAACTTTACCATGGACATCCTTTTAAAAATGTACAAACAGTTGTCAACAATGCATGAAACTGGTGATCCTCCAACATGGATGCTTTACTACAGGAGATTTGGGTAACAAAAGATACATATAACAAAGCACTTACAATTTCATCCAGGAGATCACAGGTGATTATGAAAAGAAATACATCTGATATTTACATAAAGAATTACAACCCAGCCATTCTTAAGTGCTTGCAGTCAAACATGGATATAACTTCAATGTGGGCTTGTTTTGCATATATCACATGTACATCTGCAAACCAGAGAAGATCGTGTCTGAGCTAATGCAAAAAGCAAGTAAAGAAGCCAATGACAAGAAGATCAGAGGCAAGTGATTTTCAATTGGAAACAAACTGAGAAAAGGAAGAGAAACTAAAAATATTGTCAATACTATTACGCAGGTCAAATACACCAGTGCAGCTCATTGCAACGGACTACAGACAGGACAGAACAAGGATATTAAAACCCACGAATGTCATAAACTCAATGACTGATGACGACACTAACATTTATGTTCCGGGTATACACGAGAAGTATGCAGCTAGACCAAAATCCTTCAAAAATACTTCACTGGTAGAATTTGTTGCAAACTACATAAATGCCAAAAAAAAGCACAGATGACTGAGAACAAGAGGTTGACATTGACACCGGTTCAACATCTACAATTCTCCCAGCTGCTGGTTTGGGTAAAATGTCCAAGTAGAAAAAAACTCAGGTGCTACGTTACCTTCATGCTTCCAGGAAAAAAGATGAAGAATTATACTACCATAGATTGCTTCTCCTTTACTTTCCTTGGGAATATGAGGATGACCTTCTGATCAGAGGTACCTACAAGGCACTTTTTGAAGAGCACAAAACAGAAATAATACCAGTCATGCAAACATTCGAACCTTTTTATGAAGATGTAGATACAGTCCTTGAAACTTTCGATTCTGATGAACTTCAACCTGAGATTTGGGATGAAGTTGCAGCTCAAGTCGAACCAGATAAAGAAGATCCAAGCAATCAGCAATTTGATCAGACCAAAACATTTTAGATACTGAAAAATTAACTGGTCCATCTTCAGTTGAAACTCGGAAGAATATTACTAAAGAGTTCACTTCAACAGCTGGGCCTTTGATGGCTGATACAAATTTCTACGACCATATTCAATCTCTGAATCATTAACAAAGACATCTACTTGACTTCCTTCTATCATGGGCAACCAGTCTGAGAAACTAAATGCCTTAAAACCCTTTTTATACATTTCTCTCTAGAGGAGCAGGTGTTGGAAAGTTGCACCTAATACATGCCATTTTTGAAGCTGTCACACGTACTCTTCGTTTACCAGGATAAGATCCAGAGCATCCAACAGTTCTGCTTACAGCTTCTACTGGTAAAGCAGCTGCAATCATCAATGGACTTACACTGCATTCAGCATTTGGTCTACCTACCTGTCAAGGATAATACATACAAAAAACTACAGTATCGGAATTCAGGTGCAGAAAAGTTAAATACCCTAAGATCTAACTATGTTAATCTGAAACTGATTATAGCTGGTGAAATTTCTATGTTTGGAGCAAGACTTGCAGGGCTCTTTGGACACAAATGTTTAAACTATATGAACTAGAACAATTTGTACGCCAGAAGAATGACCCAGAATTTGCACTAAACCAAATTCTAAGAACCGGAGACTTCACAAATGATGATGACAAAAGGCTTTTAAATCTTGAAAACACAGATACAGACACTTTTGGATCGGACACAGTCCATATATACATGTACAAAAAACAAGTGGACACCTACAATTAGAATCATATTACAGCTTTGAAAGACTGCATAACAATTACTGCTTTCTATTCAAGAAGAGACAAAAATACAAATTCAATCAGTGTTACTGTTCTGGAAACTAGTATTTATAATACAGCAAATCTACCAAAAGACCTGATTATTGCACCAGGTGCTAAAGTTATGTTAACAAAAAATATTGATAATGCAGATCATCTTGTTAATAGTGTTGTTGGTTATGTTAAAGAAATTAACATGCCTGAAAACAAACTGAAAGGTACTATCTTTGTTGACTTTGGGGATTGCAAAGTTGGACAGAATGTTAAAGCTGGTTCACCAAGACATCCCATGGGATTGCGTTGCTGTTAAAGCCATTGCCTGCTCTTTCTTACTTAAAAAGCCATGTACTAATGAAGTAGAAAGAACCATGTTCCTATTAGTTTTGACATATGCTATCACAAGCCACAAAGCTCGAGGCGGAACCTACAAACATGTTGTTGCCAACCTTAGTGTGTCTGAAAATGTATCGACAATTTTCCCAGGACAAGTCTGCACTATTCTGAATAGAACATCTTCCAGAGAAGGATTGTAATTATTGAACTTTTCTAGACAGAAAGTATTAGTCAATACTGAAGCTTTAAATGAAATGAAAAACATGCGCATCAACAGAAACTTTGATTGGACACACCCAATTCCAAGTGAACAGCATACAACTGCATTTCTCAAAATAAGATCACTTCAAGCTCATGCTGAGCACTTGCAAAATGATTCCAATATACAGAAATTATCAGTACTTTGTCTTTCAGAAACACATGTGAAAGCAGGCAAAAAAATAGCAATAAAAAATTTTGATACATTCTTCGGATGCACACCATACGGTCTTCTAATTGCAGTAAAAACCTGCATATCTTCCAGGCATTGTCAGATACTCAGCACAAAGATTGAAATAATGGTAAGAATTATAAACACAAGAGTTCCTTGTTATCTCTGTGTACAAGCCACCTGTGTCCTCAAATATTTCTTACAAGATTTTTCTTTTATACTTGAACAGAATAGAACACATACCATACTTGTGGGAGGGGACTTCAACATGCAACCAGTCGATAACCCTAGTACAGTTGACAGTCCAATGTGATAATGAACCTAACCCATATTCATGGTAGAACACTTGATCACATTCATGTACCTCGGCAATATAGAGATTGCGTTTATGGTGTCATGCCTATTCCATACATAGATCATCATTTAACATGGAGACACATATTCGTAAGTCGCCATTTGACCTAAAATTGTGTCGGCGCGACGTTAAACCAAACAAAATAAATAAATCACATATACGTTACTAGTTATGCTAATCATGTTACCACTTCATTCCTCCTTTATAAAGTAATCAAACAGAAAAATAACATACCTATACTGATAATGAACATCATATAGAATTTTGCAAACCTTCTCTTCATTGCCTTATTCTTTTTCCACTTACTTGAAAACTGTACTCAACTTGGCCATAACTATACGGCTTTTATAAGGATTTCCTCTCACTAAGTAAAATGTACGAAAGTAACTCCAGGTAACTTTTTCCCTGCGGGGAGGGAGGTGTGGGGGGGAGTGGGATTAACCATGTGTAACATGGCTCTTGTTATTCTTGTTTTGCAAACTTTTACATTTTACCTGAGTGGAATTAAAGTTCTTATCTGTCCTGACTGTCTGTCTGTTTACCATACAGACACCAAGGCTGTCCAAAAGGGACTTCACAAGTCTGTAATAAACCGCGATAATTGGCAAACTCCTTGTCAGTATGGTCTTTGTACTCAGCAAATTCAAAATTACTCTTTTCCTATCAAACTTTTTTTATTTCTATACTTTTTCAGATTCAGATGTAATTCATTCAATAAACTATGAATGGTAAGATAATTATTTGAAAGACTATTCAATGAAATGCAAAGCTGTGATTTATTTTTTGTTGTTGATAGTGAAAACACTCGTCTATTATGGTTGTTCATCTGTAACATTCAATAAATCAATATTTAATACCACATTGGGACCTTTCAAACAATCAACTGGAGAAAACAGACTCAAAGACAGATAGACACACACCTGTCCCAAAATCTCCATTTACAGAGGTTATGAAAATGGCATCTTGGAGTTGTCCCACATCTGAATAATTCATATTTTCTGACCTGTTTTTAACCGAAGGGTTACCTTACTAGAACAATCACACAAGTTTGGATCGGCAATTTATCCAAAATAAAATCAATCTATATTCTTATTGAAGATATGCCCCCTATATATATATTTAATATATTTGATGGTTTTTACGCAAAGCTGTAGACAAATAATAATAAAATACAATAAAGGGAGATAAATAATAGGACCAGGCAGTTCTTGGACAGTCACAATCTATCAATTTTTCGGTTTCAAGTAAGTCCCTTTCATAGTTTTCAAGTTACGCTTGAACAAATATTCATTATGTCATGTCATCTTTATGTGTTGAACACTTGTTCCAATTTATTTTAAAATCTTTCAGTGCATAAGAAAATTACACTCCGGACACGAATGTGAGCATTTATACAAAATTTGGTTACTTTTAAACTCGGTGACTGATAGTTGAGGTAGGAACGTGCCTTCTGCTCGCAACACACCGCCTTGGTGTTCTAAACACTTTCACATCATTAACACTTTTGCAATACTATATGGAAATCTTTTCATGCGTGACAAAGTTACAGCCCGGACATAAAAAATATTGAAAGACGGACATGCGGATGGACAGACAGACGAACGGTGCGATTAATATATGTCCACTTTCTGGTACTTATAAATGGCTTATGATCTAAACGTGTCCATAAAAGGACATATTCACAAAATCATACAACAGTGACAATTAGAAAAAATGATATTCTGTCTGAAGTACACGACCTCCCTAGTAACGATTTAGGTGTTATAGTTTTAATCAGATTGAAAAAAAAAACATCTCTTTTTATTAAATCATTCAATACGATGATATTAATAAAGCTAGATAGTAACAATGTTTTCTTATGCATACATGTCGGTGAGCGCTTCGCTCAGCAGCTAGATAATTGCTTTTTCTTGTGTAAAATCAAATATAAAATCTGAAAAGTTTTCACTCGCCATCATCATGTTTAACTAAACTGAGCCATTCTTGTCAATGAATTCAATCAGCTGACGATCTATAGCTGCCCTTACAGCTATGTAACTCAAACAATGGCAGAATTCAAAGCTGATAAAAAGCATTATGGTTCTTTTATATAGTAAATTTGACCAAGTCTATTTGAAACACGGCCACGTGATTCAATAATTGATATAAAATATAATAAGAATTGTTCCAATGTAATTTTAAGCTCCGTAATTTTTCAACATCCATTTAGCACTAATGAATAGGGCTTTCGCATTATTTGACATGTACATTTGAGTACCGAATGTATTCTATATATCATGTTTTCATAAGCCCTATCTCATACGTCCATTTAACTATATTATTTTTTGCTATTATTTTTCTAGAACTTGGATATTTACATTTTGTTTGTTAAAAAAGGTGCTCACTGGGTCTCTTGGAATCAACAGTTGTTTCTTTCGACAAGATGGATATATTTTTTCCAGGTATTTTGGTGATGGTGTCAGTATTGTCAGCGTCAGTGACGTCACAAAGTGGCACTGACGTTAACACTCTCATTACTCACTTGTTTTCAACACAGAATTACAATAAGTATGTAAGACCTGTGATTGACCAGACACAAACGATAAATATTTCTTTGGACTTCGTGTTAAATGGTGAGTTCTTACGCTGCTTTTTAACATTTGATTTCAATGCTGAAAGTGAAGCTTTTATGTCACTGCTGCTTTTGAGACTCAAAATGTAAATATAGATCTACTTCTGCATAGGTTTAAGTGAACATGTTTTATACTAAATAACAAAAATGTCTAATGAATCAATAATTAATTTTCATACGCTTTACCAAAGATATTTCTAAAGATATTTCGAAACCATCTTGTTCCGCTTTAAGTAGCGTTGTAGAGAGATATTTGAGGTCCCTATTTCAACCTGTGAATATTATTACCAGTCTGGTTTTATAACTACAATTTCGGTAAAGGCTGTATTTATCTTTCTATAGCGATCATAGGTTTCGACGAACAACAAGAAAGTCTGAAAACTGCCGGCTACATTGTTTTGGAATGGAAAGATGAATACTTGGTTTGGGACCCGTCTGCAAATGAAGAAATACAGGAAATTTTCCTTGTAAGTCTGAACTGTCGTTACCATGATAACAGTTTATCTAGAACAAAATACAAAACCATGTTTTAGTTTATTCAGCTTTGGTTACATGCACTAATTATAATAAATATCCATCAGAACAAGTATTCCATTTTGTTAATTTACTTAAAAGTCTTCTAAGTTAGAAGGTTTCGTACAGGTTAGGTTCTGGATAGTCTTAAGAACATGAAAGTTCGTAACAGCCCAGGGCGGGATACGAACTCCAGTCCTCCCGCTAAGAAAACCAACGCTCTAACCAATGAGCCGAAGAATCGATTTGTATTTATACAGTTATATGCTGGTGTGAACAGAACAGTAACAACATGTAAACAGATTTTTAATTTATTTATTTATTCATTTATTTATTTATTAATTAATTAATTTATTTATTTATTTATTGATCTACTACTAGCCACAAGATCAGATCTGGAAACCGGATGTATCCCTAAGGAACACTTTCAAAACGTTCACCGGTCTTGGCTCGACGTATTTAAATGCAATTGTCGCTAGCAACGGGTCTGTGCAGTGGTACCCTTTTCAGGTGAGATTAAACAGTTAAGAAGTGTGGTGTATTTTGGGCAACATTATATACATTGCAGTATATACTTTACTTTAGTACTGCAGATTTATGAAGATTAGAGGGTTGCATATGTTCGAATACTGCCGTACTTTGTTTGTTTTGAATCCTTTTAGACAAGTCCTTATATAAGAACATTGCAGATGCTGAAATTCTCGACTCTTGCAAGCTATTAATGTACTCGTATTGCAGGTTTTGGAATCAACATGTTCTGTTGATATCACATACTTTCCATTCGATGAGCAGAGGTGTGCGCTGAAATTTACGGCGTGGAGCTACAGGGACAGTGAGGTCATGATCGCAACGGGTCACAATGGAGTGACGCTTGAGGACTATATGGAAAACTCAGCGTGGAGCGTCATTGAAACCGCCGCAGGACCTCCAGAGAGCGGGGAAGTGGCTGTTATTTTTGAACTGAAGTTAAGGCGGAAACCTCGATTTTATATCATTAACGTTATCATACCTGTTATTCTTTTATCCATGCTTAGTGTCTTCACCTTTATTCTGCCGATTTCATCTGGAGAAAAGGCGAGCTATGCAGTAACAGTTTTTCTTTCTTTAATCTGTGTTTTTGACCACCATAACGTCTGAGCTGCCGAAGAACTCTGAAAACACTTCTCTTCTTGCTGTGTACATCATGACGGTGAGCAGCTGGAGCACTCTTATAGTCTTGTTATGTTTGGTCGAGTCGAGGTTATATATTCGTGACGAAAAGGTTATGCGGGTAAATGCAGGTTATATGGTATTTGTGAGGGTCAGGAATTTCTTCACCTGTAAGAAATGCAACAAGTCAGTCAAACCGGAATCTACCTCGACAGATCATTTAAGATCAGATTGTACCATTGATACCGGTGTAACCTGGGTGAATGTTGTGGATAGTATGGACTTTGTATTTTTCTGGATCTCTTTAATATTTGCATTTGTTTGTACAATGATCGTGGGCACATTTGCTGTAAATGGATAGTGGGAGTTGCTTTACGCTGAAGTTGCTTTTTGGTTGCGTTAATGCCTGATAATTTTAAAATTCCTTACTTCTGTAACAAGATAAACTTTCTGATCGACGGTAGTTTTTTACTTTTTAATTGAAGCGTCATAAGTTGTACTGAAAGGTAAAATCTTTATAGTACAACAGCATGATCTGAAAACTTTACTTGAGAACTATAGATCAGTTAGAATTATTAATAATCTTTCAATGTAAAGTGTAACAGAAAAAATCTATATTTGAGTTTACATATATTTCTTACCTGTGCCGATTGCCAATATGACCGACGCCAGCTGATTCAGGTTGTAGGGATGGTACAAGAAAGCAATTTGTTCATGAGACAAGACTGGTTCTTTAACAAATTGTATTTTAACTACCTTATGTTCGTTGTTTTCACTTTGTTTTGTTGTTGTTGTTTTTTTACCTAAAATTCAGAAAAGTTAAATAAAGCATTTATGCATACATTTGTTTTTCTTGTTTTATACCAACCAAGCGTCATAGTTCATCTCTGATGAAGTTTTCTTCCCTCACCTCTCGTTGACGTTCCGCTTATACATGTTTATCCTATTTACAATATTTTCGAATCCTTAAACTATCCAGAGTTAAAGGCAGCATATTAGTGAAAACCCCGTGGATCAACTGTCAAAATCAGAGCAATATTCACTGCTTTTACACTCAGCACTCCATTGAAGCCGTTTTGTTTCCCTAGGTAGTAAGGTCTTAAAATTGTTAACTTCCAGGCGATCGAGTAATTCATTTTCTATCATCAATAGCCACAACATTTCACATTTTATGTACATATTACTGTATGACATTAAAAAAGAAAAAAATATTTAATGTTTTATATTCACTTGATCTAGTTACTATGAATGTTTCTCTTTTTGAATAAAACATTTAGAGTGCTTAAACCAGAAAAGGGACGTCTACCAGAACGAGACAATGATTGTGAATAAAGTCTATGGACAAGGTAATGAATGATCATTGGGTTTAAATATTATTTGATGCCTCTTATAACAAAACCATTCAGGGACGACCAATGATTGACAAATGTAATTTTCTCTTATTATATAGAAAAAATGTGCTCATTGAATATTATTCTTAGAAGACACCAACTTTCCATAACTCTTCAGGAAGACGGA
This sequence comes from Cyclina sinensis, assembly GCA_012932295.1. Classification (NCBI taxonomy): domain Eukaryota; kingdom Metazoa; phylum Mollusca; class Bivalvia; order Venerida; family Veneridae; genus Cyclina; species Cyclina sinensis. The sequence continues at coordinate 58,604,616 of JAAONU010000011.1, read as the reverse complement.
ATTTATATTGTTCTGGTTTCATGAAAGTCATAAATCAAATACACTTTTAAATTTTTCAACAATGGGTGGGGTATAAGATTGATGATTTCATCAGTTTTGTCAAGTAACACAGATAAACAGATACCAAGTATCGAATAAAGAGATATATTCCTCCTTTTTCCGAGTTCGATAATGACGGGAGATAACTGGTACACATCATTCACAAAAGCAATTCAAGTTATCTTTCTTACGAGCTTTCAATTTTTACTGGACTGGACGCGAAGTACTCGCGTTCTGTGAAAAATACGGAAGGCTCATCATTGTCGATGGGTCCGTTTTTCAGGTTGTTTTTGTTGAATTGACAAAATGTCACAGTGTACCTGTGCATGCATCTTCTAGAAAGTTTGTGGACAGTATTAATGTCTTCAGAAATAGTTCATTGCAATGATTTTTAACATTGATATATAGCCTTACGACCAATCGCTCAACATGTGTATTAAGCAGTCAAGCTAACCTTATATCTGCTACCTAATTTGGACGCGTGAAACGTGCTCGTTTATGTAAAGTATTTAAATATGAAACAATAAAAAATTTTTCAACTGCTATTGATAATGATTAGGCCTATCTCTCTATTTGAGTTTATTTATTTTTGGCACTGGTTGTCCATATGACTGACGCCTCCTGCAGAGTTTAGTTGGGTTTTATTATTATTATTATTATTATTATTATTAGGTTGAGGGGATAGTGCAAGATACAGAAAACGACACATTCCAATGGCTCTTTTCCGTGCTCAGATTCTAGCGCTGATACATGGGAATTCGGAAGACAAATAAGTAATATCACTGGAGGAACGGGGGTCGAAATCGTGACTGCAGGATTAGCATTGATTCGTCCCTAGCCTCAGCCTAGTTTGATAACCAACATTTTTACCAGACATATTCTTGGAAAATTTGAAACAAATTTCGTTGGATAACAAAGGTCGAAAAGCCATTTAATTGAACAAAACCAAACAAATATACCCGTTATATATACAATGTAGCAACGAACTAATTAGATTTTTAAAGTATACGTTGAAAAGTTATGCCCCTAGACAATGTATGACATAACTCAAATTTTAGCTTTTATTTGAACGATCTATAGATTTTGTCTAACAGATCCAAGAGCGATTTAACAATGCACTTTTATACCAGGCCATTGTATTGAAAAGTTGTTGTTTTTTCCTTTTAATTTCAACGTAATTGGTTGGTCGTTACTAATTGAAGAAATGGTCTCTCTCCTCCTAGGATGAAGGCAAAGACTAAAATAACACGTTTCACGTGCAATTTCCCGCCAAAATGTTACTACACTCTACATCGGAATAATTTACTTGCAATGCTGGGGTTCTGCGGCCTACACTAGATAATATCTCGCACAAAACATGAAATTGAAATGTAAACAGATTAATTGCAAAGATTAAAATTGATCAAACAATCAAAGTTACAAATACATTGTTCATGTTTAGTATCAATTACTTGTAAACACAGAAAAGCGGTGTCGAAAAACGATTCAAATACCTTTATCGAAAATGGAATCGCCCCCTCAAGCGTAGCGTATATTTTTGACAGTTTAGTGTAGTGTATTGAAGGATATACATGTATGTGAAGGTATTCCGTGTATTCGCTTGGATTTTATGATTGAAAATGTATGAATTGGATAGAAATGTCAAATATTCGTGTAGCACTTCGTGTGCGGCCTCTCAGTGAAAAGTAAGCATGCATTTTAATTTTATACTTGAGTTTTATTATCTCACGATTTTCCTTACTCCTGCACGTGAGTTTTTTTAGGTTGTTTACAAGTGTCAGGTTCCGGTCTATCTTCTATAACCAAATGTATGCAGTGATGTGGTCTTGCTTCCGTGAAAGACCTAAGTTTGTATGCGACCGAAAGGTCTCATTAAGTTTTATGTGTATTCATGTAACCTGTTAGAAGCATACATGTATGTGCAACATTCCTGCGTCTGTGCAGTTAAGTGCACCACCTGTTTATCTGAACCAAAAGAACAGAGAAGTAGTAATTTATTTCCACAGTTATGCAGTGGTAAATCATTTCAGTGTACAATTTGCTAGTAAAATAAGAACCTGAAATTCAAAGACCTAAAATGCCATTATTTAGTCATTGCTTAAATATGAACCAGAAAAAAGTTCAAGGTCTTATTTCACAGTGGTTCTAGATTTACAGTTTAAGAACAACATTTGAAATATCAATGTAGGATACACATTCTTTATTATTAATATGATTGTCATCAGCTAATAGGGAGTATAAAATGTTTTGGTTTCTAAGTTGCATTGATTTTATTACCATTATATTGATAAATAAGAAAAGACCCTTTAGGCTATGTACAAGCCTTTTTGTTTTGAAGTTTATAATAGTGTTAGTAAAAATCAGTTGTGTACATGTAACTACTCATGTTGTAAGTTTTGCACACAAATGTAAATTGCTCATACATCAAAAGTCATAAGCTTAAGCCAGCCGGCTGACTAAAAATAGTATTCAAGATTCAAAGTATAGATGAAATAAAGAGGGATATAAATTCCCTTTGAGATTTAAGTCACTTTATTTTCAGGAAATCGATCTTATTTTGGTACTGACTTCATAAAACAATATTTCATGCTTCTATATCATCTTTGTACATTTCAGGGAGAAGGATGATGGCTCACAAGAAATTGTACAAGTAAATGGCAATGCTGTTAGAATTGAAAATGTCAAAGTAAGTATGGGAGGCCTGTTGATAATCTTGCAAGTAATTTGGTTGTATAAAACATTCACATGATGTACAATAAAGACATTTAAAAGCCCAAATTTTACATGATAATATATAAAGGGAGCATTATACAATGTACCTTAGCCTTATACTGAAACAGAAAAAATACAATAATTTAATTGAAACAATTATCTTAAAGTACACTACTAATGTTATATAATCATGTTAATGATATAACATACTGGGTAGTATGTGAACTTCTCTTTAATAATGTCTCTCTTTTTTAAGTAGCCGACTTCCCCTATAAAAGTGTTGATAAGAGTTAACGGAAATTCTTTCTCGGTGTCTGTGTTATATAGCAATGCATAATCTTTTTTCACCATTTGTTTTGTTTGTGATAATCTGTTTTCATTTAAATTTCATGCTTAAAATTTTTCTTGAAATTATGATTTAAAGCCCATCAAAAAAAATGTGTAAATATTGAATTTTTGACCAGAGATAAATAACAGAGATAGGTCTGTACAATGGCAAGGGGTCAAGTTCAATAATGTGGCCACTAAGTACCATAAAAATATTTTATCATCAAATAATATTTGTAGAGGGAAGATAAAAAAATGAACAGGAAGGGTAGCAGCCTTTAGTTCAAGTGTTTAATAAAAGCTCTCATCATAATAAACGTGAGCTAGAAATGCATGGCTTTTGGTGGAAGGGTTGGAGGAGCCCGGGGTTATGAGATATCAACACGAGGTCCATTGTATCAGGCTAACTATATTATAGACTGATGATGTTAAAGAAACTAGATCAAGTATCTCTTGAACTGGGATATACCTTCTGTCTCTAAATTTCTTTATAAACCCTACAAAACCTAAGGAACTAAACTTTTCAGTCACCTGTTTGATATATATATAAGGTACTTCGGTACTGATGGTAAACAAAATGTTTCATCCGCTGTATTCAGTTTTACCATTTATTTCTTTTAATAAATCAGTCCCAGTTCTTTCTTTAAGAGAATAAAATTAAGAACAGGTACCGAATTTGCTAACTTTAAAAGTTTCATGTTTTGCCAGTGCAGAAATAAGGCTGAACAAATAGCTAGCATTTTTCTATTAAGGTACCATAATATTTTGTTTATAGAATTTGAGCTTGATCTTTGATATTTCCTAAATATGATTGACTTTCTTAACATTGAGTGAAATAAATGCACTAAAGTCAGACAAATAATTTCAGTGTTTGTCAGAACCTAGGCCTGAAAATGATTATGTAAACATAAAAAATAAACTTTGAAAAAAAAAAAACTTGTCATTTCTTGTTACTTGAAAGATTTTGTTTAGACTGATTTGGGATGTCAACTGTTGATTTATCATTATACAGTTAAAACTTGACAGTTATAAAATACTGTGAAAAACCAGATGAAATATAAATGATAGTTACCATAAAAAGTAAATAAACATCATGTCATAAAAACAGAAAACTATTACCTGTAATTTGTCAAACCTGGCAGATAAATTTGTGTTTTGCACCTCTCAGGGTTGGGAAGATCTGAGGGTAATAGTATAAACAGTGAGATAATATAAAATGATTTTTCCTTTTTAGCCTGCAGAAATTACAGGGGTTCAGACTACATATATTCCCTCAAATGAAGGACTTTTATTTATATTTCTACATTTTTGTTTCTTTCTGGGCTGGGAAAGGGGCCCGCTCACCACTGCGGTTTCTGATGGCAGAGGAAATTGAGCATACTTACTGACAAAAGAATCACAGTGTGACATCGGCCCTTCATGAAACAAAGGCAGAAGTAAAAATAAAACATGGCTGAAATACTCACTTCAGATCAGACATGAAGATTGAACTTGGTTCAAGTTAAAATTACAACTGGCAGGAATTAATTTTATTATTTGTTGAGATGAAGTTTTAGATTATGACTCAAAGGCATCATAATTGTTAGAAGTATTTGTAGAATGCTTATCTAGAAAGCTGTACTTTAATACTTTAAGCTAAGGGTAAAACAACTGTTTGGGAAACAGAAATCAGTTGGTAAGACAAAAAGGTAACTGTCGACAGCTGTTCTGGCTCTTTCTGCCAAAATATAGCTCTTCTTACAGGATTTATAGGAAATATTGTGATTCAGTAGTGTTTGAATAATACAAGAAAAGCATGTAGGATATTATTTGCAATTTTAGGCAGTTGACTGGAAATGTACCCTTTGATATTATAGTAGCATTTATTCATAGGCTTGAGATTTTTGAGCAAGATCATCAGAAAATTAATAAAACATTTAATTTGCTTTTATTGTGTATTTGTCTGTTGCACATGAATAATCTAATACCCAGTACCCTAATGTTATACCTAAGCATTGAAGTTTGACTCTTAAAATAGTATGAACAGAGATGTATAAAAACAAGGTAAAAAAATAAGTAAAATAAAACACAATGAGTGTAAAAAATGTCTTAGTTTTTCTTTTAGCTACCTATTCTTCAGAACTAAATAAGGTTAAAACATTCATGAAAAAGTTGCCACTGAAAAGTGCTTAATTAGCCAAGATTTTAGCCAAATATATTTTTTATTAGCCAACTGATGAATATTTTCGCAAATGGCGAACTTGGTGAGTGGCAGCTCGAGCCCCTGCCTATCCAAACCATTCCTGTCATTACCAGAAAAGAATAGATACTAGTGCCATTTAACTAGTTATTTCAATGTTATAAGCTTAATTAAATCACTGCCCATTAAAATTTGAATAATTTCATCTGGTTTCTTTTAGAAATTAGTTTAGTTTTAACTAAGTTACTCTACATTGATAAAGGTTTCTTAGAGGCTGTTCTTTAAATATATCTGTAGTTGCTATTCAATTTCATTTTAAATTTTTTTCATTTAGAGTTTTACACTTTGCTAGCCTTATTTAATCTAATTAATTATTACATATATATAAAGGATTGTGGAAATATAGTAGGGTGACCTTTGAACGCCTCAACTAATTAAGGTAACTCAGCACCTGTTAGATATATCTTTAAATTGAATGCTTTATAGGGCTCATTAAACGACCTTATCTTTGATTATAAAATCTCAAATAAAGACTCCACTTAATTTATTTTACTTACTGAATGTAAGGCTTGGCAAACAAGACATATCCGTTGAATATTTCCATTTCAAGTGCATTACCAATTAGTCTTTACAGAATGAATTAAGGGGATCACCTGCTTTATACTTTAAAACCATTTGAAATATTCATAAATCATTTTGATAACTGCTGGTATGGTTATGTTTTGGTCTCTATTTATTCATATGACCCTAGAAAAGGTCAAAATAAATTTCACATCACTCCTCAAGATCAGATTCATATTTCTTCTTGCATTTTATTTTTAGGTGTTGGGAATTCCAGAATTTGGTGACACCCGTGCAAGGATCAGGGAGTTTGTGTTTGACCACTGTTACAAGCTGTATGCATGGGGATAATGCACTGTCATCCCAGGCCAAGGTTAGTATGTCACAGAAATGGCTGAAACCTGGTGGCTGGCCTCAAGATTTTAAGAAAGTAAATGTTAGGCCTGTTTCTTGCAATTAAGATATGGTTACCACAGTGATGAACTCTGTCTTTCCCATCAGTGTGTACAGTGTAGTAGTTATTAGTCATAATATAAAATTTTATGGAATTCAGCGCAAGCGTAATGCAGCTGAGTGCACATGTAAGTTCTATAAAATTTTGATATATGACCGATAACTAGCTGACATTGTACCAGCTGTCAGTCATGTACTCATGCCGGCTAAATCTTTAAAGTTGTCTTCTCCCTCGCTGTATTTTGATTGACAGTCTAAAAACAAGTTTCTAGCTTCAACAAATGTCTGTCAAGTACATGCATGTCATATTACAGTGTACATTTCCTTCCAGCCACATTTCCATAATGTGCTGGGTAAAAGAAATGTCCGGAGAGCGAAGAAGTAGTGAAGTTTGAATTAGTCAATGAAAATGATATCTACATTTTTTTTTTAAATACAGACTGTCTGATTGGACAATAAAATAGGACAAACTGTAAGTTTAAAGTGAAGTATGAATGAATCATGAAATGCAACTGATGGAATAACAAAAGTCACATGTGCCTTTGATACTGATGCAAGCTGTTTCCCAATATTTACTTTTGCAGTGAATATCCTGCTGCCAACTTTATTTGCTATTTAGGAAATGCCAGCTGGCAGTTGTAAAATATTTATTTGTGCCAAATAAAATATCAAAGTTTAATAATATGCCACAAAATTTTAACTCATCTGTTCTTCATAAAAAATGTTGAATAATTGATATGTTTCATATTTCATATGTTTATAACTTTTAGGGTTCCAAAGTTAGATTTTTCATATACATGATGAAGTATGTATCATATTTATGCACTAGCTATGTTTTGCCCTAGCAGGGGGAGAGCAGTGGGTAAGGGATGTTTGACAGAGGACTACCACAGACAGGTGGGAATTTGACATACAGAATGGTTCCGAGACCGGAGAAATAAACTTTGACCAAATTTTAGATCCCGAATTTGATAATGAAAACATCTTCCACTGTGTGCTATTTGACAAAATGTCATTGCTCTAGGGTGGGGATTTAGACTCTGAAAAAGGAAAAAAAAGTCAAAGTCCCTGTGGTCAGCCCACCACCCCCTCCCTGGGGCAAAACAGTGATAGATGCATCATTGTTTAAGTATTTCAATAAGTCGAAATGCATGTGTTTTGTTGAAGTAACTTCTTTGAAGGCATGGAGTTTTATTGAATTATATTTTAGATATATTCTGTTAGTCCATGTTAAAGTACACAGTTCTAATACTCAGGTCAGAATTATTTACACTGGTCAAGAGTTGAGGACAGTTGTTCACAATATCTAATAAAGTAATCTTGGATCTGTGAAATATAAATTACGTCATCCATTTAAGAATTTATTAAAATGATCACACCCTTTACATGTAGTTACATAGTGGTTGTTGAAAAAAATGATTATTTCACCCTGTGGTTTCAAAATGTTTCTTGGATTTGTAAAAAAATACATTTTTTTGACCAAATTATTTCTGTTAATAAAGTGCATGATAACATTGGCATAATGCTTCAGATAATATTGTGAAATCTAGAAAGAAAATCTTTCAGATTGTATTAACTTTCTTGATCAACATTGGTAGTTGAAAAGAAGTACCCAGTATTATAAGTAAAACTTCCCTCAGAGTCTTCCGAGTTAGGAGTCAGACTGTTAGCTTGTATCAGTAATATGCAAGCAGTATGTTTTTATGCCCCATCATAAAATGTGGGATGGGAGGAGGGGAGCAGCATATAGTGTTACACCTGTCCATGTGTGTGTGTGTGTTCATGCGTGTGAAGAAATATATATACTTTGTGTCCGGTCCATAACTTCTGCATGCATGATGGGATTTTAAAATAAAATGGTACACTTGACCTCCTTAAGTAGACATGGTGTGGCAGTGCAACTTAACTAGCATAGAACTTAACGATTTACTTATATAGGATGGGTAGGTATTTCCCTCCTTCCCAGTTGGGACACTGCCCATTGTTACAGCTTCACATTGCTCATGTTTAAACTTGCGACTTGTATTCTAAAGCCATAACGTTACTAACATTACATATATACGCCATAAAAAAGATAAAGCTAATATTTGCCAACTGAAAGTTCATGTTGCGGGGGCATCCGTGTTTTATGGACCTATGGACACAGTGTATAACTATCGCTTGCAAAACTGATTAGAGTTTCATGTTGTCGGAACGCGGTAAAAAGTGACTTTATGATGTTTATTTCAGTAGCTTAAACTGTCACATTACTGATCATCCAATCACAGTGAGGCAGTTTTCTCAGGTACACCTGTCAGTAAAACTAGGTTTTCAGTCTACCCGCAGAAAAATGTGCCTGGGCACCAAAGTTGCTGTGTCGTAAATGTGGCTGCGTTGCTAATGTGCTACTAACTCAATCCCTCGCATGTCATATTTTTACATTGCATACATGTACACAGCTCATTTGTAAGTTGTCAGTTGAACTGGAAAGCGATTTTGTTTACATTCAAATTTCTTTGGGATGCTGATTACAGCTGTGGAAGATAATAGAATGACACTATTGACTGGTAAAAGGCGGGGTTTGAAAGAAACACATTGGGCGGTGCTTTAATTGATTTTTGACAGGTGTACCGACGAGTCTCATTCTTTACTAACAGTGTAAACTCTAATCAGTTTTGCAAGCGGTAGTATGATATTCAGATTCAAGCTGTGGGTCTCATTAGCTTAGTGGTTAGATCTCATCTCCAGTTCTGAAGGTCCAGTGTTCGAATCCTTGGGCCAGAACACTAGGTGTGTCCATGGGCAAAGATGCAAAGCCTGTGATACATGTACATGCCTCAGTTCACCCTGCAGAGAATGATCAGCCTGGAATGGATGTTGCAGAATGAGTGGGTCCATCTGGTGTTGTGTCTAAAACTGTCTATAAAAGATTGAGTGAGCCTAATGGGTCACTTTCTTCAGAATCAAGCTAAAAAAATAGGTGTAAATGTAAAAAGTTAAACTAAAGGTCTTGTCAAGTTGTCTTTATAAATATTTAAGCAAATTTGGGACATTAGACTGAATGACCACTTTATAGATTTTATGACTGGTCAGTTTGATAGAACTTATAGAATGAATGCTTAGGAAATGGACAGTTTTTAAGGGCTTGTTAATGGACATTTAGGTAAATAGTGCTGTACTGAAGTACTTGAAGTTTTGTAAATGTTATGGATTGAAGTTGTGAAGTGGTATATAACAGAAAGACCTCCTTAAAAGGTCTTGTGTAAGTGCTCAACGGGTCAGGTCAGATTTTCTTACATAAGAAGAAGTTTGAAACAAGAAGTCAGCTGTTAATGAGAAACAGAGAGGTTTATCGTGGAAATGTTTTTAATTGGGAGAAAAAAACAAAAAATCTGAATTAACCTTTACTGTGTTGTTGGAAATTTTATTCTCTTTTGTGACTAGTACATACCTTTCACCATGTTGATTCCTCTAATCTTTGTCTACACTGTTGGCTGTTTAGTCGGTGAGTTTTCATCTCAAGTAAACACCTTAGATGATGTAGTGGTCTTCCCATATTGAATGATGCACAAGACAGTTTTAGAAGTTTTATATCAGAGTAAAGGATAACCCATATAAGGACAGCTGCTTTGTACCCGAAAACTGTGTCTACAACAGGACAGTATAATGTTGAAGTATGTTTAGTACATACAGTGAAAGATAGGTTATTTTATACACCTGCAACCAGACTTCTGTCAATATGATTAAATTAGGTAGCACCACATGACATCAGGACTGGCATCTCATTTGATTAAACTTGAGTGATTTCATACCAAATCTTCCCAAGATTTGGTCATGTTATCTATTACAGCCACACACTTTTTTAAAGTTATTTGATAATCTGAGTCAAACGATTTGAGCCACAAGGAGTTAGGTCTCTTCAGTATTTGGAAATAAACTAATGAATGTAAATTAATTTGTGATCCAAACTTCACCAAATTTGGTCATAACATTTGTAATTCCTGAAATGTCATGGACCACATTACCGTGTATATCTTAAATCAGTTCCTTTTAATTAAAGATTGACATAAATTAATATTTCTGCTTTTTCATGCTCACTGCAGTAAGAATATTACAGGTGTTTTCTGGGAAGATATAGAATTGATACCATTTGTTTATACAAAGACACTAAATATAATTGCTGTTTACTGAAATTGTACTTAGAAGAGTACGTTTGCCTTGCATGATTGACATGTTTCTGTAAATAAAGATTTCTGAAATATCATTTGAAGAATACAGTTATCATGCACAGATATGTTTAATGAAAAATACGGAAAACTTGAGAGTTAATTTGGACATGTAGATGCAACATCATGTCAGGACTTGTGTAAACTTTACTGTCTTAATTGGTGAAAATTAAAGCTAGGTTCTAAAAGATTTTGATGACTTATAATACAGTTATATGAAAACTGCCAAGTCAATAAGACTTGTCACCACTATGAGTTATTTATCTGTCAAGTTGACATTTTCAATTCTGTTTATTTGATGTTTGTGTTATTATAGTTAGTTCCCCATCCAGATCATAATGTTAAGAAGTAGTTTCTGTTCTTTTTCAGATTTTCCTTTTCATTATCTGCTTTGCTCCATTCTTGAGTCATTTTTAAGAGATTCTCAAGGTTTAATTGTACCATTAGCTGGTATAAAACTATTGTTGAGCTATTTGCAAATGATACTGTAATTTGTACATTTTTTTGACAAGAAATAGATTACAGCATTTTACAGTAATTTGTAAGTATGGCAGGCTAATGTTTTTATTGATTATGAATTTAAATTGTAAAGTAAGGAAATACCTTTTCCAGCAGAATCAGATAAGGTTAAAAATGGTCATTATTTTGTCAATAAATTAGTTTGTTTATTACCAACCAATGGTAAATCAATACAGTATTTGGTACAATGGAAATTACTGCACCCTTTGCATTTAGCTCACCTGGGTGCAAGTGCCAAAGATTAGCTTTTGTGATTGCTTTGCTTTAAACAGCAGTTCCTTCTAAACCACTTTAAGTTGAGGAAAATTTGGCAGGGATGTTCCTTGCTAAAAAATTCCTCCCAGAACTGCAATTGCTAATGCGACAAAATGAACAAGGAAAATTCAAATGGACTTGAGTCAATTTGAGTGTACAGTTTTTATTGTATTTTTAAGGAACCTTAAACAGCTTCAACTTATTACTGCCAAAAGTCAATACTGACTATACTAGGCAGACTATACTAAACTACAGCACTCTTCCAATATTGGGGCACCTGCTATGTACAGTGTATTTACGATAACCCACTGATTTTGTTATTAGGATGCTTATTTTCCAAATAAAACACAACTTTGATATTAAAGTTGACTTCATCAATTCAGTTTAGCTGCTTCACCCTTTGCAGAAATCGTAAATATAAAACCTCCCCTTAAATCATGTATATAAACACAATGGAGCATAACGTCCAGATATATGCAGATATAAACAATAATGCTAGACAGTCACGTGATTCTGTCCGAGAATTCCCAGAATAACATAACATCCGAATCAAGCATTCGCATATTGATTCAACAGGTGGTACATCATAAAAATACGTAATGCTTCGGCAATAATCGGATCTTCTAAAAGACAATCAAAACATAGAATTACATAATATTGGATAACAGTAACCCCGCTCCAATTGTACATATCGGAATATAATACTGGCAATGTTCCGTACAAAAAATTTCAACAGTCTTCCTGTCTAAAACATACACCAGTCCCACAGCTCTAATATTTTATATGTGGCATTGTCTTGTGGACATCTGCCAAGTTTATTATGCCTTTGGTTCACTGTTGGCCCCACCTGAGAGTGTCACATGTGTTACTTAGAAATATATAGGAAAATCTTTAAAATTCTTCTTACGGTATCTGAAACCAAAAGGACCAGAATTATAAAATTTTGCACAAAGGTTTGTCTTTCAAGTGGACCATTTCCAGGGTTATTCAGACTTAATTTGCCATAAGATCTTTTTTGGCTCTTGGAGTCTAGATAGTTACTAAGACCTGTAAATAGATAAACTGATACAACTGATGCACAATATCATCCTAGCACCCTGCCAGCCCAATATTTTCAAGCCTTATTCTGCAGTAAGATGGAAAAATGTACAGTAAATTTGTTAGTTAATGTTATAGCGGAACATTATTTGGATCTTTTTTTTACCATGAAACTGAATTAATGCTTCTAGTCAAACATGTGATGAAAGTTAGGAGTAATGAAAAAAAAACAACAACATTTCATTAAGAAAGATTTTATTAAAAAAATCTGTCAAAAATAAATTTTACTTTTAATTTAAAGATTTAATGTGTTCAAGTCTATACAAAAATATCAAAGAGATAGCAGACACCTGATTTGAAAAGTTCAATAAGACAAAAATGGGGTGTGGAATAAATCAGTTATAATTCAAAGAGACACAGACTTCCTATTTTGATAGCTAATCTTATGAAGTAAAAAAAAAATCTTTAAGAATTTAATTTGGTAAATACAGCCTTGATAATTAGAAAAATGTCAAAATTTTTTTAATGTGAACTTTTGAAAGTTCATTATAAATTGAGTGGTAGTAACTAATGCTAAGATTGTTTAATTATCAAAAAGTTGGAAAAGAATTTTTCAGGTTTCTGATTTATACCAGAGAGGTACAATGGTGTGTGAGGCCAGAGCAAATTTACTCATTGATCAGCAAGTAACAAGTCATGAATTATATATGTGGTTTCTATTGCCACTTGATTTAGTGGAGTGCCGTTCTAATTCATCGTGTAATTATAGTATTGTATGTGTTCTATTGTCCAATTTAATTAACATACAATACTATTTGTGGCAATCCTACTCCACTGAATGTATTTTAAAGAATGGATTATCAGTGAAAGACTATATAATGTTATATTGTCACTTTCACAGAGAAATGATTGATTCATTCCTACGACTTTATATTGACAAAAGGGATTATCTCATAACCACAGTTGGAAATCTGTCAAAATTTCATACCTCGATTGTTTTACTATTGAATTCTTAATTTCTTTAATTTTAACTAAACAAAGTCTGCCTCAATGGTTGTAGGCAGTCAGTGTAAATATTTAATTCCTCTTAATGTAATTAATATTGAACAGCTTTGCGTAACAGTGCTTAGCTTTTTGACGGTATATATGTTCGTTCCCATTGACGGCCCTTTGAAGTTTTATGACAGTTTAAATCATTACTTCAACTTAATTCATTTGAAGTTAGCAGATCAGATATTTGAAACTTGAAAGTAGGACTTTTCGATAAAAGAATGTGTAGCCAGAGAAAAAGAACTGTTGTAGTATAGTTTCCATACTGGATGAGCGTTGCCAGAGAATCCTCATGGCTCAGGCTTATTTTTAAGTTGCAGACTGTTATATCTGAAGGTTCTGCCAAAATAATCTCCTTCTTAGGCCCTCTTTATATATGGAGCAATTCTACCTTGGTCTTCATTTCTCATGCAGTAAGTGACATTAGACAGCACTTTGACAGACTTGATATCTTGGTAGAACCCCTTAGTGGCAGGTTAATGTTTAGGTCTGAGTCTTGTATCCTGCTTTGAGCTGTTGTTTTTATCCCTCTGCTCATAAATGTTACCAAAGAAACTGTTTCCTCTAAAAATATATATCACTTATGTCAAATTGCCGTTTCAGTGTTTGTTTTAGGTCTGAAACTAAATTGTATTTTTTTTTATTAAGACCAACAAACGTCTTAATGTTATTTCGAGGTTTTCATTCTTATTAAAATGCTTGTATAATCAAGAAATTTATCTTGTATATTCACATACTATTTGCTTCCATTCTGCAGTTTACTTTGTTAAAATTAATGAAGCCAGACTTTGCATTGATCATTATTATGAAAGATATCCTGAAATTTAACATTTCCAGAAAGCAGTGTAGTACTCAGAGCTTGAGTCTAGATTCAGTAATGATGTATTGCAGGCACTGTGTAATTAGGGGTATGGTATTTACAGAATTTACTGTTGCTCATTGTCTGTTTTATAATGTACCTTGTTTCATAGCCTGGCTTCTATGGTTTTGAGGATAAATGAATTTGCAGTCTGTTTCAGTTCTAAATGTTTCAGTTGTAAACTGCATTTCAGTCTGTTTCAGTCTCCCTTAATGATAAACTTCTCCCTTGGAAATGAAATGAACTTAATTTTGGAAGGACAAACAAACAAAAACTTGCAGGTAAAAATAACTAGATACTGGAGCCAGTCTAAATTTTCTAAAGGAATTCATGTCAGATTATCCATGATGCTAGGCAGATGTGTATATGTCATCTGGCTTATGAGAGTAAATCCCAAAATGATGTCTGTGTTTCTCACACAAAGGAAAAAATCAACACAGAGCATCAGATTGACTGCCTTGTAACTGTACTTGATGCATGAGAGAGCAAATTACTATGTCATTAGGATTACCTTTCTCTCAAATTGTTTATCATTTGTCTTTTTCCAGGTTTTTGAAGATTTGGGCACACAAGTTCTCAAAGCAGCCTTTGATGGATTCAATGCATGTGTGTTTGCGTATGGACAGACAGGAACAGGCAAAACTCATACAATGATGGGTTACCCAGTAAGCTTTCTAAGCAAAATTTAACATTTAAATATCATCACACCTTGTATACAGAATTAATATTGATAAGGACATTCAGTGAAATGGAGCACAAAAATAAATTTGCCTGCTTATAATGAGTCAAAGCTTTGTTCAAAGTCCTTACTTTTCCTTTTAAATTCTTGGGCATTTAGCTAGGACAGTTGTGACTAAGATCATATGTTAATTGTGGAGTCATCCAGTCCATTTTAAGTGAGAAAGAGATACTTGTATAGAGATCAAGGGGCATGCTTTTGAAACAATAATTGTAACAAATATCCAGTTTGGTCTTATTTTGATATTTTCAGGAATTGTAAGTCTAACGTTTATATATACGGTAATTAAGTCAGGAATTTATTAAACGAAACAAGTATGCTTTACATAAACAAAATACAACACCCGGCCTATAAGTCACATGCATTATACAATATACATGTATCGCATCATATATTAAATATGTAATATTCCTACTGAAGTAAACATCTCTGTATAGTAATATGCTAAACAATGGATTCAGAATTATGTCAGCAGCATTTTTGTTTTATAATCTATAAGCTATTGAAATGTTTCTGTATTGAAAATATAGGAAAAAAGGAATAAGTATAAGGCACAAGCTTCAAGGCAACTGTGCAGTCTGTCATCAATAACAGTAACTCTTACTTGCACTTAATACAGAGTTAGTTTTTCTTCCTGCAGAAAAGATTCTCAGTGGGGAGAATTTTCTTTTAAGTTCATGTCTACTAAATATTTAAAAGTTTAACTGAAATTATATTTTAATTATTTCAGACTAAATTGTGCCTTAAATTAATATGACTCAGAAACATCTCGGGTATAAAATAGGCATATTTAGTCTGCCAGCAGTAAAAGTGTCAGACATACATGTTTTCCCCTGAAGTTTTAGTACCAGCTAAGTTACAACATATGTTATTAATAGCAGAGAATGGAAATCTTTGATTATGTTGAAAATCTTAACTTAATTACTGATGAAACAACACTTAACATTATCCCATAGTGAGATGAAAATGAATTTTTTGTCTGCAATGCTAATTCTTGAATATTTTATAAGTTTTGATTCTTAAAATGATTGTATAAATTAAAAGCGAATTTAAAATATTTTCACATCAGAGTTAGGCTTTATTGATGAATTAATATAACATAGCACATTTATTCAATCTATTGTAAAACTCAACACAGCCTATTTTGAATGAATGACTTGATCCTTGTAAAATTTTATAGCTATAAATATAAAGTCAATGAATAATGAACAGGAGCATACTTTTGTTTGTAATAGAATTACAATAAAAATAGTGTATGTTTAATAGTTGACTGTCATTATGCAGAGTGCATGTTTGCAAAATAACAATCAACTGGCTTGCCAACTGGGCTCGGGCTTATTGTGTAATGCAGAATATTTGAATAGGATCTTTTGTTATATAATCGCTGACTTGTAAATGTCAAATAATTTCAGAGAATGATTATCTTTCATTTACAGAAAATTTGCTGTGAGATTTTTTGTTATCATTCATTTGTATTTTTTAATCTTCGACTAGCCAATTAACTTTAGTAAATGAATACCTTACATTAATTACCTGCACTTCCAGATACACCCATGTGTCATCATCTGATAAATAGAAAAACTTATATTCTAAAATTGTCATTCTGTGAATCTATAAAAAAATATTGTGTATGTTTCTTTAATTAACAGATTAACAGTTAATTATTTACTCACAAAATCTTCATAGCGTGTTTAAAAAAAAAGAAATTATGTTCAATCTGAAATTCTAAAATTAATTTGAGAAACAACAGATATACAAGTATTCTCTCATGCTCTTCTGACTATTACTGTTATTAGTAGGGGACAGTACCCATAAATGCAGGGATTTCCCCAGGCGCTTTTAGCGCATCGGTGCCGATGCGCTTACATTTTCAGAATCTAAAAACCCGATGCGCTTAAAAATCCGGCAGCGCTTAAAAATCCGGCAGCGCTTAAAAACTGGCCAGGATGTCCCTTTCACTTGCCTCTAATTTCATCCCAATAGATGTTATCCGGAACTCGGCAAATGTGGGTTTTTCCCAGCTAATCCGGGGGTACAAACAAACTTTTACCGTTATGGCTTCACGGTACACAACCCTTCACAAAAGGTTGATCAACGTGTTGCGCTGATTTACCTTGTTGTAACTGTAAAAGTTTGTTTGTACCCCCGGATTAGCTGGGAAAAACCCAAATATTCTTTATTCCGGAGTAAGTCTATTAGCTGGATTAAGCTAGTCAACATGTATTGCCCGTGGAGATTATTGCCCCGGGCGAATACACTGCTGTTTTATGATGCCGTAACATCTTTTGATAGCCGACATAAAAATACACATATTATACGCTAAGCTCCGCCCTAGAAGAGAACTGGCAGCAAGTGAACAGAAAACACCAACCAATCACGACTCTGGTTACATTTTATTATAGAAATTGATAACATTTTGTATATTTGTGTCGGTATCACGTACGTGAATTTGAAATAAGTCAAGTAAATAAATGTCTTCACAAAATAATTTAATGCTTTATTCCAAAGGTAAAAGGTTAAACACAAATCAATGTTATTATTACCTTTCAAACAAGGTACCAAAAACAAAAAACAAAACAAACAAACAAAAAAAAAAAAAAACAAACAAACAAAGAAAACAAATGGCCAAAATCCTTTACGGTATTTTTGTTTTAATAATCGGATTTTTTTATAAGAGCAAGGCAAGAAGATTTATGACAAGCTTAACAAAATAATGGCAGCCAATTCCACCAAATACTTATTTCATTAAACATGAAACAGTGAGAGAAAATCTCGGATAAATTCCGTTTGTCATATATTTACGCGACCCCGTCGTATTTTAATATCTATAGAAAACGGTGTCTTGGAAACTCTTTACAAGGCAAACTTACAACATTCAGTTCATTTATTAAGATATGTGGTCATGATTTGAATATAAGTACCAGTTTGCATCTATGTAAACATTATCATACCAAGTCTAAACTCTGCGTGATGTTTAACCAAAATGAGAGAAAAAAAGAGGCCCATATTGATAGTGATGTGTGAGTGAAAGTAAAGAATGTTTTTTTGTTGTGAGTAGTTCTAGGAATGTGATCCAGCCATCTTCTGTGCACTGTCAAAGCAGGGGACAGATGTTGCAGTGATACATATTGCTTTAATATTTTAAAGTTAAGAAATTGTTCTCCTGTGAGAGACTTATTTGTTTTAAAATAAAAAACAACCCACAGAGCTGCATTTTTAACCCGAAATTGCAAAAATTTTCAACATGCAGAACAGGGATACCCCCTTCCGCACCCACACCTGTCCGGATAATTAGTGCTTAAAAAAATTCCTGGGGAAATCCCTGTAAATGTAAAAGTTAACATACACCTTTGTTCTTATATTTGATTTTTATTTTCTTCAGGGAGATGTTGGTCTTATACCCAGGATTTGTGAGGTAAGTTCTCTCCTGGTTTACTGCGATGTCTAATAGACAATTAACCTGTAATTTGGTGGAAGTACAACCAGGTGTAACAACTACAGGGTTGTTGTTCAGAAGGGTTCCCCTGTAATTATCTTTCCGAAATACTTTTTATTCATTCTGTTTGTTACAATATATTTTGCTGATTTGGTCAGTAATAAGATTTTATAACAATGATCAGTTGAGATATGGGTTTGAATTACTTGTTGGACCCATAGATAAGCATTAAGTTGAGAATAAGGTTTTCTTAAAGCATTTTAGACTCCTTGTGGTTAAGGTCAAGGTGACTGTGGTATTGATATAAATAAAATAACAGTTTCAGATTCATAACATAATTAAGAAAGAAGTGAATCTGTCACTGATTAGTCACCTGGTAACCAGGAACTTGACCTTGTGGTGGAATTAGGATTATATTGGGATTCTGCAGGTCAAGGTCGTCACTGTTGTGAAAACTTGTTACTGCATGCTAAGTAATGTCAGAAAATTGAAATTTCTTTCCTAAGAAAAACGGTCTGTATTTTACAAAATAGAAATCAAGTTGTTTAATAATCTGAGGTCAAAACTAGTATTTAAAACACTATAAATTAGTTAAATTGATCTTAAAGTGACGAATAAATGAGTTTCAAGATCAGAGTTGACCTGAATTTCAATGACCGTAAAGTCTCTTTTCAAATTTGTATAAACTGCCTAAGATTTATTGTAGAGTGGCTTTTAGCTTGGATTTGTTTCATTTGAGTTTTCATGTATAACTCATATGTAGTTTATATTGAAACACTGGAATCCTTTTTAAACACTCAAGAATTCCTAGGATTTGAAAAGACGGGTCAAGCATATTTGAAGATACAATGGTATTGTCGATATAAATCACCATGTAAATACACAAATCTCTCTCTTTAGTGAAATTAAATTCCGCTGAAGAAAGATGTATGTTTTATATTAATATGTAATTGATCACAGATTGTTGAATTTAGTTTCATCTTAAGTAGTCATCTTAATGTTATTAATTTGAAAGAACCTTATGAGAACGTAAAAAAGTCATATTTGTAAGGGTTGGTAATATATAGGTAGTTATAAAAAATCCTGGATCAGTGTAAATGCATTGTGAGCATAAGAGGGTTGAAAAATGTTAAGTGCATCACTTAAACGTCACTTTGGAGCTGAAGTCTTTAAAAAAGGTTTTACATGTATTCATAAAAGTCATGAATTTATATTTTATTATTTCTGATATAAGTTTTTAGTGAAATATGATTACCGGTAATTTGTGACATAATATAATACCCCAATGTTTTTCTTTGCCATTGCCTTGAAATAGAGCCCTTTATTGTTTTGCAACCACATCATGAAAAATTAGTGGGGGGAAAAAGCCAGTGACACTGAATTTGATGGCTTTGTTAACATGATAGTACATTGTGTATCTGTCGTCATAAGTTGACCAGTGAAATTAAAGTTTATGCAAATTTGTCCATCTCTAAATAGTTTGATAGTAATGATCATGTTTATTCAAATTTGTCGGTCAATTGAATACTTTGAGTAAAGTGTTCACGCGTCGTATAACCCCAAGTTTCTTGTTCCACCACTTGCTGACTGATACACAATCAGTAGTAGGCCAATGTTTGTACACACAAGTACCGATAAACGAAACCAATACAAAGTATTGAGACGAATATGGAAATGATACACAACAACCACTGGCTGCGTCAAATCTCTTAGAATCTGTTAGATTGATATAATTCTGATTATTTACACTACTGGGGGTACATTGATACAAGTTGTGATTAAACAGCAATTGAAGTGTTGGCGAATACAGTTTCATTTTTTCACAAACAAGTCACTTCACGGACCAAGGAATTTGAGAATTTTATTTGTATATCAAATGAGTCTCTCGTATTTGATTTTCTGACATGAAATTTGGCCTTCCTGTTTTAGTAACATACAGGTATAAAATTTGTATGTAGTGCAACAAAAGATTTGTAATGTTTTGCTACAAGAACATAGACTTCTTGAAATGATCAAGGATTTTCAACCTTGGTACCTGCCTTGACAAGTCCTGTAAAATCCAGTGAATATAAAATTCTTTTAACTAAATTAACTTGAACTAAAGAAATAATGTTTAAAATGACAAAAAAAATATTTGTTAAGATTACTGCATTTCAAAATTAATTTGAATTTTGAAAACTGTTATTGAATGTTTTAAAAAACTTATTTTGATGTTATGGTAGGTAAAAAAATACCCAACAGTTTAAAAAAATAAGAATTTTATTGTCTAAAACCAACTTTGGAGTTAAAGAAATTGAAATGTTTGTGATAAACATTGTACACATTGATTTGATTATGACGTAAATTAATAAAAAAAAAAATTCAACAAAGGCATTTGAAAAGAGTGTTCAGTATGTTAAGAATATAGTAATCTAGTGTTAAATACACTTCAAGCTGATATGTAAATATTTTAAATTTGTCTCTACTGACATTACAAATAAATAAAGAACAAACAAGACACAAGTCTTTTAACACAGTTTTTACCTGAAATCTGTACTTATATCACCTGCAGGTCAAATATTTGACAAAATATTGATCATTGTAAATATTTGTGAAAAAGATAATGATATAGTTATCCGTATTTTTGCCTAATCATGTTTTACGTTGTTTTAAGGTGACGTGTAGTGATCTTAGCTTTTTGTATTGCACAGATTTGTTTAGTAATTTTTTTTTCAATGATTGATCAGTGTGTAAAAAAGTATTGTTTTTATTTTCACATTACACATCTTAAATAATAAAAAGAGATATTGACCCTTGTTGACTAACTGATTTGTTTTTGATCTGCTGTAATGAAATTTGTTTTATAAGTCTCGCATACAAGTTAAATAACAACAGGACACTAACCTATGTTATTACAAGCCCGCTTTTATGGTTTTAACATTTTTTTATGTGGGAGAGGTCTCGGGGTTAAAACCAATATAAAACCCGTAAGAGGAATGTTATTACCTTTTACTGCATATTTTCTCTTCCCGACAAAAATGCCAAACTTGAATCATGTCCAGAAAGAATTCCTTTGGATTATGTCAGTAGTAGCATTCATAGATGTTGGTTCAGCTGTCAGATAAGCACACTTGTATTCTTGCTCATATTAAACCAGTATGACCTGGATTTGATTCCAATTGTTTGAAATTTTGAGGTGGGGGAAGGAGGGTGGGCATTTCAGACAAGTGGGTTTTCTCTGGGTACTTTGGGTTCCTCCCACATTAAGGTGACCGTATGCCAACATTATTATGATAGTTATGCAGCCTACGTAATTAATTTTAACATCGCTCACTTTAGATAATTAGATTATGAAATGAAGATTATTAGTATTAGTATAGAATTTGAAAAAAGCTACAGTTTAAGGGGGCACCACTGGAGTTATCTTATGTCTGAATCACATATAACAGTACAAATGGTTGTTGGGGTCCTTTCGTAGAATCTTACCTTTGACTTGCTCTCTCTTGTTACAATTCAGTCTTTGAAAGAATAGATATGTATCGATGTTTTATACAGCAAGGTTGAGATCAAAAAGGGAGAATTATGGAGACTAAATCAATTGAATAAAGAGATGATATTCTTTAAACATTTGTTCATCAGTTATTTCTGAATAAAAAAGAAAAAGTGTATGAAAGAATATTATCAGTGCTTTTGTAGACATTTAGAAAAAAACAAGTCGATCCGAAATGTGTAAATATGCTGACTGATCTTTCGTCTTGTGGAACAAAGAAAATGTGGGTTTGTTTTCATTCATTACCTCAGCTCCAAATAAAAATTGCCATAAAATTTACAAACATTGGTACCATTGAAAAATATTGATGTGTAAATTGATCTCTCATAAATTCATTGGGGTTACTGCCCTTTATGTTAAACACAGAAAATACATTGTTCCGACAAACCCAAGAAATCACCATTTTATACCTACATGGTATTTATTACGCCCAAATAATATCTTATACAATATAATAAATGATTTGCAGTGTAAATAAGTTGCTTTTCAGGTAATACCTTTGGGAGGGATTCAAAAAGCTTTACACCTCCGTAAATACACTCTATCAGTGAAACGATTACAACTTCAATATAGCTTTTACTGCAAAGGTTTATCGTTATGTTACGAATTTGGCACCTTGTACTTGTGTTGACATATTTGATAGGTATCGCCAATTTGATAACTGCTTTCAATGTGTTTCTATATAAAAGAGAAACATCAAAAAGATTTGCATGCATTTGTAAAAAAGAAATTGATTTCGTAACCTTTGACTTCTTTGGTTTGATATTGCATGCAGTAGAAATACCCCCTGTCAGTCGTGGATCTGAAAAATGAATGTAAATTTGGGTTCTATCAATAAATTTCAGGTGTTTCAAGTTTTAATAGAGAAATTAAGTCACATTGCAAAGATGGCCTTATAATTTAGGATTCACCAAAATGTAAATTAAACTGAGGCATATGTTAAGCTTAAAAACAAATTTGTATTAGAGAGGAGGTTCAACTGGTTTAAGAGCCCTGTTTATCATTATATTTAGATACATCAGTGTATTTTGGGTGAAAAGGAGAGAAACTCTATGTTACAAGCAGTGTGTTTTATCTTATATAGCCCATTATCAAAGAATTGAAACTTTTGAAAACTTTCATTAAAATTGCTTTCATTTATTTTATAAAAAAATTATAAACTTTCCTAAATTCCTAAATACAGGATAATTTTCATTTTTTACAGGGATTATTTTTCTTAAACTGTCTGATGATAATTCTGATAAATATAACTTCATTGTCATCCTTTCTTTGTCTGTTAACAATACAGAATTCTTGGAATTCACAATGCACCTGATCACTTTTTTTTTAATGGTGTCTCATCTTTTTCTATCACATCTTTCACTCGGAACAAAAATTACTGACATGAAGAATGTGTTTTTGTTACACTGTAACTTTGTTTAGTTGCAATTTATTTTATTGTGTTGCATAGTATATAATAATTTTAATAAAGATTTGTTAGCGAAAACAGGCCTTTAACCCAGTGATCATTAAAACTTGATTGATCTTAACATATTTTTATGCTCCCAAAGGAGCATATTGTTTTTGGTCTGTCTGTCTGTCTGTCTGATTGTCACAAAACTTTAACCTTGACCATAACATGGGAGTCCATCCACCTACAGCCTTCAAACTTCACAGGTGTATGCACCTTGATGAGCTCTATCCACCAGACCCACTTAGAGGTCACATGGTCAAAGGTCAATGCCCCCTCAGCCGGTGGGGGGGGGTGTTCATTTGAACATAGAGCTTGTTTTGAGAATGTAGTTAATCAAAGCTGATAATTCCTAGAGTTGCAGTACATTTCTTTAGCATTTAGTGAAACCTTTAAATGCTTGCTTGTTGTTGAAACTCATGTACAGAATTTTATATATATTTCAGGGTCTGTTTACCCATATGTCCCAGCGTACAGATGAGAACATCACATCCAGGATTGACATCAGCTACTTTGAGATTTACAATGAACGTGTACGAGATCTTTTGCAACCAGAACTGCTCAAAGTCAATGAAAACTACTCCCTGAAAGTGAGAGAACATCCAAAAGAAGGTCCATATGTGAAAGGTTTGTAATCATTACAGCAGTTGTGTGATCGCCTTGTTTTATTTTTTAGATGTAGAAGTATCTTTTATTGAACTGTATTTTTTTCAGTTTTCCAGATTTTTAAACCATAAATTTACTCTGTAAAGCAATAAATGTACTGGTATTTTCTCTCAAATGTACAGTTGATGTAACTCTTTGAATTGACAACAACTGGTATTTTTTTATATTTGTTGTATTGCATTTTATTTCCAGCAAAAAGTATGGATGGAATTAAAAATGTTTTAGTAATTCAGTGTGATTTTGTTCTATAATGATCTGTTCAAATCACATTGTGTCTCTACAACAAAGTGTACAAATGCTACACATTTAGGAGCTGTATAAATCACATATACCCTGTAAAATCAAACTTAGGATAGTCTGCTGTCACAGCTTATAGTCTATCAGTGACATATGGTATATAGTGTCTCTGGTCTATGGACTGGTTGTCAAATCATAACAGATTTGATTTTGTGAAAATCTCGATTAAATGATCACATGATTAGTCGAAAATTGTCTCTTACTGCATTACAGATTTGTCTTGGCATCGTGTAAAGAACAATGAAGATATTCAGGCTCTTCTTGACAAGGGCAATGAATACAGGTAGGATATATCTACAATATGATACTGCTTGTAGATATCTCAGTGGCTAAGAGCTTCTATTATATTGTAAGATAGCTAGTCATCATAGACATTAAACAGGAGTGGATCTGTGGTCCAGTGATAATATTAGGACTTGTAATCAAGGGTCCACTATTCCATTATCCCTCAACCACTTAGAATGTAAAGAATCAGGATCCTGAATGGGATGATTTCTGTATTGTGCTCTGTCTGCTACAACTGAAAAATAACTTTACGGGGTTTCAGCAAAATGGGGAACATGTAGCTGGTACCTTTGATGAATAACTCAAATAGAGAAATATTAACATGTAAGGAAGTTTTTGGCCTGTATTTTTTCCTGTGTAAGAAGATGATATGTTACACAGGAAGTTTTACATGTACTTGTACTATAAAAATTATGATGTTATTCTTTCTCTGCTTTCGTACAATGCACTAAATACTGATACAACACATTTCTTAACCCATTCCTCTTTTTATCACATTTGCGAACAGTGTAGATCCAGATCAGCCAGCACATTCATGCTGTCTGATCAGGCAATGATCTGCAAGATCAGAAATAACCTGATAAATGAAAACGAACAGTGTAGATCCTGATTAGATGGCACGGATGTGTCAGCAGATCTGGATCTACACTGTTCGCACATGCGATAAAAGGAAAGGGTTAAGTTTGTTTTTGAGACAGTCATTTAAGAGGGCATTTAGCTAATGCTTTATTTCAACAATAAGGCCTTTGAAGTCTTTGTATTTATTTTATGAAACAAATATGTTTCTTGGAAATATTGTTTTATGTTTTACTTCTATCCTGTTTATATGCAAACTGTTTTTTGTTTCCAGGGTGACAGCAGAGACATACATGCATGGTCATAGTTCTCGTAGTCATGCTATTGTGACCGTCTGCTTACACACAGGTATCCCTTTGTTTAAACAAG
Source organism: Cyclina sinensis (assembly GCA_012932295.1). NCBI lineage: Eukaryota > Metazoa > Mollusca > Bivalvia > Venerida > Veneridae > Cyclina > Cyclina sinensis. The sequence goes on along the minus strand of JAAONU010000011.1, from coordinate 58,579,072 downwards.
TCCAAGATCCCTTTATACAGTGCTTGTTTTGAAGTTAGCCTTTGCTATGATGATGGCAATTTATTAAGCCTCTGCAACCAGTGCAGACCATGACAAGTCTACATATCCATGCTGTCTGATTATGGTCTGCACTGTTCATTTCTAATCCAGAAAGATTTCAGTTTAGATATAACATGGATCCATCTAAAATAATGAACAAGCTCATCTAAGAATATTGGTAGGGTAAAAGATGAGATGTCTTGGTAATTAGGGATATGCTGTAGTCTTCCTACAAGCATATTCTTCCAACAAATTTAAAGTTTAGAAGCTAGGGTAGACTGCCTGGGTGCCTAACTTAGAACCTGCAACCTTTCTTGTCAAGGAACAACTTCAACATCCTTCAGTGTGTCTTCTCAAATTGAGTAAAAAAAAAATGATTCCTGCATTAAATCTTAACCCATTTGCATGTCAGACATAATTTATTTTACTTTTGCAAGAAAAATTTGTGTCATAATTAATCCACGACACATTCATTTCTTTATCTTTTAAGATTTTTTTTTTTCACAGGCTATACTGGAAGAGAACAGACCAAGTGAAATTGTCAGCAAAGTGAACCTGGTAGACTTGGCAGGAAGGTAAGATCTGCAATACAAGGGTCATAGTGTCAGTTTACTTCTAGAGTCGAGGGCAGCTTCTGGAAAAAGGCTTTTTTCCTGCCCTAACAGATTACTTTAAAATTGTAAAATCTGTGCCATTGAAGTGATTGGCTTTAATGGTCAGTTGCCAGTGGGCCAAGGTGGAATTTTAATCTATATCAATGACCTTAGGACAGTAATGTACAACCTTAAGTATTACAAGAGATAAGACCTCCCCCGAAATGGATCAATTTACTTCAGCTAGTTTAGTCAGTGTGGGTATTTATTGATATAAAAGATTGTTTGACTTTCAATAAGACTAAGTGCTTGTCTCAGATATGTGACTTTCCCAAGCTTTTAGCATGTAGGTGTGATTTAAAGAACCTTTAAAGGGCATTTAAAAACCCACTATAGTTAGGTGTGTAAAACCACAGAAAAGGTTCTTTGGAACTACAATGTTGTTAAAATGCCTATAATACTGCACACCAATCATATCATTAAAGTTAAACTAGATTGCAGTGAGAGTTCTTATAGCACGTCATGCCAAGTTTTTTTTCCGGCATTACTAAGAACAGCCATTTTATACACAAGCGGGCATTTCTTCGAGTTTTAGTCCTTACATTAAAACCTTCACTGATAGAACTGTCTTTAGCAAAGCTATTTAAACCTGCATTGCTAAGGTGATTGGCAGGTAAAAGTTTTCTGGGCAGAAACATCTGCATCCTTATCCTTATTGGGCTTTTGTTCTGGCACAGTCTAACATTATGACAGCTTCGTAAACTGATGAAGAATTGATGTTATTCAAAGAAAACTACAGTACTGTAGAGATTTATACCATGCAAAAAATGCTAATTGTTATTTATAGTATTTGCTATCAGATTATTTTAACCTAATAAGGAATATTAAATGTGATACAAATCTACTGGTAGGTAAGAGGAACAAACCTTTAAGTTGATTTTAACCTATTTTTTTGGAACGATTGGCAGTATTTCTGTATTGCATACAGCTAACCTGTGACCCTCAGGTTGTAAACAAGTATCATCAAATGAGATAGATAGAAGGAGTCCCACATTTTTATTAATAAAAAACATGCAATAAGAAGTATTATATCAACATGTTAATGCAAAACAGATGTAATTTACACCTCGCGTAGAAGATTTAGCAGCGTATGTGTGACATGCACTAAGTGTTCTGAAGTGCATGCTATCTTTGAAGTTCGATTTTTTTTTCTGTATCGGTGGCTTGATTTAAAACTGTTGTATATTATGTTGAATTCAAGTGGTATGATGGAACAGTTATGCATCTCAATTTTCTGGACTGAAGTTTTTCATCTTGAAGTTTCTGCTGTTACAAAATTAGAAGTTTAATTTACATTTGTAATAAATACCTCAAAGTAGTTTGCTTAACATTTTGGAGGAAGAATGAAGTATTAAAACATGCATATTCATTGTATGTATAAAATATTGAAAGCTGTTGAGTTTTAAAAAATAGGGCCTGAAAAATTCAAAATGGAATGAAAGAAAATTGGTTGACACATAAAGGATTAAAGATGGTTAAAGATTTCAGTTACCGGTACTTGTACATTAAAACTATCTGATCCTATACACATGTGTAAAAAGTGTATTCTCCAGCTGACGACATTAAGAACATTTGATGAATTACTCAATGTTCACATATTTACTTTTCCAGGTTTTAATGTGATGACATTTATTTGTCTCAAGCACCCTTGAAACTTGACTAAAATTCCACACCTGGAGATTTCACTTTTAAATACCAGGCAGTACATGCTCAGACCTAAAATTTTTACTGTCATTTTTTCCTTTCGCCTGTCATTCTAGATTAAACATGGATCTTATAAAAAGAGCTTACTTAAATTAGTCTCTTGAAGTTTTGATTATATGCTACACAATGTATTATTGGATTTGAAAAGCACTTTGAAATAATAATCCCTATTTAAGCATTACTCTAATCTAATCATGGTTCATGTAAATGGGTTTAAGAGCAGAATAGATTTGGTGCTCATAATGTATTAATGTGAGAATTCTTGAATAAGCATATTTTCTGGTTGCATGTTCAGTGCCAACTGTTCCTTTAAAGGGACATGCCCTGCAATTTCTGGTTGCATGTTCAGTGCCAACTGTTCCTTTAAAGGGACATGCGCTGCAATTTCTGGTTGCATGTTCAGTGCCAACTGTTCCTTTAAAGGGACATGCCCTGCAATTTACTGATGACATAGTGTAGATGTATTTTTTTGGTATCTTATTTAAAATAAAAAATAATTGATAATTAAAGAAAAAAAATATGTTTGAAAAGTTTCTGTAAAGGATAGAGCAACAAAGTAAGATTGCATTTGTAGTAAAGAGTTCTCCAGTGAGAAATGGTACCACAACAACTCTCTGTATAAAGAATAGTATTAGTTCATTCAGTTTAGTGGTCATAGTTATAAATTTACACCTTGACATCATGTAATCATTCATCATGAATTAAAAGAAAATGAAATATTCGAAATTTTAGGGTATGTCTCTTTATAATTGGCAATGAATCTGCTGAACAGTGTTGCATGTGAATTCGTGTAAAAACTTCAGACTGATTTAATCCTTTAGTTTCACTGTTCTCTCTTACTATTTATTATAAGTTTAAGATTTTACAAAACTGGCTGTTGTTAGATAATAAAGAGAGAGAGATTGATAACATATATCATAAATAATGATTCAATGCCTATTCAGTCTTTTGTACATGTTGAAGAGAAAGACTGATCATGTGACCCAGTCTGATTAATGAAAACCATTCATGGTAACAGCAACACAGGGTATATCTAATATAAATACACTGTTTTTGAATCACAGAGAGTAAAGAAAAATACAGTCCAAGGCAAGGACCGTATGAATTATACATAGTTATTTTGCAAAAAATCTTTTAAAAGCTAATCTATATTTGCGGAGATCATTAAAATATGATTATATTGTGTCTGTGCATTATTTTGAGGTATTGAATTTATTTTTTAAAAAGTCTGTTTTGATCCTCGTCTCATATGACAAGATCTCTTTCTTTTCTACAGAATCTTAACTTTTCTGGCATAAGTTATCTGAGGTCAGGGATTGAACCCAAGTTGTATATATTCCCCTTTATGTAAATATTTTAAATGAAAAATTATAACCCACTTGGGTCATTATGATGAATCAATTTTCGTTAAGTAAAACCCCCTTCTATTTGCTTGTTTATTAAATACAGATATAAATCTAATCATTGTAGGTAATAATAATTCTTATGTTAGTGCAAAGTGTTTCCATCCTAGAGGTTGTTAGTGTATTAAGGAATTTACTTCATTTCAATAATTAATGTCATAAGGCTTTACTAACATGCCCTTTATCTAAAACAGATAGTGGAAAAAAGGTTTGACACATTTAACTAAATGATTGATTGCAGTATAAAATAAAATGCATCATAGTAATATACTGCAGCGGGTTTATTTTTTCAGTACAATTATGTCATTCACTACATTTTGGGGGATAAACACTTTCAAAATTAAAGTGTCAGATACCCATAATTCAAGTTTTATTGATTATTGACATAGATTATGCAGCAGGTTATTGCTCTCAATGTTTTTTTATGGGCTTTGTAGGGTATGGAATTAAATTGTGTTATAAGTGACTTGTATTCTGCAGATTTTTAAGTAGTTTAGTTCTTGCTAAGTATATTAAGTTCTCTCAAACACCACTTATGTTCTAACCCCTCAGTCACTATGTAGAAAAGTAACTGATTACAGGCAACTAAGCACACCGATAGATCTAGGTAAGAATTTGTAACAGGATGCTTTTTGCCTGAGGACATGCTTCTTAATAGGACTTTGACACACACAACTATAATCAAAGGCCTGACTGTCAGTCCTTAGATCTGAATATAATATTTCAGGATCAGAGGGAAAAAAACAATATTTTTAGTTGTTCATTATATTTTTAAATTCCAAATGTGTTTGAAACCTTGTTGTAGACTTTGTACTTAAACTATGGTTATCACACTTGATAACATTCTGTTCAAAATTGCACTGAATACTGATTTAAGATTGGAAAATGCATCATTGCTGGAAACTTTGATTTATCTGACAGTTTGTATCTAATTTAAATGATACCAAACTTCTGATTTTCTGTTGATTGGCTGTCAATTTTTCTTCATGTAATTATTGTCAAGCAAGGTCTTTGAAGTGTTTTTAATTAGTGAGTTTATTAGTTGAAAAAAAATATATATGAAAAAGATTTGATTTTTTTCAGTGAGCGAGCAGACCCAAGTTCAAAGCCTGATTTTAGAAAAAGACTAACAGAAGGTGCCAATATAAACAAATCCTTGGTGACTCTAGGCTATGTCATCAAAGCTCTAGGTAGGTATTAAATGTATTACAAACTGCCTTAGTGATCTATTTGTAAGAATGAATAGAAAACCTCATTGAGGCATTGCAGACTCTTATTAATGAAGGATCACAAACAAACAGACTGGAGATAATTGATGAAGTTCAGAGTCTACATACTGTATTTTACTGCATAAATACTACAATGTAATGACTGAATACCACATTGGAATTGTTGAATTCTACATTGTGAAGACTGAATACCACATTGTGAAGACTGAATACCACATTGTGATGACTGAATACCCCATATCATATCCTCAGTATCATGCATAAATGATTTTACAGTTTTAATACCCTATTGGTCAATTTTGAATGATGATCATCACACTTTACACCCCAAATAACACATTCACAGCAGGAATATCATATTTACACCCCAAATAACACATTCACAGCAGGAATATCATATTTACACCCCAAATAACACATTCACAGCAGGAATATCATATTTACACCCCAAATAACACAATTCACAGCAGGAATATCATATTTACACCCCAAATAACACAATTCACAGCAGGAATATCATATTTTCACCCCAAATAACACATTCACAGTGGGAATATCATATTTACACCCCAAATACTACATTCACAGCAGGAATATCATATTTACACCCCAAATAACAATTCACAACAGGAATATCATATTTACACCCCAAATAACACATTCACAGCAGGAATATCATATTTACACCCCAAATAACACATTTCACAGCAAGAATATCATATTTACACCCCAAATAACACAATTCACAGCAGGAATATCATATTTTTGAAGACATCATTGCAGATTTGAAGTAAAGAAAGTGAAAAAGTTTTTTTGAATTAAAACCTTTCCTCTGCTAGATTGTGAAGTAATAGAATGGAATAATTGACTCATGTATTAGTTTGATTATACAGCTTTAATGGTTTTCAAAAATGCTCCTCCTAAAATTCTTTGATGTCGTATAGATCTTACAGGTAGTTTACTTTTGTTCATATTGAAATCATGATAAATGACATTGTCATGTCATAACCACTTGATAACTGGTATGTATAAATCTTAACCAGTACAAGTACAAAATTCTTTTCAAACTTTCTAATGTAGTACAAGTTAGTGGCAATCTTCAAATGAAAAATGAGTGAAGATAAATTCATAAGGTATTGACAGTTCGCTTTAAACACAGTGTGACAAATGGGTTTACCTTTTTATTGCCACCAATATAATATTTAGATAGAGATGTCCTGTGTGAATTCTTTAGATTATATTTTAGTATATTGGGAAATAGATATTTCCTTCATATTTATGAAAGTATAGTCAAGAGTAACCTCACAGTTTTGACATGTACATTCTTGTCAGCATTTGCTCTTACAGGAAGGAAGCTGTAAATTACTAAGAAAAGTTAATTCCCTGTTCTAAGAACCTGTCTATTGTAAGCAGAGTTATTTCCCTTATTTGAAGGCTCTGTCATTTGTAAAAGAATGAAGCTGTGTCCAAAGACTGTCTAGAATTGATAAATACAATTACATAAACATGCCTTTAAATGCACAAGAATAGCTAAGTAATGAGATATGAAGCACACTTTGGCACTACATTCTGTATTGTTAACTTTCCAATTAGCTTTGTAAATTTCATTGAACTTTTAATAAATATGTTTATAAGTATGCTGTAAAAGTTAAGATAGAATGTTTTCATGTTTAAGCAACTTATACAAACATTCCTGGGTAAACACAATACACACAAGCAAATAGAATTGACATGATCAGAGTTCCATGCTGTAATTTGGTGCAGGCCCACTTTTTCCTTTTTTATATGGTAATTATGTTTTAATCACATGTTTACAATTATCGTAGAGAAAAAGTAAGCTGCCACTATTTAACAAATATTATATCATGGTTATTATATGATGATAATATCAGGCCTCCAGTAATTAACATGAAGTTTAATAAGCTTGACTGGAAAATTCTATTCAAATTTGTACATTAAAAATTGAAATACATAGTTCAGCTTCTTTTTTAACCCTTACCATGCTAAATATCTAAAATAGACTTGCCAGTCTTTCAGATTGTACAGATCCATTTGTTATTTTTGGGGTGCATATTGAAAATAGTGCAGACCTCGATCACACTGCATGGATGTGCAGGCTGATCTTGGTCTGCACTGGTCGCAAAGACAGAGTCAATTGCCTTCAGCAGGGTTAAGGATTTTAGATGAAGCCACCATAGTTCAAACTTGGGGATTGTTTATTTAGTAATAAAAACACAGACATATGGTCTGAAAATGGCCAACATCTTTATTTCAAGGCATAGTTAAACAAGAACACAATTTTATTTAAGGTGAACTAACAAAAGTATTAAAAGGCAGTCTGTTTCTATATTTGATGTAAAACTGTAGTGGAAAGAAAAATCGTATAAACTTAAAAGGCAGATATTGCTCATTTTATAGTAAATCAACAATAATGTTTGCAGAATGACTGTTAAAACCCTGGTATTCTATTGTTATAGATGTTATGTAAGGAAAGAAAATATCGTTGTAGCTCTTTTTTCTCTAAAGAACATTGTTGGAAGTTTGTTTGCTTTGCCAAATGGTTAGCAAATATTTGTTTAGATTGAATGCAAGTTTGATATATTATAACAAAAAATTGATACAGTTTTGTATTGAATGTTTGTGTATAAACTGTATTCAGCAAATGTCACTTTGCACCAAGTATCTAAGTATTGAAGTACTGCTGCATGACAAAGAATGGTCTAACAGACTGTGGGGTTTTGCTTGAATTTCTAATTTACAGTAAAGCAATATTTTAAATAGATTATGGTTGTAAATTCTTGGACCATACCACTTTTACATGGAATGGCTTCATGTAACTAAGTTCATATTAGGTCTTTTGCTGGCTGTGTGTTTTGGCAGTTAATTACAGGGAAACATGATTTTTCAATTTAGCAAGGGACCTTTTTATTTTTATTGCTTCTTTTGTTCCTAGTAATAAGTACTGAAGGTACCAGATAATATTTTTGTTTTGCATTGAAATGTTGTTCTATTGTTCTACTGTATGTTGTGTAGCAGGTTTCATAAGACATATAAACATTAGAACTCAGAACAGTGATTTCTAAAACAGTTGTTGCTTTTTCATTATAATATATTGTACCTTGCATAGTTTAAGCATCATTTTCTGAATATCTCTTACCTATTGATCTTTGATGATGTAAGGATTTGTACAAACAGTTACAACTAAGAATTTTTCTAGTCCAGCAAGATTCAGGTACATGTATATAGAACATAAAAAATGACAAGAAATACATACATTTTCCATTTCAAAGTCCTATATTTAACAATTTCCTTGACATAATTCCAGTATTATGATGATCTGTTGAGAGCTCTATTGCTTTTTTTCAACCAATAATTTTAGCTGTCAACTTTTCAGCTGAGAGGTCCCTGTTATCCTGGGCCACTGAAGAGATGGGGTCTGTTCAGAACATCCAGAGCAGTGCTGGTGGGGACACAGCTGCAGGCTCTAGTCCTGCTGTGCCCAGCAAACAACGTGTGCCATATATACCATATAGAGATTCCGTCCTCACCTGGCTACTCAAGGACAGTCTGGGTGGAAACTCAAAAACCATCATGATAGCAAGTAGGTGAAATAGATTTATAGCATAAAAACACAAAACTAAGTATCATTTTATAGGTCTCCCTTGTTAATTTGGTAAGTTTACATGATCAAGTGCTATTTGTCTCAACCCTAATACATGATCTGATAGTTTGACAATTACCAATAGGCAATTAAGGTGTAGTCCTGATTTTTTCCATAACTACTGGAAATATAAACTGCCAGCTTACTCTTCATGAATGAAATGATTTGGAAGGGTGTAAAACTTTACTGACCTGAAAACGAAATGTAATAAGAAATATCTTTTAATGTATACCACTATCTGTAAAGGGGATGATACCTGTAGTATCGGGTTATTGTCACAAGTACCTTTGGATTGTTTGCAAAAAAGAACCCATAAAACAAAAAGGAATGTGAAGATGAGGACATTTGAAGGACAGATATTATCAAAATGCTTTGGTTTCATATCAGTTTATCATGTCCTTTGTTTTTAGCTATCACACCTGCTAGTCAGTACTACAGTGAGAGCATCAGTACACTACGATACGCACAGAGGGCCAAGAACATCATCAATAAACCAAGAATCAACGAGGTAACATACTTCAATATGCCATGGTAGTTTTATTATTGTGTAGTTATAAAGAACCAGTTTTTAAGAAGAAAATGGACAATAATACAGTGTCAAATAATACTTCAACAATAATACTTCCTCTGTTATATTTCATGAAACTGATTATAAATTATTTCTTGCTTTTTGATTGAAACACCCATGTAAAGGCCTTTTGTAGATCATAATCAGACATTAGAAGTTTTAAAATATAGATTTATGTTTGCTGATCAAACAAGATATATTTTTATTGGGTGATCCAGTTTCACTTAAAAATTGACTGTACAAGCATTCTGTCGATTTCAGTGAAATATAGAATTCTCATTTACTTGTTTAAATTGATGTCGTTATTGTTTTGTGAATTGTATTTGGACTTATTTCTTCATTCAGTATCTATAAAACACACCTTTTCCATGCAATACAAGGTAGAGAATCCATTATGCACTATTTCCATTTTGATATGAGTGACCTCCCTTTATACTATCATTTCTTTACATAGGATAGCAATGTAGCCCTGATTCGTGAACTGAGGCGGGAAATTGAAAGACTACAGGAGATGTTAGCTAGTGCTCAGATGGTAAGTTTACTGAAGACATTACAGAACAGACATGCAGCATGCATTCATTACATACTATATGTACAGTTTGTAGGACTAGATGTGTGCTGAGACATAGTGCATTTCACATTTTCTTCGTTTTATTTCATATTTTCTGCTTAGAGGATTTAAAACAAATTGTATGAGAAAACTATAGAAACTTTTGATCAGTTTCATGTCAAAATATAGGACAGCTCTGTGTAAAAATGATTGAATAAGTAAATGAGTAAATAAATACATGTAAATTAGGACTATATTTTAAAATAGCAGAAAAAATTACAAGGTTTAAAGTTTATATGCATTACATACAAGTGCTGGCCCAAAGTATTGATTTTGTTCATTTGAAATGAAAGTAAACTAAGTATTTAATGAACCTAGACTCTGAAAGTTGCCAAATCCAGGGCAATGTCTGCAGTGGCCTTAGAGCATTTAACTTAATGCTTGCATTTAGAGCATGTATTCTTTAGGTACATGAATGTAAGCATTGTTATATTAACCAAAACTAACTGCAGAAATAAAAAAAGCTAGATTGTCACTTCACGGTAGAAACTGCAATTTTATGACCCCGCCCTTCAGACAAGCAGTGGTATATTGCTTCTTGTCTGTTGGTCCATCGGAAGACCAAGTGATTTCAGATCAATAATATGAGGATGCTTAAATACAGAAACTTGGGATTTAGTAGAGTGTGGACATCTTATGTGGGTGAATCCTGATGTTCTTGGGCCTTCTGGGTCAGAGGTCAAGCCCAAATGGGCCAGCAATTTGAAAATGGTTTCCAATCAATAACTTAAGAAAAACTGCTCCCAGTACTTTCTAACTTTTTAAAATGGTTGGGCATGCTGAGAAGATGAACCCTATCAGTTTAGGGCCCATAGGGTCTGCACTTTGAAAAAGGTTTCTGATCAGTAACTCAAAAGCAACTGCTTCCAGGACATTCAAATTTTACAGGATGTTTGGGCATGATGATTATCTTAGATCAAGATTCAGGAGCCCTTTAAAATGGTACTCGAAAATAATTGCTGACAGTCCTTCAAACTCCTCAGGATGGTTAGTCATGATCAGTAGTTGTTGGGTTTTTTCTTGGCCCACTGGATCAAAGGTCATACTTAGAGGGATCTGCAGTGTGAAAACATTAACCAGTCTACAACCGAAAGAACGACTTTTCATAGATCCCTCAAACTTTACACGATGGTCAGGCATGTGTTGATTTTGTGTTTACTGCATCAAATATCGAGCTAGCAGGAGTCCTTATTTCATAAGTGGTCTTCAATCAATTACTGAAGAATGAGTGAATCCAGGAATGTTAAAAATAGTTCAGTTTTATGAGGAGATAACTCTGGATCCTATTGTTCTATGATCACCATGCTGAGTTGACATGCCTTATTGATCATGGGGATGTTTGATGTGTGTTAGGGGTGGGGTATCAGTGTCGTTCTGATAGCTTTTGCTTTATAGTATTATAGTAAATATTCACTGATTATTTCAGCCAGCACAACAACTAGGGCCCAACTATTTACCTGGGGACATTGTATATTTTGTCCCCAGTTTGCATAGGGGCCAAGATGGTTTAGAAGATCAGGTATTGAAGCTTAGTGGCCACTGTGTAGGCACATAACTCTGACTGACTCTAATAGAATGTATATTTTCAGCCATAAGTTGGAACTTGTAAGACCAATGTTGTGTTTAGGACAGATATTAGTTTCATTATTCTCATAAGTCATAAATTCTACAAAGGGGGCTTGGTTTGAAAAATAGAAAATATTGATTTAATCATTTTTAATAAGAATCATATATTTATAAAGACATAACTCAATAGCCACATTAATTAATTTATGAATCTGTTGGTAGTTCCTTTTTGAAAGATATTGGATGGATTTGTTTTTCCGCAGAGGAAAAAGGTGTATTCTTAAATATTGATGACCCAACAAACCAAATAACCATTGCAATGTCTGTTGGGGCATTATAGAATACCGGTAGGTTATATAAACAAAAATTGCCAAAAAATACCAATTTACTTTGTGATTTAGATTAATAAAAGTTTTGTATGTGTCTGATTTGTCTTTTAAATTTTGACTTGTCAACCATATTTAAACAACAAATGCAGAGAAAAGGATACCAACTTGTGGCTGAGAAGTTGTTACAGTTAATATTGCACAAACCTATATGTTCTAGATATTGTAGCCCTTCACCAGTATTTCTGTAGAATGTTTGTTATATTATAAGAGACTGTCAACAGATGAATAATACAGGGTTCAGTACAAAACTACTGTAACTGTGTATGAAATAAGGAGATACAATAGTTTTGCATGGAACCTGTGGTATGTCTTTGGGAATTTTCTAAACCAAAGTAAGCATGTAAAATACCAATAAGAGAAATATTTTGCCTAATTATTAGCTGAAAGTTGCAAATTTGGAAATGATTTGTTTTCTGACAATTGGAAATTTTCCTTCTAAAAGAAACCTTAAAATCATGAATATCACGGATATCATGAATTATATTTACATATAGCATCTGTTGGCATTCTGCATGGGAAATGTTATAAGCAGAGAATAACTGTATATTTTATATAGATGTGGAGAAAAACGGCTTTAATACTTTTTCTCAATGTACACATTTATTTTAAAAGTTGATGTTTACTCTGTTCTTTCAAGATCTATAGGGTTAAAAAATGAAACTGATTTAGGACAGTCTTGGCAGAAAAATTAGTTGAAAGGAAAGTATTAGTTCATATGATTGTCACATCTGGGTTGCATTTTGTTAGTTTGTCCTCTGAGGATTTTACCCTGAATTAAGGTTTGGGATGATATTTTCAGTGTTCATTCAAATATAGCAAAGTCCACAGAGAAAAATTTGTGATGAAATGTTGAGAAGAACTAAAGTGTCAAAGGACAGTTCAGTCATTTGCCTGAGCCCAGTTTGTTAGCAAAAAAATATTTTTTTTTAAGCGTATCAAAATTATACATCTGTTTTGCTGAAAAGATTTGGCTTTTCTTGCTTGGAGCAAAGTCTTGATATCGAAAGATTAAATTAATTTAGTATTTTCTCATCTAGGTAAAGTATATATATTGATAGCTTGAACGATAAAAACTTAAAACTTTCTATCAGTAGGATAGAAATATATTTCAGCAAGTTTTCTAATTTCAAAGCTTTTACTGTTTTATTCCATGCAGATATGAATACATTCTGAGCTATCACTTTCACCTTACTATTTAGCTTGGAACATATTTTATATACATATTATACCAGTTACTAGGAAATGTTATATTTATTCATAATTTGATAGAGCCATAGGGATGAATGCCAAGTAGTGGTTTAGGGATTTTACTGGGTTAGACATTAGATGGCATTTTATACACATGTATAGTGGATTCTGTAGCTGCCAATGGTTGATATTTTTTGAGTACAGTCCTGTCCCATAGTAATTTTGTGACAGATATATAAGTTATAGTGCTATGAAATCCCAACAATATTGTTTCAGCCTATTATAATACCTACTACATTTTTTTTTAGCTATATAGTTGTGTGGCTCAAAGAAAGCCAGTCTATCTTACAATGATAATTTTGTCCCACAAAATTTGGGAAGTTTGCTAAAATAAAGCTAAATAGAATGTATTTTTGTACAAGAGTTGCAAGGGAACCATAGGGTTTTAGATGGTTAAAATTGCTATATCTTAACCATTTGGTATAAAAAGAAATCAATAATGCGCTATTTGAAAAAAAAAGTGTATAAGTAATGCAGGAAATTTACAATTAGGTCAAATATCTTTTTATTGTACCCAGTCTTTTTAGATTTTATAAATTTTAGCAATTTGTATTATAAAAAAAAAAAAAAAAAGAAAAAAAAAAAAACAAAAAAAAACTCCTTTATTCTTTATTTAATTCAAATAAAGAAGACTAAAGCAATGGAGTATTCAAAGGTCTTGTCTTAGATTTTGCATACTGACACAATACATGAAAGGAAATCTGTACTTTTATGTATGTTTTTCCTTTATTTTCAAAGGGAGGCAACTTGGTTACTCTTCAAGAATCTGAAGATTCCATCATTGCAGAGCGACTGCATGAGAATGAAGAAATGGTATGTTACAATTACATAGTCTTCAGTGTTGAAAAATGTTATAGTAGGCAGGACAGCAGATTTGTTGCCAAGACAGAATAGTTGGTTTATCATATTTTTCCAGATATTGAGAGTGAATTCTGTCTACATGTCTTCATGGTCATAAAAATAATCATTTGATGCTAAGTCTTAGAAAAATTCTATAAGCACACACCTAAGCCTTTAATACAGTGTTTCTTAATACCAGAGTGTAGCATAGTTATCATAATGTACATAAAAATATTCTGTCTTGGTGAGGGTAGATCTAACCGTGCTTTTATAGGTTACATATGATTATTTTTTGCAGTTAAATACTTAGGTATTGATACACAGCAGTACTAATTGTAGAAGAATATAAAAACTTCATATTAGTCATGTCTTGTTTGTTAAAAGAGTAAACTAACAATTGACATATATATTAACACCTCACATGATAGTTGATATATATATATCTACATGTGTAACTAACGTATTTTTTATTCACTAACACCTAGGCCAAGCAGCTCACACAGTCCTGGATGTGTAAATGGTCATCGACACATGATATAATGAAGGTAACTTTGCTAATGATGAAAATTACCTGTTTTAGCCACATTAGACTTTTTGAAGAAGTTATATGTTTGGAATTAAAAACAGTTTTTTTCTTATATGGGAAAAAAGTGAGGTGAGTAACTTGAAAAGAGGCATAAAAGGTACACTGATGTTTAACAAGATAAAAATGTTTATTTCTTTGTTTTGGTTCTTAATGACAGTGAGATTAAAATACAGGATATAATATTGTAGGAGTCAGATTTAAGTATCCGAGGATTGCGCAACCGAAGCAGTTCTATGGGTGTGATGATCGACTCCCAGTTACCTTATCTGGTTGGCATGGATGATGATGTACTAAGTACAGGAATTGTCATCTTTCATCTCAAGGTATGTAAATATTCCAGTAAGGTGTGACTAATATATCTCTTCTAAAATGACCATAGATTTTTTTGTTTACTCCCTTCAGCAGTATCATATCTACATTACATTAAAGCTTTCAATAAATATCACCTACTGCTTCTTTAAATTAACTTAACTAAAGAAAGATAGTCATCATTATTATGGCCTGTTTCTGTGTTTAAGGAAGATTAAAAAATTAGAGAAGGATTGTTGAAATAAAAAAGATTGAAAAGATTTTTCTAATGTGAGTTGTTGGCATTAGATAATTGTGTCCCAGTAAGATATGGCTTTAACAATATTGATGATGTGTGATAGACAATGAATGTCTGTTACAGGAGGGAGATACGCTGGTTGGTAGAGAAGATGCCGAAATCCCACAGGATATAGGTAGGCTAACTAACAATGTAGGAGAAATTATTTTGAAGCTTACAAGTTTTCTGATTAACAGAGATTCCTTTGCAAACTTTATGATGAATTGATGACTTTTTGTGATGAATTGTAAAAATAATTTTACCAGTTGTGTCCAGTATCAATGGCTTGATTCCAGTCATACTATTTTGCCATCCTGCATGGGCTCCTATACTGAAAGTCTTTTCTCTGTCAACTTCTGAACCATCGCAGTCATTCAGGTCAGATCCTTGTAACTCTAGTTTCATGAGAGAAATCTGTGTTATTATTGAGCTAAATTTGAAACTGTTAAGATGTTATGGTGTTATATCTTTCTAAAAGTAACTTGATTCTTTTATTGCCATTTTTCAGTTTTACATGGACCAACAATACAAACAGACCACTGTGTAATTCGGCATATAAACGGAGAGGTGTATCTTCACCCATGTCCAGGAGCATTGTGTGTTATACAGGGCATAGAATGTACAGAACCTACAAAACTAACTCAGGGTTTGTGTTGCTGTATTTGTAAAGCTTTTCCAGTCTGTGTTTGCTTTATTGTCACTAGGTGTTTCCTAGGTTACTGATCTTCCCTGAAGATGTTTTTTTATGATTTCAGAGACACAGTGCTACATACAGAAATCATTCTGTTACTTGTACAGAGAACAGATTCAGTTTAGACAACATTAGTCTGTAGTTTTATATTATTAGTATTTATAATTGTAGTTTATGAGATTAAACTAGTATGACCCCTATATTCCCAGCCATGTGTGTTTCTGCTGCTAGGTAACACTCTGGCATTAGTCGGTAGCCATAGTATCCAGACTTGTATAAGGCTCTCTTTTTAATGCTTAGAAGCTGGAGTTTTGAAAAATAATTTTGTAAATCTTTTTGAAACTCTGTATTCTCAAAAGGAGAAAAAGTTCTGTGTAACCACAATTTGTATCTTAAAATATCATTGTTGATTGTAATGTGTGTCATTTTTTGTTTTAGGAGATTATGTAGTATTGGGAGGTAATCAGGTTTTTAGATTCAACAACCCATCTGAAGCAGCCAAACTCAGGGAAAACAGAAGGGTAGGTTATTCTGATAGTGTAGTGTGCACTTAAAAAATAATGTTGGTCCCACCTAGGATTTTCATTGCTAATCACATTTAGGATTTAGAATGCTATATAATACATATGATTTTCAATGTCTGTCTTTTCTTTGGATGATCAGCATTTCTCACATCATTCCAGCAGTTTTCACATCTAGGATTGGAGGTCAAGGTCAATTTCTGATCCTTTATTTTGTTCATTTTACATGATTTATTCCTACATTTTATGGATAGTTGGTCTCTTTTCCCCTGACGGAATGGTTATTTGATGCAAGATTACAGAGAAATTTTGAAACCCCAGTATTTTAAAAAAACTCTTTTTATGCCCCCATTAGGGGGCACTTTGATTAGCTCTTGTCTGTCTGTCTGTCTGGAAGTTTGTGTTGTGTGCTCACTATGAAACTTACGGTCATGAAATTTCTCAGGGAAATTAATATAGACCAGCAGTTGAAGTTGGGCTCTGGATATTTTGTCTTCCTCCTCCCAGGGAGAGCAGAGCTATGGTCCTTGATTTAGTGAAAAAAGTTACCCAAAAGTTTTGGTCATGTGCTCAGCCAACACTGTTACACGCAGGGTTATGATAATTTACAGGGATATATATTAGCTAGTGAAGTTGTACACCTGTTTTTTGTTTCCATCCTTATAGGTGTAGCAGAGTTACCCTTAATTTAGTGAAAATTGCCACCAAAAACTTTGTGTCACACATTCAGACAACACTGTTGCACACAGGGTGATAAAACTTTACAGGAATGTATATCAGTTAGTAAGGTTGTGCACCTTGGGTTTTTCAGTTGATTTACAGATAACTTGTTAGGCCACACACCACCCCTTGCCTTGATAACTGACCCCCTTCCTGGGAGCACACATGTCCTCTGGAAACATTTCTCATTTCTAATGATTTATTATGAAACATGAAATTTCCTGGTGCCTGGCTTTAAGTCTAAGTCACACAGTCAGATAGAAAGTGTAAAAAAAAGTTTTGTTAAATATTCAGTGTTACTTGTCTGTGCCATACAAGAGTTAGTAGGGCATAAATCTGACTTTCAGACTCAGGCCCGTCGTCACGATTTTGTGATTGGTGCGGCCAATTTGGTTGGTTTTAGCCAAAATGTAGGGGGGTACGGGGACATGCTCCCCTGGAAAATTTTTTATTCTAGGACGCTCTCAGGGGAGTTTTCCCGTATATTTGGCACAGTTTATAGCCTGCCGCTAGTACATGTTATAGTAATATGTCAGCGATTTTTTTACAGATTTGTGCGTTGTAAGTTTTAAGGGTGAAATTTAAGGTTCGCATAACGGACGGACGGGTGTACAATTGAGCCTCATAAGATAAAAAATAAAGACTGTTTGAAGTGAAAAAGAACCATTTTTCATTGACGTGCCTATAGAAAAACGCTAACATTTAGTGTGTATAACGCAAATGACGTCAGGTCAAAATATATGCACGGCTGTGCAATACCATTTTTACGGAGTCGCAAAAACGGCACGGATATGTGATAAAAATATGACTTTTGAACGGTTGCCGTATACAATCAATAAAATGTTATCCAGTTCTCGAAGAATTCAGGCATAACTAGTTTAAGATATTCATAATGTATATTGCAAATCTCATGCACTGTGCGTTTTTTTTTTTTTGTTATATCATAAAATATATATAAGAAAATGTACTCACCAAATGTTCTTTTTGGAAACGAAAATGATTTTGGTTGATTTGGTTCCGATGGAATTGTGTCACACATCATGATATTTTACTATCTTAAACTATTCATATTAAGATACTTGTATGTGAACAGAAGTAAAATTTAAAGAATTGTGATGAATAAACATATACATATACGGTGAACTGTCCGGAGCCACGTCGATGTCAATTAATGCCAATTAAGATAACTTCACACTTGTCTTCGTAGTACCCCTACATATACCTGGTCAATTAACAGTGTCCAGTTGTTTCGCGTCATGTTTGTATATTACCGCGCATTGCATAAGGGGCCAGTTAAGTGTCAAATTGCTAATCAGCGATGCGTGTTTTTTGTTTGTTTGTTTGTTTGTTTTTTTTTTACTCATTTTTGGCCAAAATATTGGTACGGCCAAGGCCGGACCGGCCGGACCATCGACGACGGCCTTGAGACAGCTGTCTCATATTATTTTCTGAACACTCAAATTTCCACAGAGGGCATGCTTATTTGTTAACGTTAGTAGAAACGTTAGTAGATATATATTAGTTATATTTTGTCTGAGATAAACATTAGTAGTTACGTGCATTTATCCTCCATATTGTTTTAGTTATGGAGATGTTATTGAGAAAAAGATAGTTTAGAACAGAACTTCTTTTTCAGAGTCAGGGAAGCTTGAATGCACTAAATACATCACATTTATCATTTGGTGGATTATCACGGGCCAGTAGTTACAGTTCTATAGGGGGAGACGACTCCAGCTACCTTAGTCCACAGTCACAGTTTGGGCGATCATATCCAAAGTGAGTTATAAGTGATAAGATTAAAATTCTTAAAATGTTTAGATAAGATGTTATGTTACGACTGTAAAGTTACATAGATTTCTGCATGATAAATACATTTATTCAAATGACAAGAAAATGACCAAATGTGACATTTGTTCAGTAAAAAAACAACAAGCATTACTATTAGATAAAAACTATACATTAAAATACTGCTAGATTTGCTAGAAATGAAAGTTTCTTTTCCACTTCTTCAGCAATAACTCTTTGGCTAGCAATTCTATGATTTTTGTTGACTAGATGTTTACTTCAGTGTTTTTGAATTTTTAAGGTTAGATAAATGCATTGAAGTTTTTATGGAAACCTCTGAGAGTTCCGTTACTCACTTAAGAAATATGCTAAGAAATTTTATCACTTATGTCAGAAAATTGTAAGTAAGCAAGAATTATATGAAAACGTTATTATTATACGAAAAATGTTGAATTAATCATTTAAAGAAAGAAAATTTACTTTTGATATTTTATTTAATATGACAGATTGCTGAACAAATGTTTTGCTTCAGATCCCTTCTTAGTTCTCCTAAGGTTTTAATTTTAGAAAAATTATATTGACTAAAAATTTCCTATTTTGGAGCCTGAAGTTAAACTTTTCTACACAAGATAAAACTAGAGGAAAGTATCTATCTCTCATGTTAAATGTTGTTTCAGCCCAAGTCGTCGGCACTCTGACATTATAATGTAAGGATTGTTTTGTAACTGTATACATGTTAGCTACTGCATGCATATATAGAGCTAGGGGTCTTGTTTGCCTTGTGACCTTTTGTTCTAGAGCTTACTCAGTGGAGCTCAGATTTTCTTTTGCTATCTTGTCTCTTTCTTGTAGCATTATGTTGCATAGTAAATTGTGTTGTAAAACCATCATGTCAGAAAGCATCATGTCCTCCATTGTCATCTTGTCCATTTAACCATCATGTTACCTCACCTGCTTACATCCTAGAGCCTTCTGTTTATAATTCATCATGTTTTTCATAATGATCTTGTCCATATTATCATCATGTTACCCCACCTGCTTACATCCTAGAGCCTTCTGTTTATCATTCATTATGTCTTTCCAGTAGCAACCTTGTTTGGTTTCCATTCATCATGTTGCTTTACATATTTTTAAACGTGTTTATATTACATCCTTTGGGGAAACAACCTTTTGCAACTTATATTAATCCCCCTTGATAACTGTTTCCTGGCTGCAAACCAGTAGTCACATGAAAGTATGGATTGCAGAATTTCTGTAGAGAATCTCACCGCAGGTGGGATTCAAACCTGCGACATCCCAATTGGGAGTCGGGAGCTCTAACCCTTGACCATGTTTTCTCTTAGGTTCGGGACTTTTCTTATCAGAATTAATAATGGCTTGCTTGCATAATCAGTCTAACAGAGCTATTTTTATTTGTCCTGTTAACATAATTTTTGTAGATTGATAATAATTTTATAATTATGAAATATTTTTTTACAAAGGTAAGAATAAGTGATCAATATTATGATGTATTGAAAGACTTCTGAGGTCATTATGTTTGTCAGACTCATTTATGTCTTATATCTGAAGTTGAAAATGTTACATGAAATCAAATTATTCAGTGATATTTTAAAGCAAATGATTTAGATATATATCTGGATCAGACTATTATGTATTGGAATTGACACAAGACAGGAAGTTAAATGGTAATTGGACCCAGTTAGATACTTTAAATTGACATCATTGCTATAAATGGTAATAAAATACTGACAGATCACTAAAATCTATCCAGAAATGAAACTTCTCACTACCATAAAGGGTTAATCTTTGATATTTCATATTTTTGTCTTTTTCCCTGCTGTCACTTCCTGTTCTTGTCATTCACACTGATTATTTTCATTTTAAAAGAATATTCAAATTTAACTTATCAGATATTTTGTACCATTTCCACCTTATTTGTTTTGGAAAGAGGAGTGAAGCTATTGTGATCACTGGGTGGCCGTCAGCATCTTGCAAAAAACTTTAATGTGGATGATTACTTATAAACCATAAAGCTAAGAGTTCAAATATTTGGTGTGTAGCATTGTTTTATGGACCTCTACCTTGTTGGTTCAGATCATGACTCCAGGGTCAATATTGGCCCCTCCCCAGGGATCACTTGATTTTACATATAGGAAAAACTGTAAAAATCTTCTTCTCTAAAACTCCTTGACACAGAGCTTTGTAATTTGATGTGAGGCATCCTCTAGTAGACCTTTACCAAGACTTTTGATATTATATCCCTGGGGTCAAAATTAGCCCACTTCAGGGGTCACTTGTTTTTTTCTGTAGACTTATGTAGGAAAAAAATTCTTGTGGGAAAGTACTTAGCCTAGAACATAACTATTTATTGGATGGTTAGGTACTTCCCATCTCCTGCATGGGAAGAGAAAAACAGTTAAGTACAGACAGAGCATTTCTGGCATTCTGTAAATTTTTATATACTCAATAACAAAAGTTCTGAATTCAGGAAATTGTATTTCTTGAATACTTGTCTTATCATTACAATGAAAGCCCAGCTGTGGATCAGATTGTAATAGTTTTGTATTTTACCTTTCATGTAGAAAAATCAAGTAAATTAAGTTTTCTTTTTCAGAACAAACAACTCAAATCATGAATTACCCAAGTCATTAGATTTAGTAAAATATTTAGAGGCACTTTCTAGATTGATAAACCAGCATTTTTGTGTATTTCTGATCAGTTTTTGAATTATCCAGCTCTTAAATAAACTGAAAAAAAATTATACTGGTAAATCTGAAAAAATTGATTAAAGTAAAAAGACTTCTCACCAAGAATGAAGTTTTATTGAAAAAATGATTGATTTTGATTACAATAGTAATATTCAGCACTCTTAGAATAGCTAAACCTTCTATATAAATTATAAGAAATGTGTTTTCTATAAGAACATTATTATAGAACATTCAGACAGAGGAAGACTATAGCTGTATGCATAATGGATTATTCTTCATGCAAATATGCTATCTTTCTACCATTATAGTAATAGATATTGCATTCTAACATACTGTATGGAGTTAAACAATTTGTCTCTGGTAATTCAGTCTGTTTGTCAGATATGCAGAAACATAAACAAAGCCAGTATTAAATACAAGGGCATCTTTTAAAACATTTGTATGGTTGTATAGAGCCAAGTTTACATGTTTGAACTGTATTATGCATGATATTGATGATGATGAGTGAATGAATGAATGACTGAATGTAATGATTGATGACTTTGTTTTGTTGTTATATCAGTTATGCAGCCTCTGATCTGTGGTGAGTACACGGCATGCATGTGCAGTCACTAACGCTTTACCTCCCAGCCTTTGTAGATCTCTTTTTAACTGTTTGTGGCTTTTAACTTAAGCATGTTTCTTACAAATCTTTTTTAACAATGTGCCTTCTATACTGTTATGTTGGATCTTGTTGCTTTCAAAATTGGTTGATTTGGTAAAAGTGATTTCTAGACCTAATGTACTTGGTTCTTGCTAGCAAACCAAACAAGGTATTACCATCAGAACTGTGTAATTTACTATCATTCAAAATAGTTAATCTATTGTCATTTCACTCCAGATCTTCAGTTTTGGCATAAATGTTAAGTATTTATAAGAAACAGCTCTAAATAATATAAATTGAAGAATTATTAAGTGATTTCTATATCTTTACTGTCATCAGCATCATTTATAATGCTCCAGTGCAGTTAGGCATTCACATGAATCTCAGCCAGACATGCTTATTAAAGTTATCAGCGCTAACTAAAAACAAAACCATGTAAAATTTCCACAGCAGATGTATAAATATTAACCTTTTCTGTAAAATACCGTCTTCTGTATTGAACTGTGACTCTAGTATTTTGTAACATTATGCAGAATTTAGAATAAATGGTGTTTGGGTTGTGCTTTGGTGGTAGTTTTTGTCTAGAATTATCAACGTTTTGGAAACATGGGGCTGTATAGAGACCAATTTGCCTATACATAATGTATATTAGTGTTATCAGCTTGGATAGGGAAAGCAGTGCAGTCTCACCTTTTTCAGAATGCATATTTTGTTAGCTCATTTTTTTGCCACCGAAGGATGGTGTATGGTAATTCCACCAACTCTCTCTTTTTGTTCATCCATGTAGAATTTATGCCTGCTGTGTTTCTGCCATTTTTTAAAAAAAGACTTTGATATAACTTGCTTATAATGTTCATCACATGGATATGCTTGTCATGAACAAGACCCAAAGTCCCAAGGTCAAGGTCACAAATCATTGTCCAAAAATTCACCAGATGAGGCGATGTGTCATAAACCAACTGTCTGTCCTTTCATCTAGCCCAACAAATTGTGCGCCAGGGCTCTTTATTATACAGACGATGGTCGCCCTTCGCGCACAACCCACTTACGATTCAAAACAATGCGGAAAGTTTTTCTTCTATGTGTATATGCCAGCGACCAGAATTTCGTCGCTAACTTTGACGGCTTCAAATGTATAGTTACACTCAATATTTCTTGAAATAAAATACATAGCTGTAAAGCTTATTCCAAACTGAATCAATATAAGAGAAAATAGATAAGAAAATTTTATGTTTTTTATGCATTACACTTATAAACCCTACACATGTCAACATGTTTTTGTTGGACACCGCTAAAACTCTACCTGACGGCAGTTTATCGATCGGTTTTATTTTTAAACCTCAACGGGTTGAAATATGTACTGCGGGAAATCCGTTGTTAACGCAGTCAAAGGGGACTCTCGTAGTTTCTACAAGATTTTTTTTAGTTAGCATAAAGGGATGATATGAATGAAACTTAATCATGTTATGTATATTTGGATAGCTAAATACATGTATGCGAGTCGTTAATAATGTTATTTTCAAAGAGAATTATCTTTATTTGTATACATAGAATGTATTAATATTCAAATAGAGCTATAGGAAGATAGATATAAAAGCGTCATACACTTAAAATCTGTATCAGCGATTAATTATGCCGCAAATTCATTATTTTTGTGAGATTTTCTAAGACCATGTTCCGTCATATTGAATTTGCACAGAGTAAATGGGGAAATTTCTTTTTGTACCAGGCAAAAGTCAGTACAATGTGTTAAAACATCTTTTGTATTTCTGAACAAAATACCATAATGGCAATTCAGAACAACATATGTGGGTTATTTAGGACGGAGGTATTTTTTTTTATAAAGCACTCTTTTTAATTTACAACACAGTACTACATTGTAAATATAATTTATTGCATTATCAAAGAACTCTGGTCCTTAAATGGAAACATTTTAACAAGAATGTAACAAAAGCTATGTTTGCCAAAACGACGTTACTGCACCATTGCAACTTTTGTAATTTTAAACACTAAAGCGTCTTGAAAAAATAACGATATTTCCACTCAAGATATACCCCCATAAGATCCCATATACTGTGAATGCTGACTATAGACCGTTCCATAATTGATAAATTGACCGCCACTATTTCGAAGGTCACGTGACCGTCCGCCATTAAAGGACTGCTAAACCTCGCTATGATGCTTAAGTTCCGTATAAATCTGTATAACTTTAGCACATTTCAAGGTGACATACTGCCTTATATCGCGTGAATTTTGTTGCAGAATACACATCATTTTATTGTATTATTATAGCGTCAAAGGTTTTGCGCATTATCATACTGATATTCCGAAAAGGCATGGAAAGTGGCAAGTAAACGTCCTAGGTTAATATTAATTAAGCTGTTTCTTTCTCTGGCCAACGTCATTCAATCATTGTGCAACACGCTTTGCCCTGTCTAGTTTTTTCAAGCACTGTTTGGTTTTCTGGCATAAAATACAATGTGTTTATCTTATAGTGCCTGTAAACCACTTTGAATATAATGACTTAACATCTTATAATTCCAGGACGTAATGTTTAATATTTTGTCCTCTCTTTTCGGTCACTTGTATGAATAGATAAGCCTTAAAATTTCCGTAAAATTTACTTGTAACTGTCCACAGTATACAAGCACTTTCAAAAATTTATTTTTAAAATCGATCAGAATTTCAAACATTTGATAAAAGCAAAGCTGTATGTTTATCACATGGCCTCAAAATAACCTTTACTTTAGCAGGAATTGAAATTAAATCGAGTTTGCAGTTTGCCCTAGTTTCTTATCCAATCAGAGAGGCCATATTCAGTTTAAATTTGAAAAATATATCGCATAAAATAATCTGTATGAAAAAATAAGTGACTTACTTTCTTTGATATGAACAGCGCGTGACATGTGGTATATGGGCGGAGTTATGCAAAATAGCTAGAATAACATACGGGCATTATAAACTGAACTGTACATGTAGAAAAAAGCCTCGTGACAACTTGAATGACAGGCAATCGACATCTTTTTGGAAGCTAGAGGTGTCAATCAAAATGAAAGGGCGGTCTTAACAAGACCTTAGAGGACGTTGCCGACGTGCGTACATGACAAACTGTAAGCAAGTTATTGGTCTTCGCTCGCAATAAATTCCATAAAATTTGATATATGACAAATAACTTATACGTGTTGTGCGTATTTTTTTTATTGAAGGCATGCACGCAATTAGAAAACATCTTTAGAAAAATATTTATGGATAAGCGAAACAAACCATATATGGAATGTCTTTATAACTCAATATGGATGATATGACATAGGATATTGTAGTTTAAACTTGAAAAGTAAAGATGATATAATTTGGATATGTGAAATAAACGGCTCTAAGTTCAAAATATTATTATGTCAGGCCTGATTACACTAAATAAATACTAGACGCTACGAAAATCAAATTACATTTAAATGTTCATTAAAGAAAAAAAACAATATACAGAAAAGGGAATAGCAAATTTTAATTTTACTTGACATTACAAAATTGTTGACAATATACATTAGGAATCGTGTCATTGACTGGTGGCAATTTAAGTTTATTAAATCCTATCTTTACAATAAAAATCACAAAATCAAAACTGTGACATGTTAAGAATGTGTGATGTATGTATTAATGTAGAATAAATAAATGGAGTAAATGCAAAAGTTTCAAATTTGTATTTTCAGAAAAAAAAAAACAGAAAATTTGTATTACATATATACGATAAAGCGCTTTGTGTGCGATTTTAACGCGTACAGTCTCCCGGAGTGTACTAATATGTTTAAATTAAAAGAAACGTTTTCATTGGTTACAGCATTTGCACATCCACATGTAAACAACCGGTACCTAATTGGGTTTAATAGGTAATTTAAGTTAATATTTGTCATTTTATAAATATTTTGAGCACTACTTATGGTTTATATCAACAAATGAACATGCCAGTGTGAAAATTTTCATGTTGCAATGAAAAAAATGAAATTTAAATCAGTTCGATTTCCGACACAGTTTTGTATCTAACTGGTTGAGACGTAAAGGCCGACATCTATGTAATATCAGTTTGTAAATCGGTCGGTCTTGCAGTCGAAATATTGAGACTATCCTTTCATCCAGCTGCTGTCTAATAATGATAGACTACTACATACCTGTATGTTCCTTACTGCTTTGCAACTCATTGATGTTTTAGTTATTTAGTTATTGCCCCTTATGCATTTTTTTCTCCTATACCATGGAGGTGGGGGATGGGGGTGGAAGGGGGGGAGGGTTAAGCCAAACTTTACAGAATTAGTAAGTGCCAAGCCAATAATTATGCATATTGTCAACATTTTGATTTTTAATTATTATCAGCAGAGTTGTGCCTTTTATGCATTCAATTTTTCAATATCTTCACTATTTTTTTATATTACTTTTGGGATGACTTCAACCAAACCACAGAAGTGATCATTGGCAAACTTAGTTTAACATATTATTGGCATTTTCTGATCAATTGATTAATGCCCTTTATGCATTCAATTTTTAATTTCTTTTTTACTCTTTGGCAGAATTTAGCCAAACTTTACAGAAGTGATCATTGTCAAGTCTAATTGTGCATAACTTTAAAACTAAGTTCCTGTTACTGATTTTAGGCTTTTTGCATTCAATTTTTCAATGTCTTCACTAGTTCCCTTTTATTGCATAATTTCAGCCAGACTTCACAGAAGTCATCAGTTCCATACCTGGTTTTGCATATGATTTACATTTACAGGGTGGAACTGAGTGGTGGGAGAGATATGTTGCTCCCTTGAAAAATATATCTAGTTACTATATTTTGCTTTTTGAGTTTGTTTTCCATTTTATTTCTCTTTTTAACATCTATTTTGATACTGCCTTTGATTTACTGATGAAATCTTAATTCCTGTTTTAATACACTAGATATGTCAGATAGCAGATCCAACTTCTTTGTTTCGATAGTCCTTTCATCAATGATACTTCACCATTTTATGTTAATTTTTGTAGATGTAAGATTGTTAGATTGAATTTTAGTTTGAATTTTATTTTAAATAGAATACAATAAAAATACTTATTGATTTTTGCTGTAATACTGTATGACAGGTGTAATATTTAGGAAATAGATTTTAAGTTTGAGTGATATACCGTCTGATATATCATGGTGTCGAGTTCATGTGCGTAGTAATTTAATCCCGAAGGCCGTAGGCCTGAGTGATTAAATAATTACGCATATGAACGAGAATCCGTGATATATACGACGGTAGATCACGAAAATTTAAAAATCTATTTCCATTCTAACACGTACGTATATTTATAAGGGGTGCAAATGTGTGCACTATTTAACAGTGGCATTCGCAGTGACGTCAGCGGGCGCGCGCTTGTGTTCTGAGTGCTATACTGTATAATATATCACGCTCAATTTCTTCTTTGTTTATTGTGGGCGATTTGCATATAGTGTTAGAATTACAATTATGTTTTTTATGTGATTTCATCATTAAATTTATTGCATACTAGATTAAACTATAACAGAAATTCAAAACTTTTGCATTATTATTTTCTGAATAGCTCTCAAATTACCATTTTTCATAACTTGAAGATGATTTTTGAATAGAAAAAGTTACCTATGATAAAGAGGCCTGTTTTAATTTTTCTCACAAAAGGCTTTTTTAAGAATCAATATATTTGCCTGTCATAAATTCTTAAAATGTAGCTGTTACTGTAGCATTTAAAATGTGAACTTCATAATAATTCTACCAGTATAATTGTGTTGTTCTATTAATGATGAGATAACAAGTCAGATTGCTTTATTTCAGTCGAGATTTGGAGAAACGTTACCAGACAGAGCAAGAAAGAATTGAGGAAACAAAGTAAGTGAATATGTTACTTGTCTTCGCAGGGAATATTTTATTCTGTATGATACTCACTATAAGGAACTGAGAATTGTTATAGTTCTAGTATCATTAGTTCTACAAGGTTATTTGTTTTGCACATGGGTCCAATTCCCATGAATTTGGTTCTTCAGTATGCACAGATCCCTCTAACAAAGATGAATATCCTTTACCATGATACTGTATTTTCTTTAGTTTTGGTTTAGATTTATAATTATATTTAAGTGAAAAATTTTAGTAGCTTTTGCCACTTATTATCTATCCATAAGAAAATTATGCTGTAAAATAGGAAGAAAGTAGGTTATTACATGGAATGATTCCCAGTTCTGTGTGGAGAGAAAGAACCACACTCCAAGTTCATATTTGCATTGTCACTAAAACACGGATGCCTCAGCACCTGATATGAATGATGTACCCATTAAAAGAGGAAAACATCTGAGGGTCCACTTTTAAAGTGAAATTGTTTTTGTGTCTGTGTGGTTTGGATCTTAGATGTTATTGTAACACCGTGTATATGACAAAATTCACTTGACCCTTGACCTCTTTCTGGCACCTTTGAGTAGGTGTGATGTTGATGTAAACAAAGGCGTAAACATTTGTTTTTCGTTATTGTTATATTGAATTTAAATGTCATATTTGTTTACTTTACATAGATACTATGCCATCTTAAAGGTCTGACAACTTGTATGATATTGTAAATCAATGTTTTACCATCATATTTTAAGCTTAAAAGTTTAACATGAGATTGGTCAGTGATATGGTACCACAAACTAATACCTTTAAGCACTTTCTGACAAAAGAACATCAGTTACTTTGGTAACCAGTTTGCTTTTCCCACTCAAGTTGGATATATTTTCTAAAAAAAAAATTGTATGACTGAATATTAATGAAATGATCAGAGACAAAAAAAGTAAATAAATGAAAAACTAAATTTTTAATTATGTGGCAGAATGACAGTGTCTTAAGTGTTTTCATAGTGACAATTCCGAGTAAAGTGTTTCAATGTGTGTGTAATTCTAACTGACAACCTTGAGAAATCCAAGCAGAGAAAAGGCCACAATTCAAGATTAACAGTGTTGTAGAACTGTTTAAAATACATTGATAGATTTATGCAGCATGTGGTTAAATTTGGTATTGGCTAAACTGATAAGGAATATAGTTCTGAAGTGATCATGACAAAACTAAAGTATTGAAATAATGAAGTACTGTTATAAATTATAGTCTGAAGGATTTGAAGTATGGTTTATATAATTGGAAGATGTTTCACTTAAGGTTAGTACATAGGTTTTTAATGATTTATAATATTATTATTGAAATATGTATCATTGTTTATAAAGAAATAAAGAAAAATGGAATGGACAAATCTCAGACAAAAAATTATAATGCACCTCCAAAAATATATCATTATCATGTAATTCTTTTTGTCCAGTAATCAGCAGTCGGTGATGAATGTTTGAAATAATGGTAATAAAATAGAATTGGACTAAGTTTACAAGGCTGTTCTTAAATTTATAAACCTCCTTCACCAGAGGTTGTGGGTTCAAAGCCTTTGAGTCAAATTTGACTGCATCTGATGCTTTTTTTCCTCTTCCACTGCCAGCTTTGATCATTAGACACAAGATTAAAGACTTTTCAGTTACATGGACTTGCGACAGTTCGCCAGCTGTAAGATATGTACATGTATGTTTCTGTGTGAGTGTCCATACTCACATGGAAATCAGCCATTGTTAGAATGAGAAAAAAATGTCTGTCGGGAAAAGAATAAATTTTTACAGAACAGGCCAAGGTAAAAACTGAGAGCTAGGCTTTCAGCCTGTGTTTCAGATACAGTCTCTTGCAAAACTGAGGAACAAACAACGAAAGATTTTTTTTTTATATGTTAAAGTAGATGACTTCGCAAATAAAGTATGATTTTATCAGCCCTTAGAGATCAGTATACCTCTCTTGACCTTATACAGTAAAGACCTGGTGATAACTAGGTGTTACTTTTAAATACTGAGCCTAGATTAGCTGCCTTACCTTGCCAGTATTTGTGCCTGACATTGTGTTTACTTATCCATGTTATAAACTGCCCACACAGTCGTAGGTCTAGGGCAAATTAATACCTTTGTTGTTGATAAAATTAAAAGTTCTGATGTACAAACCATGTTCATTATAGAAACATAATTCAAATATTGGGTGGATCCAACATAATATAGTAATTTTGTATAAGAAGGAGAAAAAAGAAGAGAAGTATATGTATTACCGTATGCTTTTTGAACGAGGTGAAAAATTCCAAAGCAAATTTAAAATTTGGACTCTTAAACTTAAAAGCACTTCTCTAAGTTGGGTAGAAATGATAGTTGTGAAAAATTGCTGGAATTCAAACCTGCATTTTGGAGGTTAAAACTCAATTGCAAAATGACTTTAGTACCATAGTGTGTCTGTATAGAGAATCTGCTGAAGACCGTGCTACATTAATGGCTAAAATGAATATTTAAACAGTTCTCTTAGGGAAATTACTTAAAACATACTAAAAATCATTACAAATTTGCTTTAAAATCCATAAATGGTAGTATATGCTTAGAATGCATGAAGTACACTAAAAAAATGCTGACTTGGAACTCTTTCAAATGTTGTGTGCAGATACCATTTATCTAATACATTTTAGGAACAATTGGTGCACAAGTACATGGAATGAGTGTGGGTTATTGACATGTGATTTCTTATCTGATTTGTCAATCTATTGCACAAAACAAACCAGTCTAACATCGATTTAGAACCACTGTTGGTCTGTTTGTTTGTGTAAAATTGATAATTGTTGAGATCTAAGAGGTAATCTAGTTCTTTTGATGCCATTGATCATTCTTGCACAAAAAGTTAAAATAATCGGAAAATAATGACAAAATTTAGACTTATTTTCAGTTGCAATAGAGAAATGGATAGATTATTATAATCCTACATTGGTGAAAGTGTTATTTTTTAGTGTAATCAATTAAAGTATTGTATAATTACTGTGAAATTATTACTTTTAGAAGTTTGTCAAATACAACTTTATTATATACATTTAATTGAAAGATTTTGAGATTATTACGTAACAATACTTTTTGCCTAAAATACTGTTTTAGATTCTGCTGTTGAAAATTACTTTCTCTCAGATTTTGTAGGATCTTTTCAAATATTGAATGTTTGTAGTCTTATCAAAAACAGGGTGATGATAGAGTGTATTCAGAGGGAGTGTCTGTTCTGTGAAGGAATCAGGCTGATGCAATTACGAAAAAAAGTCTGTTTCTGACATGATTAGGACAATAAAAAGATAGGTTGTTTGTACTGTATATGGCAGAGTCAATTGATTGAATTTTCTCTGTTGACATTTTCTAGACATCTCATTTCCAGTTGCTGAGAAGACTGGTGTAATTGGGCAAGAAGGTCAAAGAGTTATCGTGAACGTCTTTATTTCTCAAGTACATAGACTTTATAAATTTTATCATCTTTAGGCGGGTAGGGTGTAATATTGGTATTATCCAGAGATGATTGATTAAGAAAAATGATTCCCCATGACCTGAGTTATGGATGCAAACACAAAAGAACAAACTTGGAATTTATTTGAAAACAGTGTAAATAAGAACAGGGATGTTAAACATGTAGGATCAAGGATCTGGAGTTATATGAAACATTCATTTCAATATATATGAAACAGTCTCTTAATAAACCTCTTTTGCCAGAAGAAGCACAGCAATTCAAGGAGTCTTTCTGTCTGTCTTTCAGGCCTGATCTTGCTTCTTTATTGAGTTAGAATTGGGTGGAGTTATGGCTCTTGTAATTAGCCAACATTGTTTACTCTATTCAAGGAGTGTTATTGGAGAGGAAAGTTATCTTTGTTTGTTTTTTTTCACTTCTGCCATACAACATACTCCATTAAACCAGGGCCTACTGTATTTACTGTCATTGATGAGTTGTCTTTAAAATAAGTGATAACTATACAGTAGACTGTATAGAAAAAGCTGACATATTGTACTGCTTGTCATTTGCAACATGAATTGTTCTCAAGTGCAAAAGCACACCTTTTCATTTACTAACCAGTATGTAAGGCTGTTTCGATTTGTTATAAGCTAAAAATGTTCCATGACAGAATGATGTCACAAGTAATGATTGGATTTTTCTCCTGGTGAATTACTGTATAATACAGGACAGAATGGATGTAACAAATAAAGCCAGTTGGCTTACACTTGATTGGACATTTATTGATTTATAATATTACATTGCCTTACTTGTTTCATAGTTGCAAAGTTATAACTTGTGAATTATGTCATACTGAAAAGAAACTGTTTTATATGAGTGTTTTGTTGCCTGAAATATTTTTCATATGTGGAGTGTAAAAAGGTACACGTATGTATTTTATAGCTAACTAACATAAGATGTAAGTAAAGAAAATGGGCTCATAGCAAGTTTTAAGTCAGGGTTATCCTTAGGCCATACGCCATTTGAGTTCTTTAATAATTATGTATTTACTGAAACAATATTGATGACAGAAGACTTGCAAAAGAAGTCAGGTGATTGTCTGGGAGTCAGTTGGTTCTTTCCATTTATAATCAGTAAACATCTGATCATATTGATTTAACAGCTAACTGCCTGATAGTTGATTGAGTAAGGGAACATTTTAGACAGAAAATATCTTGCATATGTGGAAAAGAATCTATTAGGTCTGAGAGGAAGTTTTTCGGAAACAGATCATTGCAGAAGGGTTGTATATATAAAACTTTAAAAAAGCATTTACAACCTTTCTGCACTAGGTCATTGGTATATTCTAGAAAACATTACTCTTCATCTAATATTTATCAGTCTGTTTTGGAATAAATGGTTTTTGCAAAAGAGTATTCCAAAGAAGTTACTGAAAATGTTTTTTGTGAAGCCTGTAGGTTTTAGAAATGTTTTAACAGTTTGGACTTTATTTTCATTTCATTTAACTAACATTCTAAACAACAGGTCATGAAGTTTGTACTGTAATAATATATACTCTTAGAATTATTGACTTGCTTTCAGGAATTGGAATGAAACCTTAAAAGGATGTTATATCATTTTCCGGGCAAGATTAGAGAAAATAATGACTGCTTTTTGACAAAAATATTGCATATACTGTTAAAGGATTGATTATTTTTATAAAAAGGAATAGAATTCAAAGGCTTGTCCATTATATATCAGTGTGTCTATTTTTAGGAGAGAGTTAGAGAAACTGAAGGCAGAGCATGAGAAAGCAGAGGAACTACGTCAGCTGAAGGAAGAGGAAATGTACCAGACTCATGAGCAGCACCGTGCCGAGATAGAAGAACAGAAACTTCTGTTGCAACGGCAGATTGAAGAAAATGAAAGAGCTCGTGCCATGGCTGAGGAGGAGCTACAGTTGGCACGAGAAAGTTTATCAAAGGAAAAGGAGGCTTGTAAGTTATTTTTGAATGCGGATATATATTTATTTATTTATATCATATTTATATCAATTTTTCAGTGATATTTCAGAAAACCTATAAAGTGGAAAATTGCCATATGAATTTAGGTATTGTTAAAGTAAATGTCACATAAACTGTATCTATGTTTTGAATATTTCAGTTCAAAAACAATTGGAAGAGGAGAGGAGAAAGTTGAAGGAGCTACAGAGAATAGAGCAGCAACAAGAGTCAATGGCCATCCAGACTGATCCCCTCTCTACTCAGTCCACATCTGTAGGATCTGATCCTCTGTCAACCCAGACAACTTCTGTAGGGTCAGAACAGTCTTCAGCCTGTGAAACATCAGTAGGTGATGATGATGGTTATATGACAGAGCTGCCAGTAAAACATAGAGGTAATTTTTTTCATGAATTCTTAATTGTTTATCTCATTGAGTTTGCGGTTTGAGTGCCATGTGTGGCTTGTTCTGAAAAGTCTAGTTGGTGGGCTGGCAGCTAGTTAAGTTGCCTGTTGACTTGGTATCTGGCATAAAGGAATAGAAGTATGAAGAAGTAAATAAGTTCATATTAGTGGTTATGGGCACAGGAGGCCAGGCCTAGTACAGTATCAAAGAAGCTCTTTTTGTTTATTTACTTACCCTAAAGTCTAATAAGAATAACTTCTGAATGACAAATGTAACATTGTAAGTTAATGGATAAAGTTCTCTTAAACTTGGCTGCTGGCTTGTTAGTTGTATGTTATCAAAAACAGTGACATGAATAAAATTTTGAGCTTTAAAATCTTAAGGATGTTTTTCAGTTTCCTGTCTGACTCTAGAGATATGGTATATGCTTATGTAAGTTATGACACAGCTTTTCAAATCTGTAGGTTAATGGTATTGTAAGAAATTGTATTGTATTGAAACACTGCATGAAAAAACTTTAAGTCAACCAAAATTCAATTTCAGGTGGTAGAAAATTGTCAGCTTGTGACCAACTTGAGGAACTTGCTCAGACTGAATTCACTCGCCGTATGTCATACAGAGAGACCGAGGAAAGTCTGGCAATACAACAAGAGGACATTGAGGATGCTTACCAACAAACACAGGAACAGATACAGGAGCGAATGCTCAAAATACAAAAAATAGAGGAAGAATACAAGGAAGTGGACAAAGCACACCTGCAGGAAATTTCAGCACATGTAAGTAGTGCAGAAAGTAGTTCTGTAACAAATGTTGTATTGCAGATGTTTTTTTTGCATGAAAAAATTGCAAAATTAAATCTAAATCAAATGAGAAACGAGTTTTATTTTGTATTCAAATAAGCTTTTAAACCATTTAAAGTATCTGTTACTCTCTTTCACAATTTCATTCAATTCTATCCCAAAGTTATATTTTCAGAAAATTTCTCTTCAAAAGGTATGTTTGAAAAGAGAGAACTTTAACAGTGTAGACCTTGTTTTGAAGTCTTCTGAAATGATTTTTCTTAGCTGAAGCAGATGATAGAATCTTTTCTGTATATAAATGCTCTAATGCTGATAGGCTGGGTTTGTGATGCATCTGACTTATCTCCCTTAGATAAGCTTTCATCTTGTTTGACAGTTTAACATTGAACTATTTTGCAGTGTTTATTTTTGGTTTCTTAATAATATTTCAGTAAAAATATATAACGTATGTTTATTTAATAAAAAACTTGAATTTTAATTGAATACAAAGTGAAAAAAACAACAAACAAACTATAAGTTATAGCATTCTTCCCTTCTATAATAGGAGCTGTAACTGTCCAATATCTATGGTTAATCTTAATACCATAATACAATAGAATTACCTCCCTTTCATATGTAACCATTATCATATTGTATTATTTCACAGTTAAATCTCTTGTCAAAAAGAAGTTAAACATGTTTTCTAAAAACTTTTATGACAAAATATCCATGTCACACTGTCTTATTACTAACACCTCTTTTGACAAGTAAAGATTTTAATCATTTTTATAGGATTATGAAATGATATTGAGAAAGGTAGGTATTCAGAGTGAAAATATTATTGGTAGGACAAACAATAGATGCTTTTTAAATGCTTTTAAAATGCATTAAGAGATAGGCAAGACCTTTGAAGAACAAATTATATGGGACAGAAGTAATATTGATCAGGTGGTATTGTTATTTAGAAATACCAAGGGTTTTATATGTTAATAGTAAGTCCCAGGAAATACCTTAACATTCCAAACTGTGCACATGTGCCTGTTCGTCTTCAAACTTTTGTTCTGATTAACAGAGTACATGAAATAACTTCTTTTGTAAGATAAACTATAACAGGGACTTCAGTTGTGGTTTCTTTTATATATTTGAATCATTTTTAATGTTCAGATATCTGTTTTTTAGACAATTTAATATAAGTGTTTAAAATAATTTTGCAGCTTTTATGATCCTGAAATTCTTGAAAATTTTTACAGAAATATAGTGTTTATTTATTTTGTAAACATTTGCATAAGTACTAACTTTATAAATAGATAATATGTTTACATAATTTTTCACTTGTTTTCAGACTGAAAAAGTACGAGAGATAAGAAAAAAGGAGATACAGTTAGAAGTGTACATCCAGGAGAATGAAGAGTTGATTAATGTCGGCAAGGAAAAGCCACGCCCTCTGCGTAGTGCATGCAGTGAGATGTTTCTGCTAGATCCAAGCATCGAAGACCAGGAATATTCTCAGAAAACAACCAGTCTACTGGATATACAGGTAGTAATATGTGATGTGTGTTTTATTACAATATTATCATACCAGGCATATAGTACAACCAGTCTTATGTATGTCAGGTATGAAAAGATACTAATAATCTTCTTCAGTGAAAGAAATTTAGTTTAAGCAAGTGGAAATCTGGGTATTCTAAATGATAAGAATAACAAAGACCAGGAGTATTTTCAGAAAATGGCTCAAAAGTGAAACTATTGTTAGTGCTATTGAATAAAAAGGCATTGACATAGAATGGTCTTTCTTTCACTATTAATATATAAAAGTTTCTTGTTCTTATACTTTACAAGAAAGTATACTGGTAATATGAAGTTATGTTATTTGACTACTGTCATACCTAAATTTGAGAGAAATTGCAATTCAGTCTGAATATCAGGTATACACAAAAACATGGCCTTGAGAAAGACTTAACAACAGCATTAAAATATTTGTCAAAACTTCCTACTTTATTGCCATCAGAATGGAGAAAATCCTAAAAGTTACACTTTCTAAAAATTATTGAAAGGTTACGTTTAATCTTAGTAATATCAAGTAATAGATTTCAGAAAACTTCTTCTTTTGATTGTTTTTTTTTTTTTAGTAAGATAAGTAATGCAGCTAAAATGGTAAAAACTGGTAGTCATGCATTAAAACAAACTATCCACTGTATATATGATTTTATCCTTCAGATGTCAGGTTTTTTCCTTCAGATGCCAGGTTTTTTGCTCTTTGAAAGCTTTGGCAGAGTAAATGTTTTTAGACTTGTAGGATTCATGTTCTGTAAATGTTCACTATTTAGGGAGAATTAACTGAAGAACAGGAGCAGCTGTCACCAAGGTCAAGGCCATTAAGGAGGTCATCCAGTGCAGAATCCTTAGAAAGCAGTATTAGTGAAATATCTAAAGACCAAAATATGGAAAGTGATCAGCAGAAGAAGGAGACATCCAGAAAGATTTCTTCTGTTGCTAAGGAAGTTACCAGTAGATTATATAAGGCACCAGAGCCAAAATTCAAATATGTGCCAAAGGTTAAGGAAAAAGAAGTGAAGACTATTCCTAGAACAAAAACATACAGAAATTGTGACAGTAATTTAAGGTCAAGCCCTACAAAAGCTGTAAGGGATTTTGATAGATCTAAAAGTGAGTCTCCACAAAGGGTTTCTACCAAAAGGGCTAGCCCCTTACCTGGTAAAGATGTTGACCCTAAAAGAAGATCAGCAAGTGCTCCACAAAGGGATCCAAAATCAAAAGTTGGACCAAAAACCAAATTTGGTGATAAAGCTGATAAACCAGGTGAAAGTGATTCCAAAATTATGGCTGTAAGAAATAAAACTCAGGGACCTAATAAAAGTGTTTCACCTACATCAAGGTTAGGTGGTGCACTATCACCAGAAAGACTTAGTATTATTGGACCAAGTATTGCCAGAACATCTCCTTCAAGTCTTAGACACATGACAAGTGCTTCAAGTCTTGCCAGTGTACCTGAATCTCTTGCTGAAAATGAAGATTCAGGTGTAAATGAAAATCAAAATGAACAAGACTTTAAGGGTTATGTTGTTAAGAAGAGACAGAAGAAAGGAAGAGCGAATTTTATTGATGATGACTTCAGGTGTCATTCTGCACCAGATTCTCAGAGAACCTCTCAGGCATTCGACGAATATAGGGAACTGATGAACATGGATAACCAATATACTGATAGGGTTGTTCCCTTAGTAACAGCCTCGGTGTCTGTTGATGAGTCTGTAATGCTCAGGGAAGAAGAAGAAATGAATAAAAATAATAATGCTACAAAAGATGATCATGAAAATGGAAAATCTGCAAAGGAATCTGAAGAACAAGCAGGTGAATATTTTGGCCTAATTGATAATGAACAGGAAATGAAAGAAATGGCTGGACCATCTGTTCAGATGTATATTTCTTCTGAAGACGAATCTAGATGCATTGATGATATGGAAATGTCTGAGGAATCTGAAAACTGCATCAACAAAGCTGGTGCTGAGCATATGGACAAAGCTAGTGTCCAGTACATAGAAGCATCAGACATAAAAGCAGAGATCAGTTCATTGAAAACTTCTGAAATTCTTCCAGCTGTAGCAGATTCTGCAGTTTCTCATATACCATTAGAAACTGAAAGTAGTCAGGCAGTTACCCTGGGGAAAAGAGAAAGAAAAGACAGTGATAAATTTAAAGAAACTAACGTGCCAGCTAAAAAGTCTAAGTCTGATACTTCAGACAAAAGTGAAAGTGACAGTGAAGTAGATGCAGACAATTTCTCAGAGGATTCATTAGATTTGAATATAAGTATTGATTCATTAGAAGGTGAGAAACAAATCAACAGATTAACTCAGAGTCTTCCAGCATATTTGATCAGGTCTGAAAAACCAATGTCAGAGGATTCCTTTAGTGATTCCTTTGATGAACAAAACAAAGACAGCTTAGACAGTGACAAAACTGATAAAGATAAGGACACTGCCTTAAACAGTTGTGACAGGCAATTTGTAGACTTATCACAAAAATTAGAAAGCTCTGAGCCATCCAAATCACCTCATAGTGAAGGCATAGAAAATCTCTCAGTTAGTAAACTATCAAAATTGTCATTTCAAGAACCTATTACTTCTCTACCATCTGAGTCTTCAGAATCCACTGATACAAACAAAGATGATTCAGAACAGAATACAGTGAATGATGCATTAGCTGTTACTCCTGTGAATGAAACAAGTCTGATATCACAGTTAAGCCCTAGTAGTGTCCCTGACAGTCATTCTGAATCTACCAACCTGACAAATACTGTAATCACTTCTGTTGAAAGGGATACTTCTGACAGTGAAGTTAGTGATACAAATGACAGATCTGATACTTTGGAGAACAATGATACTGAATCTAATAATATAAATGAAGCTGAAAAATTTAACCTCAAAAACGATGAAAAGATTAATGGGTTTGATCACAAAGGTGAAAGTGGTGAATTAAAGAAAACTGATTTTTCTGAAATAAAAAAATTTGTAAGTGATATAATTCAGCATGCCCAAGAAATTTGTCTTCAGAGCTCTGAAAGTGAACAAGGTAAAAGCATACAAGATGAATCATATCCAGCAACAGTTCAGCAGGTAGATAAAGGTGTCATTGAGGCAATGAGTGACCAAGGGAAGTCTATTGACAGCCTTATAAATATAGAATTGAAGTTGACTGACATTGAGATGAGCCCAGAAAGGAATGAAGTTTCAGATATAGAAAATTCTTTGATTGATGTCAGTCCAGCTGTAGATGAAGGTTTGAATATTGTTGTAGGAAATCTATGTGAGGAAATGCTGCAAGATGTAAGTGTTGAAAATAGTTTGCCTAGTCGGAAAGATAACGAGCTGAACAGAGAAAGTGAACAGAAGTCCTTGAATGTTGATACCTGTGAAGTTGAAAATCCTCCTATTTTAATGGAAACTGAAGTTTTAAATGATTCTGTTGAAACTGCAAATGGTAGACCTATTGAGGGAAGTGAGAGAGGAAGTACTCTAACCTCTGCTACAGAAGACATTAAAATAGCCGTAAACAAATTTGAAAGTGAGGAGCAAAACAGAAATAAACAGAATGGTGATAAGGATACAAAGAAGCGGCATTCTATTGTTGATGAAAATCATAATGTTATTGAATCAGAGATTGCAGGGGAACTTGAAACAGAAAGTGGTATGGAACCCGTTCAGTCTTCTGGCTTTGAGGGAACAGTGAATACAATAGAAGAAACTGTTCCAGTGAGTGAGGGAAATGAGTCATGTGATTTCAAGGACAATAAGGCAGAACCTGAAGACAACAGTGTTACCTTAGAAATAGAAAATGAGAACTTCCCTGACAGAACTGAAGAGAAATCATCCCTTACCCATCCACATGAAGATAAACAAATGAATGATGAATGTAGTTCAGAAAATCTAATAAAAGTTACTAGTTTAGAATTTGGTGAGCAGATTTTATATGAGCCCTCTAATAATGAAGAACAAACAGAATTGACAGAGAAGGCTGATACAGCATATGTGCCAAGTGCTTTAACTGCAACTAGAACTGTTGGTGTGGGTACCAGCCAAGAGCTCCTGGACAGTCTGGATGATGTAATGTTAGGGGACAACTACAGCCAGGGATCAAATGACTCATTCCTGCTTGACCCGAGAGAAGAGCTTCAAGCATTGCAAGAGGCCCTGGAGAAACTGCCGGCTAGGTTAGTAGCAATTCTCGTAACTTCATATTTGCAAAGTAGTTGAAATTATTTTGTGTAGTTTAGTTATTTTACCTGCAGTTTATATCATAAGGACTATGGCTAAATTTACTCAATTTCGAACAGATAATTACCTTTTAATTGCCTTTAGTGAATTTTCTTGGCTGACAAATGATTTGTACTTATATATGAAAAGGACAGTTAATTTGCCTCAAGAAAGGATAGAACTTTAAAAGAATGAAATCAGTTCCTCAGTGTATATACAGCTTTGGTGAGACATGGATGAAAGAGATGCCAAAGAGAAGGTCAAAGAAATTTTCGGCTAAAAATGCTGTTGAAAGAGACATATAGCCAAATGAAAAATATTGAAATAGAAATTTTACAAAAATAGTGTTTTAATACATTTTCCTGTTGTTGGAAAACAAATTACAGGCTAGAGATACAGTTAGCATTAATTCCTCATTATGTTTTTTACGAAAATGTTTCAGTTAATCAAACTGTAT
Organism: Cyclina sinensis; assembly: GCA_012932295.1. Lineage (NCBI taxonomy): Eukaryota > Metazoa > Mollusca > Bivalvia > Venerida > Veneridae > Cyclina > Cyclina sinensis. The sequence continues at coordinate 58,538,195 of JAAONU010000011.1, read as the reverse complement.
GTATAATTCAGGCAATGGCAGTTTTCTTTTTCAGTATAACAATGTCATGATAAAAATGGCTTTACTTCTTGGTTACTTGGAAAAGTCATGAGATAGGAATATAAAAAAGAGATTCAACCCCTGAGATTCCTGTAGTTTAATGCTTATATGACTGTATATCTTCTTCATGAAACGTGCTGATACAGTGTAATATATCAAACTTAGAAGAGTACATTAAGTCTTTGTTGGTTCTCCTATACAACTTACATTTTATAGATGCTTCTGTTTAACTGAATATCATTTGTCAAAATACTGAATTATAACAAATGTTTCTGTTTAATTCCTCTGCCAAACTGCCTTAACATCTTGCTATTATTGCATCAACTAGTTCCTTCAATAAAGTACACTTCTTCTGTAAAAATTTTAAGAAATATGTAAACAAGTTTGCAAAAATAAATTTATTTCATGATGAGGTCAAAGCCATCCTCAAGTCAACCTTAAGGAAACAATTACTGAGTCTGAGTGCAGGTCAAGTTTAAGTGGACTTTGTGAATATAGCCATAACAGTAATTCTAAGAGTCAGCATTTTTGCTTCAGTTCTGTTTCAGTGCACGGATCTTTAAAATGTATTTTCCTAATTTGACTTGACTTTTCATAATAGTTTTATTTTCTCCCTTTGTGTAATTCATAAATATGATTTAAAATTATAATTAAAATTTTAGAAGTATATTCCAAACATATTTTAGGCTTATTGAAATTTGATGTTTATTTCCTACCTACTTTTTTGTATTGTAAAGTTTGCATTGATATGAAACTTAACAATAAACCATTACTGCAAATTCATGGATCATCTTTTATAAAGGTTGGTTGTTAATTGAAGAAAAAATATAACCTAGGTTATTCTTCAAATAAATGATAATAGTCGTGGAAGATTGATATGGTTGAGTTTTATTCTTTATCAATACTTTAATGATTAGATATTGCCTATTGTATCGTAAATCTTACGCTACGAAAGGTTTTAGCCCATTTCAAACCAAGGTTACGAGTGTAAGGGCTTAATTGGCCCAAAACCTATGTAAATAATGGTACAGTTCTTTTGTATGAAATAATAGCACAAAATTCTTCTTGAGCAAGATTTATCTTATGCAAGCTGTCATTTTGAATTGTGACAATTTTAAACCAAAACCTGTTTTGAGAGATTGGTATAAATATCAACCAGTGATAAGGGAAAAGATTTTTTCAGTTTTAATTATTGCAAGAAATTACTGTGAACAATGCAATGTTTATTAGAGAGTGGATTGTATTGGTTAGAACAGAGTAAATAGGTTAGCTATTGTTCCATTCAGAATTTTCAGGTAGGTACAGTGTATTTAGGTAGCAAATCCTTATTAAGTTAATAACAATTGTATTTGATTTTGAAAGAAAAAAAGGATATAATCATTGTAGCATTTTATGCCATATTTAATATGCAAGGAAGGTTGTGGCCAACAGATTTTCAGGTCTAGCTAGTCAGTTTACTTTGCAGTATTAAATAAAGCTTTTGGATTGCAGGATTTAAATTACCAATTGATTTTCCTATTGATATCAAAAATTGATTATTAACCATGTCTCTTTATATGCTAATTTCATATACCAACTTTTAATAAAGGTTTCGGGTTAGAAAGTTATTTTGCATTGATAAAGAGGAAATGTTTGTTCCTCTATTGATTGATTTAAACTGCGGAAAAAGTGGAAAGACATTGGCTGTAAACAAGCCTAGCGGGATAAAAGGGGAAATAAAGAGAATGGTGATACAAGAACTAAAAATTGGACCAACACCAAGCCTCGTTCGATCAATTAAATAATTCAGTATGATAGATTGTGGTATTGGAGTATTTTGTATCCTTCAGAGGTCATTTAAGGTTTTTTAACGAGGAATTGTTTAACATGATTTAAGGATTGGTGCTTAATTCTTTGACCTACATTGTTTAACATTGATGATATTCAATAGAAGTACATAACCTCTGCATTCATTTGCATGAAAAAATTGACAGTTGAGAACAAAAAGACTCTGTGGAAGTTGTGTGTGGTTCAAAGGATTTAATTTAAAAATGGAGGTAAGGTGCAGAAGTTTTACAGATTTTGCAAAATAAGATTTTGGTTTTATTTAACATGTTTGTGTTCTTTCAGATATGCCTTATTGGTTTGATTTTGAACTGTTAGTCTTGAATAGTATTTCAGTTACAAAGGTAGAGAGTTTTACCTAGTGAGATTACCGCTATCCCCAGAGGTCTCTTCTGTCTTCTGTAAAGAACTGCCCACTGCGTCATGGAATTACTGCAAAGTTAACAAGAGATTTAAAGGGAAAAACTGAAGCTACTGCATTAACACAAAAAATTTCCGTACACATGCATAGATAAGAATAAACCTAGATATGAATATATGTAACAGCATAAAAAAAAAGGAAAAATGCTATCTCATTTCTTTAGATACATTTTCAAGTGTCTGTAGAGGTAACAAGGTAAACATTCTTGTCATTTGAATTTTTTAACTTTAAACGAGTTCGATTAAAGAGCAAATTTGTTTAATATTTTCTCAAATGTGTTAGTAGAAATATATTATTATTTGATTGTCATTGATGCAACTGCAAGAAAAAGACATGTGGAAAATGAATTCAAGAGAAAAGTAATATAGATGAATAAGTAAAACACAGATCACAGTATGCATTACAGTGAATGCAAGATTTAAGTCATCACATTTAGATGCATGGTAAGGTATGTGTAAATCTGTGAATTATGGCTGTAATTTATTCAAGATCAGGAACACTCTTTTACTTCACAACTTACTTGATTGCAATACTTTAGCACTGTGCAGTAAACATGAGGGTTCAGTGTTTGAAATCAAACTTTATTTTTTAAAGTAGACTTGTTTTGCCAAGTAGTTACAAAATGCACGTAACTTTGTATTGTCTTTGTGGTATTTACAGGATCATAATGGACATATGTTTGGTCATAATGTTTGGAAACAGTTAGGAAAAATGCAGGTTTTTAGACAAGAAAACTCAGACATTATCTGTGTGTTTTGGATGAAATTTAAGTATATCTAGCATTATTTTTATGCATTTAAGGAAGCTTTTGTATGAAAGAACTTTATCATCATTGTTGAAAGAAAAAAAGAGAGAGAAACAAAGAGCCAGTTATAAAAAGTAATTCCAATAAAAAGCAGCTGTCTCAGTTAAGAAAATTTAAAGGTAGTGCAGTCTGTTCATGTTCCAGTAACTGCTTCGTTATTTGAAATAAGAAAAAAATCTGTGAATGCTTCACACAGTCAATTAACTCAAGGGAGTAAAGATAGTCAGTTTACTCAGCAGCTGTGACCAGAAATGACTATATTGTTTATCAGTGAAGCTTTAATCTATATGTCCCAGGTTGACATGTTCAATAGAAACATGTGTTACTCTTATTGATTATAATACATAGGAAAGTAGTCTGGCTGTAGATTCTGGTTCAGAAACTTGTTAACTTGGAAATTTTAAGTTCACCATTTTTACCCGTCATAGTTTTTTTTTGGTTAAAAGTTCCATTTATAATGTTTTCTGTACAACTTGTTAATTGTTTGGAACTTGCAGACTTGACAGTTTTGAAATGCTAATGTATTGATTTATAGAATTGTCTAATTGTTTAATTGGCTCAAGTCACTTGGTTCTGTGTGTTATTCTGGATCTAAATGTTGGTACATTCTTGTTGAATATAAGTGTGAGGACTATTGTTGAATATTTTTGGATTTAATCACAGGAATGGTTCACCAGGTATTCAAAGTAATATCGTATAAAATATTAGAATTGATCCAAGTTATTTTTCCATGGAAATCTAGTCAATTATATTCATGTTTTAAAGACAATTCATTCAGCATACTAGTAAACTAACTGGAAAGATTATACATGTCAGTAATGAAACCTTGCTGGTAATCTTTTCCACTGAAAATCATAAGTGTGTGAAATACAAGAGATTATAAAATTACAGATATGTAAAATTATAAACAATCTTAAAGGGATTTGAAAGGATATTACAGTGTATATTAAGTAAAAACAGACAAGACTCTGGTAACACTGAATTTACTTTAGTGATGTTGTTGTTGTTTTTACTGTTTTATATAAGTATCCATTTTCTTCTTACTTCTGGTTGAAATTATTAAAACAGGAAAAAAATAAGAACATAAAAAACCACAGTATTCTGTTTAATTTTTATTCAGGTTCTGGTAGCTGAGAGCACTACTTAAACATGCACATATTAAAGGTTGTCAAAGGATTGGTCTTAGTGTAGATTTAAAGTGGGAACTGGTTTATATCTGGTACCTGTCATGGAGGTTGGTAGGGTAGCCAGCATGGAATAATAAATGATAGTACACATGCCTCTTTTCTGCTATATTTTTATAACAATCTTGATATTTCTAAAGTCACTCTGTTCAAATACTGAAGGACAGAAGTCTACATAGAACATTACTTACTTAATTAAGAATGTAAATTGTCTGACTTCCCACAAAAATCATCTCTATGACAGCCGACACACTGATTGATTATTGAAGATGATTTGCTAATTGACAGGGGTTTTGATGACTTGATTTGAAATGATTGATGGACAGGATGATTATATTAAAACAAATTCTTAGGAGCACAATTATTGATTGTAAAAATTGTTTACAATTGATATTTTGTTTATGAACAATTCTTCCTTCCCCACAAAGAAATTTTGTCCAGAGGTATTTATGTTCAAGTCTTGATACTAGTTCACACAATGTCATGCCCATCTAAATGAAATTGAAGATGAGAAGAAAATACGTTTATAAGCTTTAGGCTTGATAATGTTGATAAGCCTTTTAATCTTGCATCATTGACATGCTTCAAACACTTGTTTTTCATAATAGTCGGTCAGGTTTGGTCAAAGCATTCACTCCCTCTTGATATAAGTATTAATGGTTGGCAAATTGTTACAGTGAACTTTAATATATTGCTTTAGATTTGTAAAAAAATGACAATGTGTGGCATGTGAACTTCTCCACTTTACCCCTTTGTGTCCAAAATGAAAATATATTCAACATAAAGTTTGTAGTCCTGTATGTTTGTGGCACATAAAATGGTTTTAATTATTGAACTTTGATTTGTAGGCATATAAACTGATCTCTGCCGATCTTTTAATGGTCACCTGACAATAAAATGTTAACCTTGTTTGTACAATTTACACAATAAAACATCAAGACTCCATAATAGCCTGGGTGTGGGTAGTAAGAAAATGAGGATGCCAGTAATCTGTCAGTAGTTACAGGCTATTTTATGGCTGTGTGATGAAAAAATTGGCATTGATTTATTATAAAGATTCTGATAAAACTAATGACAGAGGCAAAAGGTGCAAATATTTTGATCGTTTTGAAATTTTTGTTGGAGATACTGAATTTATGATTGAATTAAGCTTTCTTTTTGTTGGAGATACTGAATTCATTATTGAAGTAAGCTTTCTTTTTGTTGGAGATACTGAATTCATGATTGAATTAAGTTTTCTTTTTGTTGGAGATACTGAATTCTTCTTTTTGTTGGAGATACTGAATTCATGATTGAATTAAGCTTTCTTTTTGTTGGAGATACTGAATTCATTAAGTTTTCTTTTTTGTTGGAGATACTGAATTCATGATTGAAATAAGCTTTCTTCTTACTTTGTACAATGACAACTTTGGTTGTGGGAATCACGGAAGTTTCTAGAGTCATTTGACAAAAAATTCTCAGGATAACAAATTCTTATTCATTTGTAACTGGAGTATTCTGAAAGTACATGTAATGATATTTATGTATGTTTCAAAGTACCTTGCCAGTAATTTAGTGGCTATTTGAAGGACTGATTACTTTGAAATTTCTGACCAAGTTTTAATTGAAGGTAGAAGGTATTAATGTCAAAAAATAGATTGAATATTGGCTGATTGCAGAATGTGTATGTTGTATTTTCCAGGTGTTGATTAAATAGTGACACAGTTTACATATTGAAGAAATTTTAACACTTGTCACATGTCGATGTATTTTACAGAAGTTATGATTTCTTGTTATTTATGCCATGTCGGAAATTAGGAAGTAACACTGGAATGGGATAAAAAAAGGTAATCTTATGTGCATGATTAAAATACATGAATTGATAACAGTATAATTAATCATTGCAGACAACCAGCAGGACCTCAGTTATCAACGGCGCGGCGTGCAGCCAGACAGCGCGCAATGATCCGACAACAACACAGGGGAGCCGACTCTGATGGTTTGGCACAACTCTCAGACGAAGCACCTGTATCAGGTAGTTATATAATGTATTAAAGTTAGTCATAACTATATTAATTTGTGGTTTTAACTAAACTCATTGCTTGAAATCAAATCCATTCTCAGCCAATTTTGAATGACTTTTTAATGATATTTTTATATTTAATGGTGCTAACGTAAAATAATAATATTTGAAGGTGAATTGGTAAGTATTGCTTGGAAAGAAGGTATTGGGAGTCCAGTGTTGTTGCTTCTGATTGTGTAGAATATTATCAACATGTTTATACAGTTGAACCTGTATATATGACCCCTTGTGATAAAGCATTTAACTTTTCAATGAATTCTCCTTAATAATGCTGTCTCTTGCATCAAAGTGCCAACGTTTTATTTTAAGCTTTTGAGTTGTATAACCTTGCCACATTTAGGATCATTATTAAATATGACTGAATGAAGGCTGCTTTCTATATTATTAATCTTAATTGAAAGGCACTGAATTTGGGTCTACATCTGGCTGTAAACTTTGAAAATAAAAATATCAAAGTTCAATATGTAACAGATATTTTAGTATAGTAGTACTTTAAGTTATGCTGTAATACTATTAGCTATCTTTAAAGAGCACTGAAATCTGATTGATCTAAGAATGAAGGAGTGATTGAGTTCCATTGATCAGACTCTTATAGAACAATTATATGTTGTCATATCATTGACCCGCCAACAAGATCTTCAGATAACAACCTCTCATAATTGGTCAATAATAAATCATAAAATATTTGCACTGCAATACACATAATTGATAAACTAAAACAAAATTCCTGCTTCAACTGAGATCAAAAAAGATAAAAATTTAACTTGATACTATGACTGTAGTAAACAAAGCTTGTCCCATGTTGAAGTTAGGATCATTAGTAGACTTTGTTACACCATTAACTTTTGGTCATTTTACTATGATACAAAAGATTGCATAATGAATTTTAGAACTATTTAAAAATAATTATTTACCATCTAGTAATAATTGTTAGATACTAATTTTGCCAGTACTGCTTTAATCTTCTGTTTATAAAACATCTTCCATATATAATTTCGTTTTTCATGTGATAGAGATTTTCTCTGAATGGTTTTCCTCGCACTGCGAAATAAGTTCTTTCACATAGAATATGTTGTGTTCATTTATCAGACTTGTCCAGCGTGAAGTTATCACTTGATTTAGGCAGCCCTGGTCCTTTTGCAGTTTTTAAATTTGAGACAAACTATTATGGCATCAGAATTTATGCTTTGTGGCTGGGATTTGAACTGTTGTCTTCTGAATTTATAATCAAAAGCATTAACTAACAGACCCAAGAACATGTTTTACTCCATTCTTTGTCCATACTTGTTCCATGGTATAGATAACCATTATTCAATCAAAACAAGTTTGGGTTGCCTTATATAAACTTTTCTATAACAGATACTATAATCAGCAAAATGAGATTTCAATATTTGATTTATGATGATACAATAATGGAGGTATTGTAATGGAACTCCATTAAGAAACCTGTTTCCCCAGTACACCTCCCAATAAACCGATAGTTGAGACTGGTTTTGAAAATATGCTGTCTCAATTTTCAAATGGTTGAGAAAATCTATATTTAAAAAAAGGCCCATATGTATTGGCTTTCTGCCATAAGGAGTGATTCTAATTGAACAGTGGCAAGACATTTGTAATTCTTTTACAAACAGATACGCAGGAATTTGAAATATCATAACCAGTACTGAGTTTAACAAAAGTGTGATTAACTGTCTTTTAATTCAAATAATTTGGCTAAATATGTATTGACACTGAAAAATATTTATAACCCAGTAGACCTGAGGTTGTAACGTTGTATTTTTATTGTAACAACATTTATACAAGATTTTAGCTAGAACTTTTAAGCTGAATATGGAAGTGGTATGCTGAACACAGCTCAGGGTGAGCTTTTAGGATCCTTGAATGTCGGTTTTCTGTCATCCTTCATTCTCAGTTAGTTTGTTAACACCATAGAGGTTACATTTTTGACCTAATTATCATGAAACTTGATTAAAAGGATTGTCTCAGTAAGATCTTGGACATTGATGAATAATGGTCATGTCAGACTGAAAACTAGGTCACAAGGCTAAATCAAAGGAAAACAGTTGTTAACACTCTAGAGGCCACATTTTTTTTTTTGTTAAAATGGCATGAAAATTTGTCTGAATGTTTGTGTTGATTATATCTAGGTCTAGTTTGAATATTGATCATTTTGGGTCAAAAACTAGGTCACAGGGTCAAACCATAGGAAAACCTAAACATTCTAGAGGCTACATTTTCTTTCCAAATGTATTGGAAATTATCAAAATGTCTGTCTTGATGATATCTAAGTCAGCTTCAAATATGGGTCATCTGGGGTAAAAAAAAAACTAGGTCATCACTTCAAAACACAGATTTACCTTGTTAACACACTAGAGGCCATTTTTTTGGCCAAATGGCATAATGTTTGTCTTTATGATATCTAGGTCATGTTTGAATATGGGTCATCTTGGGTCAAAAACTAGGTCACCTCTTCAAAAGGTCACTCACTAGAGACCATTTTTTTTAGTCCGAATGGCCTGAAAACTTGTCAGAATGTTTGTCTTGATTATCTAGGTCGAGTTTGAATATGGGTCATCTTTTCTTTTTACTAGAACCAACTTCATCCCACCATGGGTTCCAGAGTTATTGCCCCTTAACAGTTGGATGCAGGTGAGTGATTAAGGGCCTGATGATCATGGCCCTCTTGTTTAAAGATCTCCATTTGCTTGTTAGAGGATCAGAAACCATTCTGAAAGGTTAGATGTGTTTTTCTCTTAAAGTGAGAAATAAAAGAAAGTATTTTAATATTTTTGTCTGTAGACCAATAAATAGGATCATTTTTGCAAAACTTGCATCATAAAACACCCCTAATGTTACAACTTATTCAGTACATTGCTATCTGCACCCCTTTATTGTCTTAAGATTGTTCATTATTTCTTTGATAATGTGAAAAGGAATTTTTTAAAGTCATGGAAGTCTCATTGAATTCCTGTGTCTGAAAGGAAGACATATTACATAGAATACTTTAAATTCAGGTGGCTGATATATCCAGGTTTCTTTACTTTCTTCATAGTCTCGTGGATAACATCAGATATTGACATTTAAAAGGTTCAGAAAAATATATAATCTATATGCTAGGGTGAAATTTAAGTGAAGTTTTATGCATTTTCCCAATATGGAATTGTTTTTCAAGCAGTGTTTTAAGTTTGGTCAAAGAATGTTGTTATCAACTTCATGAAATCAGGTCTTACTTTAATGTTTCAATAGTACCTGTGTATTTTATTAATCTGGTTTGTAGTTTACAGCTACTTAAAATATCTTATTTGGCTGTAGCTGAAAAGTAAATAGAATCAATTTGAACAGTGAGATTTAAAAACATGAAATCCTATTTATTCTACCCTTTTTACCCAGTAGGGAGGCTTTTCAGGTTTAAAATCTACATTAGTACAAATTTGAAATGTGATTTGTATTAAGTTAAAATATTTGTACATGCAATATGGAATGATGTTGGTTCGGTTAATTACATTTGTATTAGGTGTTTTAAACGGTATTATTTCTGTATAGATGTCATTCTTATATTGAAAGAGGCATAAAGTAGTAATTTTTCAATCTGGAATTTATAAGGGGAACTGCTTTCTGATCATTTATTCCTACCCCCAATTTCAAGATGCCGTCATTGCATTATAATACTATTGATAAATAGTCTTCTAAACAGTTTTTACTTTGTTGTTGAAGTCGAAACAGTTGATACTGGTAGCCAGGAGAAATGACCACCACCAGATGAAATGAGTTCCAGCTCAGTTTTGGCTTACTGAAGAAAATTGTTTAGCTTTTACCTCATCGTATAAGCAACCAGTTAGTTTTGGAATTTTTAAGTTAGGGAAATTCTTCAGATGCTTTATATGAGAAAAAATCTGTTAAATATATATATATATTTTTATTATGCCCCCCCTTGTTGAAAAAGGGAGAGCATATTGCTTTGCTGCTGTCTGTCGGTTTTCTGTATGTCCATCAACAGTTTCCGTTCATTTTCTTCACAGAGGTTGCACATACTGAAATAAAATTTGGTATACAGATTTATCATAAGAATATCTAGGTCAAGTTCTGTTTTGGGTTTGATCCAGCAATTTTTGACGGAATTACACCCGGCTTGGACTTAGAAAAATTCCAATTATTTGCAGTTTCCGTTCATTTTCTTCGCAGAGATTGCACATACCGAAATGAAATTTATTATACAGATTTATCATAAGAATATCTAGGTCAAGTTCTGTTTTGGGTATGATCAAGCAATTTTTGACAGAGTTACGCCCGGCTTGGACTTAGAAAAATTCCAATTATTTGCAGTTTCCGTTCATTTTCTTCGCAGAGATTGCACATACCGAAATGAAATTTATTATACAGATATATCATAAGAATATCTAGGTCAAGTTCTGTTTTGGGTACGATCAAGCAATTTTTGACAGAGTTATGCCCAGCTTGGACTTAGAAAAATTCCAATTATTTGCAGTTTCCGTTCATTTTCTTCGCAGAGATTGCACATACTGAAATGAAATTTATTATACAGATTCATCATAAGAATATCTAAGTCAAGTTCTGTTTTGGGTACGATCAAGCAATTTTTGACAGAGTTATGCCCAGCTTGGACTTAGAAAAATTCCAATTATTTGCAGTTTCCGTATGTTTTCTTCGCAGAGATTGCACATACCGAAATGAAATTTATTATACAGATTTATCATAAGAATATCTAGGTCAAGTTCTGTTTTGGGTACGATCAAGCAATTTTTGACAGAGTTACGCCCGGCTTGGACTTAGAAAAATTCCAATTATTTGCAGTTTACGTTCATTTTCTTCGCAGAGATTGCACATACCGAAATGAAGTTTATTATACAGATTTATCATAAGAATATCTAGGTCAAGTTCTGTTTTGAGTACGATCAAGCAATTTTTGACAGAGTTACGCCCGGCTTGGACTTAGAAAAATTCCAATTATTTGCAGTTTCCGTTCATTTTCTTCGCAGAGATTGCACATACCGTAATGAAATTTATTATACAGATTTATCATAAGAATATCTAGGTCAAGTTCTGTTTTGAGTACGATCAAGCAATTTTTGACAGAGTTACGCCCGGCTTGGACTTAGAAAAATTCCAATTATTTGCAGTTTCCGTATGTTTTCTTCGCAGAGATTGCACATACCGAAATGAAATTTATTATACAGATTTATCATTAAGAATATTTAGGTCAAGTTCTGTTTTGGGTACGATCAAGCAATTTTTGACAGAGTTATGCCCGGCTTGGACTTAGAAAAATTCCAATTATTTGTAGTTTCCGTTCATTTTCTTCACAGAGATTGCACATACCGTGATGAAATTTATTATACAGATTTATCATAAGAATATCAAGGTCAAGTTGTGTTTTGGGTACGATCAAGCAATTTTTGACAGAGTTATGCCCGGCTTGGACTTAGAAAAATTCCAATTATTTGCAGTTTCCGTTCATTTTCTTCGCAGAGATTGCACATACCGAAATGAAATTTATTATACGGATTTATCATAAGAATATCAAGGTCAAGTTGTGTTTTGGGTACGATCAAGCAATTTTTGACAGAGTTACGCCCGGCTTGGACTTAAAAAATTCCAATTATTTACAGTTTCCATTCATTTTCTTCGCAGAGATTGCACATACCAAAATGAAATTTATTATACAGATTTATCATAAGAATATCTAGGTCAAGTTCTGTTTTGGGTACGATCAAGCAATTTTTGACAGAGTTATGCCCAGCTTGGACTTAGAAAAATTTCAATTATTTGCAGTTTCCGTTCATTTTCTTCGCAGAGGTTGCACATACCAAAATGAAATTTATTATACAGATTTATCATAAGAATATCTAGGTCAAGTTCTGTTTTGAGTACGATCAAGCAATTTTTGACAGAGTTACGCCCGGCTTGGACTTAGAAAAATTCCAATTATTTGCAGTTTCCATTCATTTTCTTCGCAGAGATTGCACATACCGAAATGAAATTTATTATACAGATTTATCATAAGAATATCTAGGTCAAGTTCTGTTTTGGGTACGATCAAGCACTTTTTGACAGAGTTATGCCCGGCTTGGACTTAGAAAAATTCCAATTATTTGCAGTTTACGTTCATTTTCTTCGCAGAGATTGCACATACCGAAATGAAGTTTATTATACAGATTTATGATAAGAATATCTAGGTCAAGTTCTGTTTTGAGTACGATCAAGCAATTTTTGACAGAGTTACGCCTGGCTTGGACTTAGAAAAATTCCAATTATTTGCAGTTTCCCTTCATTTTCTTCGCAGAGATTGCACATACCGTAATGAAATTCATTATACAGATTTATCATAAGAATATCTAGGTCAAGTTCTGTTTTGAGTACGATCAAGCAATTTTTGACAGAGTTACACCCGGCTTGGACTTAGAAAAATTCCAATTATTTGCAGTTTCCGTTCATTTTCTTCGCAGAGATTGCACATACCGAAATGAAATTTATTATACAGATTTATCATTAAGAATATCTAGGTCAAGTTCTGTTTTGGGTACGATCAAGCAATTTTTGACAGAGTTATGCCCAGCTTGGACTTAGAAAAATTCCAATTATTTGCAGTTTCCGTTCATTTTCTTCGCAGAGATTGCACATACCGAAATGAAATTTATTATACAGATTTATCATTAAGAATATTTAGGTCAAGTTCTGTTTTGGGTATGATCAAGCACTTTTTGACAGAGTTATGCCCGGCTTGGACTTAGAAAAATTCCAATTATTTGTAGTTTCCGTTCATTTTCTTCACAGAGATTGCACATACCGTGATGAAATTTATTATACAGATTTATCATAAGAATATCAAGGTCAAGTTGTGTTTTGGGTACGATCAAGCAATTTTTGACAGAGTTACGCCCGGCTTGGACTTAGAAAAATTCCAATTATTTGCAGTTTCCGTTCATTTTCTTCGCAGAGATTGCACATACCAAAATGAAATTTATTATGCGGATTTATCATAAGAATATCTAGGTCAAGTTCTGTTTTGAGTACGATCAAGCAATTTTTGACAGAGTTATGCCCGGCTTGGACTTAGAAAAATTCCAATTATTTGTAGTTTCCGTTCATTTTCTTCACAGAGATTGCACATACCGTGATGAAATTTATTATACAGATTTATCATAAGAATATCTAGGTCAAGTTCTGTTTTGGGTACGATCAAGCACTTTTTGACAGAGTTACGCCCAGCTTGGACTTAGAAAAATTCGAATTATTTGCAGTTTCCATTCATTTTCTTCGCAGAGATTGCACATACCGAAATGAAATTTATTATACAGATTTATCATAAGAATATCTAGGTCAAGTTCTGTTTTGAGTACGATCAAGCAATTTTTGACAGAGTTACGCCCGGCTTGGACTTAGAAAAATTTCAATTATTTGCAGTTTCCGTTCATTTTCTTCGCAGAGGTTGCACATACCAAAATGAAATTTATTATACAGATTTATCATAAGAATATCTAGGTCAAGTTCTGTTTTGAGTACGATCAAGCAATTTTTGACAGAGTTACGCCCAGCTTGGACTTAGAAAAATTCCAATTATTTGCAGTTTCCGTTCATTTTCTTCGCAGAGATTGCACATACCGAAATGAAATTTATTATACAGATTTATCATAAGAATATCTAGGTCAAGTTCTGTTTTGGGTATGATCAAGCACTTTTTGACAGAGTTATGCCCGGCTTGGACTTAGAAAAATTCCAATTATTTGCAGTTTACGTTCATTTTCTTCACAGAGATTGCACATACCGAAATGAAATTTATAATACAGATTTATCATAAGAATATCTAGGTCAAGTTCTGTTTTGGGTACGATCAAGCAATTTTTGACAGAGTTATGCCCGGCTTGGACTTAGAAAAATTCCAATTATTTGTAGTTTCCGTTCATTTTCTTCGCAAAGATTGCACATACCGAAATGAAATTTATTATACAGATTTATCATAAGAATATCTAGGTCAAGTTCTGTTTTGGGTATGATCAAGCAATTTTTGACAGAGTTATGCCCGGCTTTGACTTAGAAAAATTCCAATTATTTGCAGTTTCCTTTCATTTTCATTGCAGAGGTTGCACATACTGAAATAAAATTTGGTATACAGATTTATCATAAGAATATCTAGGTCTAGTTTCAGCTTAGACACGTCATACTTGATAGGTTGATGCATCTCAGATAGTACCTGTAGATAACCCCTATTTATTCTAAGTTCAAAAGGTAAATTTCATTTCCATGTACACTGCCCAAAATGTATACTGCTGGGTGGGGGGAAGGAAAATGTGTTGGAATTTCTGTAAATATCATTTAAAATGCCCTTAATGATAATTGTATTAAGGTTAGAACGATGTATAAGAAATTCTTAAACAGAATAGATAAATGAACATTTTCATAAATAGCATCTATTTAAATAGTCATATCACAATGTTCAATTCTTACATCATATGAGTATGAAAGTCAGTAGTATCCAAGATGTTTTCAGAACTGTTGTCCTATCCCAAACATTTGCAACCTCAAAATGCACTTTACCTTTTGTTTTTGTTTATTTGTATGAATATCTGTTATTTGTTGGGTTTTTTTTCAATGAAGTTCAATCAGTCAATTTTTATGATTTGGACTTTTATCAGATAGTAAGGTGGTTGAGAACAGATTATGGTAAAGACAACCCACACATGTATCAGGTTTTATCAAATGTTTGGCCTCCTTGACACCTTTGTCAGTTTAGGATTGTATGCTAAGGTTTAATTTTCATCGATTGTTTTGTATCATTACAAAAAATTGTCTACACCAACAGAACAAAATGCTTATCATTAGGTTGTCAAAGAGTCTGTTGGTACTGAATTTAAACAATGCAAATCAGGTTGCAGGTTTCATCTTTTGCCTTCAGATCATTTTGGCAATCCAGTCCTCTTAATTTATGCAGACATACCATTGATTTCTGTTATTAGGACAGTTTTGGTTATTTGTATGACTCTCTGACAACTTAAATAACATCTCAGATAAAAAATGACACTAAACACTAGTTTTTCAGTGAGTAAGAAATCCCTAAGGACTAAACAACAGTCTACAGGCTTGCATCATTTACTGGTTGACACATTGACAGCTTTCACTACATTTTGAAATACAAAGTACATTAATTTCAGTAGGACAAAATCCCTGTCTAGACTTTGATATACAGAAATGACTTGTATTCAGTTTGGTTTAAGTTTATTGAAGGGATGCCAATTTTACATAGAATATTAAGTTGAATAATAAGTAGCCAATCCCTGACAAGGTAACTGTAATCAACACATACATTAATTACGTTTTTTCAGGTGCAATGTTGCATGCTTGGAATTAGTATAAACAGGATTGTTTTGCTCTAATGTTACACAAGAAAAATAGTGAAAACTTGGAATTTATTAATAAAATTACTTTTGTTTTTAATGCAAGGTTCTTGTTTGCATAATTGTGTATTAGGGATTATTGTGTTCTAAGAAACATTTCATCTCTTCTCGAAGGATATCTATTGCATGAAAATCAGAACACAGAGTTGAAATTAAATATTGATGAAGTGTCGATGTTTATCTTATGCATGTGATGGGTTTAAAGGATTAGACAAAATACTATCATGAATTATGTATAATTGTGTTTTCAGCTTTAGTGAACCCTGTTAAGCTTTGCTGTTCTGTCTTTTGGTAGAAAAGAGAAAATAGGTTTGAAAAACGATTGTGTGTTGTGATACAGAAACAGAAATACTCATAGTCCTAGTGGAAAAATTAAATAAAAAGAAAGTTTGAATGGATATTTGGCTAAGCAGGAATTGGTTATTTAATGTGCTTTTGAGCTATTTGTAACATGTAAGATGCCACTACCCTCTCATCTGTTGACAATATTTTAGGTATTTATTAGTTATTAGAATGTGAAATTAACATGAGGCCCCTTGTGTCATTGCTATGCAGAGCTTCTCAGATGAAAGAAATAGGGGTGGGGGGGGGGGGTTGGGTTCTCAGCTTGGCCATATTCTGTAGATTACAATTTTCTCCAACCCCCAAACCACAAATCAGCTCTCTGATCAAGATTTTTAATGTCTCTTGACATAATGTCATGTGTCAAAGTTGTTGTGTCATGCATTTTTCCTGGTTATAAGGATTAGGTCAAATAAGACATCAGTAGTTGTTGCCCTTTGAACAAAATGAAATATTCTAAAGAAGTCATTTTAATGATTTTTAAGTTCACATTCACACAGAGTATTGATTTGAAAATGAATAATCTTTAAAGTACACAATATTAAGAAAATGGCTTGAATATTCTAAAAGAAAAACAGTTGTTAGGTAAAGTCATGTCGACTAGAAAGGCAGTTATTTTTAATACCTATAACATAAGGGACAACAGGAATACTTGTATTTATTTTGTGTTCCTAATCTGCCTTTTAAAATGGTTGTAAACCAACATGAAAGTTATCAATGTCATTGATGATATATAATCTATATAAAGAGCTGTGAGGAATTTTACCTTGATATTTGAATAGTATATCTTTATTTTTCGGTGTTTGGTTTAGTGGGACCAAAGGTTAATAACAAAGTGTCTTATGTACTTCATTATTTTGTTTTGTGTTTATTCTTGTTTTATGCAAGTAACTGGATTTCTGTATGGATTAATTAGTTTTTCACTTGTGACATTGCAGGTTATATATGATAGGTTGAATCTTGCTGAAATTTTAAACTGAGAAAATGTGTTCAGACTGCTAGGATTGAGCATGACACTGTTGTATCACCTTCGTATTGTGTGATTATTACATGTAGGATAACAGCTATGAAGTGAAATCTTAAATATTAAGAAACTGAAGGGAGGGAGTGTAGCCTGTATCCAACCTAATGTTTGCCACTCCCATTTTGATCTTTCACATTTTTTTCGTTGGCTTCCTTATTTTGAACATACCTAGTATCTATAAGGAAGCCACTCCTACTTGTGCAATGACACTCCTGCATAAACAAAGTGTTTTGGCAGGTAAAAAATAGAACAGGGCTCTTCATAAATAAGTGGCGAAATTGCAATTCTTTACAGATAAATTTATAAGAAACATCTCTGCTTTCTGTTGGCTAGGGAAGTATGGCAAACACCAACATAGTTTTCAACTCAACCCACTAGATATTTTAATGTTTTAGGTTGATTTTAATTTTACATTCCTGATTTGTAACCAGGATATCCTTATTTTTGTCTGTTCTTTTGAGTTTCCTTTTAACTTTATACCTTATTGAAATCAGTTAACATTTTCTGAAAATAACTGAACTTAAAAAAAAGTAATTAAATTTCTTACAAGTCGGTTAAGAAGTTTGAAGTCTGTGGTGTGTATGTTGCTGGCTTGTATGTTTTGAAAAAAAAAGTTGACTTCAATTACCAATTACATTAAATTTTAGCTTTGCTGGCAATGGTTGAATCTCTGTTTATTCCTATCATGCATATTGCATTTCACTGCACATTGCTGATAAAATTGCTAATCTAATTATTGATTTGTTAAAAGCATTTGATTATATGCTTTTGAATTAACATACCATGAAAGGATTTTAAAAACAGTGAACCTATTGAATTCCTATTCAAAATGTAAATGACGGAGTGTATACAGAGTTGTATGTGGAATATTATTGGCTTATAACTATCAGCTTAAGGCATTTGCATCCCTGATAATAATTCATATCATAAATGATAAATTTGACAATAGTAGTTGTATGTAAAACTGACTAATTAGACATATCTTGTAAGGTCAAATCTGTAATAATAATAATATAATATTACAGTTGGTTCAAAAAGTTAATTAATTTTCTGAACTAATTCTTTGAATAGTAATAACAATATTCTAGATTATTTTTCTATACTGCTCTGATGGTCTACTTTTATGTGATAATTAGAGTAATCAAATCAAAAGACCAGGATACAGTAAACTGAAACACCAGTGTTACAGCCAGAAATTGATGGCAATTTTCTGTCACACTTGGAATCTGTCATGTCAAAGAGTAATTTGAAAGATGGTTGGTTTTATTTTGCATCTCAAATTTTAGGAACTTTTGAATTACAAAAACTTAGAATATTTCTAAAATTTTGTATATCTCAAATTATCACATAAATTTTCTAATTATTTTTTTTTATCATATTTCTGTTGTAATCACCTTTGTCTGAAATGATATAATTGATATTAAAATGAAGCTATAGTAAGAATTTCTTAGGATCAAGTCATTCAGGGAATTTTACTATGCTTCTTTTTATTGAAGTGAAAGAAAATTTTGCATCTGATGTTATTTTTAAGGATCACTTTTGTTAGCCAGTTTAGGACAGTGCTTCTCTTAAGTGCAAGGAATAAATATCCAACTTTAATGTAAAAAGAAATTATTAGGAACCGGAAAAAGAATTTTGGTAGAGTTAAAGAGGGGGTAAAGAAACATTTTGACTTATTATGGAAGTAGTTAGGGTATGCAACAATGAAGCAACAACACTGGATATTACTGGGCATTACTGCAGTAGGTGTGTGTGCGGTCTTACTATACTTCCAACATAGACGCTTGAAATGTAAAGGTAAAACAATATTATCAAATTGTTTTTTGATTTTCTGTATGGGAAATTTTAATTTTGACTGTAAATCATTTAAAATTCATAATTTGTATCATTTAAAAGCTTTAATTGGACTTGTTATCTTTTGCTCAAAGACCAATGTTGTTTAACATTAACAAATAAATATATTATGAACATGTTAAATATTGCTATCATTTTTTTTTTCTTTTTGCAATGTATTTACAAAAGTTGAAAATATATATTTTTCTGGGATTATCCCAGAAGATGTCATTATTTTCTCAGTCAATTTTCTTTTGTGGTTAAATGCTAATATTTTATTCAAGACAATGATCTGCCTTTGGAGATAAAGAGATAAAGTGCTAAATCGTACATGCAGTATGAACTTCCATGTGTATTAGATTAAGTTGTTTCAGGGTACTGTATGCATTTTGTTCATGAGCACTACAGATTTTTTGTAGCATTTTGATATATTTTGTAACACTCAAAGGAAGTACCGCACGATAGGCAATTTAATGTATATTTCAGGAACACAGACAAAAACTTCCAGTCGCCCAAACTCAGGATCCCGCAGGAGGAAGAGACCTGCCAACAAGGCCTCTGATAAATCAACTAAACAATTATGTAATCATTCCTCAGATGACTACGACAGTTCAGAAAATGACAGTGTTTATTCTGATGATTCCATAGATGCAGTAAGACCAAGAATTTTTACAGGCAGTGATACTCACAATGGTCAGTTGTTCACTAATGGGGAAAATGAGGATTTAGTTTTTTATACAAGTGGTGAAACAGCAGACATGCTTTCTCGACCAAAACAAAAGCGTCATGGCCAACATTCACCTGGAAGTGCACACCAGAGGCAGGATTATACTGAAGTGGTAGATGGGCCAGATGGCAGAAGGACTGTTGGGATTCAAACATTTGACCATAGCTTGAGGTATAGG
Source organism: Cyclina sinensis (assembly GCA_012932295.1). Lineage (NCBI taxonomy): Eukaryota > Metazoa > Mollusca > Bivalvia > Venerida > Veneridae > Cyclina > Cyclina sinensis. The sequence continues at coordinate 58,518,346 of JAAONU010000011.1, read as the reverse complement.
TCAACTGGAAGTGCCAGAACAGATTTATCTGATTTTGAAGTTAGTTTTGCTAGTGAGGGAAGAGGTATGGTCATGTCACCTCTAAGTCTGTGGAATTCCAATGAAAGGTCAGGGAGTGAATCACATAGTGATCGAAATTCCACCTCTTCAGCTGGCATTGTTAAACATCTAAATGATTTTGAAAGAAGTATGCCAACAACACCAAGGACTAACACAAGTTTGTTTTCTGATAGAAGTAACTTAGAAAAAGGTCCAACTGAGGTCTGGTCCTCAAGTTCCTCTGAATTACGACCTTTACCAAGTTTTCGAGATGACCTTTCTTACATCATTGAAACTGAAGGAATGAGCCCCGGAGCTTCATCACTAGACTACACTGAAGATGAACAAAGTCAACAGTCTTCAGTATATATGAGGACTCCACGGGAAGGAGAACGTTTGATCCCAAGGCCAGACTGCAGTACACCAACAAACTCAGGAAGGATAGTGAGCATTTCTTTTCCAGAATCTCAGTTACAACAAGCAGCTAAACTTGAAGTTGACACACCTGTTAAATTTCAAGTGACTGTTCATGAAGACAACACCAGTATTGAATACAATGTAGGAAAAACTGAGTATAAGACATATGCATTGAGAAATCATAATGAGCCAAATATAATACCTGATAGAATTCTTGTGAACATGACTGAAAATACTAATTCACAAAGTCAGGAAAACTACTCAACCCAACATAGAGAGGAAATAACAATTTATCAGCCAGATAAAGTAAGGTCACCAGAAGACAGTTTGGTTCTTGAGAAGTCCTACAAGTCATCAAGCTCTTCAGAGCGTGATATGGAGATCAACAATGATGAAGTTCAAAAAGATGACTTTAAAGAACAGAAAGATGAAACTGAAGAGAAATCTAATTATTACATTCCATCAACTGCTATTGTCAAAGAACCAGTGGTGAAAAAGAAGGGAATCAAACTTCAACATTCCGGTGTAGTAGAGGCCACAAGCTACCCAGGTATAACTGAAGAAGCTGGTAGCAGTGGAAACATGCCAACTGAGTCTGGTCCAGCTTCTGAGGAAACCACTGGAGCAAGTCTTAGTGAATCTGAATATACCTCAGACTATGGAACTATAACTTCAATAGATGGGAGAAAAGGACACATGTCCTTCGCATCAGATTCTGAGGATGGTGAGTCATTTGCTATCTCACCAAGGCCATCAAATACTGCAGAACAGACTGATGCTAGAAACCAGAAGGGCAAGCAGCAGACAGAATATTTGCCAGTTCATAATGAGTTTAATAATTTAAGTCAGAATGCTGCTACCTTTATTCCTGAAGAAGGTCAAAGTATATGTTCTACTGCAAATATGGAAGATAATGTTACTGTCATAGGGATTCAAGAAAGGCCAGTTATTTCTCAGGCAGTCATACTTCAAAACGATTCAACAGATGCAGATAAAGAGGATGAGGTGTATACACTTAATACTGAGCCACCCTCTGATTTCGGGTATGACAGTATGAAACAAGTAATTGTTGAAGGTCATGCACAGAAAGGTGATCTGGTTGATGAAGAGATGGAAACTGACAGTAGTAGTGTTGACACAGTTAGACAGGTCCAAGCTGGTGAAAGTCAAAATTTTTGTTCACAAGAAACATTGGATGATGTTAAAAACTTGACTGGCAGTCATGAAAATGTTGAGCTGAATGAGACTGATCCATTACAGTCAGAGGCTAAAGTGCCAATGCTTGATTTGATGCAGTCACCAGTCTGTTCTCCTCCGAGACAGCAGAAACTATCTTGTAGTTCAACAGATGATACATATGTGTCCTTAGACCAGTCAGAAAGTAACACTTCAACATGTTCTTCTGATTACAAGACACCACAGCAGTCTCCAAGGGAACATGTATATGACATAATATCTCATGAAGTTGATGATGTTGTCATTCCAGATTACTGTAGTGTGTTTTCACAGTCAACACCAAGACAAAAAGCTGAAGAAATAAATCTTGACCAAGCACCTGTTCTAACATCATCCCCAAAGCAGTCACATGATGTTAGAACTGTCTCTGTTAACACAGAATCTGTACCATCAACAACTCTGTCTGCTCCACCAACTTCCTCTAAAGTCAGGCATATGTTTTCAAAAGACCCAATTCATACAGAAGCATTAAGAAGAGATTTAGAAAAGAAAATAGCTAAATTGCAGCATCACGTGAGAAGCTTAAGTGACTCAGCCATTAGTTCTGACTTCACCGATGGAGATTCTTCATCTTTGTCACCTCGAGGAAGTCGTGTTTATGATGACAAAGTCTTTTTGGGAGAAAAAAAGTTAGCCAAAGTTTACCGAAATACACAATCACCCACTAGAGTAAAACAGGTGCTAAACTTTGAGGGTGCTCCATCTACAAAAGTACCTTTTAAAGATTCTGGAAATGTATTTGATGATGATGATAATGAAAAATTAACAGAAGCACAGATTCAATCTTTAACGTTTCAAGAAATTTTCTTGCCTGTTACATCTCCTGTTGGAATTTTTCCTGAGAGGCTTATAGATGCTTTACTTGCGATAAAACCCCAGCCTTTGCAAAGGTGCCATTCCTTGGACAGTTTGTCATCAATTATAAATTTAAAACCACATTTGTCAAGAGCTGTCAGGGAGTTTCAGTCAGTTGAAAAAATTTCGAGCCCTACTCTAAAAACTGCTGAAATGATGGAAACTGCTGAAAATGTTGATAATTGTAGAAATACAATGGTTTCATCAAATGGAGGTCGCCCTTTGTCTCCAGGAGAAATTGCTTTAGACCAGGAAAGTATAGATGACATGTATGAGGAAATGGAGAAAGAAAACATTATCCCAGAAACAAGATTGCCAATACAAGGAAGGCAAAACTTTAAAAATTCAGAAAAGTCAACTTCAATGTCTGTCCTAGGTGACAATTTGCCAGATAGAGAGTATCATCGTTCTCTTTCAGAAGGAAACATTGATGACTTTGATGATGATAATGACAATCTTGATTCTTCAAATGACAGTATTACTTTTGTTTTTATAAAAGATAACCGCACCAAGCCAACAGATGTGACTGAATCAATTAACAGTGAATGTTTGGATGATGGGGAAAGTTATGATCCATGTGGAAGTGGTGAAATGTATGAATCTGACAGTCAGTCATCTGATAGCATACAAATGAGTCCAGGTGAATATTATGATAGGGATCAACCTGAGGAAGATCTGAACATAAGTGGGAGGGGTAACCCATCTCCACACAGTGAAGACAGAATTTCTGATGTTCTAAGTTTGAGTGGAGATAACCGAGATGTTGATGAAGACCAAGTATCAACTCATACTGCTAGTGAAGAAATAGAAGAAATTATTTGTCAGAATGAAAATTTTGAACAGTTTCATGGGTCAAGAGATATTGGTATTAGTTGCCAAACTGATTCACCAGTAACTTACACTGACACATCAGAAAGTTTTGTGCAGAGTAGAGGCAAACATTATGATGAAGACTCGGAACCATTAAGGCACAAATTTGGTATTGATGAATCTGTTTTGCCCATTCCAGAACGGTCTGTGTCAGCTGACAATATTCCAAAAAAATTAATGCCTCTGAAGGAAATTATGAGGTCACGGTCAACTGGAATGTTAGATGTAGGTGTAGCAGATGAACAGGAATCAGAGAGTGGAATTTTCCCACCTGCTCTAAAGGCAGATGATGACCCAACTGAACAGTCTGTTTCTCTCAATACTATGTCTGATGGTGTGTTGGATAGCATTTCACAGAGAACATTTTCTGACATTGAACCTTCACTTTCAAATCAGACATCTGGTGATATAGAGTCTGAGAATTCCAATAGTGCAGATAACTCTTCGGCAGTCGTGAGATCCATTTGCAGCAGATCATCCTCTGTAGAAAGCATAGAAGAAGATTTTATTATAGACTTTAAAACCAACTGGAAAAAGCCTGAACATAAACATTCAGTAAATGGTTCAGCAAGCTCTGAAGGGGAGATTGAGGCTGAGCTTATAGAAGATGAACAACAACAGATAAGAAAAGTCTTGGAAACTGTTCAAAAGCTTATAATGCCCAAACCAGCAACAATTGATAGAGGCATGACCACAGATAGTGAAACAGGTTCTAATTTAGTGTCTGTCGGTATACAGGCACCATCACCAACATCTGATTTACAGTCAGAGCACGCTCAGACTGTACTGAGACCTGACCAGATCATTTTGCCTGCTCTTGCCGCACCATTCAGAGCACAGTCAATGGATAGTTTTGGTCTAGGAGCAAATGGACAAGGGTTAGAATTGTCAGAAGGGTCAAGAAATTGGTGCACACTTGGTGAACTCATGATTGAAACAACTCAGCTCCTGAGAAGAATTAACGACAGGCTTCCAGAACAAGACAGGAAAGGATCAGTTAGTTCTGATGAGAGTCAGGCTAGCCAAGTCATTTTGAAGAAGTGGCAAGAAATTAGTATACAGACAGGTCAATCCATTGAGAATCTCACCAGTATTGGTTGTCAGACTGAAGGAGATGATACAGTTACAGAGACAGTTATTGAGAATAAGGAAAATAGTGCAGTGGCAACCCAAGTTGATAGAAAATTAAAGATGAAGCCATTAGAAAAAAGTGACACAATAACACATGAAGTATTACCATTTACAGCATGTGAAATTTATGTTCAAACAGAGGAGACTGGAGATATGTCTAGAGACGAAGAAGGGTTCAGTAATGACACAGATGATAATGTTGGTAAGCAGAAGTCTGTCTTGGCAGAAGCTGTTGTTCCTATTTCGCTTTCTGAAGGTGAACAACAGTCAAATACAAGTAAGCAAATTGAAACTTCAGTAACACCTTTAAAGAGTGATAATCCATATGAAATGCCCAGTAAAACCACAGCAAAATTCATACCTCAAGTAAAAGCTGAACTAGGTTTTGAGCAGAGGAAAAGTGAATCTGATGCAGTGGCAAAAGCTGACTCACCAAGAAGGCAGGAAGCATCCTCAATTAGATCATTACAGTCTCCCACTAGATTGTTACCAGGCTTTACTTTACCAGATACACCTGAAATTGTTGAACTACGAAAGGAGCATGCAAAATTAATGGAGAACCTTAGAAAAGCATCTGATGATAGAAGCAGTAGAACAGAAAGACTTCAAGCAAGAAAGAAAACAGCAGCTATAGAAGACAGTCAGGAAAAGATGCCAGTAGAAGGTTCTTTAACAGCACCAATATCAATGTTGCAATGTAAGAAAGTTGAGAAAGAGTCAAGTGCGGGACCTATGTCAAATGTGAAATTCAGAGGGCCGAATAAGAATGATCCAGAGACTGACACTTCATCTCAAAGCGGTAATACCGAAGAAACTGTTAGATCAGATGATGAGGACAGAGAGACCCTTCCAGAAAAAGAAGTAGATGAAGAGACAGTTAGGTCAGACACTGATGATAAAGAACCTTCAAGAGATTATATCCAGGATGTTATCAGGTCAGATGGTGAAGATGAAAAAGTAAATTCAGACAATGAGAAAGTATGTGATGATGAAGACGATGAACAAAAGCATTTGAGTGATTCAGAAAGTCCTTCTAGCACTCAAGAATTTATACAAATAAATATTCAGGCAGATCCCAATACAGGTGTTACTGTAGAAAATAAGAGGTACAGGGAACTTAGTCCTGCAAGAAAACCAGGTAAAAGTAAAGACAAGATTTTAGATACGAAAAAGGTGCCTGTACATATGAAAGAAGAACATACTTGGGCAATAACTGGTGATGAATTCAAGACAGTTTGGGAAAGAAGGCCCGAGTCAAGAGCCAGGACAGAAAGTAATTCTTCTAAAGACACAGAAGAACCATGTGAGGTTGCAGTTATGCCCCTAGAAGACCAGACCATGGTTCCATTGTCCCCAGAAGAAAGGACTGTACATAAGTACAATGAGACCAGAGCTTCACTTAAACAGGTTCAAGACACACATGCAAATGAAAATTTAGGCAGCAGCAGAAGTGAAAGCAAAGAATCACTTAATTCTGTTATTGAAGAAACTGTAGTTCCCCGGTCACACTGCAGAGACCTGAGGGTACCAGAATTAGTTGAGAGTAAGTCTTACAAAGGTGAGTCAGAAGAAAGGGACAGTTCCAAAGATTCAGTCTTTTTTGAAGAGACTATCATTCCTGTGATTTATAATAGAGAAGAAAGACTGCCTCAGTCTTTCCTTAATGATGAAGGTGAGATCCCTGAATCAGAGCCAGAGTCAGTGACTGCAGATGATCCAAGGGAGCGGGGACCTAAATTACCAAAGCAAATAATTAAATGTGAAACAAGTCCAAAGTACAAAGTGCATATCCTTCGAGAGCAACAAAGACAGGCTGCAAGTCCTGAGCTAACAGATTCATTAGAACAAGGTCCTGAAGATGAAACCAACATTTTAGAAAATACTGACATACCCACACAAAAGTCAGATGTATTACACACAAAATTTCCTAAAAAGGTTGATTCAGCTGAAAAATCAAATAAGCTATTAGCTCCAGGAAAAGACGTGCCAGATCATGCTTCCTTTATCCCATTTAGCAAAGAAACCACAGTGCCACCACGATTTGCTGATGATGCAACTCAGATGAGTGTGGAGTTTTCAGATGATTGTACCCAAACAGATACAGATTCTCCTATTGAACCCATGATAACACCTACTTCTAAGACTAAAAATAAAGCAATGCCTAATAACACAATTACAGATACAGCAGATCCTTCAAAGGAACAGTTTGGAAAACCAAAAGGTACTACTACAGAATCACCTGACACACAAACAACAAAAGATATGAGAGAAGAACTTGAAGATCTACAACATGAAAGGCAGCATATTATGGATCTTCTTGGTCTTTCTTACCTTCCAAACAGCCTAACTGTTGAATTACTTGAAGCTAAGTTAAATCATTGTATAGGTCAAACCGATTTGTTATTGGAGAACCTAGAAAACAGTATTGATCCAGAAGAAGCAAAGAAGCCAACAGCAGAACAGAAGCAAGCTAAAGATTATATTTCAAAATACAGAGCAGATTTGAAAAAATCAAAGGAAGATATAAAAGAATGCAGGGAACAGTTAAATAAAGGGAGAGGTAGAGGGCTAGGTTCGGGAAGGGGCAGGACCCGTTTCAGGAGGAGGGACATCTATCTCCAACAGAGGCAGGCAGAAATAGATGCATTTAAATTGGAAAGAATGAGGGAGCAGCAGGATTATGAAAGGTCAGGGCATGCTTATTCTTCAAGACATACTACACCATCAAAAGCTAATACACCTTTGAAAGGAAATACTCCACTTAGAGGGAATACACCCTTATATGGAAATAGCCCAGCTCATACTCCACGATCTGATCGATCAAGAAGCTCTAGTCCATCATACTCACCTAGTTACATGAATCCGAAAGAACATAAAGCTCATTTGGTAGACCTGAGGAGACAGCTGATCAAAGATGTTGTGGAGGAAGAGAAGCAGCACAGTCGGTCATGCTCGCCAACTTTTCATACCAGTCCAGCACTAGTGCCGAAACAAAGAAGTCCGAGTGAGCAATCTCTTGGGTTCTCACCAAAAGTCTCAGTCTCTTTGTCAGATGTTCCTGGAAGCCCGTCATCATCACCAACATCACAAGGAAGTAAAACATATGTTGTTGTTCCTGGTTCCAGTTCACTCAGTCCTGTAAGAAGACCTGCTTCATATGATCCTGTATTCATACAACCAAGAAGTCCATACAGTAGTTACCAGAACTCACCTGACAGAGCTGGTGTTGGTAGAAGAACATCGCCTGCAAATCTAGATAGGCACATGATGTCTGAGAGCCTCTTCTCACCACAGGAGTCCCAGCAAATACTACAGGAGATTGAAGCCTTCAAGAAACGTACACCAAACATATCAGCTCCAATTGAAGAACTTCTTAGACGCTCATCATTTTCCTCCACAAGTAGTCAAAGGTTAGTTTAATTTAGATAATTTTCCCATTTTTAAACAAAACATAATTCAGTGAATTTTTCAGCCACTCATTATATGCATTTGTTATCATCATTTTGTCTTTTTTAAGTTACTCCATAATTTTTAATAATTGTTTAAAAATAATAAAAGAAAGACTCTCCTAGGAATATTATGATTTTTTAGCATAGTTTTGAGTTTATAAAACTTGCATGAATTTTTTCAGGACTTTGTTGCGATACATGACATTGTTCAGTTCAACATTTAGATGGAGGTATCTGTGTACACATTGCATGTTGCTTTAACTCTGTTAGACAGTTATGTTATACTTTAGCTTTTGCAGCATTAAGAACACTTCTATACTGCTCTCCAAAATTATGTACCTGTCAAAAATTAAGATTTTATTTCCACTCTGTCTTACAAATACTACTGGAAGTTTTAAACTCAGGGTTAAACTAAAAAAGACTAAAATTAGGGTTTACTATTTAACTGTTGTAACAGATATGTATGTTACAGTTTAAGCATGTTGTGTTTGTTTTTTGTTACCAAGACATTACATGTAGAAGTATAATCTGTTTGCCATTCAGAGTCAGAGTTTGATATGATTACTTGTTGTAACAGTTGCATTAATATCTTCTTATAATGTAACATGGTTGTTCATGTGAACGTTATTTTGGAGAGCAGTGTAGTTTTTATTTGCAAAATTAGAACATTTTCATATGACAATTACCGGTGTTGTTTTTGATAGTGGTAAGTTCTTTGAGTAAAGCACTGCACTAAAATATTTGCAGTTTAAACAGACAAATATTTAGAAAATTCTTATTTCCTACATAAATAATATACAAAGCTTAGATTTTTTTGCAACAAGCTATTCCCCACATAAGTAGAGAGATTTAGATGCAACATTAGAAAATAAAAACCCAAATAAGCTCTATATTTACATAAACTCACATTATATTATATTACTGTGTATTTAGTTAATGCTTTTAGTAAATTCTTATTTTAAACCAGTAGACGTTTTCATTTTGAGTATCACTTATAGTGTTATTAAGAGCATTTTCATCAGCAAACTAGCACATGCACTTTTAAGTGTCTTTTTTCTGGTAAAAAGTTCTGAAGAAGTATATATAAAATCAAGTTTAATGTTTTATTGCATTCAGGGCAGAATACTTTTTTATCATGAGTTTTGTTTGCAGCTAATTTTGTTGTATACATCATGTTTTATTAATGGTAAGATTATTTACCTCATAATAAATGTGCCATAATAGCTTTGCAGCATTAAGCAAAATATAGTTAAAACCATTAAATTGGCTTGCATGAAAACTAGCCATTGTTTCTGACTGGTTTACCATTTCAGTCCTATTTTCACTTCAGAAGCACTTCCTCAAGGCCAGATATTCTAAATCTTTCACCAAGGTCACAGTCTGACACAAGGTTGCCAGGAAGAAACATCACATCGCCAGTTGCTAGGCAACTGAATAATGTAAGTCTGCTGTTCCTAAACTTTCATAGAAGACATCATATCTCTTAATGATATTGTTATATTCGATATGATGGAAGTCCACTCAGTAGTTTAAGATAATATTTACATCTGTTTAAATGCCTAAATCATTACTTTTAAACATGTATCATTGTTGCATATAGTTGCGTAATTTGTTTTTGTGTTGAGAGTATAGTTTTTTTTATTCAAATACAATGACAATACATAAATATAATACCTAATACACTATATGTCGGGGAGTATATTATAATTTTCCTTTAATTTCAGCCTCTTTCTCTGAACCTGGATTGCCTGCCAGATGATGAAGCAGGTCCCTACAGCCCCTACTCTGCATATGCTCGTGAACACCTCATTCCAAGTGAACGATCTCCACCAGGGGGAGTCTTACGTGGAACATACGAATTATATCAGGATAGGTCGGACACTTCATCAATTCTTTCATATGACTCTGACACGTTTTCTGATTCTGGTCAAAGACCAAGACATAATACATTGGATGAGGATACAATAAAAAGGTTACGACCTATTCGAGCAGAGGATATTAAAGCCAGGATTAATCGGCATAAACGATGATCAGGATTGAAAAAGTGCTAGTTCAAATTATTTCCTGAAATTGTGTTCATTATTAACCAAAAGGTTCATACATGGCTGTTTTGTGATAAAACCAATGTAGGTTTGGTTTCAAGTGTAAGTTTTAAGTTTTTATCTGCATATAAACAGATTATGATATGCTAGTTGTTCATTCTTGATCGATTGAGTCTCTTTAAAGTGGTCCATATGTAGAATGACAATTAACAAAAGGTATCCTGTAATTGTGAATGAACTAATAAACCAAAGGTGACAGAGGTTCTTCTACACCTTAAGTAGATCAAACTTGATTAACTGGAAACTTGTGATAGCAAGTGACTATAAATAATTCAGCAGAATGTTGGAGATTTTGTGAACTCCAGACTTGAGAAAAAACTGACTGTGATAGTAATGGTGCCAAATTGTGTTAACTTTGTGATATTAGATTAGTTTAATTATACAACCAGATGAACTTATATCAAGTGACCTGTAGACCTAATACCTATAGACATCAGGAACTTGGTCTATGAATCCCTTGTATTAGATGAAATATCAAATCTTAGAGAAAATACACTTGTTTATGTTATATCTTTTTTGAAACACTGTCATTTCTATTAGTTTTCTTTTAGACTCTCAGTTAACAATTTTCCTGACATAGATACATTTTTATGTGTGTTCAGAAGAGTCTGTTTCAGAGGAGTCTGTTTTGAAGATTGAGAGTTAGTACTTGTTAGTGTTTCAGTAATGTATACAGTGCAGTCACACTTGTTAAGTTAATATTCAAAATAATAGAAAGATGGTATGATTTGAAATGGAATATTTTTTTTGTAGCACAGTTCACATGCTACCCCTCTCCATTGTGTGTATTATGTTCACAGAATTATATTAGGACAAAATTATCATTTATTAACACAAGTGTGACTGTATATGAAGACCTTACATCAGATTTTGAAGCACATGTGCTGTATACTTTTACAGGTTTTATTTGAAAAAAAATGCCTAAGCAGCTTTGAAGATGAGAAATCAACTGCTGTTCCCATCAATCAGTATTAATGTGGTTGCCTTTCTTTATGTCATTCTACAACTGAAGTGTCAAAAGTTTACATTTTTGGAGTTACTCTATCTGAAATATATATATTTTGAATCATGAACAGACATTATTTCTAGATAAAAATATATTCTTTTCGCTATATTTTAATTGTGGCCACAGTACAAAGGAATTGTCATATTTCTCTATCTGCATGGGTGAAAGTTTCTCAGGAATAATCCTGAATTCAAGATTATAGCTAATTTTGGGCCTATATGATACAATAGAGAAAATGTAGATTTTTGTACAAACTATTGCATTTGCAGGATTTTCAGTTTCGTTTACTTTCACCCATGTATCTCTATATATAGTGGAAATTTTCTAAAAATCTGAACAGTTTTTCACTTTACAAAATTAATGACACATTTAGATTTTCAGAGTGTGCATAAATCGACAGAAATTGATCAAGTTCACAAATTTTGTGCTTGTTTTAATGTACATGTATGTGATGGTTGAATTATGAGTATTATGTTCAGTGAATTTGCTGTTGAATATTTTATTTTTATTATCAATATATTTATTGAAAATATTTGTTTAATTTGACACAACAGTTAATTGTCTCACAAATATATTAGTGCAGCTAGCATTTTTATTCTATATATTTATTAATCTGTGTTTAACCTTTTTTTAAAGATTTCCCGTTTAGTTTTGCTTTTGCATGAAATACTGGGCCAGACCATTAATCTCTATAAAATTAATCTGTCAGAATTATCTTCTTTCAATTAGTAGCCTCCCTTGAATTGTTGATATATACTGTTAATGATGTAATTTGTTCGAACCTATAATTTAAGCTTGTAGGAATAGCAGCTATACACAAAACATACTGTTTGGTCTTGCCATGTTAGAAATTGTTTATCTATTATTCCGTCCATTTATTTTACAATTTGATTTTTTATGTATATGTGGTAAGAAAATAAAGTCCTAATCTAGATTGTCCAGGGAGAGTTTTAATATGCAAGATGATCTAAAATCTGAATGAAAACAAATTGTAATGTTTTCACCTCTAACAAAAGGGACATGTATGATGCTGGGATGATTTTTTACGTCAGTTGTGGTGAAAACTTGTAATCACTATGTCAATGATACCACCTATTATTATATTATATCGAAACTACACATTGTAATTTCTGACAAGTTTTGACCAAAAGTGACCCAAAAATTACCATTGTAGCACTGACTACATGCCATCTTTGCGCTCTAACTGGCCAGACATGGAAAGTTCTACTGTGTCTTATTTCATGGCCATGGTGTTGTTGGTCTGTAACTGGTTCTGTAGTAAGTGCATTCAAAGTCTGCATGCTTAAATAACTTGCTCAATTTTTTTCTGAAATTGGTCAGGCGAGCAGTTAGCACCATTTTTGTTTCTTACATTTGCCATTCCAAAAGTTGTGTCAGCTTTTTGAAGCTATGTTTAGTATGATTTGAAATTATTATTTATATATATAAATATGGACCATAATGCTGACTGCATTTGAAATTAGTTTATCTGCCATTTGGCTTTTGTATGTTAACAGCTCATTTTACAGCTGAATTGTGTTGTAGTCTGGTTTTATTTTCACCCTTTTCTACGTGTAAATATCCAGGCAGTGAAACTTTCGACACATCACAATACCATTCATTGTAAAACAATTCATTTTAGAATTCTTGGTAAAATGTTAACAATTACAAATACCCAATATTAATTTTTTATGTTGAAGGCTCTTTAGGTAAGAGAAATTTTCCTTAGGTCTTTCGTTTTTGTACACTGGTTTTGAATGTTACCTTTGAAATGCCATGGCCTATTTGGCCAGTTACATTACAAGTATTTCAAGGATTTAGGAACATGTTTATAACTACTTTTGTAGATTTTTGCTATGACAATAACTGATTGTATAAAAGAACATTTACTTTGGTTGTATATATCTGTCGGCTGATATTTATTCTTGTTTTCCCAGTATTTTTGTAAAGGTTTTGTTTTGTATAAGGATTTGCTTACATATTTTGTTTTTGCATTAAATTCTGTTTTGTTTTATAGCATGGCTAATTATATTTCTGTTTTTTTGTGTATTTAAAAAAACCTTTTAAGAAATTAATGATATTGTTGAATGAGAAAATATTTATAAACTTTGTAATGAAATATCAGATGCAGATGCTGTTTGTTTTTTATTCACCTTCAGAATGTCAAACTCTTTAAAGCTATTGGTAATTTGTATTGTTGTGATAAATATTTTCTCCTTTATAAGGAATTTCAGCTAAAGTTGTGATACTGGAAGATTTTCCTTGAACTTTTCAACAACAGGCAAACAGTGGTCTAGTTATGAAGGAAGTTACCAAAGCATCATTCATTGAATAGACATTTATTAACACTTTCAAGATGTCCACTCTCTTACATAGTCCAGTTAAAAGCAGAACACATATTTCAGGAGGCAGCCAAGGTCAGTGAACAATTGACAGACCAACTGACTGTGGCAGGCAGTGAAGACAACCATGTTATGAGCAAAAACAGATCTACAGGACAAACATACAAGCCTTTCCTCAGTGGCCTTGTTACTATATATATCGGGAGATTTCGTTCATTGGCCTTGTAACTATATATATCGGGAGATTTTCATTCAATGGCCTTGTTACGGAGATTTTCGTTCATTGGCCTTGTTACTATATATATCGGGAGATTTTCGTTCATTGGCCTTGTTACTATATATATCGGGAGATTTTCGTTCATTGGCCTTGTTACTATATATATTGGGAGATTTTCGTTCAATGGTCTTGTTAATATATATATAGGGAGATTTTAGTTCATTGGCCTCGTTACTATATATATCGGAGATTTTCGTTCATTGGCCTTGTTACTATATATATCGAGAGATTTTCGTTCGATCCCCATTTGGATTTATCTACGAGTTGTTGAAAGAGACATTAAACCTGAGCACTCTTGTTCACTCACTGAGTTCACAAATCTACAATACTGGTAGGAAAATTGAGACATAAAGAAAATATAGTCTAATAATGATAAAAAAAAGTTTTTATTTGATATCAAACACAACCTGAAAAGCAAGGGTAAAGGTGATGTCAACTTGTCTTTTGTAACAGTAAATAAAAACAAATTCTGAATCTATGTATGCGCTGAACAATTAATAAAACAAGTAAAAATAGATAAATACTTAAAGGATTTAATTCCTTCCCCAGATTTCTAGAAAGAGCTTTGTAGACACTTTATTAAGTTCTTAGATGCAAATAAATGTAGTAATTATACAATTACTAAATCACTTTGACCTAAAATTCAACAGTGTAGACCTTGACTAGACTAAACCAATGTGTCACACTAGTAATGGTCTACAGTAGTTGAAATGGTAAAGGCAAACACTACCAGCAGAATCAAGATTTAACAAGAAATACAATACACATACATAAAACAAAGAAATTAAAATCCAAACAACAACAACAAATTTTTGATTTCAGGAAGGTATTACAGATGCTCAAAAAGCAACAGTCGTGAAACAACCGCAGCTCTAAACAAAATTCTAACAAATATTCTAACAAGCAGAATGTATTGAAGCAATTAAACAGTTGCCAAGTAAAAATAATCAAAATGGAATGGTGCAGAAATTTAGAAGGTTATGTGTTTAAAAAAATGTATTAACAAATTTAATATAATGAAAATAGTTATTGCATGGGGGAAGAACAATGTCTATAAAACAATATAACTGCTTAAGATACAATGTTACATAACATCACACATTACACACATAAACACTGCAGCAACAACTAAATAAAACAATTTCCTTAAAAACAAAAGTGATACAAAGGAATAGAAGAATTTATGTTTTCCATAATCATTAAGGTGGAAATGAGTTCAAAGACTCAAACCACCTCTTACACAATTCAAAGCTAAGACATCTTATGCTTAGATTGATCTGATAAGCTCACTTAAAATTGCTGAAACATAACCTTTATTTGACATCAAATGAAGGAAACATGTATAAACATGATTTGGGCTTCATAAAGTAAAACTATGTATTCATCTTTGCACATAAAATATTGTGTTTAATATATAAATATCACAAAAAAATACCCCAATTAAAATCTTCCTGGATCTATATAGGAGGATCACTTTTATTTCATGTCAATTTTTATTTCCAGATCTGTTATAAGATATACTTGGATCTTTTATTTCAATTTTGACAACCTTTAAGCTCACATTTCTTCTAACACTCTGATGTAAAGATAAGTTCAACAGACATACCCTAACATTAACTGTTAATATACTGCATATCTATTTATTTATTTTTCCTCTAAGCATATAGACAGAACATGTTCATTTGGAATAAACAGCAATCCACTCAAATGTTACAACTCTCTATATAAAGATTAATACAGTAAGTTAATCTGTCGTACCAAGAATTTCGGACTGACAACTTGACATCGGGAAATAATTCATGAAAGATCATTCACACTTAACATGCTTTTAATAAAAATGAAATCCTCTATATTTAAGTGTATGCCTCTTGAAGAGAAAAAAATAAATAGAAAATGACAGTTTTCATCAACATTAAAAATAATTCTTATACTGAAAAATAAAAATTTTACATGTTTTTGATTAGCTCCAATATGTAAAGGCATAGACAATTCTCAGGATTTCAGCTCATACATTTTTTTCCCCATTTTTACTTTATTCTTGAGAAAATATTGAAATGTTTCCATATGATGAAAAAAAGCATACTTGTATCAGTGTTAAGGTGACAACAGGATACAAGACCCACATCCCAAGATTTTTGCAAAAATGTTACAGAGGAAAACAACAAATGTGAGACTTGGAAAAGATATAAACAATAATAAACAGTTGATACGTGTATTGATAATTTCTCAAAGTCCTGAATAAATCAGATAATACCAAAACAAACAACTTTGAATGAAGCTGGAAAAATACATATGCAAAAAAAATATGAAACAATATGGCCTCTACTAGCTTAATGAAAATGAAAAATATGACTTATTAATTCTGGTGTGATACTTTTGGCAGTAATAATTCACAAATATTTACTTAAATAAGTAAGCAATGAAACTAGGAACAATAATTCATGGCTTTTAGTGTAATACCTTAAAGCATAAATTTTTCAAGAAAAACTGAGCATTTAAAGCAACAGACCCACAGACTTATCTTAAAAAAAACCAATTATCTGAAGTCAAAGACAGTCAAAATACTACTTGAAATCATATATGGCTTGAAAACAGAAGTAAAATGTCAACCATGGGTTACAAAACTATACCCTTTGAGTCAATTAAATGATAGCTTGAACAAAGCCCTGTTGAGTTGCTTATATAAATTTTAAACAAAATTATTTCATAGTTATGATGATATACATGAATATTGTGATCGCATGAGCTCAACATGAGTATTTCTGGTCAAATGGCCAAGTCTTTAAACTTAACACCTATCAATATATAAGAAATTAGAAATACATGTACAAGAATATGTGGATTAGAAATGACAGTATTGTTAAAGTGTATACAGATTTTTGGCCTGTCAAGACATTTAATGAAGATACTGGATTAATTTGATCATTGTTCCCTGAGCTGTGTTTAAGGGGTCTGGAGTAATGTAGTTCCCAGCCTTACAGACAGCCTTTATGTAATTGTAAAACATTTAAATCCCCACATTTCTGAAGCAGAATCTTTCAGACCAAGACAAAATGCAGACAGGTCAAACATCTTAAAACGGAGTGACAACCAGCTAGGCATGCTATCTGTTTAAAAATCTGAGTAACAAAGGTAAAAAGTATATAACAAAAGACATAGAAAACAGGTAAGAAATACAAGCAAGTACACCAATGATATGTAAGGTATAAATCAGGTAAGCTATAACAAGTGTGAGGTAAATTATTATAAAACAGCAGGATGGAAAGTAGATCAAATATTGTGCATCTGATTCATAAAAATCACAGGTTTCAGATAATAAATGCCATTTACTTTTATTATCATTCTGTTGCATAAGTATATGAAAGGATAATCATATATGTCTGTGTATGAAATACATGAATGAGTATTGCAGAAAATCAGGTAAAAAGCAGAATTATTGAACACAATTATACATGAGATTCAATAATCACAACATTTACAAATGCTGTTACTAACATTTTCCTAAAGCTATTTTTTTGTGGCAAAATTTTAAACTGAAGCCACATCTGATAAATTAATATTAAGTCAAAAATTGACAATATTAACTTACAAAAATATCTATAATTAAGGGTAACGAACAACTACTTTTACAAAAAATAACATTTTTTTTCTCTCATGATTTATAAAGGCCAAATTTTCAGTTTTAGATGTTCAAAAAGAATTGTTAGAAATAAGGATATGAGGATTATGCCTAATGAAACATCACTGGCTATTATATAATATTTAATTCATTACACAACTGGCATTATTATGCTTGTGCTGTCTTCAATATAATAAATATTATGCTGTATTTTTTATGCCTACAAGATGATGTCTTGTTGTTCTGAATTTATAATCTGTTTTTCAGAGTTACCTCCCATAACCAGAGATCTGATGGATAATCTTCCCTGAATGAAACTCTCCATGCTCCAAGAACAGTAAACAAGATATGACTGAAGTGTAGAAAATTCCAGTGCAATATTTTTCTCTCTTTCTGGAGTTCAAGCACCTTTCTATCACATTTTCACTTTTGGAATGTTGAAGAATTACCTGCCAATGAAGCTGTCTAAGCTATAATTATTGCACTACTGTCTGTTACTGCTAAAATTGCACTCAGTGTTTTGCACCCATCCATTATGCACTGGCAGAATTATCTCCCCTTACTATCTACAGAAAGATGGATCTTTTCTGCACATTCCAATAAACCATATAAACATGGTTCTAGTTTTATCATTGTAGTTGTTAAGTCCAAATTTATCATTCTCTGGATACCACTTCATTGCTTCTTTATGGTCCTGAAAACGTCATTAAACTATGTGATAAAAATTTACAATGATATTAGGTAAGTACATGTACCTAGTGTGAACAACCTTTTGATAAGAGACACCCAAACATTTCTATAATCAATTATTTGAATTCAACTCCTTTGCACTTCCTGTTTTTTGTTTTGTTTAAGAACTAACCTTGAATACCCTCAATCCTGAATAGCAAAAACAAAAACAACTGAAATTCTCCTTTGTGAATATTTCATTATTAGTCAGTAAAAGTTCACTTCAGCTTGTTTGTTGCTAACCTTACTAGATAAAAAAAGAATTTTTACAGATAAACATTTTCATTATTATCTTTATAGTTGTAAATATCAATGAAATTATCAATTCACTGATAAACTTTGCTATTAAAAAAGAACTAGAATCTTATCATTCCATACCCCTACACTGTTAAAATTCTGAATCAGACATGTTCATCAATAAGTGTTGATATGTCTCGCATTAAACAGAGAATATTAAAAATTTGCTTATTCAACAGCATACCGTGTGGACCTTGATCAGACTGAACAATTGTCAACAATGTCGACCATGATGAAACTGCACAGAGTGGCATAATGATGACCAATGGTCTTCAATGTCAACCATGATCAGACTGAACAGAGGTGCATAATGATGACCATGGTCTTCATTGTCAACCATGATCAGACTGAACAGAGGTGCATAATGATGAACATGGTCTTTAGTTTGGACCATGATCAGACTGAACAGAGGTGCATAATGATGAACATGGTCTTTAGTTTGGACCATGATCAGACTGAACAGAGGTGCATAATTATGACCATGATCTTCATTGGGCACTACCTTTCAGCATGACAATACTTAAGTACATACAATTTCTTGGGGGAACAATCTTTTACAGCTCCCTCGATTGATATGTTCTAGGTAGGCACTTTTGAAGTCTGCCTTCTTTGTGGATGATAAACATTGGCTACATAATGAACATTTCTGAAATAAAATAAAAAAAACTTCAAAATGATTGCAATTATTGAAGTCTGCAAAAACTCCAACAACGATACTTTTAAAACTGATTCAGAAAGATACTACAACATTTTTATGTAAGTAAAACATTTTTATGTTAGTAAAACAGAGATAAACAGACAAAAAAACTGTTACCTGATTTGCTGATCTTTTAAAAAATTTCTGTTACCATATGAAAGATTACTCCATTTGAAAGAAATTAAACCAGTTGCAATTCATAAAATTCGAATAAAATACAAATTTATTTATCCATACTAAAGAGATATGGATCTAAACCTACAGAATTTTTATTCCCAAGGTAAACTTGTTAACTTAATTAAACAGCAAGAACTGTCACTGAAAGATGACAATGCCCTTAAAGTGGTTCTTTGACCACTGAAATGAGGACCAGATGAAGATAATTGTAGTTCCTTCAATTATAAGTGGTTTTTTTTTACAATCTGACCTCAAGGTGAAGGTCATTTAAAGGTCAAGTTTAATAAGGATATACCTGTATGTGACCAGATTAAGATAAATTGTAAATACTTCAAAAGAAGTGGGGTTTTTTTCTGATAATTTAACCTCAAGGTCATGTAGGGGTCATGGTAAAAAAATACATGCATTTGAAAGTTTTTTCCCAAACTAGTTGTTTGCAAACATGAACTTACTGTGTTTACTAATAAAGGAGTTATCAACAATATTAAGGGTTTCTGACAACGAGACTTTTGCAGTCAACGTCATTCAAATATAAGTCAGCGAGAAGGTCTTTTCCAAAGGGGTGTTTCGTTCAAGTATGAAGTAAATCCATTTACTAAAAATGAAATTACAGGTAATATTTTAGTTTTCTGACAATTGGGACCTTTGAGGTCAAGGACATTCAGGGGTCATACAAATATATATGTCAGCGGGAATTCCTTGTCCAAAGGGGTGTTGTGTTCAAGTATGAAGTAAATCCATTAACTAATAGTAAGTTATGAGCAATGTTAAAGTTTTTGACAGCTGGACCTTTAAGGTCAAGGTCATTTAGGGATAAAGGTTCAACAAATACAGGTCAATGGGAAAGTATTGTCCTAAGGTGTCTTGTGTTCAAGCATGAAGTAAATCCATTTACTAATAAGGAAGTTATGGGCAATGTTAAAGTTTTTGGGCAGAATAATGGATCGAAGGACAGACAGACTGTCAAATGGACAGGACAAAGGCTATATGCCTGCCTTCAGGGACATCAAAACAAAAGCACATAAAAGTCATTTGAATATATTTTTGTCATGGAAGAACTGACCTTATTTTTACAGTTCCCAAAGCATTCAGTTTGTGTACACCAGTCAGAAAACACGGCTATATCCTGGTCAGAAACTAACATCTCCTCTAACTCTTTACTGCTGTAAAAATAACATCAAGTATGATTTAAGAGGTGTATCTTAAAATTCTGTGTACTGTTTTCTTTACAAATGTGAATAAAACTGAATTATTATCCAATGTTGTGGGGTCAATAAAAAATTCTAACTGCAAAAGATAAACTGAATGGATTAATATTAGTCTTTACACAGATAGTTGTTGTTGTATCAGGGTGGATAGCCTTTTATTCCAAATGAACACTTTTTGAGAGTCTTAATGCCTCAATAAAATAGACATGAAGTAAATCATTTATTGTGAGCTATGTCCCTTAAACATTTCAAATGGTGTTTTTGTTGAATGTGGAATACAGCACAACTTGCTAGAGACACATAGATTGATGGTTCAAGCAGGCTGGACTAAAGCTCTCACAAACTGAAATTATTACACTGAATAATACAACTTTCACACTGGTAATAACGGTCTAATACTAGATGGTCGCACAATTTTTTTTTATTTTATTTTATTTTTTTTTTGAGGCCCCAGACTAGATGGTTGCACACTTAATAAAAATTTTACATTTATCAAACAAAATTATTTCACAATGCACTTAAAAACAGGTCATCTTCAGACAGAAAATATGAACCAGGAACTAAATAAATTACAAACAGGACTTTTTAATTTCAACCAATGTTTTGATTAAATACAGTTTAATCAGGATATACTAAAGAGATAAACATTTTTTACATATAAATTTTGTCCACCCAAAATAGTTCCTTAGAAGTTTTACAGAAGCACACTCTTAATGTGAAATAATAATTTTGTTTCGTTATAACTGTTGATTTGTCTGTGCAACAGACAGAAATATAACATCATGATGTCATTTTTCAAAGAATTAAAAAAAAACTCAAAATAAACACTACTAATCTACTTCTTAAGATAAATAATCAGTCTTTCAACTGATTTAGTGAAATGTCTAACCTTGTATGGAACTGGTTTTCCACCATTGATGCTACACCAGCCACTCTGAGTACATTGTAGATCACATGCTCATATAACCTTCTATTACCTTTGAAATGTCCCGTGGATAAGTTTGGGGACATATTTACCTGTAACATAAGAGTCAACAATCCAAAACAAATGATGTGAAATACTTTATTTTCTTAGAACAGAAAAATAGGATAAATGTTCTTTCAACTATTAACATGTGCTGTTCAGTACCTGCCTCAGAAGTTCTGACCAAAATGATGGAATGCTCTCCCAAAGAACATTAGGTGCCTATCTAATGAAGGGTGTTTCAGGAAAAGTTTGAAGACACATCTATTCAGCCTTTTTCGCAAGTGTTAAATCTATGTGACTGTACAAAGTTTCAATCTATGTGACTGTTCATGCGTAAATATTTTAGAACAATTTCTGTGAAGCACAACAGAATATGCAGTATACATTTTTGCACTATTAAAGAGCTCCTTTAATTTGATTGATTGATTGATGACCCAGCCACCTTTACTAACATACCCATTTAAAGCTGACTGAATGAATTTTGGCATATAAGGCAATGGTGTCTTTTCCAACAGAAGGCTACAAACTCTTATGTCATGTAATTCAAGGCTAAGACCTGAAATCTGAGGGAGATATCCAAGTTACTAAGAGACATCATGAGACATCAATAAACTTTTGCTGCAGTTGAATACACCATTTAATATCATGCTTTTCAGTGGTATACTGAACTATAGCGGTAGTTTATATTTTGATGAACCTTGCTTTTCAGTGGTATATTGAACTATAGCGGTAGTTTATATTTTGATAAACCTTGCATTTCAGTGGTATACTGAACTATTGCGGTAGTTTATATTTTGATAAACCTTGCTTTTCAGTGGTATATTGAACTATAGCGGTAGTTTATATTTTGATAAACCTTGCATTTCAGTGGTATACTTAACTATAGCGGTAGTTTATATTTGGATAAACCTTGCTTTTCAGTGGTATACTGAACAAAAGCGGTAGTTTATATTTTGATAAACCTTGCTTTTCAGTGGTATACTGAACTATAGCGGTAGTTTATATTTGAATAAACCTTGCTTTTCAGTCGTATACTGAACTAAAGCGGTAGTTTATATTTTGATAAACCTTGCTTTTCAGTTGTAAATTGAACTAAAGTGGTAGTTTATATTTGGATAAACCTTGCTTTTCAGTGGTATACTGAACTAAAGCGGTAGTTTATATTTTGATAAACCTTGCCTTTCGGTCGTATATTGAACTAAAGCGGTAGTTTATATTTTGATAAACCTTGCCTTTCAGTCGTATATTGAACTAAAGCGGTAGTTTATATTTTGATAAACCTTGCTTTTCAGTCGTATATTGAACTTAAGCTGTAGTTTATATTTTGATAAACCTACATGTACAGTTAAAGTTTCTTCGGACATGACTTATCTTTCACTTTCAGCAGATGACCACTCATGAAATTATCACATCTGATGTTCTCTCCATGAAATACATTTCATTTTTACTCAGAAACAGACAAATATCTTTTACAACATATTTTAAAAGCATTTCATAGCATAATGTCATCTGTTATTTTCAAGCTAACTCATTTACACAATGGCAATACATCAAAGTACAATCTAAATTTTATAAGTCACATACCTCCATAAGATAGACCTTGAGATTTTCATCAAGGACGAAGTCAAACCTAACAAGCTCAAAAAAGTTCCTACAAAGAAAAAAGAACAATGTATTAGATGTTGTATTTAAACAAGAACTGTCACTGTAAGATGACAATGCCCCCGAAGTGGTACTTTGACTTTGAGCTGAGGACCAGTCGCTTAAGGGTCAAGGTAAAAAAAGTATAGGTCAATAGGAAGGCCTTGTTCAAAGGGTTGTTGTGTCCAAGTATGAAGTAAATCGACTTTGTAATAAGGAGGTTATGGCCAATGTTAAAGTTTTTGGACAATTTGATCTTCAAGGTGAAGGTCATTTAGGGGCCAAGGTCGAAAATAAATATAAGTCAGTGGGAAGGTCTTGTCCAAAGAGAAGTTGTGTCCAAGTATGAAGTTAATCCACTTACTTATAAGGAAGTTATGGTCAATGTTAAAGTTTTTGGACAATTGGATCTTCAAGGCGAAGGTCAATCAGGGGTCAAGGTCAAATAAATATAGGTCAGTGGAAAGGTCTTATCCAAAGGGGTGTTTTGTCCAAGTATGAAGTAAATCCACTTACTAATAAGAAAGTTATGACCAATGTTAAAGTTTTCGGACTGACTGACTGATGGACGGACATGCGGACTGACGGACGGAATGACAGACGGACAGTTCAAAAACTTTATGCCTCCAGTAAAAACAGAACATAATACCATTAAATATGTATCATTTTATAGATGAAAACTTGAAATTACTCCATCGCTAAAGCTTAATACTTCTTTTGTGACAACAATTATCTGAAGAAGGAAATTTTCCAATCACATCTGAACTGTTTTACAGTTTGCATTTACATTGAGAAAGCAACATAGGATACCAATTTATCACTGTTTTGTTGTTTTAGACTTTGGACTTCCTGACATGAAAACAGCCAAAAAAAAAAAAAAAGATCAAATATTAGAAAATGGTTATCTGAAGTCTCAAAGCTGATGCCTGTGCCCCAAATAAGTAACCTTTCCCTGAAGCATGTTAACAAGAAGAGAAGAATAAGGCTGAGAGATTTGAGTTTGTTTACCCTTGGTACTGACTGAAGCCATATGACTGAACATAAATAAAGCTATAACTCACTTGGTGGTTTTATATTTGCTTCCTGAAGTTATCAGTGTTGTTTGTTTCTGCAGATATACAGCTCGGATAGTGTTGTGTATATCTGCCCAGACCTTGCTTACATTTACACCTGAAATTTACATTATGTGTATACCAATGTGATATTAAGATATATCAAACATATTGCAAATGATAGCTCAGAACACTAAGGTATTGTCAATCAATTTTTATACATGTTTTGAACATTTCAGTAGCAGTAAAAGAAGCTAATTTCATGGAAGAAAAGCTCTTCATATGTAAAAGTTTTACCTTGGTTAATCATGTATCTATTAAAGGCCTCCTGGAAGCTGTATTTCTGGTTGACATACATGTCCTTGAAGGAGGGAATCTAAAAATGTGCATCGAAAAAACATAGAAATAACGTAATTCTTGTGTTCAAAATGTAAATTTATGGTGCTTAAAACTGAATTATCACACTGTGATTCAGATTTTTCAAAACCAAACTTTATTCTAATAGAAATGGCATTAAACTTTATAGAATGAAAGATGAAAGTGTAAGGTTGTTGATATTATGGTTTTCCCTTCAAATGCTTTTGATAATCCTAAGATTAATTCTACATCTCAAACTTAAGTGAATGAATCACATTTCAGTGCCTGAAACTAAGACTGAAACATAACTGACTGGCATATAGACATTAGATCTGACCTACCTCCCACATTGGTGTGTAAGAATCATGCACAACATACTTGTCCACATCATCAACATTAAACGGATAATAGTTCTTGGAACAAAATCTGAAAATTGATTAAAAACAAGATATGTTTGTAAAACATGTATGCCCCCTGTCGGCAGCCAATTAGTCACGTGGCCAGATTATTGTGACTGACTTTTGACCTAGTGACCAAATAAACATGTTATCTAAAATGTAAGTCTCACAGTCCACAAAACCCGATGCCATTTGGTAGCCAAGTAATTGGTCTGAACTGTTTTGACATACATGTGACCTTGACCTTTGACCCCAAAATCAATAGGGGTCATCGACTGGCCAAGACAAATGCAGATTTGAAGTTTGAGGGTCAATGGCGCATGGGTTTTCAAGTTATTGATTGGAAACCGTTTTTTACCTACAAGGTCAATGTGACCTTGACCTTTGACCCCTTGACCCCAAAATCAATAGGGGTCATCTACTGGTGATGGACAACCATCCTACCAAGTTTGAAGTTTCTAGGCCTAAGCGTTCTCTAGTTATTGATCGGAAACCGTTTTTAAGATGAAAGTCTCTGTGATCTTGACCTTTGACCTAATGACCTAAAAGTCAATAGGGGTCATCTACTGGTGATCAACCAGTATACCAAGTTCGGTGAACCTAGGTCAAAGCGTTCTCTAGTTATTGATCAGAAACCGTTTTTAGGATGGAGGTCCCTGTGAGCTTGACCTTTGACCCCTTGACCCCAAAATCAATAGGGGTCATCTACTGGTGATGACCAACCAGCAAACCAAGTTTGGTGAACCTAGGTCAAAGCGTTCTCTAGTAAATGGTCGGAAACCGTTTTAAGGATGAAAGTCTCTGTGATCTTGACCTTTGACCTAATGACCTCAAAGTCAATAGGGATCATCTACTGGTGATGACCAACCAGCATATTAAGTTTGGTGAACCTAGGTCAAAGCGTTCTCTAGTTATTGATCGGAAACCGTTTTTAGGATGGAGGTCCCTGTGAGCTTGACCTTTGACCTTACGACCTCAAAATCAATAGCGATCATCTACTGGTGATGACCAACCAGCAAATCGAGTTTGGTGAACGTAGGTCAAACCGTTCTCTAGTTATTGATCAGAAACCGTTTTTAGGATGAAGGTCCCTGTGAGCTTGACCTTTGACCTAATGACCTCAAAATCAATAGGGGTCATCTACTGGTGATGACCAACCAGCAAACCAAGTTTGGTGAACCTAGGTCAAAGCGTTCTCTAGTTATTGATCGGAAACCGTTTTTAGGATGAAGGTCCCTGTGATCTTGACCTTTGACCTAATGACCTCAAAATCAATAGGGGTCATCTACTGGTGATGACCAACCAGCACACCAAGTTTGGTGAACCTAGGTTAAAGCGTTCTCTAGTTATTGATCGGAAACCGTTTTTAGGATGGAGGTCCCTGTGAGCTTGACCTTTGACCTAATGACCTCAAAATCAATAGGGGTCATCTACTGGTGATGACCAACCAGCAAACCAAGTTTGGTGAACCTAGGTCAAAGCGTTCTCTAGTTATTGATCGGAAACCGTTTTTAGGATGAAGGTCCCTGTGATCTTGACCTTTGACCTAATGACCTCAAAATCAATAGGGGTCATCTACTGGTGATGACCAACCAGCACACCAAGTTTGGTGAAACTAGGTTAAAGCGTTCTCTAGTTATTGGTCGGAAACCGTTTCTACCTACAAGGTTAATGTGACCTTGACCTTTGACCCCTTGACCCCAAAATCAATACGGGTCATCTACTAGTGATGGACAATCATCCTACCAAGTTTGAAGTTTCTAGGCCTAAGCGTTCTTTAGTTATTGGTCGGAAACCGTTTCTACCTACAAGGTCAATGTGACCTTGACCTTTGACCCCTTGACCCCAAAATCAATAGGGGTCATCTACTGGTGATGGACAATCATCCTACCAAGTTTGAAGTTCCTAGGCCTAAGCATTCTTTAGTTATTGGTCGGAAACCATTTGGTCTACGGACCGACGGACAGACAATTGCAAAGCAATATACCCCCTCTTCTTTGAAGTAGGGGCATAAAAATCATGAAAAAGGCAATTAAATCCATTATCTAAATACCTGCCATCAACATAATGACAATGAACATCATAATTCCACTTTTCAATATACAACCAAGGAAAACAGCCATTTTAAGTTACAGTAACCTTGACCTTGCTCCAAGTGATTCCATGCACAATACTACACTTTGTCTAAAAGCATTGACAACTAGTGCCTTCACACCAATTGCCTGTATACCATCTTGAAATATTTTTCCTTAGCAAAGATACTGTGTTGAAACTTTTCTGTTTGAAGCCAATCCCCTCAATAATCCCCCTGAAAAACATACCCCAATCTTATCGCAAGGTTTTCAATGAAACCTTCTAGGCTAATAACTGGTTAATAACTGGTTATAACTACAGTAAAATTCCTCTATTAAGACCACCATTGGGTATAAAGGGAAGTGGTCTTAATTGTGAGTTGGTCTTAATACTGAGTTGAGTCCTCGGCAATATATTTGTTTTACATATGCAAGTTCATAAAGGGAAAATAGAACATTATTTAGACAGAACAAAACACATTATTAATCAAAATGATGTTATTTTATTCAGTTATTAAATATTTAATAATGAATAAACATTTCAGTGATTTCATTTTCTCTGCTGAGAATTTTGTCTGACACAATTAAAATTTAACTGCAAATATTCTGAGTTTTGCAGTTAGAATTAATTTTAAAATAAGATATTACAGTTTTTAACAGAATTAGCCCTTAATTACATTAACACAATATTTTAGTCAACCAGCTAAAAACGATTTTTATTCAATCAACATAGGCTAGCATCGATCTAAAATTGTATTTTGTTTTGAACCCCTGGAAACTTATAATACCTCCGTGGATACAGTTCCCTTCCCAATTATTTACTCGCGTAGCAATTAAGTTGTAATTGAATCAATTTTTAAATAACACTTATATCATCCTTTTGTATCCTTACTTTCAGTAATCACGTGAAGAAAATTTGTTTTTCACAGAACAGACTTTCTTTTGTTTACACATGCAGCTGTCGTAAAGCAGTGTTGAAAACAAGGCGGTGTATTCGACTGATATTGATGACATGCCCAAAGGGCACTAGTTTTGAGTGGTTGCAATCGAGGCATTACAATAAGCTGAAAATATACAATATGATCCAGACAAGGTGGTCGTATTACTGGATTAGCGGCGTGGTCTTAATTCAGATTAAAATCTGTTACAGGACAAGAATAAAAATGTTTGGTTCTTTTCAAAAGTGCCCTTAATAGCGGCGTGGTCTTAATTTCAGCGTGGTCATAAGGTGGTAATCTACTGTAATAAAATCTCTAAGAGTAAAAAAAAAAAAAAAAGGTATTTCATTATTTAGATTAAACTGAAGTCTTAGACTTCAAGGGTTCCTATTAAGGGCAATTCCAGTAATATGGGGGGAGGGGACGCCACCCAAAATTTTTGTGGGTTATAGGGTGAACTGGAAATTATAAATTATGCATGCTGCGGTTCCTTAAAAACTCTTAATTATGGGTCATGGGTCCTTGTCAAATACAAAAATTATTGGGGTGTGGTGGAGTCTGTAGACCCATATTAATTTAATAATTTAATCAATGAAAAATAGCAATATCCGGTGTTGCATTAGTTTTGCCCACTGGGTGTTTAAGACTTCTGCAGAGATTAGTCATATCCAACATTCATTAGTTGCCTCCCTTGTGTTCACAACCACCATGGCAGACGAAAAATCGCGGAAAACATGGTCGATAGACAACGTCATGAATTGGCTACATGCCACTGACTTTGTGTGTTTGAGGTAATACATTTTTCCTGTCATAAATATCAGACAAAATAATCAAGCTACGTGGTACTATAGAAGTCCATGGTCTTCTGTAACTGTACCTGTGTTTGGACCTGTCAGTTTTTGGACATAAACTCAGTATGAAAAAACCACAATAATTCAATGCTGGAAAGATAAAGCAGTCTTCTTTCTTAAAAAAAAAATAATATGCCCAGTGGGGTTTTCACAAAAAAATAAAGACGGGTTATGTGGATATATTGTAAAAGAACCCTGAGAAACTGTTATTTGTTCACAGTTGTGACTGTCTAATAAATGGCTATGTAAAACTAAAATACACGGTAAAATTTGCCGAAAGTCAGATATAAATATACGAGAGTAAATATCCTAAATCAATAACATTTAACATAATACCGGTAAACATGTTCTTTTATTTCTTAGAAGAGTTGTTACCTGACTAGAGCCTCATCCCCTATAATATACACTCTCAATGGATTCAATGATGTCATCACTGCATATACTCCTATATCAAATTTTCTGAAAAATGAACATTTAGCAAAATATACATATACATTCATGAATAATCTATTCCATTAATGAAAGTGACCATAGGAGGAAAGCAATTATACAGGTACTTACATATACTGGCAAGAGCTTTTCCAACATGTATTGTTCGTAACAGTTTTACTTTTCAGTAAGTATTCTATTAAATATTTGAATGTCTGTACATCAATCTTTATATAACATTAAATTTTACCATCTGTGACTTTGAGGCACATTTCTCAAACACACCCATAATTTCAATGAAAACTGTTGGTATTTCTTTTGAAAAATTAGGATTTACCGAAATGTCCCAATGTAGTACACAAAAACTGTAGAAACACATACCTTTCATCTATTAGGAATGGTTTTGACACAAACTCTTGAACAAAAGAGCCTTCTGATTCAAAATCCAGCTCTGAAAATGAAACAAAGATGACAGTATTCAACTTTCTATAGCTTTCTGACAAATTGTTTATTTTTGATAATTTAAACTGCCAATTAGATACTGTGTATTAAATTTTCAATTTCTGCTTTTCCCCAATTTTGGACATTAAGAGTTAAATCAGGCATTATACCCTTGCTTGCCATATTGTGCATGCAATGAACAGCACAGTTTACAATGTACATGTTTAAAAGACATTAGTGGTATAACTTAATGTTCAGTCCAATATTTCAAACCAAACTGTAAGCCTGTTGTGAAGTAGCCTGTAGGTTAGCTGTTGACTTCTAAAATAACAGCTATAAAATTCTGGCCTGTCTTGTGCATGACATATTCTGAAGAAATTTGGTAAGAAAAAATACATGAAAAAGATGTCTGATAAGCTAGGAAGGCTTTCTCTTCAGATACCACTGACAATCTGTAATTATAAACATTTCATTATTTACTTTCCCTTTCCATAAACCCCTAGTGCTACCTTTTATTTGTTTGATTCTGACACCTCTGTGATTGTTGTTTTTCTGTACCCACTTGGTCTCTGGATTCTCCTCAGCCTGTACATAGACAACAATGATAAAAGTACACTTTACAGTAGACAGACAGTAGATAACAGTATTTAAAACACTTTAAAACACATAGCAAACAAAATATCTTATCATACGTAAATCTATCATAAGTATACAAATAATAACACTTCACATAAGATATCATAACATTTAATGATACCAGTCAAGTTGATCTGCAAAAAAAAAAAAAAGATGTTTTAAAACAATTAACATATCATAAATCTAAAATAACATACCATTTTATCTTTATTTATCTTATTATCATTAATTTTGTTCCCTATTTCTAAACATAATAGGTAAGGTGTGTCTTCATGTATTAAGAAAATCATATGTATCATCTTACATATTTCAGCAATTTGTCTTTATCTTTGGGTATTCTGAAGGCTTTAGGGAAAGCATCAAGCTGAAGGGTAGCCAAACTGCCTTTGTTTGTAATATACCCTGAACCTGGGAAGTGGTTCACCTGAAAGGTACAAAGATACATTCGTGATCATGCTAGGACTACTTTATAGGTGATACCATTGCCAAAACTATGTATTTATAAATTAGGCTAGTCTAACTAAAACCCCCAGTTTAATAAATGCTTTATATACATTTTCTGATAAAATATTACTGGTATATTTATACTTGATTTAAAACATTTAGAACACATACAATGTACATGTATAAGGAAAATGTGTCAAACAATCTAACTGCTGAGGAAAGGTGCCTACCCTTTGATGGGGTTTTAGCCGTGTCATGATTTTTGCCATGGTAACAAAAGGGTAGTCATGTACCCATAACACATCCCAATCATCCTCGCCATTAGAGATGAAAAACCCTAGACGTTCAAACACGGCTCGCACATGGTCTAAATATCCTGTGTCCGGCTGCAAAGATAAGAGCAACAAAAACATGCTTCAACCATTCTTATCATCATATATTGTTCTAATATACAAACATATGGATTTATTACAGCAAATAGATGTATCAATGAACATCTATTGAAATTGAGTTTTCTCATTTCTTAGCAGAAATTTTGAAAGTTGATACAGACAGATGCAAATACAACCATCAAGGAATAACATGATAATGGTTACATTTAATAACCAGCTTTAAAGAACTTTAATGGTTTGTTTTGTTCTTCCATATTTCAGACCTCAGTCTGAGCAATACCATTAGGACAAATATGATTTATATAGAAAATATCATACAGTGAGAAAGCTATTAAACATTGATCAATCACTTCCTGTGGTTGAAAAATGCCACTATTTTTGTAGTTTCCATAACTGCTGAGTAAATAAATCAACATGTTAACACTATACAATTGTCATTTTATTGAGCTAGAGACAAATGGTATAACCAGGTCCAAGTGTTAAGTCCAGTCAGGAGTCCGTCTTGAATAGACCAGTTGCTGAGCTGCCAGGATGATAACTAACTGACTGTTTGCCGGACACATAGCATAAAGTATTAGGGAGCAGAGATGTCTCATAAGCCAACAAGGCTTTCAGTAGGGTTGACAGTATGGTTAGCCAGCTCTTTACTCTCTTTACTTTTAAAGTAAATACATACACTATGCTAGCAATAAGAAATAAACTTAGTTGCTGAATTTTCCATTTTATCAGAATTTACCAGAAATTCTAAAAAGAGGTGTCATTTTCAAACAATATGGTAAATATTGACATAGCATACATGTTTTCCATGGATCCAAACTACTGGGGCATTTTTGGTTGCCTTCTCACCATGTCCTTCCACAAGTGCTCCTGAACGGTCCTGAGTGTGTAAGATGTGCTCTTCCTTTAACTGGCGTAGCTCATAAATGTTTAATCCTGTTATAAGTAACCCTACGCCCAGTACAGATCCTATCAGAATATTGATCTTGGTGAATCGAAGTGTTTTCTGTTTTGGTTTGAACATGGTATCTGCAGGAAAGCTCTGTAAAAAATAACACTAAAATTGCATAACAAGAGCACCGCTGGGCAGAGCAGTATATGCCCAAAGGGTGAATTTTCTATGTAAGATGCATTTGTGATATAAGGGAGGAAACCTTACGCTTTGGAATTAAATCATTTGCTTTAAATATTGAATATTTTGTTTTTGATTTAAAATATTTTGATTTTTAACATTTTATAATTTTAGAGTTTTATAGATCTTTATCATATCTGAATTTTAGGTTTTATAATTTGTATAAAAGTCAGTCTTTCAGCAGTTATGATGTTCATACTGTGATGCATGGTTATCAAGTTATAGTGCAGAAATATTGATTGTTTAGTTGATTGTCACTTGACCTTTTATGTACTTACCCCAGTATAGGGGTCATGTAATCAATGATGGCAATCATCCTAAGAAGTTTAAAGTCTGTATGGGTAGTTGCCAAGTTATACAGCAGGAATGCTTTTCAGTGTTTAGGTCATTGTGACCCTGACATCTGACCTACTGATCCTAAGATGTATAGGGGTCATTTTCTCAATGTAATCAATCATCATATGACATTTAAAGTCTGTATGACAATAGTTTTACAACAGAAATAGTTTTCAGTGCTTAGGTCACCATGACCTTCACCTTTCACCAACTGACCCCAAAATCAATAGGGGTCATACACTCAATGTTTGCAACCATTGCACGAATAAGATACAGTTTTAAAATTTTCAACTTTAAAAATGTCTATTATGCATTACTATGTACTCACATGAAAGCCAGAGTATGATGTCTTCATCTGCCAAAGTTCACACTATCAGACACTTGCTACTAAAATCAAACATTAATAAAATTATAAAACACTAAAAACAGCATAATCCATATTGGATATTCTTTATTTTTCTAAACCTATTTTAACTATCCAATCATTTCCCACATGTGTGCAAAAAAAATCCTTTTTTTTTTCTTCTGTGTTTAGTTATAATCAGCCTCTATAATAACTAATTAAAATTCTGAAATGTGTGGCAATGTTGTAAATGAATCAGTCTTGTTAAACACTCTTTACATACACTGTTCATCTTCTTGATCTGAGTGTTGATTTGTGACTCATCTAAATATATAACCATATTGCACAAACTCATCTAAATATATAACCATATTGCACA
Source organism: Cyclina sinensis (assembly GCA_012932295.1). Lineage (NCBI taxonomy): Eukaryota > Metazoa > Mollusca > Bivalvia > Venerida > Veneridae > Cyclina > Cyclina sinensis. The sequence goes on along the minus strand of JAAONU010000011.1, from coordinate 58,485,090 downwards.
AACTCATCTAAATACATAACCATATTACAAAGACTCATCTAAATCCATACTGCACTGAGTAATCTTAATATATATCCATATTGAACTGAGTAATCTAAATATATATCCAAATTGAACTGAGTAATCTAAATATATAACCATATAGCTCAGACTCATCTAAATATATATCCATATTGCACAGACTCATCTAAATATATATCCATATTGCACAGACTCATCTAAATAAATATGTATATCCATATTGCACAGACTCATCTAAATATATAACCATATTCACAAACTCATCTAAATATATAACCATATTGCACAAACTCATCTAAATACATAACCATATTACACAGACACGTCTAAATATATATCCATTCTGCACTGAGTAATCTAAATATATATCCATTCTGCACTGAGTAATCTAAATATATATCCATATTGAACTGAGTAATCTAAATATTTATCCATATTGCACAGACTCATCTAAATATATATCCATATTGAACTGAGTAATCTAAATATATATCCATATTGTACAGACTCATCTAAATATATATCCATATTGCACTGAGTAATCTAAATATATATCCATATTGAACTGAGTAATCTAAATATATATCCATATTGCACAGACTCATCTAAATATATATCCATATTGCACAGACTCATCTAAATATATATCTATATTGCACTGACTAATCTAAATATACCGCGGTATATCCATATTGAACAGACTACTGTTAAATGACCTTATTAATATTCATCACCTTAAAAGATGCTTCTCTCCATGATTACTTTATCTGATTTTAGACTTAAATTTTGTCCACCTCATAGTTTAAACTAGATTCTTATAATTTCGTTATCTTAGATCCTAATTATACAAGATCAATTAAAACTGTAATTAATACATGACGTAATTCATGATAGAAATGAGGAAGATTTCTCTGTATATTAATTACCAGTAATGTAATATTGTGCTAAACAGCAATGCCATGCAAACATCTGTCACAATCTTTTAAATAATGACTTGTCATGCAGTCTTGCTCAATATTTTGTCACAACTTTCATTTTATGTGTTATATTACACTTAAAGTGACTGACTCACAGAATTTAGGCGATTTTTTTTTCTTGAAAATTTAAGAGAATTTAATATACTATGGAAAAAACATAATATTATGCTTCTATACACCATGAAAACTGAAAAAAGAAGTTTTGACTTAACCAGGATTCGAACCCATGACCTTTTGGTCAGTAAAATATTGAGTGATGATCTACACCACTGAGCCAATGAGACTAGTTATAAAGTTTTGTCAAAATTAATGTTATTATAACTAAAGTATCTACCCAGTGACAAACAGGGTAAATTTTCTACCAATAAAAGTGTGTAAAACTTTATATTTTTATGTTTTTCTGTAACAAAAAATGAGTCAGTAACTTAGTTTAGATATATGTTCTTCACAATTACAACAAGAATTTCAAGATGTATAAACATTTTCTTTTATTTTCATTGTCGGCCCATCTGTGAGTCAGTCCCTTTAAGGACTGCATGAGCTTTTCCTGGCATGTTAGCTACACAATCACCAGAGGATTACTGGTCTTGTTGTCATTTTCAAATGGCAATGATTGAGCAGTTAAGAAGCACAGGTCAAGGGGTTACAGTGCCACACTCTTGACCTGCAGGTCATTGGTTCAAAACCAACTAGGGAAGAGCCTCAAGTGACTTTTCACATGCCAAACATTTGGTGTGAGTACTGGTTTCAATCCAGGAAGCAGTCACTGAGAAGAATAAATATAAGTTGGGGTCAATCAATGTAAAATAAATAGATTTTTAAAAATGGTGCTGATGATAAGTGTAGCTGCATTCCTACAGTAATCCTACTATTACTATTATTATAGTATTTGTCATATTGTAACCTGCAGAGAAATTCTCATCAATGGGCAGCAAATATCTGAATGAACGAGTGTTACAATTTCATTTGTTCTGCATTTGACACAATATTTTACTCTCTTTAGAGCACAACTAATTCTCAGAAACAGTATTTCTGATAGGTAGTTGCATGTTACAACTGGTTGGTATAAACTGAGAAATGAAGAGTTCACGGCGAAATGGGCAAAATGGAGATTCAAAAATCAAAATACTGATATAGCTCTCATCAATTTTTAAAAACATAGTATTTAAAAAAAAGACAATGTGTTGTAAATATTTTATGTTTTCACACCAGATATCAACAAAAAATATGTTTGAAAAATGTTACTTATGCTCATGCTTTGATGGAATGAAGAAGATCAACAGCAAAATGGAAAAAAGTACAATAACCTTTCTAATAAAATGTTGAATTCGCATCTGGAATCATTATATGTGTTTAATATAGTGGCTTTCATTATTTCAAATGCCATTGTTATAAGAGTATAATTAAATCTATTTCTTTTCTCCATTTTTCCGTCAATCATCTTCATTTTGCCACAGAAAGAGCCAATCTCCCGTGCAGTGATCTCCCCTTACAGGATTAGATCTCTGCCGTCACAACATTTTCGTCAAGATTTTTGACGATATGATTTTTTTCAATTTTTTTTTTTTTTTTTTAAAGAAAACACGGTTTTGCTAATGTTTCAAGACTTTAAGGTGTTAGATGTGAACTCAAATAAAAAATAATTTCGGAAACATAAATATTATGAGAATAATTTTTAATATCGCACCGTATATTTCATAACAATATGACCGCTTTTGAAAAAGAAATCATTCAAGTAATCAATACTACTGTACTAAAGTTCTTTTTTAAAGCGACTGACTCACAAAATTTTGCTGAAATTTTTTATTGTTTCAAATTTAAGAGGATTTAATATACTATGGAAAAAATATAATATTAAGCTTCTATACACCATGAAAACTGAAAAAAAAAAGTTTTGACTTAACCAGGATTCGAACCCACGACCTTTCGGTCAGTAAAATGTAGAGCGACGACTTAGTCCACTGAGCCACGACGTCTAATTATTTGACTGCCTCAAAATTAATCTTATAACTAAAGTATCTACCCCGTGACTAACGGGGTAAATTTTTTACCGATAAAAGTGTGTAAAACTTTATATTTTGATGTTTTTCTTTCACAAAAACTGAGTCAGTAACTTAGTTTAGATAACTTCTTCACGATTACAGCAAGAATTTCAAGATGTATAAACATTTTCTTTTTATCATCGTCTGTGAGTCAGTCGCTTTAACAGAAATGAAATTTTGTCAATCATATCGGCAGACTTGACACCAGAGCTCAAATTATAGTGCCACTGTTATCACAGATGAAACAAATTTAACGGTTTCTTTGGCGTTTCCGCCATCTTGACACAATCATGTGATAAGACCATCATCACGTGATTCGTGTGAAGGCAGTGGTTACTGAGCATAGGGTAACCAGATTTCAATAGGGACGTTGAATGTTATTGTTTTGAAATCTATTAATAGTAACAAGTAACTGATAAGAGATACAGGTAACTTTTAAAGGTTGGCAAAAATATGGCGGTTGATGAAAATGTAAAACATAGTAATTTTGTAATTACAGTTACAAAGTCATTTTTCACCAAACAATTCAATATTTTATATCATTAAAAAGGTCTATAAACTCATAATTTACATATCTAAAAAATAATTGTCAAAACTGTTTACTTTTTTGTTTGTAAATGGTTAAACTTTGTGCATCTAAGCTGCTAGAAAAATGCTGAAATGACAGTTATAAATTAGTTTAGTTTTCTTTTTTAAAAGCAAAAATTCAAAATCTGCTTATACATTCAAAATATGAATTTAAAGAGCTTCCAAATGATATAAGAATCTTAAAATTCGGCTCACAAAGAAAAGTTAACTAAAGTTAAAAATTCTGCTGCTATCAAATGTATATAAACACTGATTCCTTTTGCCAACCAGTAGATCAGCTATATTCTGATAACAGGTGCTTGTGATGTCATCAGTCAATGTGCCTATAGGTGTGAAATACTATATATTATTAATCTGACGAAACGACTTTTTGTTTGCTATATAAAATAAGTTTGACCAAACAACGGTTTGACGAAACAACCATAATTCTTTATAGGCAGTGTCTAGAGGTACGGATCTGTACCCCTAGACCGGCAGTCTAGAGGTACGGATCCGTACCTCTAGACAATACTACTAGGAATGTCTAGGGGTACGGACCTTCTTTTAATATATAATTTAGCATTAATTTACGTCAGAAAAAACTCGGTTATAGTGGTTTTGACAGTTTTTAGTGTTTAACAGACTCAAATTATCTAAGAGTGGCAATGACTTTGATTTTCAGTTCCCGTTTCCGACGATATAATGCGAGTAATCCGGAGTCCAAATTTGCTTACGAAAAGAGGAACATATCGTTGTCATCTGTTTTCAAACAGAGAGCGAACCTAAATGTTCGTGACAAATGACCGTTTGTTTTTAGCCAAAAAGACCGAATGAGCTAATGAAATAAGTACTAACATTGCTTTTTATGATTCTAGGTAGTTCTATCGCAAGAGAAATACTTCTCTAAGAGTATCAGAGACGCACTGCTTATCATGATAGCGAAGTAAGTAGTACTGACTACTTTAAAGTCCTTTTCAGGACTATACACGTTACTCGAACAAATTCTCAAATTGTCAGTGTTAATGAGCCTGCTGGACGACAACGATCTTTATGGTAAAAAAATCTACAGTAAATGATAAGTATGTATCACAAATAGGTTTAAGTGATTTGTCACACACATTTAGGTTCAGTTATAACCGAACGCTCTCTGTTTGAAAATAGATGACAACGATATGTTCCTCTTTTCGTAAGGAAATTTTGATTCCGGATTACTCCCATTATATCGTCGGAAACGGGAACTGAAAATCAAAGTCATTGCCACTCTTAGATAATTTGAGTCTGTTAAACACTAAAAACTGTCAAAACCACTATAACCGAGTTTTTTTCTGACGTAAATTAATGCTAAATTATATATTAAGAGAAGGTCCGTACCCCTAGACATTCCTAGTAGTATTGTCTAGAGGTATGGATCTGTACCTCTAGACTGCCGGTCTAGGAGTACGGATCCGTACCTCTAGCCACTGCCTTCTTTATAACAACCCTGTTACAATTAGTACTTCAGGCTATCCTTAAAATTTGTTGGTAGTTGACCCCAGATTTTGATGGTAGGCAGGTAGGTTTTTTTCCACAGATATGTAACTATCAGTAGAGCAAAGTACAAACATGCTTGTACTACAGATATGTTAACATATTAGCTTAAACTTGCCTAGTATAGTCAGTATTGACTTCTGGCAGTAATAAGTTGAAGTTGAAATGTCAACCAAATCCAGTTTTTTTTCACTATTTCAACTTATTTGACATTTAATTTTAAAACGAGCTGTTTTTCATTTACCTTCTTTATCTGTTATCAGCTTCGATTAAGTCATGGCAGTGTATTTAATTAATTCCAGTAATTAATTCGAAAAAAGATTACGACTGTGTATCCGAAAATACTTGTCCGAACTACATTAATTTAAAGTTATGTATACGCACTGTTTTAGAAATGAATAGTAATGACATCTTATACAGATTTCTTGCGACTGATTTTTCATGACAAAAAATGTTTTTTTTTTTCACTTCTTTATTTCGAAATTGTACTGAAATTTGACATGTTTTTTCTCACTTCCCGGAGGTTACCATGTGTAAAACCTGTTTATCCCGCCGTTTTAAAACACGGAATAAGGCCGTGATTTTAATGTCAACCGCTTATTCCAGCACCGTGTCAAATGAGAGCGAGTCGTAAATGATTAAATGATGACTATAATTCAACACTGACGTAAGTATTTTAGAGGGTTTATTTCCCACAACTGTCTGTCTGTCTATCTGTCTGACTGACTATCGATCTATCGATCTATCTATCTATCGATCGATCGATCTATAGTGCATGGCACCCTTCTCGAGTATTTTATGCAAGTGCATGACACCCTTCTCGAGTATTTTATGCAGGTGCGCGTCAGTGCGAGAAAATTAAAAGTAGAATGGATAGGAGAAATAAAGTAAAACATAATGTATTTGTGAGAAATTGAAAACAAAGCTGATAATGTTAATAGAAAGGCGATAATACATAATGTATTTGTGAGAAATTGAAAACAAAGCTGATAATGTTAATAGAAAGGCGAAATGTACAGTTAAAAGAATAAAAACAGCATGTTCACTTATAAGTCATGGCACAGTTTGGTAACCCCTTGCCCAAACTAGTCCAGGGTTGGTGCCTGTGCAACATCAGTAGAAAGAGAACTTGTAATAATTGCATGAAGTTTGAATTTGTCTATACGAGAAAGGATGCATGTGTCTAGTGAGCCGGGATGGTGGAAGAACGTATGAGGGCATTTGTACTGCAACCAGTCCATGTACAATGTTATAAAACATCAGTAGTCTGGCATCACTCCTTCTGTTTTCAAGGGAACGCCGAAATAGTATATATTCTTGACAAATATCAAGAAATTGGCTGATATTGTAGTTAAAAGCAAGATTACGACCATGTTTAACATTCTCCACAAGTATTTTCACCAGCTATAATTTTTACCAAATAATGAACTTAAATTTATTTAAAAAGACCATACTATCATACAAGAATTTAATTTTTTACCCGTTACACTTCTGCCATTCTTAAATTCCATTACTGTCTTATAACCCTAAATCATGAGAACTCTTTTACACCCAGAGCGATGATATTTATCACGTCTTAGATAACTGTTACGTCGGATATTCGAAATTAACATTTTTAATATATGTATTTTCCGTGCATTCTTTAGAAAACCTTTTTAATTGTAGGCTTGGTATCACTAAGGTTTTCTAACATCGTCTTTAGGTGAAGACGGAGAACAATTCAAAATAGACATATCATTTTGTAACTTCTTAGATATGTACATTTATACACTGCAATTATTTTGTCAATATAATTATATATTAAAGAATAATAGACAAGGCGCGATATGTGGTAATTGAATATTCCAAGATCTATTATCTGTTTCATAATTACTTTGAAATTCTTTCAGAATTTCACTGAAACTCAATTTAAAAAATAAACACTTGTTGTTGAAGATATTGATTAGAAGAGCTAGGTAAACTGTGGTATTTGAAAAGTCTAGCTTGTTCAAGCTTAAATTCTCAGACGGTTATGTCGGTCAATAGCGATACATCGCTAATGTTTTACTGTTTCTGTAACACCGACTTTTAATAGAATTTCTGTCTTTGTCTTGTCTTTGTTACAATACGAAGTTGTCGATTATTTTCTAATACTATTCTTGTGTATCTATTTGATACTTGACGCAGGTAGTAAGGTATTTACTGGAAATACGTAATTAAGATTCTAATTACCAAGCAGTCGAATGTTAATTCTTTCCAATGATCTGCATAACGAAACATTAGATAATAAAATAGCCATTAAAAACGTTTTACATTTCATCTCGAAATGAAGGAGAAATAACCGAATTACTGCGGCACACTTTAAAAACAGGTTTGTGGATCGAGACACTGGTAGTGGAAACAGAAAACTATTTACCACGGAACAAGGTATGTTACCATTAATCATGATAACACAATATCAATCATGATATCGACGCGAGTACATTTTACTCACTAACGAAAGGAATGTACAGAATGAACATAAAAAATAACATGGGCTTTAAAATAATTAACTTTGAAAAATAATATATTATGCCACTATTTCTTGGTAAACAATATTCTCTTATATAAACGTCGAGCATTATTTAAAATCTTGTGTTTTCTTTCTTTTATTATAGTGTCTTCCTATTTCTTTTGACCAGGTTCCTAAAAGTGTTTATCTCATCCGTATTAAACACCTAAGATTAATTAATAACTTCGGTGGTCATATCTGATTTTTTTAATCGTTTTTTTTTTTTTTTTTAAATAACTGTTAACATAACTGCACCATTTCTACATACAGTATACTCGGAAAACGCGAAAACCTTACATAACACTAAACTGAAAACCACAGAAAATGCAAAATACTTAGGAGTTACAATAGGTAGCAACCTAAACTGGTCATCCCATATAAACAATATCACAAACAAAGCAAAAAACAGCTTAAGGTTCATCAGACGAAACGTCAAAACACAAAACAAACAACTCAAAGAAGCAGCATACAAAACATATGTAAGACCACAGGTTGAATACTGCTCAACCATATGTCATCTATGGCAAAAATATCTCACACACAGAATAGAAATGGTCCAGAGGTCAGCTGCAAGATACGTTCATAATGATTACCACTATACAAGCAGTGTAACAAACATGATCAAAGAACTAAAATGGACAACTTTAGAACAAAGGCGAAACCATGCCAGCCTGGTCATGCTACACAAAATAAAAAAACAATCAGGTCAATGTTGATCACAATCACCTTACAAACACAAGAAACAGCAAATTCCTCATCCCACAATCAAAAACACAAAATCACGTGAACTCATTCTTCCCAAGGACAATACGACTCTGGAACGAATTACCGACCGAGATTAAGGCTACCCCAACTGTACCAGCTTTTATCAGTGGACTAAACAAGTTTTATAGATTTTAAGTACTTAAAATAAATGTTTAAGTAAGATCTTCAGTTAAATCTTGTTTTCTTTGTTATCATCTTTTATAATTTTAATGTTCCTGACACGCGCCTGCCTAGTATAGTCAGTATTGACTTTTGGCAGTAATAAGTTGAAGTTGAAAGAGCGGCTACCGGATATCCAGTTTTAGTAATTTTGCCAAGGGAGGCAAATTCTGCAAAAAAAAAACTGTAGCAGACAGCTCAAAAACAACTTGTTTTCCAATATTGCAATTAAAAGGTTTTAAAGAATACCTGTGAATTAAAGTTTGAATGAAAACATAAACTTCTCAATAAAATCCTAGTTTCCGTCTTATTTAAGACATGACAGTCATTTTCAAGATATGAGAATGACTTTTAAACGTTTCGGATTGACCTAGTTGTCCTGACAACGACCCAAACCTACAGGTAGCACATGTGAATGGCAAAGGTAAATAAACTAACAAGATTAACAATGTATGAGTGAATCCTTAAAGGACTGTATTTTAGTATTGGTTAAACTTTAATGCAAGGAGAAACTTACTGTTTCGATTCTATTTATTTATTGGCAATTGGATCAAGTGTATGGAAAGCTGATTTTTCTTAAATCTTGACAAGATAATAATTGTTAGACATACATATTTTGGTTATAAACAGTTCACACGCAATATTTGCTGTATAATGTGTTAGAACTGGATTAATCATTCCTTTAGTTTTCTTCTACATGATCTGTATTGTAAAATATTTGTAGAATGTAAAGGAATGAATAGAAGTGGCTGAAAAGTCTGTATTTTTGTGTGAGAAGATATAAAGAGTTGGAAGAAGATGCCTCGGCATGGACCTGGACTTGGAGCAGGGAATTTCCCATCTGCTAGCAAATTGTTGATGCGATATGAACATGACAGGGCATATAAACTGCACCAGCAAAAGGTAAACAGATGTTATTTGTAAAATGTATATATTCTTTAAATAAGATATGCTTATTACACATTTGCCAAACCTTCATTTTTTGTCTAATTTTTTTTCAACTATATGATTAAACAAATAATTATGACAAGCATTTCACTAAGAGTTTTGTGGTATTTTTCAGTTAGAAGATTTCATGTTGTTTTATTTGCAGTGAAACAAAAATAATGAAAAAAGGTGCATTAGTTAAAACTGTAATGATGACAATACTGATGATAATGATCATTATGATGCTGATGATGATAATTAAAATTTATAAATCCTGTTCAGTTTTTCTCATTATAAACCATTGTCTAGTTTGTTAATGACAGTTTTTTTCGGTAATCTCAGTTGTAATTGATTCAATTGGGTCAGTGTTGTTGCTTAAGAATGACCAAGCACTTGTATTACAAGTCATAAGATATTGAACTTAAGTGTGATAAATATTTTGGAAATAAAAGTATTAGTTTAGATTATGAACCATTCTTTTGAATTATATTAAATTGTTTGACATGTTTTGAAATAAAGCTGATTTAAAGTTCTCAGTTCCGACTGACAGTCTGATTTTTTATTATGGATAGTCCTAGAGGAAAATAATTAAATAAAATTGTAATAACAAAGAATGAAACTTTAATTTGTTTTTACGAGTCTGTGAATTTCTGGCGTAAGACTTTTTATATTTTTTTTTTTACCATTTCCTGAAAGAAACTAGCCCCAGTCAAATTTGATTTTATGGGTGCATGGTGTATTTGGTATATTACATCATGTCCTTATCATGCAAATTAGAAAACTTTCTGGTTTTAAGTTCGTAATGGTTGTAGATGGGTTGTTTAATGATACTGAAGGAAAAGAAATAATATTATTCATCTACAATTACATTGTTCCATGTTTCAACACAATTTTACAGATTACTTCAGTTATTGGTTTTAACACATTTCCATAGATTATTTCAGTTATTGATTGTCATTATTGATTTTGATAAATATTCTGATTTATGCGAATAAAAATTGTCATTTACAAGTTGAAATAAAATCTTTCTGTAATGTTATAATCTGTAGCTTAATTAAATCCAAGTTTAGATGAAATCAGGTCTAAGTAACAATGTCCTAAATATCTGTATTTAGGTGAACAGTGTATTGATATGGCATTTTTCCAACATGAAATTAATATAAAAATGTTTTCCTTAAAAAAAAAAAAAAACATGATCATGATTTCCAAATAGTTTGCTGAGAATGATTATGATTTTAGGACTCATTTCTGGAAAATGCACAAATTCTCTTGCTCAGAATTGCAGTCACTGAATTTCAAAAAAGTTGTCTTAAACATGCTTTAGTAATTTAGTATTTTTTCATTAGAGTTATGACAGTCGACTTAACCAACATGCTTGATCCTGTGTTAAGTCACTGTTATAGCTGCACAGAAAATACTTTGGAAAGTGGTCTCATATTTTTATGTATTAAGTCTTGACATGCAGTTATTCTTTTTAAACTCTTTAAGTTGCCATTATAAATTTATGTTTAATATAAATTCCTCTTTTGCCAAATGCAAAAGATTATGAATAATAAAGTTTGAAATAAGGTATTATCTTTCAAAACCTGTCAACTCTTTAAGTAAGTGTTCAATAAAGAATGTACGAGAATGTGTTAATGCGATGAAATTTTATCTATATAACGGCATCTCAACTTGCACTTGTAATAAGGTCCTTAAGTCATCACATGATTATACCCTATCGTGTAAACTACCATGTACAAATTCTTTCATATTGATTATCAATTTTATGAATTTTAGTGACAGGAGGGTTGAGAAAAAGGTTGATAAATTGGCTGCCTGAAAAGAATGTTTGTTTCTATTGACTTACTGACCTTCACTACAAGAAAGACAAGAAATATATATAGTAATTATAGCAATTATCCCCTTTGCTACAATAGGACCAGTATCAGATTGTAATACAACAGATTTTAAGAATAAGGTGGCTATTATACTAGTGAGACTTTCAGGTTATTGAATAAAGTTTGAGCTTTGTTGAAAAAGAAAACTATTTTTATGCCCCCACAAAGTGGGGAGCATATAGTGTTGCACTTGTCCGTCCGTCCGTCCGTACGTCTGTCCGTCCGTCCGTATGTCTTGTGAACGCAACTCCTCTTAAACCGGATGGCAGATTTTGCTTAAACTTCCAGGGATGAACAACCTTAATGTGTAGATGGTAGTAAAGGAAGGAATTTTCACTGCGACCAAATTTAACAGAATTATGGCCCTTTGTTGATTTTTTCACTATATACCATATAGAAATTTTGTGAACGCAACTCCTCTTAAACTGGATGGCAGATTTTGCTTAAACTTCCAGGGATGAACAGCTTTAATGTGTAGATGGAAGTAAAGGAAAGAATTTTTGCTGCGACCTAATTTAACAGAATTATGGCCCTTTGTTGATTTTTTCACAATATACCATATAGAAATTTTGTGAACGCAACTCCTCTTAAACCGGATGGCAGATTTTGCTTAAACTTCCAGGGATGAACAGCTTTAATGTGTAGATGGTAGTAAAGGAAGGAATTTTTGCTGTGACTATATTTAACAGAATTATGGCCCTTTGTTGATTTTTTCACTATATACCATATAAATAATTGAACATATAAATTTTACATTTGTAATTTAATTTAACATGTACATAAGGTTACCTGTAGATCATTTTAGGTATATGTACAAAAAAAATCTTACATACAGGATATACATGCTCTTGTTTATGAGCACTTATGCATAGTTGGGGCATCCGTGTCCTATGGACACATTTCTAGTTAAGCATAACTTTAACACAGGTATTCTGTTTTTCACCACTCATATCAGAGCATTTTCAAAATAAACTGAAAATATTTTACTATAAAAATTATAACATTTACTTCCAGTGATACTTCTCTGTCAAAGAGGCAATGAACTCAGTAGGTCAATTAAAAAATAGACAATTTTTAATCAGGTGACAATTCTTTTATGCCATATCTAACATATATGACAAATTGCTCATGTTAGGATATCACACCTGTGGCTTTCTGGTAAAGTGAGAAAATAAGGAACTGAAAACTGAAAACTCAAAATCTGTTTTTTTCCCTATGACAGTATTTTACCCAGAGAAAGACATCAGCTTATAGGAAAAATGTGTCTGTAACAAACTAAATGTTTCCATAGTAACAGAATGTTTTCCTTGAAAGGTAATTGCAATCGATTTCTGGCATTGCAAAACAGATAATCAAGGTAAATCAGTAGTAGATTCATCAACAGGTAGTGTTCAATAGTGAATGTTAATTAGCTAACTGGCAAACACATCCAGCACTGTACCTGGTCGTATCAGAAATGTCATTATTTATTTATATTTTGATGTCGAAGATCTGCGGCTTCTGTAAGGTACAGAGAAAATTTATGATGCATACAGCAGTAGTTTACACCTCAGTATACAGATTAAAAGTCTTTTTTACTAAGTCAATCCTCATGACTGAAGAGTCAAAAATTTGTCTCTTGTATTTTGTATAGATGTTTCATCTTATTGGTAATATTTGAAGAAAACAACACAACCAAGTAAAGTGTAACTTCAATATGCCTATGTTCAGCATAGACTTCTTTCTATATAGCAACTTAATTTGCTGATAATTTCAATGGCCATGAAGATGGACATTGATAAAAAAAATGAATGTTGAAAAGGTAACTGAAGTAAAAAAGAAAAAAAAAAAGGAAACTTAAAAAAAAAGGACATACTTTATCTACAGTAATACATTAAAGTTTCATTTTTTATCTAGCTGCCATGAATAAGCACTGTTGGGGTATTTTTCTGGTACATTACATGGAAGATAAATTTTGTATGCATCTATTATTATACATTAGTAGTTCTGTTGGCTTTGCATTGATCTCCTAATTACAGGAAGGAAGGAGGTCCCTGTAGACACATCAGCTTATAATGTATTCTGTGTTACATACAGTAATAATTTATGAGGTTATGTTAACTTCAGGCAATTCAAGCCATCTTATGTGATTGACATATCAACTTCTACCAGTCAGAGAAGAAATATATATGTAATTGACTGTGTGATCATCTTAAATAAGTTAGAACCATGCAATGTTGTAAAAATAGAATTTTCATCTTTGGCATGACTTGATATAAAAGATAACAAGCACAGAACAGTAGCACAGACATGAACCCAGTTGAGAACAACAGTAATTTACAGAGGGAATGTCAAAGTCATGGCTATAGTGTTGCTAGAAGGTCACTGTTGTTGTAAAAATAAACAAAAATTTCAGCAGTTAGTGAATATACCACAATGATTTAAATGTTCTTGAAAATAAGCAGCCAACCACCCACTCCTATATAGGATCTAGAAAATTCACCTTAAGTCGGTTGCTGATTGCTTTGTGCTTGATATTGAAGCAACATTTTTAATTGAATAGTTGATGTAGTAAGTGTATCATTCATTAGCTTTTCAAAAGAGAGTTTCAATAAAGAGTTTTGTGTTTGTTTAAATTATTGATGAAGAGCCTTAGAAATTATGGAAATATGAGCCAGTCTAGGAGAGAGGAAATTGCAGAGAAATGCTTAATTATACTTCATATTATGAAATTATGTAATAAAATATAAAAGAAAAGACCAACCAAAGCATGTAATATTATTAATCTGTCTACAATAATAATTCCTACTAAATATTTAATGGGACTATAAGAAAGGCTGCTGAATCTATAGAGAATGAATGTATATTTGTCAGACTGACGATCTTGTTCACATATATTTATGTATTTAATCCAGTAATTTGTTTTGTTTTTTTAGCTTCACAGTGTAAAACATAGACTTGATGTTGAAGAACCAAAGAAACAGAATCATCTTATCTTGAGGCTGAAACAGATTCAGGTATTGATAAAATTTTAACCTTACTTTCCCAAGTTTCAGTGTCATTTTTTAAGAAAAACATGGCAATATTGAGGGGACAGCAGTTACAGCCCTAGACTCAAAATTATGTTTTAGTGCAAATCAGTTGCTTGATTCCTGTTTTATTAGATACAGTAGTTTTATACTGAGCCCTTCAAATGTCCGTTGCCAATCATTGTATGACTAGTAAGTTAAAAGACCAGGGTAGGGCTCAGTTTTAAACTTGGACTGTCAAGTTTTTTCTGTTTTTGTTATATTATGATTATTTTCTCATTTTATTAAATAATTAAAGACAGTAATGCCCCCAAACTGTACATGCAATGGCAGTGATACTGTGACACAATTACAACATAAAAAACAGCAACAATGGAATAATGTTCAAATTCTGCTAACTTCCACATTTATTTGTATTGTATATTTATATTGTATCAAATAGCGGTTTTAAAGTATTTTCCCAAAGCATAGCACAGGTTGATGGCTGTTTTGGTAGCCGCTATTTTCATACGAGATCAATAAAATTTGAATGGAATTTGTACTTCTTAAGACCATCGACATTTACATAGATCAATAAAGGTTTTAATACTTAGGCTGAAGTAAGATAGCTTTAATGGCATTGTTATACCTTAATCATTTTCTTGATCGAAAGCATACAATTGTAAAAACATTATTTAACAAAATTTTCAGCCACTTTGTAACAAAGATAAATTTGACTAAGAGAAGGGATATGTCGTATTAATGATTTATCTTTGTAAATTTAATATCTGTGTTAGCCAAAAATTGTAACCTTGAGATATGGTTTTTTTGTTTTTGTTTTTGAAGATAACACTGTTTTGAAGTCATACTGAAATACCCCATATGCTTTGATTGTAGCTCAGATATTTTTACTCAGTGCGTGAGAGCAATTTTTCTATATGCCAGGTCTTCCATGAGTCTCGAAAGTCATAACTGGTGCATTCAGTAAATTATTTACTTTTAAACTAGGCTGTATTAACTGTGATAGTAGTGTCAAAGTACACATATTCATCATCTTGCACTTCAGTTTCACTGTAATCAGTGCTACAGACTGTAGCTTGGATAGATTACAGATCTGTCTGTCCTGTTTTTATTAATGTCTCAGTGACAATGGGAAGTTTGTATCTTAAACAAAAGACTTTACTTCTAAAAGTTTTATTTCATTTTTCCTCAACTTGCACTAATAAGGCCATGGTTTGCTTTAGCTGTATTTAATTCTTTTTTTTTTATCAAGTGAAAATCCATTAAACTTTCTTAGGTAATTAATTTTACGTAGTTTTGTGTTTGGGTATCACAGAAATGGATTAAAATTAAAATTGATGTTTTTGGAAACAATTCGTTTTAAAATATTTGGTCACAATGCTTGCTGCATTATTTTGATAGAAATCTAATATGCATTGTTAGAGAATGTTTACAGAATAACATAGAATATAATCCTTCATAGTGCTGCCTCAGTAGCGTACCACTTTGTAACTTTCACAGAATTGTTTAGCTTAAGGCAAGTTTCATCAGATTTGCAACAACTCTAAAATGAATAAAGTTTCTAATAGGTCACCGTTTTATGAAATTAAATAACAAGAAGACATGTAACATGTTATGTTTCATCATGAATAACAAAACCGCTTGACACAGAGCATTGTAATTTGATGTGAGGCATGCATCCTATAGTAGACCTCTACCAAGATTGGGCATACCGCCCTCCAAAAAATAAAAAAAAATTAATTTTTCCTTATTTACTAGTATGTTTTTCTTGACCCCTGCTCCCACCCACCCCCCTGACTCCACCAGACACAGACACCTCCCATCCCCCCCCTGACTCCACCAGACACAGACACCACCCACCCCCTGACTCCACCAGACACAGACACCACCCACCCCCCTGACTCCACCAGACACAGACACCACCCTACCCCCTGACTCCACCAGACACAGACACCTCCCCCCCCCCCCCCCCCCCCTGACTCCACCAGACACAGACACCACCCACCCCCTGACTCCACCAGACACAGACACCCCCCACCCCCCTGACTCCACCAGACACAGACACCACTCACCCCCCTTACTCCACCAGACACAGACACCTCCCACCCCCATTTTTTTTTAAACATGCTCTTGTTTTAACAGACCAGTTAATATTCAAGAACAGTTTCACAAAGAAAGCTTTTGTATTTTAGAAAGAGGAGGAGAGACAGGCTGAAATTGACCATGAGAACAAAATCCTGCTCAACAAAATGACACATGTGCTCAAATATGGCGGAAATATTGACAACTGGAACAATTATGAGTCTAGAAGGTAAGTTGTAAGTTAAATGAAATATGCAGAGTTCATAGGGTAATGATAAGACAAAACTGGTTAGTGTCTGTCAGGCTTGTGAAGCATTTGTTTGAATGTTTGAAATAATGATAGAGCTGTAGAATTCTAGTTGGTACAAATGAATCAGGACTAAATTATTACATTGTTCTTTGGTTTCAGTTTGAACTACCCATTTCGAGAGAAACAAAATGAGGAAATTGCCCGAGAGAACATTGGTATAGCTCGCCGTCTTGAGTCAGTTAGACCCAAGCTCACTATCAGTAAATGGGTATGTATTCTGTAGGTTACTATATGTTGTATCAGTGTTGTCAGATTATGAGTCTGGTTGACTAATCACTCTGGAATGATAGAAGACGCAAGAAATCAACAGTAATGGTTCCCAGTCTCTGCCATCTACCTGGAACCAAATCTTCAGGGACAAGTTATATAAAATTGGTGAACTAGTTGAGTGAAGGAAGAACAAACAATATGTAAAATAAAGATTTTGGGTCTAGAAATAAAAACCTTTATATGTTAACCAATCAGCTTACTATATTTCAAAGCATGTCCACAATATTTATTAGAAAGTTGGTTGATTGTTCTTACTGCCATGTACAACATCCAGATCTCATTTCATAAACAGCATACTGTATGAAGGGATCCATATACTTCTGGCCAGGGGTCACAGTCAATTGAAACATACTCTCTTTGTTAATTTATGTCCTAGGCAATTGGTATAGGTATTTGATATTGTAATAGTTAGTAATATTGCATGAATTTCTGAGCATTTTGCTTGGAAGAATAGAAAGAAAAAAATAAGTGTGTTATCGGATTACAACTTTTTCACAGGAACGGGATTATCAGCAACACCAGTATTTGAAACGTTTATGGAGTGACAATGTGAAGGATTATGGTGACTTTACTCCCCGTCGATATCGGAGCCGCATGTCTCGGACGGTACAGGTCAGAGTTGTCCTCCCTTGCTGATTTTATGAATAACCATTATGGTTATATTTTTTATATGTCTATTTAAAGGACATTTTCTGTCTTGAAGCTGGAACAGAGGTGTTAAGCACTTACAAAGATATTTTACATAGAATGGAGTGAATTAATATTAGTAATTATGCCTCTATTTAAGTCAGCACCAGCCGCTTTAGGTTATAATTACATGCAGGATTCTGTTTCAGACTTTTACAAGACATTTAGAATTTTAAGAATTAAGAATGCCTCTAGTCTGATAATTTGAAAAAGGTTTTTATATCAAATTGTAAGTATTTCTGCTTCAAAGTGTCAAAGAAAGTACTGACAAAGAACCTAATTCTGAAATTGTTGTTTCAGTTCATTGGATTTTTTTTATTAAGGTATGTACTAAATGACACCAGAATGACTTTAAATGGTTGACTGTGTGTAACAGATTACATATCGCAATCTTTTTTCATTGCTACAACAAAGTAGATGATCAATGTCTCATGGTCTAATAGTTAATATTGAATGGGTAATTTCTTGGCAATGAACTCAACAGCTAGAGACAGGTGACAAAGTTCTCTCAGTCTGAAGTTACTTTGGTGAAGATACTGAGCTCCAGGAAAATACATCAGATATCAGAACTTCATACATAAAGAAGCATAAGAGTGATGTTAGCTGATAATGGTCTTTTACTGAAAGAATGTCAAAGCTGTGAATGAAAAGAAAAGTTGCCAGGTCTGTTGTGTAAGGAAATTTAGGGCTCAAGTCTGGTTTATTTTGGCTGTCAGATAAAAAGTCTGACTTGTTTTTGGAAGATATATAATATTAATTATATTATAAGGATATATGTAATGTAACCTTTTTTTTATTACTCATAAGTGACCTCTGTTCCAGTTTCAAATGAAAAAGCAAGCAAGGACAACTTTATGTGTTGTTGCCCCACAGAAATTAGATAGATTTGCACAATATTAAGTTTAGGTAGACACTTTGAAAAAATTGTATGCATTCACTAACTTTTCTCTATGATTTAACTTTCCGTGACTGAAAGCAGAATTTGTCTTCTTTGGTACAAAAAAAAACAAAAGCTGAAGACAAAAGTTGTTCCATTTGTATGATACTTTCCTTAAAATGTTTAAATATTTATGAAAATCTACTTGAAAGGGTGAACTTATTTTTCAAATTGCTGTTAAAAATGTTTAACTTATAGGAAACCTTGAAAGTTCAGGTATTTAAAATTACAAAATTTATAAAACATTCAGCTTTTCACAATTTGTGAAGAACTCCTTTCCTATCCCATCAAAAATAACCAAACATTACAACAAATGACAAATGTGACATGCTTTATCGTACACATTTCAGTAGGCTATGGCGTGAAAAAATGTGATTTTCTTAATATTTTTTATATGTTAGTTTATGTTGACTAAGAATCAAAATCAAACGTATACAAAGATAGAGGTTAGTTAACCTGTGCAAATCATAAAGATTTTACTTTTGATTCATTATTTAGAAAAGTTTTGAACTTGTATCACATGTTCATGATGAGAAGTCCTGTTTCTAGTATTGTAAATACAAGGTTTAAGCATTTATAGTATTATACAATTTACCTGTGCAGATTTGCATTGTGCCTGTAGACCCTTGTGTCTTTGTCTACTTAAACTTATATGACTAACAGGAAGAAAAAAGATGTTGCATTAAAACATGCTTGCAAGTAATAAGGCTTACAGCTCCTAACTAAGTTTTCATCTTCAATACAGAGAAGTCTAGAGAATAGCTTGGATGATACATATGAAGAAGATTTCCATAGTGTGGATACATCTGAGGAAAAAAGACTCCCCAAGCTGGTAAGTGGCTTGCTTTCTTTATTAATTAAAAGAATCATTTAGATAGAAGAATTTCAAACCTTCTTAAATGGAAAAATCCTCTTGCCTCAAGCTGACTTTGAACTCAGGAAACCTAGATTAAAAAGCTGACATTTACTACATCACCATACAAGCTAGCTAGTAGAGAAGGGGTAGCAAGACAGTATTACATCTTTTTCACAAATCTTGCATACAGGATATAGAGGCAGATAAAGTCTCACATGGAGATGTATTAAATCCTTATGCTTCCTGTAACCTTAACTTTCATATAAAACAGCCTATGGCAGTTCATTCTGTAGTGAAAGAAAGTTTCTCAGCCATGCTGTGTGTCATACAATTTTAACAAGTTATGAAATCAGCTTGCTTCATTGATGTAATTGTTCCATATTGATGTATTTCTCTGTCGGGCTAACTAGATCAGAATGTTTCCACCTTACAAGCAGCCGAGTTTATCATTGGATGAAGCTAATTAGAATACATTGGTTATAGATTTGTTTCAGATAGATTCAATGCCAAACATGAATAAAAAATATTTGGAGCAATTGGGTGCCTAAAGGTGAAATTCATTTATGAAGCAGACATAGTTCAAGCTTAAAGTTAGAACATCCCATTTCCTTCAAAATAACATTAATGCTGAACAATATTGAAGTAATCATTCATTACCTGATGTTCTGGTGTCAGTTATAAATTCTATATACAAATGCATTAATAATAGTCTTTATAAGAATGTTGTTGTTTGTACATTGTTTTTGAATGAGCACTGTCTTAGTGCCCCAGATACATTCTTCTTTTCTTTACAGGGGCCAGTTATCACACCATGTCTGCTCAATAGCTCAAGTACTATTTTGCCCACAGCCTTCAAACTTCATTGGGTGGTTGCTCTTATTAAGTAAAAGAACCATATTGCCTTTGGGGTCAGTAGGTAAAAGGTCAAGGTCACCATCACCTTGAATTTGAAAACCATGTCCCCTCAATAACTTGATTACCATTTGACCCACCATCTTCAAACTTCATAGGATGGTTGCCCTTATTAAGTAAAAGATCCCTGTTGTTTTTTGGGTCAGTAGGTGAAAGGTATCTATCACCTTCAATCAATAACTAAAGAATGGTTTGGCCTACAGTCCTCAGATTTGGTATGGAGGTTGGTAATGACCAGTTAATGATTCCTATTGATTTTGAAGTTAGTAGGTCAAAGGTCAAGGTCACTGTGACCTTGACCAAGAAATTCTTGTCCGACTGTTTACTAGAGAACGCCTTGGCTACATTCCTCAGACATAGTGGTAACGTTGGTCATGACCTGTAGGTGGTCTATTGGCCAAAGTCACTGTGACCTTGACCATAAAAAGCTTGTTCAATCAATAACTAGAGAACGCTTTAGCATACAGTCATCAGATTTGGCGGGGAGATTGGTCATAGCCGTTAGATGACCCCGGTAGACTCTGTGTTCAATAGGTCAAAGGTCAGGTCAAAGTGACCTTCACCAAAGAAAGCTTGTCCGACTAATAGCTAGAGAACGCTTTGGCATACAGTCCTCAGATTTGGTGGGGACATTGGTCATGAACTGTAGATTTTCAGTAGGTCAAAGTCACTGTGACTTTTACCATAAAAAATTTGTCCATTCATTAACTGGAGAATGCTTTGGCATACAGTCATCATATTTGGTGGGGAGGTTGGTCATG
This sequence comes from Cyclina sinensis, assembly GCA_012932295.1. Classification (NCBI taxonomy): domain Eukaryota; kingdom Metazoa; phylum Mollusca; class Bivalvia; order Venerida; family Veneridae; genus Cyclina; species Cyclina sinensis. The sequence continues at coordinate 58,463,872 of JAAONU010000011.1, read as the reverse complement.
ACTGTTAGATGACCCTATAGATTTTGAGGTCAGTTGGTCAAAGGTCTATGTCACAGTGATCTTGTCTACAATCTTCAGATTTGGTATAATGGTTGGTGATAACCTGTTAATGACCCATATATTGATTTTGAGGTCAGTAGGTCAAAAGTCAAGGTCATGTCTAGAAGTCCATGTAACATGACTAATTGGTTGCCATTAGAGGGGCATACAATTTTCACAAAATCTCTTTTTTTTTGTTTTATATGCAGTATTTCTGTTTCCCTTCATCTGTATACTGTGGATAGACAGTGAAACTTCTTCCTTCATTTTCATTGTCAATCTGTTCTATCTGACTTTGTTACCCAAGATAGTCAGCATATCATAGCTGAAAATAAGATATATTTACTTAGATTTATTTTTTTGAAAAATGAGTGACAAAAGCTAAATTTGTAATGTAGTTAATCAAGTTGTTTAAAACACTTCTTTCAACAGAAGTTAGAGATTTCAGACATCAGTGTTGCTAGGTTTGTCTTAATTTTTAATATCACTTTTTAACAGTGACACAGAAGTCATTATTTTTTGCATTTTTCACAGTTTAGTATACCTTCTTATTACCTCTGATAAGCAGAAAAATGGGGTACACTGAGGAAAAAACATATTGTAAGATATTTGGTTCCTATTTGCTGTATTTTGTGATGTTATTAAAGATAGCTTACTCATTTTAGAAGAAAGAGATGAAGAAGAAAGAGATACGGACTGCCAAGAGTGAATCTAGTGTTCCAGTCACCCACAAGAAAGATGCCAACAAAGCAAAGGCATCAACAAAACTGCCCAAGATAGTACCTCATAAAGCAGTAAGTTTCTTGTATTCTGTCTTCCAGCTATTTGTAAGCATTATTTATCTTTGTGAAATTTATTAGAATCTTACTTCTGTTGCAAGTATGTTCAGAAAGTAGGTCATATGCAACAATGTTGGTGGTTTTGAAGAAGCAAACATTCATCAAGTTTGTTAGAAGTTTTAGAATATCTCAATGTCAGGTTAGTTCTGTATCTGTTATTCCTAAAGTAGAATTAAAGAAAGAATGTTTAATCTAACCTACCTCACTTTTTCTGCTGAAGTATTTCAAGCTGAGCATTTGTTAAAGTAAAGGCTAGGACTTAAGCTTATAACAGTGGAATATATTACATGTTTATGAAAAATACATCATTCTGTTGTTACTTGTAAAAGCATACAAAGATTACTGTCAGTTATAGAAAGTTTCAGTACAATAAAAGGCCTTGCATTAGGGCATCCTTAGTGTAATGAATTAACTTGTTTTATCCAAGTTAACAAACACTGTTCTGACATGTAAATATAGGAAAGACCTGTGAAGGTGAGAAATGTTTTTAGAGGTTGGGGGCAAACAAACAGCAACAACATTATTTATTATATGTTTGTGTATGATGTGTTTCTAGAATTTTCATCTGCATTGTGTAAGGTGTTGGTATATTTGTGTGTTTCATGACAAACAGTTCTTGAATTAACAATATTTGTGTATTGTTTTTTTATTTTAACAATATATTTTCTTCAAAATGATAAATTAAATTGTCATGTGGTTTATCTGGTTGAATTGCATTTGTATGTTTTCATCCTTATTTCTTTCTGTAACATGATACATTGATTCTACATTGAACTGCTTAATTTTACCAAGTCTCTACCAAAAGAAAGCTTTTAAAGCATCATGTCGGCGAGGGGAAAATCCCGAGATCCGGGACCAGGGACGCCCGGGATCCGGGATCATATTAAACATATAGGGAAACAATAAACAGTGTTGGTTTTGATATTTGTCGTAATTTGTGGCAATAAATAGTTACATTATTTGATTTTTGGGATAATGAAATAAACAAATGTTTATTCAAAACTTATTTTGCTTAGATATTTTTTTTTAATTACCACGTACTTTTGGTAATGCTTTATAAAGAATTTCAGTACACATGTTGATACGATATTAAAATGCTAATATAATAATAAAAAGAATGTCGCAACTTTATCCAATATAAAAAATAAAATCCATCGACGATAAAATTAATTTACTGAAAAAAAAAGATTTTCACGCCTATACTATACATGCTTATCTATAACAAAAAGCAAGCGATAATCGATAATTTATCGATGACACCTATAGCAGGTGGTGTATTCCCGGTATTACTATATATTTAATACGATCCCGGATCCCAGCTTTTCTAAAGACGGTCCCGGGATTTTCCCCTCGCCCATCATGTCCTCTTTTTAAGATAAACATATTTTCCTGATGCTTGATAGTAGGTGTGGTAATATTGAATTTCTTGTAGCATATGCAGTAATCTAATGTTATAGAACTTTATACAGACTTGTTGATTTGTAATGTACGACTTTTAAGATGCCCTCTATATGTTTGAAACAGAGATATTTCACATTACAGATAGATACTCTTCAGTTTGTAGAGTTGACTTACGTCATATGGTGATTTTTGTTACTTTAAATAGATGTATCTCCCAGAATTTAAACATGACCACAACAGTGCTTCATTAGAAAAATGTAACAAATAATTTTATTGGCTGAGATTGCAAAATGAAATCTTTCAAAAACCAATGAAAGAACTTTATCTATTATTCTTAAGTATGAAGTTTCAAAAAACCAGTTAACCCACAGTTGATCCATACAGTGAAACAGAACGAATTGACATGGATTTCTGATGATGTCTCTTTTCAAGTTTTTTTGTTTCCGATAAGACATTATTTCACATTATTAGACATTTTGTCTTGGACTAGATTATAACAGCAGGGAAAATTAAACTTGTATTTTTCAAGTGAAAATGAACTTCATAAATAAACTATTTGCTTGGTTGTCTTGAAAATATAGCTCTATAGATGTGAAAGATACGTTAGTGGAGATGCAATGTGTGTGTGAATTTGATTTGAATGTTTGTATGAGTAGCAAAATATATTTGAGTGTTTGGTGACTGACATGATTAGTGTACTGTACTAATATTTATCATTATCCTCTTCTTTAAATACAGTTCTTGGATAATCATGTAAGGTTGATTTACCTCTACATCATTGCATGTATCATTTAGTCCTTGAGATCCAGAGACAATGTTACAGCAGAGTAGTTAGAAGTAGACTTTAGAAACATTTTGGTCACACTCATATATTTTGCACCTGTATATTTACATGCACACTAGTGACATTTCCAAAATCTTATTTCTTATCCCTGATGCATATATAGAAAGAAAAAAAATGAATTTCAGTTTTTTAGAATTGTAAAGAAACTAAAATTAGTTTTGTGATGTCATCAAAATAGTGTACAGGTTAATGTTTATTGACTTTAGGACAGTGATAATGAATCATAATAATTATATGACTCATAAATTATTTGGTTTGTGATTGGTCCAGTACTAATCATGTCTGAGTCAATAGAAAGTGATATTCACCTCCAAAAGATTTTATTGTAAACAAACATTGCATTATCAGGCTGTGTTTTATTATTAGCTCTGGGCAAAGACTCCCTTTTGTGGATAATGTTCTCATAAAACAAAACATTGACTGTGTGAAGACATTGGTGAATATCAAAATCTATGGAAAACATCTCATTTCACCAGGTCCATAAACTGCAATATTCACCTCATCATTGTACAATTACTGTATACTAGGTAATGAATTCCTGTCTTTGAATCTGATTTTTCGTAGAAACTTATTAGAGATTATTATTATCATAATTATTATTATTTTTTTATGAATATTATCATATGATAATTTATAAGAATTCTATGGTTATAAATGCCCTTCAGGTAAGGATTCTAAGGTCTGAGTATGAGTATTAACCAAGGGGCCAGTGAAAGTGACACTGTCTGCCTATACTAATACATTTTTATGTGACTTTTCTGCTATTATACAGCTGGTGGAGCATGATTTTAGCATGTACTACAGGGACACAAGTGTTAAATCTGCCCCAGCGGCTGAGGTAAAACTGACTGTAAAGTGATCACGCTATACACTGGCTCACATTATTGTTGTTTACTGTATGACTGTATAATTATTGTAAGATGTGACATTAGATATAAAACAGACTGTACAGTGTGTAGATGTGTCTTTACAGGTAAAACTGACCATAAAGTGTGTAGGTGTGACCTTAGAGATATAACTGACTGTAAAGTGTGTAGGTTTGACCTGAGAGATAAAACTTGCTGTACAGTGTGAAGATGTGACCTGAGAGATAAAACTGACTGTACAGTGTGTAGGTGTGACCTCGGAAATAAAACTGACTGTACAGTGTGTAGGTGTGACCTGAGAGATAAAACTGACTGTACTGTGTGCAGGTGTGACCTCAGAGATAAAACTGACTGTACAGTCTGTAGGTGTGACCTCAGAGGTAAAACTGCCTGTACAGAGTGTAGATGTGACATCAGAGATAAAACTATCTGTACAGTGTGCAGATGTAACCTCAGAGATAAAACTGATGTACTGTGTGCAGATGTGACCTCAGAGATAAAACTGACTGTACAATGTGCAGATGTGACCTCAGAGATAAAACTGACTGTACTGTGTGCAGATGTGACCTCAGAGATAAAACTGACTGTAAAGTGTGTAGGTGTGACCTCAGAGATAAAACTGACTGTACTGTGTGCAGATGTAACCTCAGAGATAAAACTGACTGTACTGTGTGCAGATGTGACCTCAGAGATATAACTGACTGTAAAGTTTGTAGGTGTGATCTCAGAGATAAAACTGACTGTACAGTGTGTAGCTGTGACCTCAGAGATAAAACTGACTGTAAAGTGTGTAGCTGTGACTTTAGAGATAAAACTGACTGTACAATGTGCAGATGTGACCTCAGAGATATAACTGACTGTAAAGTGTGTAGATGTGACCTCAGAGATAAAACTGACTGTACAATGTGCAGATGTGACCTCAGAGATTAAACTGACTGTAAAGTGTGTAGGTGTGACCTTAGAGATAAAACTGTCTGTTAAGTGTGTAGATGTGACCTCAGAGGTAAAACAGACTGTTCAGTGTGTAGATGTGACCTGAGATTTAAACTGACTGTACACTGTGCAGGTATGACCTTAGAGATAAAACTCAATGTACAGTGTGCAGATGTGACCTCAGAGATATAACTGACTGTAAAGTGTGTAGGTGCAACCTCAGAGGTAAAACTGACGTACAGCGTGTAGGTGTGACCTCAGAGGTAAAAGTGACGTACAGTGTGTAGGTGCGACCTCAGAGGTAAAACTGACGTACAGTGTGTAGGTGCGACCTAAGAGGTAAAACTGACGTACAGTGTGTAGGTTACCTCAGAGGTAAAACTAACGTACAGTGTGTAGGTGTGACCTGAGATTTAAACTGAATGTACAGTTATCCTGCTGTATGACTTTAAAAATATCTGGCTTTATATTAAACCATGTTTTTGTTGTGTAACTTTTTTATGATTGTTTGAATGCCAAGTGTAGATGTAAATCAAGCATGTAAAGCATTGAAGCATGACTGTGTTATTATAACAGTGGTGTCAACTATGGCCCTGCACAAGCAATATCAACAGAATTTGGTTGTCAAAGATGTCTGTAATAAAAAAGCTGGTCAACATTAGTAACATTGTTAGGATTATGTATTTATCAATGAAAAAATGGCTGATTGAAACAGGTGTAATTGATTATGCTCTGCTTTGAAAAATAGCTAAAATTTCTGTATTACTGTAACCCTAAAGAATTTATCTAGTGGTCAGAAGACTTTTTAAAGACATAAGTTGCACTGGTTTATACTGACTAGGCAATAAAATTTAGAATGGTATCCAATTCCTTGCACAAAGCAACAAAATGTTATCCCTTTATCTGTCAGTTCCAATTTGATTCATTCTATTCTTGGTAAGGCAAATTGACTGTACCTAGTGTGTACTTGTTTCTATGAACAAATTTTCCCCAGTTGACAAAGTCAGAATTTTACATGGTTGTTGAAATAAATCATTTTGTATGTTATATTGCCTGTCTCTACATTCATCCCTAAGACAGAGGAGGTTGTTTGTAATAAACTGTCAATATGGTACGAAGGCTTTCCATTTGCTCTTCTTTGTAAACCATCAGCCATTAAGCCATCACAAACGGTCAGATTATGCTGACTCTGACAACTCAGGTTCTCGAATCCTGATTGGTTAGATTTGAAAGATTTTTGTTAGGAACATGTCTGCATCAATGGAAGTTCAGACCAGAAGTTACAGACTATGTTGAAAATAAAAGAAACTAACCATTCTAGACCTTTCCCCTTCAGCTGTAAAGAATTTAATGCTCAATTGAAATTTAGCGCAGTAAATTCCTAAGAAATATGTTGCTAACCACAGTTTAAGTAACCATGTTTATATTATGGGGAGACATGATCCTCTACTGACTTGTATTTGCAACAGTAAGGAAACATTTCCTGAAACTTTGCTTGCTTTAGTATTCTACCAAGAATCCATAAACATGCATTTTGTTATTTCATAGTTATGTTACTTTTTTTCTGCCATTCAGTTGATACAGCATGATTATAGCATGTACTATGGGTGTGTTAACAACTCTGTCGTATACAAAGAGTTTGAGGTAATGCTTGTTTTCTGTGCACTATTTCTGAATTATGTATTTGTGTATGTATAATTATGTACCTCTGTCATCAGATATACATATATATTGTACCATATTGTGTGAAAATAATATGTTGTAAAATTTTGGTGAACATGAGAGAGCTTTATGAATACAAAATACTTAATTTAAGATTGCGGTTTTTTTAAAATAGATGCACTATAAAAGGTTGAGTTTGGTACCAGTAGGGATACTAAAAGCTTCTTGAGATTTGAGAAATTTGAGAAAAAAGAAAATATGTGAAAACTGGAAGCGACTAATAGACCAAGCATAAACTTTGTGTTGTAACTATGTCCATCTGCTGTTGCTTTTAGGAGCAAAAATAAAAAAACACCATTTCAAGTAATGGTACCACACTCCATTACAGCTCATTAATTTTCCAACAAACAGCTAAGAATCCATTTTGTCAGATAAAGTTTGCCTCTGATTATAAAGTAAGTTTATGTTAATCTGTGGTTAAAGAATAAGCTTAATTGAATAGTCCTTGTAATCTGGCATGTTCAGTTTAGTAATAATTACCATTTTGTGTATTGAAGAAGACAGCAATAAGTTCATTGTGCCATGTTGATAATGAGCAAGTTTTGGTTTATTTTGCTTGTGTTGATATTGGTGATACAATGTTATCACCAGGTAGCTTTTTAATGACTGCCTTTGTTTAAGTACGACTTTAACAGGCAATCTGTGTTTTACCCCCACAAATTGATATATTGGAAAAAAACAGAAATGATCTAACAACAAATAATACCTCTGCATGTTAAATTGTTAAGTAGGAAATGAGAATCTAGTTCAGTCATTAACCTCCTGTGATCATTATGTACAATAAACTTGTAGTTTTTAAGGTTGTTGAGTTTTATAGCTATCGGAAAACAGGTAGTAATAACAATTGGTCATGCTTCGTGTATACTGGTGCATTTTCATTGTTTTACAGATAATAAATGATGTTTTTCTCAGTTGTTTTGCACCATATCTGCCAGTTAACTAGATAAATCATAAAGATTTACAAGGAGTCAGTAATATGGAACACAGAAGTCATTGGTCATTATTAACATTATTGCTGAATTATATCAAGTGTATTAATTCTAAGTGTTTCAAAATTCTGTGTGATCATATATAGTGTCATGAAGGCTGTGGGTCTTAAATTTAATATCTTTCTGGTCAACAAGGAATCCGGACATTTGCCCCTCCCCCTCCCCTCCCGCTGATGAAATATCACCTTGAACAAACAAAGGTTACCAGTTGTATCAATAGTACCAAAATTAGTATATACACAGCAGCAGGTTACCAATGGTATCAATAGTACCAAAATTGGCATATACACAGCAGCAGGTTACCAGTGGTATCAATAGTACCAAAATTAGGATATACACAGCAGCAGGTTACCAGTGGTATCAATAGTACCAAAATTAGTATATACACAGCAGCAGGTTACCAGTGGTATCAATAGTACCAAAATTAGCATATACACAGCAGCAGGTTACCAGTGGTATCAATAATACCACAATTAGTATATACACAGCAGCAGGTTACCAGTGGTGTCAATAGTACCACAATAAGTATATACACAGCAGCAGGTTACCAGTGGTATCAATAGTACCAAAATTAGCATATACACAGCAGCAGGTTACCAGTGGTATCAATAGTACCAAAATTAGTATATACACAGCAGCAGGTTACCAGTGGTGTCAATAGTACCAAAATTAGTATATACACAGCAGCAGGTTACCAGTGGTATCAATAGTACCAAAATTAGCATATACACAGCAGCAGGTTACCAGTGGTGTCAATAGTACCACAATAAGTATATACACAGCAGCAGGTTACCAGTGGTATCACTAGTACCAAAATTAGCATATACACAGCAACAGGTTACCACTGGTATCAATAGTACCACAGTTAGTATATACACAGCAGCAGGTTACCAGTGGTATCTATACAGCTGCTGGTTACCACTAGTATCATTAGTACCACAATTAGTATCTGCAATAGTACCACAATTAGTATCTGCAACAGTACCACAATTAGTATCTGCAACAGTATCACAATTAGTATCTGCAACAGTACCACAATTAGTATCTTTACAGCAGCATAACCTTTAAGAGAAAGAGAGCTTTATTTGCTGTATCTTAAGAAGATAAGTTGTAAACTTTAAACAAATACTAGTATTTTATAAAGAAAAGGCTATATAACTTTATATCTATATAACTTTTGAATTGTTTGAAGATTGAGATGATCTTTATTCATAAAAAAACACAATTATAAAGAGTGCAAGTCTCATTAGGATATATATTTTTAGAATTGAGACAGTTATCATCTGATGTTGTAACTTTGTATTAGAATGGTGTGTAGATTTTATTTAGTCTACTTTATTTATTAACGATGGCAAATAATTACTTTTTTTATTAATTGGTAAACACGATTGTAAATTAGCCTTTAACAATCATAGCTACTTTTTCCTCTGAAATGAGAATGAAAGAGAATTTCTGTTAGAACTTTGGGTGAATGTTCTGTTATTTAGGATATATTGTTCTCATATTTCATTCTATAGTTTATGAATTGTACATATTTGTTCATTTGTTATAAAGGTTGTTCTTTCCCTCATGCTTACACTCAGAGGAGCAATGGTAAACTCTCTGATGAAAACAAAGCCACTAAAGAGACTGAGCTAAACAGTGCGAGAAAAAGCCCAAGGAAAACAAAAACTGAAAAGGAGTCAAAGGAAAAGGATGACCAGTCTAGCAGAAAGAAGCATCAAAATCAGAAACAAGAAAATACAAGGGGAAATGGAAATAACACAGATCTAAAGAATCAGAAAGGAGATGCTACCAAGAGTACATCCAGTTTTCAAAGTGAAAATTATGTCACTAATGATTTAGAAAGAGTCAAAACATTGATTTCTGAGAATCAGGAAAATCAAAATTCTGATGAGGAAATGAAAGAAGAAAGTGGTGAACACAGGAAAACAGAGGAGGGAATGATGTCTGGCAGTAATGGAAATGAAAGTAAAACTGATACAAATAATGGAAGTAATACCAATGAAGGAGATGATTTCTTTGATAAGCAACCTGGTGAAGAAACACCAGAGAAAGACAATAATTATTCAAAAGAAGAAGCAGAGGATTTAAATGCTGATAAAGATATATTAGAAACAAAGGAACAAGACTCTGTAAGATCAACAGATGATGTAAAGGATGAAGACATTGGAGACAAAAAACATGAGATCCAAGAACAGCATGAAGCTAATAATGGTTCACCAGAGGGTGGTGTCGAAGTAGATAATGAAACAACAAACTATGACAGAACAAGTGAAACTGAGAATGTATGTGAACAAAATGGAGACATTGAACAGAGTAAGACTGAAAATGAAGTAAAGAAGAGTGATACAAGAGAAAAGGCAAATAATGGTCAGAGCAAAGTACAGAAAGATGAGAAACAAAAGCCGAGCAGGAAAAAGGCAAGATATTTATATTGTACATGCATCTGTTGTTTACACCTGCTGTATCTTGAATTTAGATTGACTTCATATGCATGACTTTTTAACAAAATCTTGCATGCTGTCAGCATGAGAGATTAGTATTTTAGATTTTTAGCACCTTCATATTTTTTTCATATCAGCTGCAGAATAATTAATGGAGCTGAGCTGCAGACATTTATGATGTATTTACAGTTTTACTAGATATTGTTACTGAATGTCAGATTTTAATAGATGTTTTTATGCCCCCGAAGGGAGGCATATAGTTTTTGAACTGTCAGTCCGTCAAAACTTAAACATTGGCAATAACTTCCTTATTAGTAAGTGGATTTACTTCATACTTGGACACAACATCCCTTTGGACAAGAACTTCCCACTGACCTATATTTATTTGACCTTGACCCCAGAATGACCTTCACCTTGAAGATCCAATTGTCCAAAAACTTTAACATTGACCATAACTTCCTTACTAGTTAGTGGATTTACTTCATACTAGGACACAACACCCCTTTGGATATGACCTTCCCACTGACCTATATTTATTTGACCTTGACCCCTGAATAACCTTTACCTTGAAGATCCAGTTGTCCAAAAACTTTAACATTGACTATAACCTCCTTATATGTAAGTGGATTTACTTCATACTTGGACACAACACTCCTGTGGACAAGACCTTCCCACTGACCTATATTTATTTGACCTTGACCCTTGAATGACTGGTCCTCAGCCAAAAGTCAGAGCACCACTTTGGGGGCATTGTCATCTTACTGTGACAGTTCTTGTTGTATTTTGCCAATTTTAAATTATTGTGTGAAAGGTTTAAGCATAAGACTGCATGCGTTTAAGTATATTTTTTATTTTTGTATATTTTTCTGCGGTATATTTTTATATTTGTATATTTTTCTGCATGTGTAGGTAGGTACATTATACTTAAATTTAAAGAATTAAGACTGTGGGTAGCAAACAGTTCATGCAAATCATCTTTATTGTACTCAAAATAAATCTCTGTTAGCATGTCTACCCTAGACTTGATACATATTTGTTGTGTTTCATTGTTATCTTGTTTATATATCATGTCACTAAATATTGGGACAGAAAGATGTCTGTGGCATTGAAATGTTTATGTTGTAACACACAGTCATATTGAATATACAAGGAAAAGTAAGTTCTGTTTGATGTAAGAGTGAGAGTATGGGAAAACTGGAGTGTCTAGTTGATGGTTATTAAACTCATTTTACATGCATGTTTGTGTAAGTTGCTCAATGCAACAAATGCAATTTTAAGACATGTTGTTTCAAATGTCTGAATTCCCATTCCCTTGGTGACTTACGATATTTTTGTTTTGTTTGATTAATGACAACTACAGCTCACAGTCTACTAGTGAAAAATTAAATTATAAACACATACATAATTATCCATTGTCATCTTACCTTTACTTACAGTACTTTTTTGTATTCTTGCACATTTGTTAGAAATAATTTATTTCTTTTGCATGCAAAATTCAACCAAAGGATAGTGTCAAAATAATTCCTTTTTCATTCGTATTTCCTATCACTGTTTATAATATAAACACTTTTCTTGTATGAGTTTTTAAATTTATTGGTAATTTCAGTGTTATTTCAAAAAAATTGGATCTAGAAAAAGTTATAGATCACAACATAATATTTTCACTAATGTTAATGTGTTGCCAAAGCTTATCTTTGAAGACTGAACAAAAAAAAAAAGATGTATTAATTTGTTGTACGTAGATTTTAATATTTGGTGACTACTTGTTTCAGGAGAATGGAGTTACTGGGCAGGTGAAGGATAGCCAAGATGACAAGTCAGATATTGCACAGTTGTTCAAAATTGCAAAACAGCTAGGTAGGTTTATTAACATTGCTGAAAATTAGACTTGTTGGCTGATTACAGTTGATTGGCATTGTTGAACAGATAGGTGTTCAAAATTGCAAATTTAAACAGATTGCTGTTCAAAAATATTAAACAGGTAGGTGTTCAAAATTGATAAACAGATAGGTGTTCAAAATTGTTAAACAGATTGCTGTTCAAAAATGTTAAACAGATAGGTGTTCAAAATTGATAAACAGATAGGTGTTCAAAAATGTTAAACAGGTAGGTGTTCAAAATTGATAAACAGATTGCTGTTCAAAAATATTAAACAGATAGGTGTTCAAAATTGATAAACAGGGTGCTGTTCAAAAATATTAAACAGATAGGTGTTCAAAATTGATAAACAGATTGCTGTTCAAAAATATTAGATAGGTGTTCAAAATTGATAAAAATATTGCTGTTTAAAAATATTAAACAGATAAGTGTTCAAAATTGATAAACAGAATGCTGTTCAAAAATATTAGATAGGTGTTCAAAATTGATAAAAATATTGCTGTTTAAAAATATTTAACAGATAGGTGTTCAAAACTGATAATCAGATTGCTGTTCAAAAATATTAAACAGATAGGCATTCAAAATATTAAACAGATAGGTGTTCAAAATATTAAACAGATAGGTGTTCAAAACTGATAAACAGATTGCTGTTCAAAAATATTAAACAGTTAGGTGTTCAAAATTGATAAACAGATTGCTAAACAGATAAGTGGGTTCATAAAAGTTGTTCAAAATTGCTGAATAGCTAGTTGTCTGAACAGTGGTTCAGAACTGTAAAACAACTTCATATCAAAATACTGCTCAGAAACAGTACTTAACAGTGGTTAATTTTTTTTAACATAAATGGACTAGATAAGAAACAGTATTTAAAAATTATTTAAATCATGGTTTATCATGATATTTTTTTTATATAATGTTTTACTGATGTACATGTATAGGTCAGCAATATTTTTTTTCTGAAAAAATTAACAACAAGATTGTTCTAGTATAAACATAGCTTGAAGCAAGACCTTTGATTAGATGCTGCCTTGGACAATGCACAGACAATGATTAAACATACACTTAAAACAACCTCCTGATGTTTGCTTTGACTACCACTGGCTTGTTTGAGTTTGTTGCATTCTGTTCTATGGTTCAGGTTCCGTAATAGAACAGACCACCTTTTTGAACTGTTAGCTTTTAATACAGTGATGTTTATAATTTGTATCTAAACAATTTAACTGATAGAACTTTATTGATCAGTTTTCATTATCTTGTACAATACAAGTGGAATAAAAGTACCCTCACTTGATTACATTTATTAGAATGTTATTGATTTATCCACTTATTAATTGAAAGGAGAAGTTAGAATGGATACTTTTCCATTGATTTTGTCAAGTAAATATTTACATAGTCGATGATACCTATCAAAATTTTAAACAGCAGATCAAGGTATTTCATTAGTGTATTCTTTGAATATTTATTTGTTTACTTTTTTAAAAGGATCTTTTTTCCTATTGTAGGTGAAATATTGATAATTCATTTTTAGAGCTCATCTGTTTCCAAAGAAGATTTGTTCATAAGTCAATCTTGTTTTGGTCATGTTGAAGCCTGTTACAGGTTTTGTAAAATACTGCAACAGATCAAAAAGCTTAATGATGATATCACTGGGACAGTTTTTCATAAAAAAATATATCTACAACATACTCGTTCATTATTCCTAGATATCTTTCTTTTTTTTCAATGTCTAAAATTGTAGACAGTATTTCTTAACTTCTTAATTAATATTTCATTCCAGGTAGACCAGAGGATATCTTCATTAAAACATTGATAAAGAAATCACACAAACAGAGGATGGCTACAAAAGCCAAGTTCAGACAGAAGTATGACCTGGTAAGCACTAAACAGAGTTCTAAGATAACCAGTATAATATTGAAAACATCTGTCTGCAGATGAATAGCGGTACAGATGGCTCTAAATTTTTCAGATCCATTTTGGCAGTAGTGACTCCTAAGCAGAGGGTAGAGGATACAGAATCCAGAGATTTGCACCTCAGAACATTTGCCCCCCTTGCCCCCCCCCACCCCCCTCTTTCTTGAACACTTACTGACTGCAAATAGTGCAGACTGCTTTGATGTAATAAACATGGTCTGCATTGTTTGCAGAAGCCAAAAACAGTACTGTTGTTGCCAGAAGGGAGAAGGTTTGAGAAAGCTAGTCTTTGTCATATGGTGTGAGACTTGTTCTTCCATTATAGTCCATTGAGTTATCAGCCTGCATAACTAAAATGCTATCTTTAAATTTCTGTTAAAAACTGTCCCATCTTGAACATTTGTTCTTACTTTCACAAGCCACAGAAAGCGCTAGAATTTCTTCTCATTATTAAGAGATTTAACTGCAATTTTTTGGAGTTCAAGTAAACTATATATGCTTGCTGTACAGTTTTTTCCACCTAGCCCACAAAATATTATTCTTACAATATGGATGAGTCTGTGAGTTTAACAGCTGTAAGGTAATTGATTAATTGTACAGCGATTGTTGAACAATGTATTTAACGTCTTAACAAGCTCTATTGATTACTTAATATTTATTTATTTTTGTAAACAGACAGATAATGAATTATGAAAAAATGTTACAAGACCTGAATTTATGCATTATCTCTGCCCATTTTTCCAGGATAGTATCTAAAAGGGATCAATAATTGAATTTTAGAGTCATTTTTTTTTAAATGTTTTAAATAACTAACATTGATTCCAGTATAATTTACAGCAGTAACTGTTTATTAAATAGTTTATATCATGAAACAACTATATTTATTTCTTGTATTACTACAGATAGCCTAATTTACCGTGAAGTGGATTTTATAAAGAAACACAGCTGTTCTTATTTGACAGAAATTTCCCTTTAGCGTCATCTTTTCCTTATCCTCTGCAAACAGTTGACCATTTGGTTAATCTGTAATGAATTTTAATTTGTTCCTTACATTTTTTCAGGACTTAGTAACAGAACTAAAGAATGGGTTAGGACAGCCCTGGGAATATCTTATAGATGCCTTGTTACAGGAGAGAGGGGTGGCCGACTCGTATGCTGTTTTTGATGCTCTTAGTGTAGGTATCATGTCTTTGAAAAGGCTTATAGTCACAATATTACTTATATTCACAACCCCACCTTCCCTATATGAAATTCATATTACATGATTAAGCATTTGAGGGCTCAGTGTAAAATTCTTGTATCTTCTGTGTTAGTTGCAATAGTTTTGCCCTGAGCTGTTGTGTCACCACCATGTTGTTTAATTCATCTAGTCTCAGATACCCTGGTTTCTCCCAGTGGTTTTGTTGTAATTAATTAATTTTGTTAATAGCATATTGTTGAATAATATATTTGGTTAATTATTCAGTCTTTTTATTAACTAGACATGGAAAATGCTTATGGAATACTTCTGAGTTGAAAACTGTAAAATCATTGAGATCTAAAGCAATTCTAAATATTTTATTGACAAAAATATTTTCATTTCTCCAATTCTGTTCAACAGATGTCCTGATAGATTGCTGACACACCATTATGGACTGAATTCTGTCAAATTAATGAGGTCTAAGGCAGTTTCTAAGAACTGATAGACAAAAACTATTGTTCTGATAAGAATTATTAAAATGATTTTTTGTCACAATCTGTTGTCCTAATTAATCAAACCATGGAGAGCACAGACAGGGTGACAGACAGGGTGACAGACAAGGTGATAGACAATGTGACAGACAGGGTAACATACCGGGTGACAGACAATGTGACAGACAGGGTAACAAACATAGTGACAGACAATATGACAGACAGGGTGACCAATAGGGTGAATTCATTTGCAACATTTAATGAATGTTGTCTTATATGAAGATTCTTTTATTTTTTGTGGTAAAGTATTTTTGTATTAATGTAATTTATTAATTTATATGTTGTGATGTAATTGTAAATTCCAGGGTAGAAGTAATAAAAAGGTGAGAACATTTGAGTAGATGGCATTATGTTTGGCTAATGCTTTACAGGTTATAAACAGAATACATTGTAGTTTCATGGAAGACAACAATTTCTTTATTTTTCAAGTCTTTATCTAAATAAACAGAAAGTAGAAGGTTTTACTTTGAACTTACTACCTTTCTTGAGCCCAGACAGGCAAAAAGCTGAGCTTTGCAACAATTGATAGTCTGTAATAAGTTATGTGCTCAAGACATTATTAGTTGGTCTGCACATAGTATCAGCATGCTGATTTTTTACAATGGGGCTCAGTTTTTATCTTTTGCTTTTCATGCCTTGCTACATATATGGCAGTTACAAAAATGTATATACCATTAAATTCTCTGCTTTTTCCTTTTTGTGCTTCACTTAGACACTGATTAATGGATAAAATGCAGTTGTATTTTTTTGTATTTTTATTCTTTTGTGATTCATTGTTATAAATATGTGTAAGTTTTACCAAGTCAGCTGTCCCAATACACAAGTCTTAGTCTGTTATTTTCTTCACCAAAGGATTTAAATTTCTAGTGTTTTGTTACCTGGAAAAAACAAAAACAAAAAAAAAAAAAAAAAAAAAACAGTGGAGTTACCCAGAGCCATTTACATTTTATATTTAATGCCACATGATCTGTTTTATTAATGAGTCAACTTTTCAGTGAATAAGTGCACATTTTATCAGCTTTTTTTGTCTTAGCAAAATGCAAAAGAATTTTGCAAGACTTCTCTCTCTTGAACTTGATCATACAGGAGATATTGTAAAATTTATAATAAATTAGAGCATCTGATGTAGCCATGATACTGTCACTGTAATCTAGTTGTTAGACAATGATATTTGTAGAGTGGGCTATTTATTTTTGTTTTTTATCTGAAGTGTTTAACCTGCTGTTTAACACTGCTTTATTCTCATCAAGATTATTGTCTTGTTTAATATGTAATGTATTTTCTAGTTTGAAAGAGAGAAAAAAATTGTTGCAATATATTTTGCAGATTTGTGTATGTATATACTGAGTGTTTTTGTCAATTAACAAAATGCTGTGTGATATTCTAGAATATATCAAAATGTATTTCCTTTGCAAACCTTACAATGAATGTAACCTTTTTGAATATTCTAATTTTATGAGTAACTAAATGCTTGTCTTTTTATATAGCTGTTGTATGTCTGATGGAGAGGTTTGCATATTTATTATCCAGCTGGAGTCAATATAAAACATCATCTTATTTAGGATGAATAAGTGTTTTACTGTTTTGATGTGAAGTTTTTTCTTATCAAACTCAATAAATTAAGGTATCTTAGGCTAACATCATGGTTTTCTGAACGACAAAATATCAGATGTCCAATAATAATCAGTAGTTAGACACTTATAATCTGACTCTAAACTATAAATGATTTAGAAGCCAGAAGATATTTCAACTTTAGAAGCTTAAACACGATCAGCATTGCAAGGAATAATGACATTCATTTCTTTGCTTAAATTGTTTTAACTTTTGTTTAAAGCTTTTATTGCTTTTGATATTGCTTGTTTATCTGTTCTAAGAATTGCACAATTTGGCATTATAGTTTCTCACACCAATCTGAATGTTAACCATGGTCTATTAAATCTTCCACTAAGAAGCTTGTTTCATCAACAGTAACTACTGGAGGTTTGTTTATGTTCTATAACTTCCTATAATTACATTGCAGACTGCAGACCTATGTGATGTGGTAGAATTATTGTGCTCAAGAGACAATGCTACAATAGCAGAGCTCAAGGAATCTTACAGAAAAGGTATATTTTGATCTGTGTAATGTATGACAAACTGCAATTTATCTGGGTCACACATGGTCCTCACAATAGTCTTCCTGTACTTTTAAGTATACCTAGTAAAAACTGCTCCTTAAAGACTAGCCCTTGTCTGAATATGTAGAAGAGTTTCAAGTTTCTTAAATTCTATTATTGCAAAATCTTTTAATGTTATTCTGGTTGAATATGCCTGTGATGGCAAAATTAGTTCTGCAGTGAGACTATGTAAGTCTAAAAATGTTTTGCTATTGTAGAACACGGATTTCTTTTTGTTATGACAATGTGAATATGTAATTGTTACCATAGTAAAATAAATGTAGCAATTACTGAAGCAAGCAGTTTCACAAGATTTGGTATGACATAAAGTCACTTTGACTGTTAAAATGGCTCTAAATAACGACTTTACCTATAGTAAATCTTCGTAAAGATTTTTTTGTTTCTTGTTTAGCCTTTAACATAATTTTATAACTTACATCATTTTACCTTGTTCAGGAATAAACTTATGATTCATAAATTATAAATTAACAATTTTACTGAATGTTAACAGCCTGTGTTTTACAATTTCAGAATTTTCCATCAGTCTAGAGGAGGATGTAACAGATCGTTCCAAACCTCCTATACAAACTGTACTATTATCTCTTCAAAAGGTATTGTACAGTTCTCCCTAAAAGGCTCCCTTTAAAAAAAGGTTCTCTAAGAAAATTTTTCTTTTGAATTTTTTCTCTTTCGAGCTATCTAAGCTGCATCACTATCTAGGTTTGATCAAACTTGCACTTGAAACTCAATTAAGGATACGATTCTAGTGAAATACTTGCACATCAAGCAGCAGATTTCTTAGGAAGTCATGACCTGTATTTAGTACTGTATTTTGGAATTCTGCCCCAAGTCATAAGGTTTAAACAGATAATTTAAAGATGTTAGATTAGAATCCTACCAGTACAGTATATTGCTATTTCAGGGTGTTAGAGATGAGAGTCAGGATGTAGATATAGAGGTGGTCAGGAAAGATGCCCAGGCCATACATGAGGTAGTGGTTACAATTTCTACAAATTACTTTTTTTTGTTCTTCAAAATTGCAATGGATTTCTGCCTTGAAGCAAGATTGTCTCTTTTACATTTATTACTTTTTGAAATCCCATATCATGTCAAAGCAGTCACGAATTAAAAATAAGACCAAATTTAATCACAGTAACCTAATTGCAGCTTTATGACATGTCTCTTTCAAATTGACAGTATGGTGAAGGGAGATGGGACAGTGATAATGGTATATTTATGAAGTTGCTCAATGAGAAAAGTTTTGCTCATCTACAAGGGGTATTCTCGGAGTACAAGACAGTTGCCGGGGGTGAAGATATACTGCATGCCATGAAGAAAGAATGTGATAAAGACTATTATAAAATTTTGAGCACTTTAGGTAAGTGACCTGTGATAATTTATTATTATTTAAAAGGCATTGCCATCATACAAGAACATTACACTGGATTTCTGGATGCATGACACCCTTTGTATGTTAAGAATTGCACCATTTTCCATATATATATGGTATTACTCAGCATTACAGTCATACACCCACCATACATAAAACACACTTGTTTCCTGACTAGACACATGTCTGTTTCCTGTTTAAACATAAAATGATTGTGTGTACTCAAATAATTGAAAGTATTATCTTCTCTATCAGACAATAGATCTTTATGGTATGCTTTTATAATTAATAAATAACCATGGCTCATTTACCTTTTAATTGTAAGTAGACTTTATTGTTTTCCTAGATGTATTTAAGACTAGATAAGATTATCAACAAACATAACAACCTCTGCCATAACAATGAAGAACAGAATCATATTTAGAAATAAAACATGATGTCATAGGTACTCTTGTTGCATGCATCATAAAAGATCTATCAAGTGTCAACTGATAAAAGTTTGAATAGAGAAGTAGACATCAGATTATATTGAACAAATTCTCACATAAAAGAAACCATGTTTGTTCTAAATATCAGCCTGCTTAGTTTTGATTGACTGGTCCATAATTGTTTCAGACTCAGAATGAATGGAAGCATGTAGTATTAAATATCTGGTTATTATTTAGTGTAGTCATTTTGTGCACTGAGTCTTAAGCCATCGATGTCTTGTTTAATCTGTTAAGTTTTAAACCACTGTGTTCAACTGTAATTAACCATGTACAGCTATCTAGGTACAGGGCATACGAGATGCAGAGAAAGAATCTGGATACAGTCACTATTATAATTAAAAATTAGAGTTTGTCTTCCTTTATTCTTTTATATTTGATACAGTTGCTATGTAATAAACAACTCACCATACAATTAGACAACAATGTGTTAGAGTTTGATACCGTATTTTTCTTGTCTTTTCCATATTTAGTTCAGTGTGTAGGCTCACCAGCATCATACTATGCAGAATTATTACATCGACATAAGCTGCCATCAGATCCTGTTTTTGTAGGAACCCTAGCAGTTAGGTCAGAGGTAGGTCAGACTTGTTTTCATTTATGTTTGTGTTTGTAAATTTGATATATATCAAAATGCTTTGTCAGATTGTTTGTTAAGATACCCAAGGAATTATTGGCTATAACTGTATCCAAATTACAGATTCTAAGTTAAATTTACTACTTC
The DNA here is from genome assembly GCA_012932295.1 of Cyclina sinensis. Lineage (NCBI taxonomy): Eukaryota > Metazoa > Mollusca > Bivalvia > Venerida > Veneridae > Cyclina > Cyclina sinensis. Next base: position 58,443,517 of record JAAONU010000011.1, on the reverse strand, counting down.
CAAATTAATTTACCTTTCATTTACTAGTTTTCTGGGTACTCCTTTGAAGAGCACTGCTATGTATTTACAAGTAAATCGAGGCATGAAGTGGCAGAATGCTATCTAGAGAAACTTATTTTTGAATTAGAAAGTTTCTACCACCATAATGTTTACTGAATGTTAATTGAAAGACAAGTAATTGAGTATAAGGAATACGATAACAGAGACTGTTATTCTAACTCCTTATTATTTTATTAATTTGGAGGGTCTACCAAAGCAAGATATAGGAATGTTGGTTTTTTTGGTGTGTTGTTGGTATTCATGTTATTTCCATTTCAGCTGTTATATTTATGTTTTTTTTCCATTAACCTGTTATATTTATGTTATTTCCATTAACCTGTTATATTTATGTTATTTCCATTAACCTGTTACATTTATGTTATTTCCATTAATCTGTTATATTTTTTTCCCATTTCATCTGTTATATTTATGTTATTTCCATTTTCTATTCTGTTTATGTTTTTTTTTTCCCATTTTATCTATTGTATTTACGTTATTTCCATTTCATCTTTTGTATTTATGTTATTTCATTTCATCTATAATATTTACGCTATTTCCATTTCATCTATTCTATTTATGGTATTTCTAGATTGATATGCCAGAAGTAAGGAAAGCCTACAAGAAGATGTTCAGTGTAGATTTAACAGAGGATATTAAGAGTAATGCTCACCCAACACAAAAATGTCTCCTAGAACTTGCATGCAAGATTCCACCAGGAGCAAAAAAGGTTAGGCTTCCTTAGTCTGTAAGTCATCATGTGGTCAGAAATTTTCTAGAATTTCTCATACTGTGTGCACCACTAAACACATAAAACAAAAGTTTTTCCATTACAGATCTATAAAAGTTAAGCTTCAATATACATGCAGTCAGAGACATAATTATATGGTATTTTTCATAGACATTTGCTGTGCAGGGTATACATGTATCTTCATATTCATAGACATATACTGTGCAGGGTATATCTTCATATTCATAGACATATACTGTGCAGGGTATATCTTCATATCTATAGACATGTACTGTGCAGGGTATTTCTTCATATTCATAGTTATATACTGTGCAGGGTATATTTTCATATTCATAGTCATATACTGTGCAGGGTATATCTTCATATTTATAGTCATATACTGTGCAGGGTATATCTTCATATTCATAGTCATATACTGTGCAGGGTATATCTTCATATTCATAGTCATATACTGTGCAAGGTATATATTCATATTCATAGTCATATACTGTGCAGAATATATCTTCATATTCATAGACATGTACTGTGCAAGATATATCTTCATATTCATAGTCATATACTGTGCAGAATATATCTTCATATTCATAGTCATATACTGTGCAGGGTTTATCTTCATATTCATAGTCATATACTGTGCAAGATATATCTTCATATTCATAGTCATATACTGTGCAGAATATATCTTCATATTCATAGACATATACTGTGCAGGGTTTATCTTCATATTCATAGTCATATACTGTGCAGGGTATATCTTCATATTGATAGTACATATACTATGCAGGGTATATCTTCATATTTATATGCTGTTTAAGTGGTATATTTCTTCATGGAGATAAACTTCATCTTGGTTACTTGCTCATTTTGTGTTTGATGGCATCAAGAATTAGAAATGCTTTTCAATTTACTTCTGTAAGCCTTTGCAAGGAATATTCATAACATTCTTGAAAGCTGAAACAAACTTAACAAGAATTTATCTAGACTTTTCAGTAATTACTACTTTGCTTAAACAAAACAATGATATTGTCAACACCTGATTCTGCTAATTATTTGATGTCTATTTCATTACAGAAGGTAGACACAAAGAAAACCTATGTTAAAGATGGAGCTGCAGACCAGCAGTCACACCCACAACCCTCTCATGCAAAGAAACCTCCAGCTGGAAAGAAAGCAGAGCCTAAGGTCAAAGGTCAAGGTCAAAGTGAATCAGGTGACACTGTGAAAAGTACAAAAACTGACACTGAAGCTAAAAATAGCAAGAAAGCAGAACCAAAGCTAGCTCAGCAATCAAAATCAAAGGACAATCAGGAAAGTAAGAAAGCTTCCACAGGGGCCAGTAGTGGAAACCACAGGGGTACAGTGAAGCCTGTTAGTAATTTTAGGCCCGAGGATGACTGTGATAGACTGAATAGTGCAATGAGTGGAGAACGTGCGGACGAGTCTGTGGTAGTGTCTATCATTCCAAAGAGAAGCAATAAGCAACGGCAACAACTCAAGACTACCTACGAACAAAAATTCAAAAAGGTACTTGTACTATTTTAAGATTTTACATCAAGAATGTCTATGTTGATGCATTTTATTTGAAAGGTTAATCACTTCATCAGTTTATTTTCAACAACACAATCTGTTTTCATTGCAAAACTTCATGAAAAGCAAAGCTTTTTTAAGACTTTAAAGATAAGGTAGCCAGCCATCATTTTCTAGACTGAATTTTCTCTGATAGTGGAAAAGTTTAAGAAAAACAGTCAAGAAACTTTGAGGACTTTTGATAGAGTTTAAAGATTAAAATTGTCTGCAGTTTGTTAAAAGATTGTATGGAAATAAACGTACTTACTTTAATTTCTTTCTTCAGAATCTAACAATAGACCTGACGTCTGAGATGACAGGTGACTGGGAGGAGATTGTTCTAGCATTAATGATGACACCTGCAGAGTATGATGCTCATGTAGTGCGAGAGGCCGTGGAGGGACTCGGAACTGCCGAGCCAACCCTCATAGCCATATTATGTACAAGAACTGTTCAGGTAAATTATAAATTACTTCTATTTTTAACCTCCACCCAGCTTGTAGCAATAGTTTTAGCCCTTTTTCTGACCAGGGTTGACCTTGTTCAGCCTGCAGACCTCCAGCAGTCTGATCATGGTCTGTTCAGTATTCTGCCATGAAACTTCAAAGTGATTCTTCTTTAGATGACAGGTGAGTCAGTCAAGATAAATCAGTGTAGAAGTCCATTTCAGATCATTAGCAGAGTGATGGTTTATCAGGCTTAAATTTACAGAGAAAAATCTATGAACAAAAGAGCTTTTGATAAAAATGCTTGTTATCTTGAGCTGTGTTAACTTCATCCGACACGAAGTGAATACATCATTTATGAAACTGATTTAGGCATGAGTTTAGCAAAATTCTGGAGTTGTTGTCATGATCAAATATATCTATTCAATGCCTGTTTTCAAAATAAGATTTCACAAACAGATAATTTCATTTACAGTTTGTGTAAGAACAAATGGGTGATCATTAGTTGGCTTTTCGTAATATCTTAATATTCCATAAGGAACTACACTTGAAAGAAGATGCACTCAATTTTATGGCAAGTCATTTATTGTTTTACAATTATAGTAAGTATTCTGCAACACATTTTTATCTTCTTACAATTGACAGGAGTTTTCATACATTGCAGGAATTGAAAGCTATCAAGGAGCATTATAGAAAAGGTAATTTTTAAGATACTAGATGTTACCCAAGATATGATCGTTAATTTAAGAAAATAAACAAAAAATTAACTGTACATATATATGAACTTGTGGATGTGTGCAAAAATATTACATGTATATAATTTTGGCTAATTGATGAGAAACTCATTAAAAGCTGTTATAAGAAAGATGTAACTGTTTGGTAGAAGAATAAGGAAAATATTCATATTTCAGTGGGTGGTGGGGATTTTGATATGGATGTAACAAGAGACTGTGGGGCTGACCTGAAGAACTTATTGTTACACCTTGCCCGTGGGGAGAGATCAGCAGACACAGCTGTCAACGTACAACAGGCACAGACAGATGCTAAAGACCTCCAACAGGTATTTTCTCTACAAGATGATAAGAATACAGAGAATGTTCAAACAAAACCACAAGATAATATTGAGAATAGCAATCTTGGTGTAATATAGTAAAAGCTGTATCATGAAATGAGATAATTATGTTTACATGATTTTAAATCATGAATGAAATTTCCACTTTTTAAATGACTTGGGGTAGATTTTTGTTTTAGTTTTATACCTAATTATAATGTTGATAAAAAACATTATCAGTTGTCTCATTCTCACAAGTAGTGACAAACTGCAGGCAGCCTTATGTCTATTAAAGTCTTGTGTTGTACTCAGAAATAGATAATTAATTTGTTGACCATGTCAGCAGTTTCCTATGTCTTAGCTTAGATGATAAACTTGAGAAATACTGTATTACTTTATGTGTTAAAATGTATTTGTATTTTTTCAGAATGGTGTTCTGAGTAGCACGTTTGTAGAGCTTGTTTCCAAGCAAAACCATTTCCAAGTGAAAGCAACATTTGATGAATATAAAAAGGTAAGTACATTCCAGTAAGTGTTAGAATAAACAAGCAAGCCTTACCAGTTGTTATATATAGTCCTGTGTTTGGGGAATTACTGTATTTTGAAAGAAGATATTCAGATAGATTTAACATTAATGAAACCAGGAGTCTTTCAAAACAGAGTACTTAAAATTGAGATTTGTATATAGAAATAAATGAAGGTACAATGGCTCAAGGAAAAACAATAGATACCTGTACTTGAGCTATACTGAAGATGGTCCAAGTCATTACACAGATTTGTGACAAGATGCATCAAGATAATTATTCTTTCAACTTTTCTTTTTCAGAAATCTTGCTTGCTAATGAAACCTTGTAATTTCATAAATTGAACATATTTTATATATGACTGTAATCCTGTATTTTTTTTCTTGAAATTTCACAGCCAAGTAAGTATTAGAGCACAAGTTTTGGAAGAGGCTAGAAACATGTAAATGTTTGCTGTGACAATATATATATACTTCTGCAGCATTTCTTGGGGAAGTAGAGACACAATAAAGCACAAAATATGATTTATGATATCATAGGATGCTAGTTCAGTAACTGACACTGCATGATGGGAATAGGGGGAGTAAGTTAAACACTTATGTTGCTTAATACAAAAAAAAGAACAAGCAACAGGTCATGTCAATCATTTGTTTATGCACATATTGAAAGATTTAACATGGAGTTTAATAATTAGGCACTTCCATGTATCCTTAAGAAAAAAAAAGTTGTAAAATGTTTTTCTTTTGATCAGTTTAGCATGTTAAATAGTTGACTCTTTTATATCAGCATTTAAATAGTTTCACATGCAACAAATCATCGTTAGTTCAGTAGTTTCTCTTGGATATACATTCCAGTTTAAATTAATTGAGTTATGTAAAATGTTCTATAGCCACACTAGAGAGCTTTAACTTAGAATGGAATTCACTTGAATACAGACAGTTTCAAACTTAAGATAATTTAAGAAATTTAACATAGAATGGCTTTTAGAGATGCACACATACAAAGTTAGTCACATGATTAATGCCCAGGAATCAATTACAGATGAAGGTTCAGTTCTTTTTTCACTTTGACCTAGTTGGCAGACAAATGAAAACTAAACTTGTCATGTTGCTAATGTTACAGCAGTTGAACCTTTAAAATTTTAAAGAAAAAAAAAACACATATATTCAAAATAAAGAAAAAAGAAGAGTATAAATTTTTTACCAGAAATTGTACTTGATAATACATGTGAACTAGTAATGTAATTGTATTTTGAGATGAAACTGATTGTACACCAGACTGAAACTTGAGTTTCCTGTCTTTTTACATATCAAGTAAAAAAGATGCTAAAACATTGCTCAGATGACCTTGTGATTTGACATTAAAATGTAAATAAAGTTACTTTGAAGAAGTCACTGGTAAAACAAAGAAATTTGACTGTTAGTAACTTTGGAGAACACTTACAACCTTGCTGCACTGGGGCATTTAATTCTCTCAGAAGTAAGTGGGGGTGTGGCCTGTTGACTCTAATTATGCTCTTAAACATACTTGATAGAAAGGTATTACAAATGAAAAAAGACAAACATCTAATGTCCATCATAATACAAATAAAAGTTTTAGATAAATCATTTGATAGGTTGCTGGTGAAGATATATATGCTGCTATAACCAAGGCCTCACTTGGAGATGATGAAGACGTGTACATCAGTATTGGTAAGCTGTAGAATAGTACTAAGTCTCTTCCTGTAGACCAGCATATAAAAAGATATAATGGTATAATACAAGCATAATATGTGATACATAAACTTTCAAAAACCAACTCAGACAATTATCACAAATGGAGTTATAATATGCCTAGCTTGTTGATTTCCTTTTGAATCTTCTTGGCTATGAACGTTTATACAGAAAAGCAAAAAAAAGGAGAGAAACCTTAAATATGCTTTGATATTGCATTGTAGCAAAGGCAGTAGAAGACCCAGTGCAGTTTTATGCTGAGAAGTTGCATGGATGTTTCACAAGTATGGGAACAAATGACAACCTACTTATTAGAATGGTTGTGCCTAGATCAGAGGTAATGTATTCATTACATATTCCCAGAAGACTGTCTTTAAATCCATGTGTTATCTATTTATCTGTATGTGTTGAGAGTGGGACCTGTTATGGTATTAAACAGTCTTGTAGCATATGGGACAGACTTGGTGCATTAGACTGTGATAATCATTGAAGTTTTACATTTCACTTAATCAAATAAAGTCATTAAAGTACTTGATTGTGTATTTTGAAAGGAATGATACAAAAGCATATACATGTACTGATTTTATTTTAAATTTTTGGAAATATAGATTATAATGCACTTCCAGGGGTGAAAAAAATGCTATCTGCTTCTTTATTTCACAGCACTAAGTGTTTTTTCACATTCATTCTGCAAGTAAGCGTACATGTAGTTCAGTTTTTGTAAGGAACGACAAGTTTTGTTTTACTCGAATAAATAAAGTTATACATGTTCTTATTTTCCTTATTTTTACAGGTTGATCTTGAAGATATAAAACTTCAATATTTCGAGCTCTACAGTCGAAGTTTATATGACATAGTAAATGGACAGTGTCAGGGTGATTACAAAGCCATGTTACTAGCTGTGATTAATAAGTAAGGCATGCACGACCAGAGAACACGTGGTCACATTTATTGTTTTGCACTGGTGTTACCCAGAGTCACCTGCCCCTCTCCTGTTGTTGTTATGCATTTGAAATTTGTCACCTTGGTGTAAATAACATCAAAGTAATTGTTTTAAGGTGGTGATATGTTGAATTATTTTGAAAACTCTATACAGATTTTTTTTCTATTGATGATAAATTGTACAAATATACTTTTATTAAAAACACAGATGTAATATTGTTTCAAGAGGGCATTTTCTATAGCTCGAGTAAAGATCTTGAACTAAATACAATAGTGAATAAATAGTATTGAAAAAATACATAAAGTTCAACCAAGTACTACATTAATATTTTAGTCCTTATGCAAAGAAGAATTGCATTAGATTTTACTTGTTTACATATATATAAAATATATATAAATTTTTCTGTAAAAATCTAGTTGTTTTTTAAAAATATAGTTCATTTTGAAGAATGTATGTCTTTTTGAAAATGATTCATTCTTAGGCAGAGTGAATGACCATCTATTGTAATTTATTCCAGTTTGAAAGTTATTGTTCTTTACTGAGTTATTTTGTTGCTTTGTTTTTCCTTGGGAAACATTTCATTTCGCTGACATTGTTACAGCTGTTGTAATTGTGCTTTTTTTCCTCTTTCCCTGTGTCAGTCTGTCTGTCTACCAGCCGGTATGTCCCTTCAGTAGATAGAAATGCTATGAGTACATTAACTCAAAGTAGACAAGTACTGTTTTGGGGCAGTGCATGTTGGTTAAACATTAGATTCAAATGGTAGATTTTCATCAGAATAAGATTCATTTTTTTCAGAAACAAAAACAAGAAAAAAAACATAAGTGTGGATACTGTAATAATTCTTTAAATGTCAGTGCTTAGCTTCATGAATTTTGATGCATGAATAAAGGACATAGGAACTAATTTTATTAGTTTCCTGGACAATGAAAATTTGTAATAATTGATTGGTAATGAAGCAATGAAACTTTGTTCTTGTATTTTAGAAACTATTCATGTTGTCATTATTGCTCATTATCCTGCTCAAATAAGAAAATTGATGCTGTAACATTACAATCTAATTGCTGACACGGCTTTTACCTGTAGAGGCTTAATTAGTTGTTGCTTCACCTGTGATACTTGTTCTATTACAATCATGATTTATTGTAATGATATTTATCGTTCTGTTTTAGATGTAATAGGCTTTAATCTTCACTAGGTATTTCTTTTTATTATTTTTGCATTTTTTCCTTTTGTCAGCTGCTCTTTGAAAATATTGCAAATCCCATACTCCCATAGCTGATAATGTTGAATAATAATTATAATGCTTCTGTCTGGATGTTTATCTTCTCCTTCTCTTTTAATCTCTTTACAGGCTCCATAATTAGGTTAATATTTATAACATGATCTGTCCAAAGTTTCTGTCATTTTTAGACATAGGCTTATTGTTTTATATTGATTGTTTTGTTGCTCTGAAATGGATTACAGCTTATAAAGATAACACATCCAGATATCATATTTTTGAAAAAAATGTAAGGGTTACATATTATAACAGTAGAAATTATTTCATTGATCTGTTTCATTTCTGTCCATACCAAACACCATTCATGCAATATGACTGATAAACCTACTATGAAACCTTTCCATTTTAGAAGGTTTCAAGTAAAATACAGTAAAGTTCTACTATAAACACCAGTCCAGATGTGGTCTGTTCTACTATAAACACCAGTCCAAATGTGGTCTATTCTACTATAAACACCAGTCCAGATGTGGTCTTTATAATAATAAAGTCTTACTAGTGGACATTTTTATTCTAATTTTTTGTTCTAGACATTGGTTCTTTAAAATGGCTGATTTTCACATAAAGTGGGGTTAATAGGGGAACTTTACTGTTTAAGTCTGCATACCTTCAAAGCATTCAGCATACATTATTAGGATTAAGAAGGACTCCTTTTATTGAGAGAGTGGTCATATTGTGTTCCTATCATTGAGAAGACAGATCCAGCAACATTTATCTGTTGGTGTATTCACCAAGTGCTTATTTATCATCAGTGATATTCCTCCTGCTTATTGTTCTCAAATGCTGCCAATGTAATCTTGGTCTTCCATTATATGTCTTCCATCATTGCTCCCTGTGGTCATCATTGCTCCCTGTGGTCATCATTTCAACTGCAAAATGTATAAAAAATGTACTCCTTACTTGATCAGATCTGAGATTTTACATTTTGTTCTGAATTGCAGATTTAACGGTTATTGAGATGTAATAATTCATTTGTCTTTAACATTCACAACATTTTTGTCTTAGAGAGCCAATTTTGCTTTGTTTGTTTGTTTCAAATACTTTAATTGTAAAAATGGTATAAGTTGTTTCAATTTTTTTTATAATACATAGTCAAAACCATAGAATAAAGGAAACATTGGCTGCAAACATCTTGTATAAAACTCCCAACTATTTATACAGCCAGGCAATATTTTATCGTCACTGGATTTCTTTAATTTTCAGCATAAATCAGAAATTGCAGTCATTGTGAAAACAAGTTCTTTTGTTGCAAAACCATTAATTTATTATTTATCTGACATTCTGCTGTAACACCTTGTCCATTCATCATATAACTGTTGATTTCAACAGCAGGTGCATTGAATCTTTCTGTTTTTTGTATTTCTTTAGTAATGCTTGTTAGGTGGTTTTTATTTTTTTTTATTTTAGTGTTAACTACATTGTGATAAGACAAATCTTTATATTTAACTTTTTATTAGCTCACCAGTAGCACAACTACTCATGGGGAGTTTTTGTGATCATTCTGTGTTTGTTCCCTTGCAGTTTCAAATGTCCAATGTTTTATATTGCAAAGTCATGTTTTTGGTTTTGATAATAGGTTACTCTTTTTGAATAAAATCTTCAACAAGCTGGAAAATATTAAAAAAAATGTTGTCATCTTGGCTATATAAGTGAAAAACTGTGAACATTCCAGACAATTTTCTCACAGCCGTATATATTATAATTTGTTTGATAGTTTCTAGGGTGGATTTGACAGTCTGTCAAATTGGGTCAGAAACTATGCACAATTTCCCAAAATATAGTAAGAATATTTTTATTCTTGAAGTCTTGTTTGATTGTGTTTAACACTATGTTAAACAACCAGTCTAGACATTTTAATTTTTCCTGGTACCTGGTCACAAAATATGTCTGCATGAAGCCTCTGAGGAGTTCTCAACTTTTTAAAATGAGTTTGCAAGTTGGTCAGTTGGTCTAGCTTTACTAAAACCTTGTTTATGGATTAGAATTCCATTTAGTTGCATTTACCTATAGAGCCAGGTGAGTGACACAGTGCTTTGCTGGCCCTCTTGTTTTCATTGAAGGGTATTGATAGAATGTTTTATATGACTTTTTAAAAAGAATTTTGATATTTAAAGAATGTCTGTGATATGCCATAGGCATCTGTCTATGAAATATATTTGAAATAAATGTCTCGACTTCTGCTTGTGCATGACTTCCTTTTTAATAGTTGCAGCAATAGGTTAAATCATTTCTACATTTATGAAGTGCTTAGACCGATTGGAAAAGAAAACTCATCTGTATGTGAGAAAGATGACTTATATGTCTATTTTGCAGCAGATACATACAGGAGCATCATTTAATATACACCATAGGGCTAATAGTAACAAGACAGTTGATGGCCATTAAATTGAGTCTCAAACAGAAACAAAAACTGAAAGTCAGTTAAACATTTTCAGTCCTTTTAAGATCTCCTTGCTTTTAACAGATCTGTTTTATGTACAAAAAAAAATTCTGATTTGTTTATACAAACCATCAATGGGTAAATGCTATTTTCTACATTAGTCAACATTTGACATTGCCTTTTTGCTTTTTATATTTTCTGTTAAGCCTATTCATTTTAAGATGGAACTGGGTTGATGAATTTAACTATGCACACTGCTTGGAATGCACCTTTGATTTGCTATACACATATGAAAAAAGCACTTGTGTTGTGATGTGGTGATGTGTTGTTTTTTATTGCAAAGATTATGAAGTAAGTTTTATCTTTATTTACATTTCATTTAATGGCTTTAAATAAACTGTCTGCAACACTGCATTATTCATTTATACTGAAATATTGTAAGCAATAAAGCTAACTAATGATTTTAGTATTTCTTGAGATGTAGTTTCACTACCACCATTTTTAATGTGGATATTGCATATACAGTGTTTGGTTTTAAAATGAAACATTGTATTCAGTACAAAGTCAGACTTGCAAGAATTTGCTGCAGCACATTCCTAAATTATTTATTATGTTTAAAAATCACTTGTAGTATTTTGTAAAGCTTTGTTATCAATGTCTTTATTCAATTTATTACTTACTCTTTTAAAAAATGTTTTTTTTTATTCCAAAGCAGTTAAATCACTTAAAACAATCATCAGTACATTGGTTTTCTACTTTTTAAGTGAGGAAGAAAATGAAAAAGGTCAGCAAAAGAAATCAGATAAACCAAAAACAGTGAAAAGAGACAGTGGCAAGAAAGCTCAAACAGGAGGTACTGTAAGACCTGCAAAGCCCTTCAACCCTGTAGAGGACAGTGAACGACTGAATGGAGCCATGTCTGGTTTTGGTACAGATGAAGCAGTCATTGTAGACATCCTACCACACAGAACAAATGACCAGAGACAAGAAATTAAGGCTAAATATCAAGATAAATACAGTAAGGTAATAAACTGTAGATTGTATTATTCAGTTTGTAATTTTTCATGTTGAATAATAGTGTTTTTAGTTACTTTCCCATTTACAAAAAGCAGCAAAGGGACACATTGATTCAGTTTCACTTAAGATTAAAACTATACATGATTACAACATTTTCACTGAACTACAGTAAAATATGGGGAACGGACATAAGCCCACTGGGACAATAGCCCACTGATAAATTTGGCAGAGGGGACAATAGCCCACTGCTTATCAAAAATGGTGCAGATGTAATAAACATAATATAAATGTTTAATTGTTTTAATATTCATATCTATATATTTTAAATACAAATCCTTTGTCTGCATTAATTTTCATATTCAGTTATACAATGTGTTTTACTCATTTATACCCTGTGTCTACCAAATAAAACATAAGTAAAAAGTATAGAGCTGGTAAAAAAAATTAATTGGATCTGGATCTGCTGTTTGTTTAAACAGAAATGTCAGAATTAAAAACAACTACACTGTTGACTCAATTTCTTAATTAAATGCATAATTATGCAAATATGTGGAATATTGTTCTAGTGGGCTATTGTCTCAGTGGAATATTGTCCTAGTGGGCTATTGTCCGGTGGGTTCTTGCCCTCGTGGGCTATTGTCCTACACTCATAAAATACCTAGGCATCTCATTTTGAAAAAAAGTATTAGAAAATATAAAAGGAGAGCTTTAAAACATAACTGTATATTTAGGTTCAAACCTATAACAATGATACGTTACTCAGTTATTACAATTCAGAAATTATTAATTAAATTCTGTTTTACTCCAATAGGATCTGCAGGAACAGCTGGAGTGTGAATTAAGAGGAGATTTTGAAGAGATTGTCTTGGCAATGATGATGAAGCCTATAGACTATGCCTGCCATTGCCTTCACAAGTCTGTGAAAGGTCTTGGCACACGAGAGGGCATCCTTATCGGTGTACTGTGTACGAAAACAAACAAGGTATGCAAGTTGAAATTATATGTGATTGAGGAATAACATTTTCTTGCATTTTCTCTAGGTGTATGTATATATTTACATTTTCTTGTTTTTAAAAAGATTCAAAAGTTACTTAGTAATAAAAAAAAGATAGTAAGTGCTGATTTAAATTGTTAGCCTAAGATTATGCACTAAGTCTTGTCAGAAAATGGTGCTTCAGTTTTCTTTCTCCCCTTTCTAGGAACTTGTGGCAATCAAGAACAGGTACCTAGAAAGTAAGTATATTGTCCTGCTGGCCAGCCTGCTTCTGACCCGGACAGTTGTTAATGTTGAGGCTGTGGGTTCAAGCTCTTAATGCAGCGAGCTTTAGGTGTTTACAGAATAAACAACATGTTGGCAGTTGAACAATACTCTTTATTTAGGGCATAACATCACTTCAAGTTCACAAAAAGCACATTAATAACATGTAGCTAAAGACAAGTAATTATTAGTAGTTTGTGGAAACGATGACCAAGGGTCCCATTGGATTAAGGTAAGTGGGAGGTGGGGAGCTCTCCAGTTTGATCATAAGAATAAGGACAAAAGACTGTTTCTGGTCTAACAAGTATATCCTACCTCTCCAACTTTATGTGAGGTCATATCAATAGAAAGGTGGAGTGGGAGCTTTTGCTCTCTTTAATGGTAAGACTAGCAAGAACTTTGCTTCGTAAAGTTAAGAGACAATTGATGCGGAGCGAGCGTTTTTGGAGCTATTTAAAGGTATTTGACAGGACTCCGTACACGTCATACAGAACGTGACTTAGATGACGTATAGAGAGTCGTTTGATTAACCTATGACCTGTGCTTCGGGTATTTACGTCGTTACGTAATAAAACGAACACACCAGGTATAAACAACATGGCGGACTGGGAGGAAAAGTTGGAGCTTACCGGAATATTAACAAGAGGTTATTAATTGAATGAACGCAGGTGGAATGGGAGCTCCGTTCCAGAGAGTAAGACTGGAAGGTGTATGTTCATGGGAAACAGGTATAAGCGGATGAGAAGGTGATTTTAATGATTGTTTGATCGGGGAAACCTTGGTCAAAGCTCCACTTTTAATGCACTGAAGATCTCTAACGCATTAATAATTATATAGTACATAAGAACAAGACCTGAGGTAAGATAAGCGACCTAACAATATTTTAATACCTACATGCCTGTAGTTCTAATTTTGGAATCGTACATAAATGGTGTTCTGAAATGTGTTAGCAGTTATCACCTGTGTTGTAGTTCATATACTTCAGAAAGATGCTTGTCTTTCAAACATGTTGTTGTTACTTACAGATCGATTTAGCAGACATTAAGGTAAAGTAGAAGAACTTTTAGAATTAAAAGCCAAAAACAAGTTTTTTATTGAAAATGAAATAAAGGTACAACCATATCAGTTTTCTTTTATACTGTATAACTTGCAGTTTATGGTAAAGACCTTAAACAGGCAATAACTGAGGATGTGTCAGGAGGTATGGAGGACATGTTTGTAGAAATATTGAAGTGTGAACGGAATCAAGGGGAGACACCTAATATACAAGAGGCAAAGGAGGATGCTAAACGTTTGTATAAGGTTAATATAAACTGAGATGTTTGTTGCTTATTTAACTTCTGACTGCTCAGAATGGTCACTGGAGGTCTGTGACATTTGGATGCTATTGCAAAACCTTAGTTGATTTTGAATATTATTGAAACAATTAAAAAAGAAACAAAAGCAGTCATATTTACAGTAATGTATATGTAATTGGTTGAAAGGATATTTTGAATTGAAACCAACCTGCATTAGAAAACTGCAGTATCCAGTTTTCAAGTAGTAAATGTATAAATGGTAAATGTGTACTAATGGCTGATTCCTGAACATTTTCTAGGAAGGACAGATTTCCATAGATCCAACAGATGAGGTATTTAGATCCATCTTAGCACACAAAAGTAGGATCCAGGTGAAGGCCACGTTCCAAGAGTACAAAAAGGTACAATTTTCTTCTATAAGAAATTGTCTATTGGACTGATTTATTTTAGTTTCTGCAGACAATATAACCATAAATTACATAGAGAAACATAAAAAAGATTCTGCATGACATAGAGGATATTTGTTTGTTTTTGTGGAAGATGAGAATTTATTTCATCGAGTGAACACCATATGCGATATTTTCACGAGTGGCGCAGCCACGAGTGAAAATATCAACATATGGTGTTCACGAGATGAAATAAATTCCCATCTTCCACTAAAAAACAAACAAATTTTCTTTTTATTTTATGCCAACACGTCAAAAATGGGTTTTTTTATGATATTTTTAATCAGGGCCTTCAATAAATTCCCCATGGTTAGCCCCAAATCAGTTAATGCGTACTTTGGTTACTCCGCACAAAAAAGTGCAGACAATCTCCAATACATATGATAACTTTACTTCTGCTGAAATAAACTGAATATACTTGCATCAAATAACATTTATTTTTGTCTACACAGTTTATCAATATTTATTGAATTTTTGCCATACATACTTAAATTATAAAAGCGGATTAATACCGAGTAATATTCAATCAATTGAATTGAAAGTCGGCCATATTGGATATTGTCCATGTGAGTTATGTAAACAAATCAGACATTTTAAATAATTTATGGCGAATTTCATCATTGTTCACAACTAGTTAGGCTCAGGAATTCAATATTATAATTGGTTATTGTCCATGTGAGTTATGTAAACAAATCAGACATTTTAAAAAATTTATGGCGAATTTCATCATTGTTCACAACTAGTTAGGCTCAGGAATTCAATATTATAATTTGATTTAACAAGGTAAATAAATTTCACTCGCTGTCACAGTCTGAAATACAGCGGATTCTCTTGTGGTGGGGAAATTCCTGAAGTTTCATCAAGCAGTAGTTCCGGCACAAACAGTGTATTATCAAAATGGTAATTAACTGATTCGAAACAGTGTATTATCACTTTTATCTCACTGATATTTCCCTATATTTCATTGGTAGGCATAAAATAAAATAGATTGAACATACATGTACTCCAAAAAAAGTATTGTGAAGTTTATGAATGAAATTCGTTATGACTGCTAAACATCATTTTGGCACAGATACAAACGTAATTTGGTGGACTTTCCAGAGATTTGAAAAAAACCACTTGTGTGCAGTTAAAAAATAAATTTTTACTTCATAGACAAAGATGAAACTATCGAGTTAAAATATTTCTTTTAAGCTGACGGGCAATGATATATATTATGGTATTGAGAAAGCTCTTGTCGGAGATGATGAGGTTGCCTACCTAGGTTTAGGTATGAGTGTTTTTAATCACTTTGTTAAAATGGTAATATCACCTGTACAAACTTTCAGGTCTTTCACAAACAGGAGAACAATAATTAATTTTATTAATAAGATTCCTCAATTAAGACAGAGTCAGGTTTATAGAAAGATACATGTACACTGAAAAAGTCCAGTGAGAAAATAAAGATGTGGAACAAGTTTTTTTTTCATGATTGATGCACTTTTAAATTTGCAATATCAAAGAACTTAGTGATTCCTTTTTTTTCATAACTTCTTAGGAATATTCTTAATTTCCTTAGCCATCAGTTCCTACCATTTTTTTACAGAAAGTACACCTGAGTTTTTTTTAAATGAAAATGTTTCATTCAGAATATGCAGAAACAATAGTTATTGTATTTATAACTTGATGTGTAAGAATTTCTTCAAGTTACTTTTTATTTTGAACAAGCTCGTGCTATTGAAGACCCAGTTTGGTTTTATGCTGAAGCTCTCCATGGTTGCTTTGATGGTTTGGGTACAAACGATACAAGACTGATCAGAATCATTGTATCTAGATCTGAAGTATGTATAGCTTTACACATTTGTTTTAATGTATTGTAGCAACAATAAACTCTGAGATTATATGAGATATGATAAAGATAAATGGTTTGTTCTCTGTCTTTTTTTCCTTTCTCTTGTTTTCATGAAAAAAGGAAAGTAACATGAACAGTAATTTTGTAAATCAGTGAGTAGTTTGCACAAGATAAAGAAGTGTTTTATTCTAAAGCCAACTTGCTTTAATTAGATTTGATAAAGTGAAGATTGTTTTCCAGCTGTTTTTAACATGTTTGTCAAACTTGTGGTTGTTACTTACAGATTGATTTAGCAGACATTAAGGCAAAGTACAAGAGTTTGTACAGTCAGACCGTGTCAGAAGCAGTAGAACAGGAGTGCAAGGGGGATTACAAGAATATGCTGCTTGCTATCTTAGGAGACTAGTAAGCGACTGATGCATGAAACCATTCGACACACTTGATAAATTAGATTAAAAGATATTTTCGACACAATTCTGTAAAGTCACATATACATACAAGACAATGTTCCTTGACTACACATGCTTTCATATTTACAAATGTTTGTCTTTAGATGTTGTTTTTTCATTGCATTTTAAAACTTAGATTGATTTGATTTCCACAACGCTTTTCTAGTTTTTATAAAGGAGAGTTTTTATAGCATGTAATAAAATGTTACTGTATTTTTATGTTCATTTTTTAACATGTATATAGCGCAGGGCATGAAAATTATTTTGTTTTGTTAGCACTGAAATTTCTACCAATATTCAAAATTAATTAATTTACAAGCAAAACAAATTCAATGTTTCTTCCAAATTTACTTGAAATATAGCAATGCTTTCTACTGAATGGTCTTAACCCTGAACATGCTGAAACTTTGTCATGGATTTGCCCAGCTTTGAATTTGGAACAGTCCATTAAAAGTTTAAGGGATTTCAATATCAAAATACAAAAATAGAGCCACCAACAGTATAGAGCCTGGCTCTATACTGGTGGCAAAGGCTAATCCCTTTCGGTTCCAGCAGGTTAAGGGTTAAATATGTCACTTAATAAACAACAGCAGCTATGATTCTTCTCAAATATATTTGAGTTTGCAGTGACATTTTTTCTGATTTATTCATCTGAGATATTTTACTGGAAAAACGTAATCATTGAAGTTACATATTCTCATTTAAGTTCAGAATTCCAGTTGAGTTTTTGTTATTATGAACCACAAGGACACTTTGTACTGTCTTTAAACTGGTCTAAAATACTTATACACTCAGTTTTTTATTCCAAGAAAACTTTCGGATATTAAAACAACCACAGCAAAATGCTTAGCACTAACAGCCTTTTGATTCAAAGGAAGAAACAAATGTTTGGTCTCATTTTTCAATAATTGTAACTGTTAACTGTATTCGTGATTGATTATGGTGGACAATGTGTTTTTTGTGTGTTTTTTTGGTATTGGTACAGCTATTTTCTCTCCTGTATTCAAGTTTGTTTCATCAGTTCTTGTATTAATTTTGTCAGTGGGGAGTCATACATCTATTATGTTTTCTATGAAATATTAAATATTACCTTATTTTCTGCATATGACACTTGCCTTCGGTGTTTAATTAACATTTTTCTGGGGTAAAGAAAAATATTTTTTAAGTGACGTCATTCGTCAGAGTAAATGTAATTTGAAAAATTCAGGTTGCACTGATGCTTCCTCAGAAAACCAAGCATTACCAGTGATTTAACTTAGAAATATTTCCCCTTGAAAAAGGTTTTATTCCCACTGAGTTAAATTGAAAATTAAATTTTTCATCTTAGAAGTGAAGAAGAAAAAGAAGGATTTATGACTTGGAAATTTACATGATGACTAAACTTTCACTTTGGCCTCGGCATTTATCTTGACTGAAGTGCGTGTTTGTAATTTTGAACAGTGATAAAGCTTTAAGTGTGACAATTATTTTGTGTGTATGGTTACTGCTTTTTCTACATCTCATGAATGATATAAATGTCTTTCATATTATTGATAAAATAGATCTGTTTAATATCTGAATCAGTTCCATTTAGTTTCTGTCTTTATATATTTCATTATATTTGTTTTATCAGAAAAGATTTATGTTATATACATGAAGTATTTAAATGTTTTATAAATTTTGTGATTTAACATAACAACGTTGCTTAGGATACTGAAATAGACAATCAAGTTTGTTGTAACTTTTAATGTAGTGAGATGTGGTACTTCTTGAAGTCTACTCATTTTCAAAGTGTGTGCAAGCTGTATCAGTTACAGTAAATATATCTAGTATACCGGTAGTATAATTTCAGTATTAAGATGCATCACTTCACACACAAGTTTTCGAATTTTTTTTGTAATGTTTACACTATTTTCTGTCATTATATTGTTTTGAAATGTTGTTGTTCTTCTAAAGACATGATCGAGACAAATATGATATATTCCTGTTTTATTCTAAATTGTAATATCTAAACTAGTTCTTTGTTTTTACTATTAAAAAAACAACAACAGGATTTTGTGTATTAAATAAATTACACCACAGAAATAATTTTCATTGCTTAGATAAAGCACACAACTTCTCATACCAACCAAATTTAAATATTTTTGACGTTCTTGCTTAATGCAAATTTGATAAATGAGGTTTTATGTTTAACGGTGTTGATAACTTTTTTGCAGGCACTTTATTTTGTATTTTAGTGTATGAAAATATTTGCATATTTTACTGAATATTATGTATTAATATTAATGAATGAGATTCATTTATTTACTGTATATGATGTATAATGTTATGTTTAAGACTACAATAAAATTATTGTTACTTCACAATGTTCTGTACATCTTCATTTACTGCTTTGCATCACACTCACTTTAGAGAAAACTGCATGTCCACGAATTAAATTTACGAGACGCCTTGAGTTCACATTGTATGTCACTTTTTCGAAATTTGAATACAATTGGTGCTCTTACATGACGATTTGCCACCCGAAATACCAAAACTACACTTTGACAACGTGGATCTAGACATTTACCAGATTTTCTTAAGCGCGAATGCAATGTTCCGATGACATCATGATTTCGTGCTTTGATAAGTAATGTTTTAGAAATACCCTGTGGTAGTATATTTGCGTGTTTATATCATTACAATTTTATGACTGCCAAATAGTGTGTTTCCCAATAAGCAATTAATTCGTCTAAAAGTTGAAGAGGATACCTAAAATTTATTTCCAAATTTTGGTACACATCTCCGCAAAAGTTTATTGCAGATTAAAAATAGTTTTACTAAATAGTAATATCAGCTCAAAAACAACTTAGTTTTCAACCAAATAATTCTTATTTATATTACCTTCTATAGATTCAGCTTTCAGGTAAAATGTCAACCGCAACTGGTCAAAATTTAAGTATCTTAGATCTACTATTTCTTTAAAGCAGTTAGTTTCTTTAACAAACAGTTCTTTTTATAGTAAGGATGATGAAACCAGAGATAAAGGAGAGGCACAATGCGATGTGTCTACTGCAACGAAAAACGATAAAGTAAAACGTAGAATGTCCATTACCTTACCAGGCCCTGACAAAAATGAAGCACAGACTGCTTCTGAAGACCAGAAAACAAATCTCAAATTTGAAAATTTGGATGGCGATACAAACAAAGGGGAATGCTTGATTGGAAGCAATAAGTGTAGAAATGATGGCGATGTATGTCCCGATGAAGAACTTGACCAGACTGCTTCCGGCGCCGAGGAAGTAAAAGACGAAGAAACTGCTACATCAGACAAAGAAGACAGGGCAACAGGCAATAGAAATGTACCCTCAGGCAAAGAGAAACACAAAACAATTGGTATACAACAGGGAGAAAGTAGTAAAAATAATCACTTGAAAAAGAAAACATCAAAAACTTCTGGGAAGAAAAGCACGGAAAATATCAAGAAAACAAAAGGTGTGGAACGGAAAAATAAGTCGGCTCCAAAAGTGATGAGAGATGAGCCGAATACTGCAGAATCATCTACCCAGTATGATACTGATGACTGCAAAGATGAGGTAATGAATTGTAATGTCAAGAGATAGTAAACAAACTGTTATAGCAGAGACATAAAACAATTTATATGTTTTATATGTCTCTGGTTATAGTCACAAACCATAGTTAAATAAATACAGTGTGGACATAAAATGACGGCATTATAACAAATGTTTCTTATCTAATATTTAGTTTAATGCTCTCTGCACGAAAAACACTGAAAATCCTTGAAGAATTATTCAGGTGAGCAATCGACTTCAAACCCTAAAGTAGTTTGTTATAATTACTTTCGCGGAATTTAAGCAATGTAAAACATATTTTGACTAAAACTAAGATAAAACATTGTAGCAGGCTTATTTGTCGTATTTAAGCTATATAATTCCTTTCTGTCGTACATCTTCATCGAAAGCTTATACCTTGTCTGTATTGCAAGTTTAAGGTTTTGCTCTCACAACATCTATGACTTGATATGGTTGTTTCAGCTTAGGGGGGCCTCAATTTTTGTCTTGCCCTAATCCGATTCCTAAAATAAGGAAGTAAAATTCATTTGTCATTTCGACCAAAAAAAACCAAAAACGTTTATAACAATCTTGAAATTCGTCAAAATCATGCTGATGCAGATTTTGAATCCTTTAAAGATTTCAGTTGTCTTGAAGAAGCTTTTTTCTACGAGTGTTAAATTATATATAAGATCTTTAACTTGATGGGATCAATTAATGTTAATACTATTCCTTGTGTTACCGTATTGAACATTTGAACCAATTTATCATGACAGGGCACGGAAAACATATTGGATGAGAACTGTAGAAAGTTGAATGAAGCATTGCATGCAAAAAGTAAGTTGCAACATGCTAGTATATCTCATATTAGTACTTAAAACTATCTTTTTTTCTAGAAGACCAATTTATGCTTTTGATAGCTGAAACAAATGGATGTCCTCTGAATACCGAGGTCGATTAGGAAAATCTTTGATTTCAGTCCTATTTAAGATATTTCGTTTCAGTGCAATCAAGTATGCATCATTCTTGAGGTCTTCATTATCTTATAATCAGTCACACGCTTACGTTAGTGTTTAACATTTCTCTTTCTCTTTAAGTACAAAAATATGAAAGGTATATGAATCGGATTGTTGTTAAAGTGTTAAAGTCAGTCATTCAAAATAGTTAAAAAGTCAGTCATTCAAAATGGTTAAAAAGTCAGTCATTCAAAATGGTTAAAAAGTCAGTCATTCAAAAAGGTTAAAAAATCATTCATTCAAAATGGTTAAAAAATCAGTTATTCAAAATGGTTAAAAAGTCAGTCATTCAAAAAGGTTAAAAAGTCAGTCATTCAAAATGGTTGAAAAGTCAGTCATTCAAAATGGTTAAAAAGTCAGTCATTCAAAATGGTTAAAATGTCAGTCATTCAAAATGGTTAAAAAGTCAGTCATTCAAAAAGGTTAAAAAGGCAGTCATCCAAAAAGGTAAAAAAAGTCACTCATTCAAAAAGGTTAAAAAGTCAGCCATTCAAAAAGGTTGAAAAGTCTGTCATTCAAAATGGTTAAAAAGTCAGTCATTCAAAATGGTTAAAAAGTCAGTCATTCAAAATGGTTAAAAAGTCAGTCATTCAAAAAGGTTAAAAAGTCAGTCACTCAAAAAGATTAAAAAGTCAGTCACTCAAAAGGTTAAAGTTTGACCAATGATAAAGGATTAGAGCATAGCACAACTACACTTCCAAAATTTCTGAACAGAATAAATTCTTTACAATACTGAATAGCTATGTTGAAAAAAATCCTTATTACTTTAAACAGTACGCGTTATTTGTAAAATCATTATCAAAAAGTTTCAAAGTGTAATAAAACAGTTTGGCATACCGGGGAGAGTGTAATAAATGTTTCTTCATTTCAGAGACCAACAAAGAATTATTGAACGAGATTTTATCAGAACTGAATGCAAGTGAGAGAAAAAGTATTCCGGAGAAATACCGTAACAGATACGGCAAGGTTATTTTTCCTACATTCTTCTGATAAAATATATTCAAAATATTACATTTATATTCAGTAGAATTACGTGTATACCCCGGTATAAAAGATTTTACATCTGGAAACAAATATAATTTCCTTAACTTTATAGTTCAATACGTCAAGAAAACTCACCTTGAAGTATATGGTATTAACAGAAATCCGATGTACATTAGGTAATACTTGTACAAGTCCTTTATGAAAGAAAAACAGCATAAACTGTAATAGACTCATTCTAAATTATCTTTCATATTTTGCAAATCAGGACATCCTTGATGTCATTAAACATAAGCTGAAAGGTCAACATTTACTGCTAGTACAAAGTTTGTTCAAAGACCAATCTCAGACGGATTCAGAAAATCTCTACAACGCTGTTAGTGGCTTTGGTACAGACGAATCTTTACTCATGTACCTGCTGATAACAGCACCCGCACAGGTTTGTACTCCTTTTTATTTTATTCTGTGTACCTTCTGATAATTTAAGTCCATACAAAGTATAGGATTCTGCTTAGGATTCTTCAAAGACGGCAATATCAAACTCTTTTCTTTGTGAACTTTTTTCTGTCTGAAAAAAATCAGTCGTAAGTTAACAGCTAAAATCTTGACGCTTTCCTCATACCAAGTCAAAAAGAAAAAAGATTGCAGGCCTTGCGTTTAAAATAAGTTAAACTGAAGTCACTTATTGACAGACTAGGGGCAGAACTTGTAGACTGGAGCCCGAACTCGCGATTACAGTATTTATGTGAAGAGTCAGCCTGCATCTCAATCCTTACAATTCACCATGATCTCTTCTCGAATATTCACAGTATATGTATGATTGATAAAACGACACACAAATACTGTTTCATTATTTACTATGTCTCTCATGTACAACGTTTATAAGTTTTTATTGTTTCTTAGCGGTTATACAAAACCTTTATTCAAAATGTGACGTCATAAGACAAAGGTATATTCCAGGCATTGGAAAACTCGTTTCTATATATTTGAAACAAAATTTTGCAATGTTTCTAAAAACTGTTAATATAAGTACTTCTTTTTATTTCAGAGGATCTCAGAGATGAAGAAACACTATGATAAAAGTACGTTTTTGACAACTATTTAGCAACTTGCATTTCAATGCTTTCAATACTTGTTTCCACTTTATTTACAACATTATAGAACTAAGTCTCTTTGATATTAAGTTTCAGGGGTGGGGGAATTCTTGACCTTTTAATCCAAACGAAAGAAGTACAAATAGATATAGTTTCAGAATTATTCTAAGCCTTTTAATCCGAATGAAAAAAAAGTATGAATTAATGTAGTTTCAGAGGGATTCTTTGCAATTTAATCCGAATGGTAAACGTACAAATTAATCTAGTGGTGGAAAGTATATTCCATTTAATCAAATATTGCTATAAATGTGGTTTTATATTTTGTACATGAAAGCTTTTGAAGTTTCCCTTCTGGTCTGTATTTATTTGCATGTATTTTATCAAAGTAATTGTTTTTTTTCTCTGTAGTATAAATTTTACAAAACAGTCCAAAATACAAAAAGCTTCCAGCAACCAGTGTGTGTATGTGTGTGCGTGTATGGTCCAGAGATATTTCATACATTATTTAAAGCGACTGACTCACAGATGAGTCGACGATGCACAAAAAAGAAAATGTTTATACACGTAAACAAACCAAATTGTAATTGTGAAGAAGATATCTAAACTAAGTGACTGTCAGTTTTTGTTACAGAAACACATCATGATTTAAAATTTGTCATACTTTTATTGGTAAAAAATGTACCCCGTTAGTCATGGAGTAGGTACTTTACTTACTTACATTGTTAATTTTGACATTTTGATAAGAACATTCCATAATGGATCAGTTGTCTGGGTCGCTGCTCCTAATTTTACTTACCTGAAGGGCATGGGTTCGAATCCTGTTAAAACCATATTCTTTTACTTCAGTTTTTATCACGTATAGAAGCATAAAATTATGTTGTTTTTTCATAGTATATTAACTTCTCTTTAATAAAAAAAGCTAAATTCTGTGAGTCAGTCGCTTTAAGTGCTCACTCACGTCCTTAAGGATAACCGGACACAGAGTAATGTTATACAATTCTTATATCAATAATGGAGAATGTATCATAAATATTTCAATGCGAATTCAAGAACAGAAAATAATCGTTTCAGAAAATATGTTTGTCACATGTGAAATTGGTACCACATGTGGAATTTCAAACTGTATACTGACTGAGCAAGTACCTAGTAAGTCGGACATAAGGATAACATACGTATAGCCGTTTGACAACATTAACTGCATCCTCACAAGAACGTTTTACCTGTTTTCATTTATCAGATATAGAAAAAATTATCTATCTACAGTATATGGACGAGAGAAAAAATTATCTATCTACAGTATATGGACGAGAAATGACAGTTGACATCGCAAATGAAACAAGTGGTTTTTTTCCGGAAGTTGTGTTTACAGTTAGCTAACAAAGAACAGCAAGACGTTGTCCAGTCAGAGGAAGATGAAATCAGTGTTGCCGATGAATATGTTCAGAAACTCTGGAAGGTAATGTTTGTCTTGGTACTACAACCATGCCACGTTAATGGAACTGTAACATCGAATAATATGCTTGATATTCACATGATATCAAAGATGAGAGTAGATAGATGGTTCTGAGTACAGCTGTCTAATATTTGCTCTTGTATACCTTGAGTTACGCTCTACAATAAAAGAATAGTTAGAAATTAATTCAAAGGCACACTCTAGATGAATGTGGTACTTTTTAACACGCGAAACAATAAAAACACTGATTTGTTTAATGAATTTTCAGTTAAATATCCAGACTTTGCTTTTCATACACCATATTTTGATTTGATTGTAATGGAATTTTTATTACTGTCGGCAATCTTCAAATTTGTAATGATGTCAGAAATATTTTACCAGCATATGACTGTCTTTAGGTAACATACACTTAACAGTCAGACATAACATGTACATGCAATTAATGTAAATGATCACTATTCCCAAATTCCTGAAAATCAACGCTTGTATTTTATTTCATTACTTTTAGTTGACCTGTTCATGGAATTTGCAGACAATAAACCTAACGAAAATCACCGGTGTTTAAGAATTCAAATTCTGGCCCGGTGTAAAGAATCTGATTTACTCACAGAATTTTAACCTCATTCAGATTATTTGGTTGGTCAAGATAAATGAAAGAAAAGCCCCCAAAAAAACACATATAATTCTGAGATGGATCAAATTAAAATTATACTTTCCAGAATCAATGTAAATTCAATTTTTGGAATGGGCAAGTCAAAATAGAATACAAACTCATATCTAACTTCAGAAAAACGTTTTTCAAAAATGAATATTTCTCGGGGGAAAAATGGTGTTGTGTTTTTTTTCTACGAGTACAGGTCAGTTGTTATTTATTTGTTTTTAATTTAAAGGGTCACTCGGATTACCAATATACAAATGTAGGTTTAGGTGATGCATTGCTGCAGTACATATAGTAGGATAGACTACTTGAGGCTTTAATTTTCTTATATAAACATTTTACCTTAACCTTCAGCCGAGAGAAAAACTTGATCACAACAAAAACAACGACATCTTGATTGATCTAATGTCACACTGTACTCCCAGACAGTATCAGATGTTTTCAAACAAGTACATCAAGGTAAGTAATCCAGAAGGTCCTTGCGCCATACAGGGTTAACCTTTGTCAACTTAAAAATGTGATGGACAGATAAGTGACGTAAAATGGGATGATGTAATGAGTATAATTCATATGCTGGCATTAGACAAGTATAGACCGATTTTGTGAGCGAAACACTCTGCTTTGTAGCAGATGAATGATTCCGTAGGGACGGAAAATAGTGCTCACAGAAACAACTATATTTCACATGCTGATTTTTTGTCAAATTGTAGAATTAAAAAAAAATGCAAAGCTGCTATGTTGTAGGATATAAAAAAATTTTTAGAATATAATAAGCTTAATTAAATTAAATTATGAAAAAATGCGACTTGTCCATGTACAAAAAATGAGCGTATTTTCTGACTTGAGGATGTAAATAGAACTTACATTCTTTCTTCATATGTTATTTCATATGCAGAGTGAGCTCGTACAGGCTTTCTCTCTTTTACACCCAACCTTCTGCTACTTCTCTTGTTATTACTATTATATTATCTTCTATTATCATGTCTCTCCCTACGAATTGCGGGTGGGAGATATATTGCTTTTGTACTTTCCCTATGTACTTATATACGTATGTTCGTTCCTACGTCTGTACGTACGTGTCTGTCTGCCTGTCTGTATGTCACGTAGTTTGCCTGTGCTTCTTCTCCATAACCGCTGGTTGGATTTCAATGGAACTTGCTGATTTATTGATACTAAGCCTAGTTGAGCATATCGTCATGTTCCGGTACAGTGATTTTAAGCGAAGTTATAGGCCTTGATTTGTCCAAATTTGAACACATAAAGGCATATCTCTATAACCGTTTGTCGGATCTTGAAGAACCTTCACAGGAAGGATCATTAGCAAGAGTGTTTTTAAGTGTTTTATTGATGTGTTTTGGTGGTCTGATTTTTAGCCTAATTGTGGCCCTTGATTTGTCCAAATATGAATTCATATCTTCATAACGGCTGGTCGGATTTTGAGGTAACTTAATAGGAATGATTATGAGCAAAAGTAGTTATGCATGTTTTTCTCGAGTTCCGGTCGGGTCATTTGTAGCGAAGCTACGGCCCTTGATTTGTCCAAAATTGGGCATATCTCCCTAACTACTGGTTAGATTGTGACGAAACTTCACAGCAGCGATCATTAGCAAGTGTAGTTACGGATATTATTGGCTTATACTGGTCGGATGATTTGTAGCAGATCTCCGGCCCTTGATTTGTCAAAATTTGAATACAGTTGGGCATATCTCCATAACTTTTGGTTGGATTTTAAGGAAATTTTATAGCAATTATCGTGACCAAGTGTAGTTATGCATATTATCAGCGTGTTCCTGTCGGATGATTTTAAGCACATATACACATATACTGCTATCCATTCAAGCGTTTGTAACATTTAATTTCTGACTTTGAGTGATAATTTGCACTTTCGACAACGTCATGATAAATATCATAGTTTATTTCATGCTTTCCAGTGTTTTATTGTAAAATATCAGATGATTATATTCAGATAAACCTCTAGTGAAATTTACAAAATATAATTTTCACTGTGCCGGACTACTTTTTTCCCCCTCACTGCACCCCAATTACAAAGAAACACAGTTCGACCGGCATATAAACGTATCCGCATGATAGAATCAGATGACAGTGATTTAATTTTTAATAAAACACTCAATTAAATCCAGATGAATAAGAAAACACTTTTTATTTTGTTCAGTTATCGTTTAAAGAGCTTAGTGGACCAGAACGCGATTTTACTGTTAAAGAAACTGTAAACAATATGGCGGACGTTTCAATTTTGCGTCATGTCCTGACGCGGAGGAATATATTTCATTGATGTATTTGCAGTTTCTTTAGATTGAATAAATAGAGGATATTTGTTTGTTTTGAGTAGATATCAAATATATCTCATCGTGAAGTGATACAATTAAATATTTTCACGAGCGCGTAGCGCGAGTGAAAATATAAAAATTGTATCACTTTGAGATGAGATATGTTCCATATCCACGAAAAACAAACAAATTTTCTATTTATTTTATGCTAATACCAATAAACTTTTAGAACTGTTTCTTAGCTTACACGCGTATGAATACATGATCGTGAAACTCAAATTCAATACACAGTCCGCCATCTTGAATTATGCATGACACATAGAAACGTGTTGCATTCTAACGATTTATTTAGTCTACACCTAATCACCAAACAAATCATAGAAAAAAACAAAGATCTACCTGCATATTCTTCTTCCTTTTCCTTCTTTTACTATCCACATTTAGCTGCTTACAGGGCATTCATATAAAATATGCGGCCTGTGCAATGACGAATCAAAATTCAGCGCCAATGCAGAGGTTCATCCTAAATAAATGCCCTTACATGATCTAGATTCTTCCATAGGTTGATCAAGAAGCAATACACGTCATCACATTTTCAAATAGCATAAATCAAGTGTATTCAATTTAAGATTTCACGTAAAATGCCATCCTGTGTTTATGTCTAGGGGAATAAATTGTTTGCCTACGTATGTGACATATAATTAACGAGATGGCATAGGATTCTCGAAATGGATCGGTCTGTTGAATACATACAATGACTCTTTAAAAGTCGGACTCTGGATTTTATGTTAGAATTTATTTTTTTATATCTTTTATATTACTTGTAAAATTTCAAATTGTGGTTACTGAAAAGTAGTTCGGCACAGTGACTGATATAGAATCTATATCAGTCACACTGTGAGTGATATGGAATATATTTCACTGATAGAACTCGGTATTTCATTGGTTGGCATAAAATAAATATTTTTTTTTTTTTTGTTAAAATGTTATTTTTGTGCCTATGAGTGAAGAAATAAACACTGAAAGCCTAGATTTTCATTATTTTTTATCGAATTTCTTGGAACTAATTTGAATAGCGTCTCGCACGTGCAGACATAGTAAATATTGGGGTGCACCACGGGTGGATAAGATGTTCATGTTATCACTGTTTTACCATTTTCCGAAATAACACTGAAAAGCATGAAATAAAAAGAATATTTGTGAAAATATAAAAATCTGATGGTCACTCGTGAAATAAATTTTCGATCACACACTGAAAAAAATCAAATATCCTCTGTATGTCAGATCTGGCCCCAGTTTCGTAATGGTTACCCGAAGATTTCAGCTTACATTATACGGATATATTGATGAACAGAATTTTAAGTTTGTTTAAATATACAGCTGTATCATCCGAATACAATTTTCTTGCATGATCAGAAATGTACAAGTTTAGACAATTCAACATTATTTATTTCGGTCTTTATTAAACACAAATAATAAATTTCCATATACAGACGTGCGTTACAGTAAAAGTTATGCATCGAGTGATGACAGGTGGTCAAATTAATAATATACATTATTTAAGAATAGCATTTCTGAAATAGGTTTGTTAAATAACACATTTTGTATTACTATCGCAAACGGTGCTGAGGTATCTTATGACAAATGTTATTTGGCTGGTGAGCAGTCTTGACAGCTAATAACTAAGCTAGTCTCGCATTACTACAGATTTATGTGCAACTAGAATGTTTTAAATGGCGGATGAATTAAACATAAAATGTAGAAAACAAAAGGTTGTTAGCTTATGTAAATTTAATATTTCTTTAGTATTTTACTTTAAAACATTTCTAGCCTATTGTCCTTTTAGTGACCCAAAGGTTTATTTGACGCCGGCTAGATGTAGTCGAACAGACTATTTTAAGAATATTTTCATTTTCGCATTGTCACCGATACTTGAATAACTATATATTAAATTCCCATTTTAGCATTTCTAATTATTGTTCAAATTGTTGAGCAGATCTTTCTATTCTCGTTCGTTTTATTTTGTCTATAATAGATATTCTAGGTATTACTATGTAATGAGATTCAATACAGCTATGTTTAGATGCTATTCAAATGAAAACTTATTTCAGGTATCAGGAATTCCGTTCGCAGAAGCAGTTATTAGGTCAACGAAAGGCACTTTTCAAGAGGCACTTTTGTCGCTAGGTAACAGTATTTTTATAACATTTTCATATCTCACGGTGACTAGCCACCTCAGCACCCTCGAAGCGCATTTTACGTTGCTTGTTACCAGTCATATAAATCTAGTTATGGTAGGTATAAGATAATAATAGTAAATACAATACAGAACTAATGTCTCACATTGCGAACTTACTAAAATTGACAAAGATATTTTTTTCGACGAATCAATGAAAACAAAAATATACACAGCCAGTTTGCTATGCATAAACTTCGTGATTTTCTTACATTTATCTGTAGAAACGCCTTTTTCATACTAAATCTGCCTACTGCATTACGAAAATCCTTACTTGAAAGGTACTTCAGAGTTGCGCATTCCGACAGCTCACCGAAACCAGTGTATAAAGTAATTTTTGGGTAAATCAGTAGGTGCCATTGGAACTCGATGCCACATCATTCTCTACAGTAAAACACAGATATACATGACTTTTATCTCGCAATGCTTGCATCAGATTTCTCTTCTCTGAGTTACTAAAAGGTCACAGACAATGAGTTTACTTTGTTAAAGGGGGTGGTGTGTGTGTGTGTGTGGGGGGGGGGGGGGGGGGTAGTTCAGAGTTCGTCTTCATACTTGACTAACCGGAAATATTTTTTTGTTATTTTCACATATAATCAAATATAATATGCCAATGTAACTTGCCAAACAGAAAGTTTTTGTTCTTACTGGTAGCATATTTTGAATGTAAAATTTCATCACCTGAATCTATGAAAAACGAATTTTTGCTGAAAAGAACTGCTGAGTTTGGAAAATTCTGTTGTATGTCACTGAAGCACCCATAAATGGGCGTATCAAATTGACACTTCTTTTATTACAAAGCTTATAGAAAGAGACACAGGAATCTCCGAAAACATTTTTTGTTTGATTCTTAACGTACAATTACTTTTTACATTTTAATCGAATGCAACTCTCACTGGATTACTTTCTTACCTTTCAAATAAAAAAGTGTAATAAAAACATACTTAAACTTTATTTGCATTTCTTGTCATCCGAGGTTCAGCAGCTTTAACAAATACTTATGACTTAGCAGTCTTTTACCATTAAATACATGGAGACCTTGAGCACATTTCCTATTATTACAGTTATCTCGTCAAAAGGAGGAAGATCAGCTTTATACAATAAGTACTGTTGATTTATCAGCATGTTTCTTTTGGCTTTTGGAAATGGGCATACCATATGGGATCAGTAGGACGGAGTGTTCAAGTTTATGTCTGTCCGAACCAAAACTTCAGTACTTAGATTAAAATGTAGCTTTAAATTTATAGTTCTTTAAAGACAGCACCCGATTTTATAATTCACCTAAGAAGGCATAACCGTTTCAGGTGAATCACAAACAAATATAACGGATTATACACGTACTTTATTTTACAGATATGTTATGTGATTTCCACACAACACGAATGCCTTTGAAAGCAAAACCTGGGATTAAAAGTTGCATTTACATATCTGATCACTATGGAATCCTGTTGGGGCCAATTAAAATGGCGCCGTCGCGCTTAGAGGTAGACGCTCGACAACGCGACGAGACATCGCGAAAATGCAATACGACGCTGGACAATGCGAAGCGACGCGTGACAATGTCAAACGAAATATTGTGATTTCATATCGTATTGTCGCGCTATAAAAGCGCGAAATATCGCATTGTCGCTTCGCATTGTCGTGCGTCATATCGCATTGTCGCGTTGTCGCGTCGCGTTGTCGTCCGTCGCGTTCTGCATTTGTGTAGGTTTTTTGTGATATCACGCTCGACAATGCGAAGCGACGCGAGACAACGCAACGCGACATTTTCACAATGTTGTATCGCATTGTCTCCTGCCGTGTGTGATCCTCTACCGCGACACACTAAAATGCCAAACGACACTAGACAACGCGACGCGACGCTCGAAAACGCGAAGCGAAACTAGACAATGCGACGCGACATTTATTGGAATATCGTATCGCGTTGTCGTGCGTCTACCAGTGACCGGTTAAAATGTTACAAGATCTATATGCCGTCTGACAGTGCCATGACAAAATTTCACGTGCCTGTGTATTATCCGGCCCTCCCCATAGCCATATCGCATTTTTAGAGCATGGCCGTGATTGCCGCATTTTCCTTGTGGAATTTGTTCTTAATTAATTCGATGGCCGGAATATACAATTTGCCCATTTCCGACACTAAAGTGTATGTTTTGCTAGTACTGCTTTAAGACCAGCAATGTTAGAGAAAACTGTTTAGTGGAACCTTCTAAAATTAGCTGTCTTTACATTTCAGCATCTTTCTTAGCCTCGCCAGCAGACTACCACGCCCAAAATATGTCAAGGTCATTTCAGGGTTTTCGTAATAATGACAGGCTGCTTATAAGTGCATTACTTCAAGCCTTGCAGGTAAGGAAATGAACAATATAGCAAGAATGGCTGAATCTTAACATGTTAACCAAAATTCAGACAAACGGAGAATTTTTTCTTTTTGTAAGTTTGGACATGAAAGAAACAAATCATCAATTTGACATTTCCAGCGAAATATTATTGAATTAAACTGAATCGGCATTGTGTTTGAACACAAAATCTATTCTTTTTTATGCACTGAGGTCGAATATATTTCTTTAATAATCTCGATTTTCTTGATTAAAAGTTGGTCAAGGGTAAAATTGCTCCTCCTAAGGGGTTAACGTTAACCTTTTTATTTTGTATTATAATTCAGACGGATTTACGTGCAGTGAACGAAGCGTATATGGCAAGGTACAAGACCAGTCTATCAGATGCCATCAGATCTAAATGTGGAAATGGTGACTACGGGAAACTTTGGCTTAAATTGATTGCAAGGGAAGACAGCCAATGACATTAATTCATGTGCAATATTTCTTTGCTTCTTACGTACTTGAGTAGAGCTAAGTTATAGAAAGACCCATAAGATAATATATACCTTTTTATGAACAGAACAGAACAGAATTTTTTTTGTAACTTATACGATACAGTATGCCGTTACGTAAAACATGATATATAATAAATAAGAATCGCATGATATAATTAACAGTGTATAGTATATAAAGTCTCTTGGAGAATGAACGAGCTCTCGAAGAACCAATTATTGTTATCAATATAGCTTGCCATTCAACAACTAAACTAGAAGTTATTTTTCAATGACTTTTCATTTAAATTGAAAGTTTCTTGACATGATTATTATATAGGTACATATCAGACTAGATTTGTAAATTAAAAAATACAAATGAATAAAGTTTACGAGGTTTGTCTGAAAAATACGCGTAAAAGTTATTTATTACGAAAAATATGACGCTAGTTTGTCACATTTGGTATGCATTTTGCAAATCAATATGTAATTGCTTAGTTCAGTTAAGTTTTAAAAGGTTTGCGCTCTAAATGAAAATTTTTGAATGCAGTTAAACAACTCTAGTAAAGATGTGCGGGGAGTTGAAAAATACCCTTACGTCATTAGTCTCCCTCTTCATATAGATAATCAATCACGTTTGTTTTGCATATAAAACCGAGAGAACGTCGTTCACGTTGATGCCGTCGATTATTTCAGAATAATGCCCATTGTCTTACAACTTCACCTTTTCATCATAAGATAGTATTCCATGTTTTGTGGTGATACCAGTAACGGGTTACATCAAAGTCTTTGCACGACAACGTAGACGACCTAGCGATCATAATAGCTCGAGTTTTTCTTCGAAACAGATAAGCTAAAATATAAGGGAAATACCATGGTGATTTCTATTAAACTAAAATACTTGACAATTGCTTATATCCAAGTCAAGAGAAGAAATAAAAAAATATATGTTTATGTATTAAGTAAACTGTTCATAAAAAAGTACCAAAATCATGTGAGCAAATAATTAAGATGTGAAAACAGTAGATAAATAACATGAAATGTATAAAAATCATAATGCAATTATATATTGTGACCTCAAATGCAATTATACTGACAACATAGAAGTTAACAGAAACTAATTTCTTGACCCCATGATCATGTTAAAACATTCAGTGCTGTTTTACTAGATGTAATTTGAATATCAATCTTCTCAGATTTGTCCAAGACCTACATAATGACTATGTAGAATAACCTCTTGTGACAAGTTTATAATGCGACACATACATCCTACCTTACATGAAGTAAACTTGCATAAAGAGTCCTATTCGATCAGATACTTTAAAAAAACTTTTTAAGGTATTAATAGTTTCAGACTGAATCTTATCTTTTGTATAGGAAATGTGGCATGAAATTAATTTAAGGCAAACCATGGTCACGATGAAACCACAAACGTTTTCATTGAAACGTTTTAATCCTTACATTCTCTATGACCAAGATATTTGGAGATCTGTGCTTATCAAAAATCAACTGAAGGTGTTTCAAGAAAAGCATTAAAATATATACACTATTATGTACATTATATACAAGTAAAAGGTTATCAAAAAGTAGGGATTAGAACGAATACTGAAATTAATATTCGAATGTCTGGTTTGCCATTTTGGAAAATATTCGAAGTTTCGGGCGTTCCACCAGTTATCCGAATTCCGGTATCCGAATATAGGTACTGTTTAACTGTTTTCGTTCAGACTAACGTGGTTCGGCAAACTGCTGTGTATATCCATGAAATTGCTTGTTTAATGGAAGCCTGAAATACTTTTTATGATTGGCATAAACACAATATGTTCCGTTCTTTAAAACGTGAATTATCGCCAGAAATACGAACAGTTGATAATACAGCAAGGGTTGTCTTTATCGGTCAAGATTCGGGAAAACCACAGGTGCTCGGCGCGTTGATTGGTCAGTAAACTGAAGTTTTTTCATCTAAAATAGGTTTAACTATTTATTATGACTGTCATACAATTTTCTTCTCTTCCAAAAATTTTTTTTATATGGTACATATAGAATAGACTAAAGGTATACAACTCATTACACCAAAAACTACAGTCAACATAGTTAACCGATCATTGTCACGTCAATTTTTCTACCAATTTTACACTTTTATACACCAATCTGTACAGAATTGACCACTCTCTATGAAAATCGAACTGTCATCCCAAGTGTTTTTACTGTCTGATAAATATTAGCACCAATAACGGACTGACATGATCGTGTATTTAGTTTCTTCCTGTGACACAATCATTCTGTCTCCAAGTTTGACCCCTAACTCGACACGCTGACACGAACATACCAGTACCTCTTGTCTTACCCATTGTAGGTGACACTTGATAAAATACAGGCCACCAACATTATACGACGCATGTTCTTGGTCGTCTGACTAGAGGTGTTAACAGAGATGTTAAAGCAACAACGCATTTCTTACTTCTACACTTTATTTCTTTTTTTCTATGAAAACAAAATAGATTTTTTCCCCGAGCATTCGAATGCCAAAAAATAGATTCGAACGTTCGGCATCGGGTTCGAACGTTCGAACGTTCACTTACGTCCCTAATATTAAGTACTGTATGTTTTCTACATTGGTTAGCATTGCACAGTACGCACGGACGAACAATAAGAAAATATTCGGCGGGTAACAATATTTAGTTTCTGTTGATTTATTTATCATGTCTTCGTGCGGTTTGACATTTTTATATTAACTGTATAATTCAGATTTCAAATAGCCACGAAAATTAGAATAGTAATGAAGACTTATATTTTGTCTTGCGTATTGTCAAACTCCTTAAACTTAAATTAAGCATAAAACGAATGAAAATTCGATGTAAAAAATCTCAACAACTCAATCATCACTTTGAACAAACCCAAAAATCTTTAACCACGAAATTGACCGCGTAAGTTGCGTTTGGAGGGCATCATGTATTAGGCCATCAATTAAACAACCTACCAATCGCTCTTCTATTTCTACTATTTTCTATTGTTCTCTCCGCTTGTCATATACTATTATTCAAACGACAGCTTGTCAAATAACAGGTTTATAATTATGATTGTAAAGTTATTTACGTATATTTCTTGTTTCCTAATGCTAAGGTGACCATGCATCGTGTAACGATATTGTTGGCTTTTTCCTTCATTTTCATTTTATGTTTATTTTTTGGTCAAGTGATAGAGAATTTAAACAAAATAAAAATAAAAGCTAACGTAACGGATAACAAAATCGTCAAAAGTATGCTGTCAGTTGAGAAATGTGATAGAAACTGGACAATTCTACTGACAGTCAATGACGGTTTCTTTGACTTCTTTCAGAACTGGCTGCATTTCTATAGAAAACATAATTTGAGTTACAGAATGATTATCATAGCCGAGGACAACATTGTATATCAAAGGCTTAAACAACTTGATTTGAAATGTGCTTCGATTGAACAAAGTGGACGTAATATAAGTCATGCGACTCGGTTCAACTCTGTAGGGTATAACAAAATAACGTCGGACAAAGCTTCAGGCGTTTTGAGATATATTGAAGAAGGGTTGAATATAGTGCTAACAGATATTGATATGGTTTGGATAAAAAATCCGATCCCGTTTTTCACTGGTAACTTTGATATTTGTATGGTTCCCGTGTCTATGAATAACTTAAACACAGGACTGATGGCCATAAAAAGTAAAAAGGCAACAATTACACTGTTTCGTAAAGTGGAAAGGACACTGAAAGAAATTGAAGAAAATGATCAAGTTGCTTTTAATAAAGTTCTCGATCGCAAACAAGTTCACGTAAAGGAATTAAACAAGAATTTGTTTCCTACAGGAAAAATGTTTTTCAACCATTACACCGATGAGCAACGAAGAAATGTTGTTGTTGCTCATACTACTATGATGGTTGGACATTCAGCAAAAATGGAAGCTTTGAAAAGATTATTATTGTGGTTCTCCTGAACATTTCATCAGTATTTCCTGTATTTTCAGTGTTTCATTCATGAACTGAAATGTTGTTTTACATCATTGTATTCTTACAAACAGAAACGAAATGCAAAATTGATGGTAGAATTATCTTTTTTGAACGTATTCTTTGTACGTTTCGACTTAAAGAAAAAATTGAATTTGGACCATTGTCTTAACGTTCTTAGAGTTGGAAGTAAATGCATTTGATTCCAACTTTGCATATAATGAAGCGTTAATACCTAATGAATTCTAGAAACAGTTAAAGAGCATCCTCATTCGAATATTATTTGTTTCATTATGAGGTGTCACTGCCTGTACTCAAAATGAAGAATGAAAGTTTGTAGAAAATCTTTGTATAAATGGCTTCGACTTTACCAACAAAAACTTGTGTACTTGCTAAAAAGTACATACGTGTTTTAATGCTAGGATAATAATTCGTGATTTATTTGGAGAAAGCTATAACTATACACAAATTTAAATATTTCAAGCAAAATAAGATGCATTTAAGGGTAGAAATGTGTTACAAAGTCATAAAGATAACAAATGAATGTCTACTTGAAAATGTTATTCAGGTGTTTACTTATTTTGTTTGTCCAGCCTAAAAAGGCGCAGTTTTGGTGGGTGTTTATGTGAAGAATACGAGATCGAATTTATTTTCAAGACGTTCGAAGAGTCAGATATTTGTGTAGTCTTGAAAGTTGACAAAATATTTTCAGTCATAATTGTAATACAATATTACAATGTGTTATTTACCCCGTGGGGGCTCAAGGTTCTATGAAACTATGAAAGCCAATGGGGATGAACATTATAGAAAACTATTCCTTTACCAATACTGAGTTAATTCTTGGTTGTAATTACATCATTTTTGGTCGATTTTAATTCCAGAACGGGTTTATCATGTGCTGTTGATTATGATACGGAGAAAGTGCCGGATTTAGTGAGTATTCTGATAGAACGTGATATATTACAATTTTGTAAAACATATGACTTCATAATAGTTAATAGCAGGACAGAGGTTGACAGAAATATTGGTAATTTTTCATTTATTAGTGCCACGGGATGCAGTGTTGGAAATTATTTTAAGATCTCTGAAAGCATATCCAGTCAAAGTGAAAACTTCAAAATTGATGCAAACGTTGAAAAAGATCATTTACTAATTAATGATTAAAACATTTCTGGGTGACGAATATAACTGTAACCAAGTTCCGATAACCTAAGTAGATATCTAGCTATTTAACCGCTAACATGCTCTCTCCTAGGTTTGGTGGTTTGATTCAATGAACCGCTGTTTTCTTGGTAGACTTTGAGACAGGGCAAACAAAAATCTGGTATTTCAAGTTTCAAAGTTTTTATTGTTTAAAGAACTTTTTGCCGTAATACTAATGTAGGCATTTGTCCTATATGTCGTTGCTTGCACGATGTAATGCATGTATTAAAATATTTTTCCGGGTTTGAGATTTAGATAAATGATGTATTCCATCTCATGCCTCCCCTGCCAAAACAGAGATACATTGTGACCTTTTGAGTCCAGTTCGTCGTTTATGATTCACCCAAGCATAACAAGCGGCCCACTC
Source organism: Cyclina sinensis (assembly GCA_012932295.1). Classification (NCBI taxonomy): domain Eukaryota; kingdom Metazoa; phylum Mollusca; class Bivalvia; order Venerida; family Veneridae; genus Cyclina; species Cyclina sinensis. The sequence goes on along the minus strand of JAAONU010000011.1, from coordinate 58,404,916 downwards.
GATAACACATGACCCAGCAATCCAGAGCCATTTCATGGGTTTTGCAAATCTTAGAAAATCTAGATAGAATTTTTGCAGCCGGGGGAAGGAGTCTAAGCTAGTAACTAATTATCCAACCCCTATCTATCAATATGCTATTATTTACAATTAATATTGTAAACTTAATATTACAGTTATTTCATATGGACTGGGATTCTGACATCTAATTGCTTGGTACGTTCTTGATTCCATTGTTTGACAAACTTGCCAAAGCTGCTTCAGTAGCTAACCCTTTTCTAAAGGATGTGATTTGATATTTATGTTTGCAAGGCCCAGAGTTTTTTTACTACTGCGTTAAAGTGGTAGCAGGAGACAGACTGTTCCTAAAAAAATGCGAAAGGAATGAACCAGAACATGATAGACGGATCAAATTGAACTGTTGAACTGCCTTTACTGGACAACACTGATCCCTGACAAGGCGAGTCTGCACAAAATCGAAATTTATGGCACTGTACAATCAAAATACAAGAAGTCCAACACCTGCAACTGTATGATAACCAACAGACAAATTAGCTGATGTCATTAGGAAATTAAATCACGAGGTGTACATTAAAATGTGAAGGCAAGTTATATGCAGATATATTTGATAAATCAAAATAACCAGATAAATTACTTTAAAAACGCAACTTCATTCATCTCACTGTGCAGTCGAAAACACCATGAAACCAAATCAAAGCGGCTAACCAACATTTCAACGTACCACACAGGTCTTCCTGCATCGAAAAGCAACGCTTAAGACCAATGAATCGATGAATCGATTTCCTAACGCAGTTGCTAGAGATTGTATTCATACAATTATAGGCCGGTATATAGTGGACCATAACACATACCGTCTTGAGGTCATCATTTATAGTATTTTTATTATCATAACTTAGTCATGGAAAGGTTACCACGGACAAGCCCCTATCTTACGATCTTACGGACATGAAAGCTCTGAACTAAAAGATGCAATGCATCTTGAAAAAGCCACCCAGAGCTGGATTCGAATTCAGGTCTTCCTGCAATCGAAAACCAATGCTCCAGACCACTGAGCTAAGAATCGGTTCCCTGGCACTGTTGTCGGGGGTTGTTTCCAAACAATTATAGGCCGGTATGCACTGGACCATAACATCGTCTTTGACACCTTCTATACTACCGTTATTACCACTTTTAATTCCACCTTCTTTACCACCGTCTTTATCACTGTCTATACCACCCTTTATTAATTAACTTTATAATATTGAACTAGATTCTGACCATGTTGTTGGCTTGATACAACCAAAGCCTCTCCAATAAAGCTCGAAACTCGGCCAATACGAAAAAAACACGGCCAATAAGTAAAAAGTCGGCCAATACGAGATTTAGCCAATCAGGATTCAGGAAAAACTCGGCCTTATATGAGCCTAGGATTTTCACCATGTTGGACGCCATTTTGAATATGCTTAGCCTAGTTTTTACATAAAAGTTTTTATCTCTTAAAAAGTTCAAAAAGTAGCAAAAAAAGTTCGCGGAGACCCTGCGCTATCGGATCACAGTAAATTTAGCAGTGTTTATTTAGTGATTTTCATATTTACCAAATATTATGCTGCGCGGAAGTGAAAAGCAGATGATCACAAGTTTTACCCTGTTATAAATTACGAGTTTTGGATTACTTAGTTTGATAATTGAACATAATATTATAAAGTTAATTAATAAAATTGTCATTAAGTAGTCGAATTCATATTGGCTTTGTTATTGGGCTTCAGACGTCATATATGACTTCAGCCCAATAACAAAGCCAATATGAATTCGACTAATTAATAACATTATACTATTGTACCGTCTATATCACCGTCTGCATCATCTTCAATACCAAGTCTTTGGCCACCTTTTCTACCGTCTATTCTATAACCACCTTCTATACCACCGTCTATTGCATTTTCTTAAAAAATTGTATGTACAACCATCTAAACCACCGTCTATTCGATCGTCTATACCGCCTTCCTTATCACCTTTTATATTACATGTACTTTTAAACCAAGGTCTATGCCATCTTCTATACCACCTTTTATGCAGACAGCTTTACCATCTTTTATACCACCGTCTGCACCACGGTCTATTCTACCTTCTATACCACCTTCTATATTACCGTCAATAGCACCGTTTATACTACCATTTAAACCACCGTCTGTACCACATTGTACAACTGACTGAATACCCAGCTTTAAAGGTAACCGGTGATGGTAGAATGCAAAAAATATCCAACGATATGCAAAACTTTGTCAAAAACTGAAATTAATAAAATTGAAAATGCATGCATACATACATACTCACCAGAAAGTTTTACATAACATAAATCGCATGAGTTGTATTTTCAAGGATCTTGTATTAGTCGGTGGACCTGTTATCATATATTCAATGGAAAGCTTATAAAAGCAGCATGTTTATAGGTTAAGTCATTTACGTACGTGTATATTACTTGTTTACTAATGCTAAGGTGACCATGCATCGTCTACCGATAGTGTTGGCTTTTTCCTTCATTTTCTTTTTATGTCTGTTTTTCGTGACAGAATTTGTGAACAAAATAAAAATAAAGGCAAACGTCAATCTTATGATGTCAGTTGAGAAATGTGATAGAAACTGAAGAATTCTACTGACAGTTAATGATGGTTACTTTGACTTCTTCCAGAACTGGCTGCATTTTTTTATATAGAAAACGTAATTTGGGTTACAGAATGATCATCATAGCCGAGGACAGCGTCGTATTTGAAAGGCTTAAACAACTTGATTTGAAATGTGCTTCGATTGAACAAAGTGGACGTAATTATAAGTCATGCGACTCGGTTAAACTCTGTAGGGTATAAGAAAATAACGTCAGACAAAGCTTCAGGCGTCTTGAGATATATTGAAGAAAGTCTAGATATAGCTAGTGCTAACAGATATTGATATGGCTTGGATAAAAAATCCGACCCCGTTTATCACTGGTAACTTTGATATTTAGATGGTTCCTGTGTCTATGGGTAACTTAAATACAGGACTAATGGTTATAAAAATCAACAAAGCAACAGTTACACTGTTTCGTAGAATGGAAGGGACACTTAATGCATCTTCTAAACTACATGATCAAGCTGCTTTCAATAAAGTTCTCTATCTCAAAGAAGTGCACATAAAGGAATTAGACAAGAATTTGTTTTCTACAGGAATGTTTTTTTTTTCGCCAATTCACCGATGAACTACGAAAAGATTCTTGTATGATACAATTTTGAGTGTTTCATTTCTAAACTGAAATGATGTTTCACGCATTTAGTTACTAACGAAAACAAAACACAGGGTCGATGATAGAATTCTCGTTATATTCTGAAAGAAATTTGTCGACCATTGTCTTAATAACAATGTCCATTCTAAGAGTTAGAAATATTTGATTCCAACTTTGCGTATACTAAAGCGGCAATAGAGTTAAATATATATTAAATGAACTTAACAGCATTTTAAGAGCATCTTCAGTTGATTATATTGATTTCATTATAAATTGCCACTGCCTGCATTTGAAATGACATAAAAGTTTGAAGAACAATCTTGTATAAATTGCTTCGACTTTACCAATCAAATTTAGTGGAGTTGCTCAACAGTATATGCGTGTTTTATTGCTATGATGATAATTCATGATTTGAATGGAGAAAACTAGAAGAACTATACAACAAAGTTACAGACTTTTAAGCAAAATTAGATGTATTTAAGATGAGAAATGAGTTACGAGGACGTAAAAGTAAATTTGAAATGATTTAACTGCATTTCAGCTATTGTAACTAAATAATGCAAATGGTCGTTGAAGGACTGGCTTCTTTAAATGTTGCAAACTTGTACAGTTGCCTCCTGTCACTGAGGAAAATAAAGCAGTATCAGTTTAACATTAAAACATCCACAGTTGGACAAGCGGATAGGCAAAAGTTGGCGAGTACAATGTTCACTTATTTTCTTTTCTCCAGCCAAAAAGTAGAATAGATCTTGGCGCGATATTAGTAAAGTGATTGTTTATGTGAAGGATAGAAGAACGAATTTATTTTTAAGATGTTTCGAAGAGTAAGAAATTGGTGTTGTCTTGAAAATTGACAAACAGTTTTAGTCATTATTGTGATACAGTATTACTATATGTTTATTTACCCCAAGAGGGATCAAAGTTCTAGGAAAATATGTAAGCCAATGAAATGAATATTATAGAAAAACTTTTTCATCACCAGTAATTAGTTATTTTCTTGTTGTGATTATATCCATTGTGGCGATTAAATGCCTAAACGGATTTATTAGGGTACTGAGAAGGTACAGGAGTTCATGGAGTATTCTGACATTTTGGTTAAATATAAATATACATTGAGCAAGACAGGATTTAAATTTAAGTTTGGACGTGGTTTTGTAAAATATATGGGTTCATAATAAATAAAAGCAGGACTGAAATTACTTTAAAAATGGTGAGTTTACGTTTATATGTGCCACGGGATACTGATTATTTTATTTTCTCTAAAAGCATATACAGTCGAATTGGCGTCTACAAAAATTTTAGAAAATGACGTAGAAACAACATCAAGTCTGATGTTAAAATTGTATCGTTTTCACGCCATATACTAGTGATTGCAATGATATCTGAACTGTAAAGAATTATGCTTTGGAATTTATGAGGCGTATAGCTTAACCCATCTTATATTGCTGCCGACAGAGTTCTAACAATTCCGGGTAGAGTTGGTGGGTTGTAATAGTTGCAATAGCGTGGCCACTGGTGACGTAGTTTTACCAGTCTAAAGTGTTATTTTATTGCCATTTAAACATAGGAAGTCCAGCTTGGCAAAATGAGCCACAAAGCAAACTTCCCATTTTACTCATTTACAATCCAACCTCCCAAGAGCAAGCACAATTCGGATGAAGGAAAAGTGTTTCTTGTAGAGAGGTTGTCGTTCTAGAGAGGTTCGACGACCGATCTGATGTGTTGGACTTGTTAGTTCGAAGTATAATTGTAGCCATATTGCACTGCAGCCAAATAGGATGGTTATTATACTCTGCTTTCTTTAAAATTTCAAGATTTGATTAGTTTTACTTTCTTTACATGTATTCCTTTATTAGAAATATTCATCAAATATGTTTCTTTCAAACTGATTTGTCAAAATTCCTGATTCTGTGATGCACGATGCTGACAAACGAGCAGAGATTATCAAACCTTACTAGTTTGGAAAAAGGCAGATTATAAATACATATTACCATACATAAAACTCAATCACTCGAAACATCAAACTGCGGACGGTGTATTTATTTTTAATGGGCTGTGAATTCTCACATTTCAATGTTTTGCATTGTCGGTGAAACAACAAAAAACCTTGCACATCCTAACACTCAACTTAACAAACTTGATGTTAAAACTTTAGACTTCATACACGCGCTAATGCGCTGAAAATGTTTGGGAAATCCCAGTGAAATCTGTCTCGCGGATTACTTACCGTGTCGTTCATGGGAGGTTTTAAGGTGTCATTGGGGAGAACAGTAGTGTCGTTGCCCGTTAGTGAGAGGTGACGCTCGAGAGAGATGAAAATGCACGTTATTTCAACGGGGGAAATCGAAATGTCGTTGTAAACAGGATGTCGTTCGTGGGAGGTGACGTGTGTGGAGGCTGGGCTGTAATTCTACATTTCTTTAAATTATAAATTCATAGATGAAATCCTCTCACAATTAGCTCAACATTGACTACACTCTAAGTAAAATCCCCTTCCCCAGTATTATATTATACCCTTCAAATAAGGGGTGCAGCACTATTAGTCTGTCATCTCCTTCCCAATGTGTGCAAGTGTAGCCCACTAAAATTTAGTCATGATTTATGGTGTTACATGGTACTCCTTTGTTCTCACAGCAGACTCACTGCAACCGTTACTAGTATATTAAGGTGAAATGAGTTCAACTTATCTATCTATCTATCTATTTGAGCTTATTTACCGTCGGTACCGGTTGCCCATATGACCGATGCCCCCTGAAAAGATTAGTTTTTTTTATGTTATGGGGGTAGTGCAAGATACAGAAAGCATCCCATTCCAGAGACACCCCTGGTTCTTTTACATGCTCGGTGTATAGCACTGATACATGGGACCTCGGTTTAACGTCTCATCCGAAAGACTATTAGTAATGTTAGTGGAGGAGCGGGGGATCGAACTCGAAGTTTAACTTACCCCTAAATGTTTCCATTTTATATGAATATTTACTATGGATACTATGACTGAAAGTTATCTTACATGTACTTATGTTATATTTTCATAACTGAACCCGTTAACTTTTTTCTGAGGTGCTGAAATGAAAAAAAAAAGTTAAAGTTATGCTAGCTCACCCATATAACAAAACGTCTGCTGTAGGAAAAATTTAAGTTATGGAATTATTTACTAAACGAAAACTGTAAATAAGAAAAATATCAATCGTCGCTGACCTTGTTCTGTTTTAGCGACATGTTTTCGCATTAATTTAAACTATACACATGTATCTTTAATATTGTGTCAGGTAAGAGAAACGCACAAAGGTAATTAACAACAAGAGCATGTATAATTCCCGCCAACTTATTTACACCAGTTTCATGTTGGGTTTGTACGTTCAAATTCTTGCCAGCAAATAAATTGTGAACTTTATAAACTATTCGAGGAAAGAGTTTGTTTTCTAACTCGTCATCTTCAATACAGTTTTCTCTTCTCGACAATGTACCCAAATACATAATTATTACAATCCTTTGATAATATGCAATATATTATAAAGGTCCTGGAAATTAATATCAACAGTTTCAGTTTCAATATAGGCAGTTTTGTTATTCACTTAAATTTACATTTCATTTACACTTAAAACATTCATTTAGTGATGGAAATGACAGGAAAGGAGTGTTTTTATCTAATGTTTGCTTGTTTGACCTTATTTACATAAGTCAAATTGTAAGGTATTTGGGTCTCAGACACATAGCCTTCAGATGCGGTAGCTTAATATTCCCCTTTAAATAAATTCTGAGTATAAAATTGCCGTAGAACTGTTATGAAGAGCAACTGGTTTGAGTCTTCAGAGAGAATAAAAGGGTACTAAAATGTTTTCAGTGGGAATTTATATAAAATTAAGGTCAAGTTGCGAACAGCAACAATGTTTTGTAGATTTCTGACGGCAAATTTGTCTTGTCAAAGTAAAATATCTTTTAAGCATAATATGAATGTCAAATAAGACATGCTCACTCAACAAAAAGTAGGCTAAAAATGATAATTTTCACATTAGTTATAATCGCTACAATGAGTTTTAACAGCAACATTTATAACGTTTGCACGAATTAAAAAAAACAATGAAAATGTTTTCAGCATCAATTTGCCGTTTGTCAACAAGAACGAAGCATTTAAACGCTTCAGACACTGTCCGCTCTTGTTAGATAGTTTATCTATCAGCTGAAAGTTGGAAAGCGATACATTCAAAAGATGAAAGGGCAAGTCGTGCTTATTCTTGCGCTAATGCTTTTATGCACGTTTGCTTTAACTTCGTCTGAGGAAACATGGGTAAGTCTGTAATTAATTTTATTTTTAAACTTTAATTAAATCAGCTCGTTGTGAAATGATAGAAACAGTTTATAGGAAATGGAATGGTGGGAACATTCCACTTGGGTACATTCCATTTGGAATCATTCCATTAACATGGACGGGTAGAACAACCTTCCGTTAAATGTACGTAATTTCATTTTTATTTTACAATAAAATCAGGTTACAGCCAGCAGAAAGATGTATTCTTATTTTTGAAATAAGTCTTTCTCTTTTACAGAGAGAAAATGTTTTGTACTCTCTGAATATTCAAAATATCTTTAATGGCATAAGTCCTCTATCAACATGCAAGGTGTTTCTCTATTCTTACACGATCATATTGGAAATTTTATGAAAATCAAATAGATTTTATTTTCAAGCTAAGAACATACAAGGTATCACTGCATTATTTGATTAAAGGTCTAGAGTTTATCATCTAATTGAAAAAATGATTAAGCCATTGTCTTTCCTCTAAGGATTAAATTAGCCTTTGAAAATAACTTTATCGTTGTCAGGTGTTGATACTTGTACAATTCCTGATAAAATTACGCGGTTTGCGATTTGCTAACTTAAAATCGCAAAACTTATGAATGGATAAAATATTTCGAGAAACAATATTACGTTAGTTGATCTTTAACATGTACAGTGACAAGCACCGGTACCTGAGACCCTCAAAAATCAGTTGTTGCCGCTGTCCTTAATTGTTAGGATAACTGGAGCAGAAGGAAACAAGACTACACGTCGTGTGTGTGTAATCATTAGGCCATAACTCTGCTATTAGAAGGGAGTGCCATCTTTTGAAATATAATAATTTTATTATCCAAATGTACCTGACATTGAATACATTGATTTTCCAGAGGGAAGACCCAGCGGCATCTCGGGAACACTGGGAGCTTAGAGCTGTAAGTACAATGTACTTCACAAATTTCATTTTCGGCGCTAGTACTGGTTTAACCCAGGAAAAAGTCATCGAGAAAGATTGATGAAAGTTGCAAAAACTTGCTTCCCAGTCGATGTAAAATAAATAAGCTTAAAATTGCAGAGGCAGTGTGCGCATTCTGATAGAAATTTTCAATAAAAATTGGAAAACCGAAAATAAATGACCTTAATTTTATATTCATTTGTTAGGTTCGCCTAGCATATTGTATGGAACAAGTTGTGCTTACCATGCATGATATAATCAACGTATCTGTAAGACTAAGACTTATTTGCGGAGCGTTTAATAGAGGATCTTCGCCTTCTGTGTGAGCCTGTGTGAATCCATCGTCGGAAACCCAAGTTCGATCCATTCCGTTTCACTCTATTTATCTACGGTACATAATGTAGTTGTGCGGAATATGTACCGGGGGTCACCGACGATGGTGTGAATCCACTGAATTAAAGACTAAAAGTGGTTGTATTTCTGGAGTTATAATCCAGTAGCAACATTTTCGTCTCGCGGAGAGGCCTTTTATAGGGAAAGCACATATCTGATTATGTATTAGATTACGTTTTGAAGACCAAGGAGAAAGCCTACCAATGCGATAGTAAAAAAGAGACATTTGTACGCCATTGGAATAAAAGGGAAACTCTACTTTAAGTTTTACTGTTTTTCTGTGTTCTACTTTTAATTAAATGTTTTATTTATTCCAGAAAAGAGAAGCTGCTAATCTGGACGAAATGGCACATGTGGATAAACTAAGAGTTGTAAGTAGTCTCATTGAATTATGATAAATGTAGCTCAAGGTATCCTTTTATTCTCTTCGTGAAATTTAGTTTTGGTGGCTTCTTTCACAACACGGGAAACGTACAACCAAGAGGATTCATTTCTTTTTCATGAGGATTCTGAACGTTTTTGTTACAGGATGGGTGGCGGGGGAAGGGGAGGTTGATGTTTATTTTGTTGTTAGCTGCAAGTGCTTTTAAAAAGAATTGTGTAAACAATGCTGAAATAGGTTTACTCAAAGGCAAATCGTGTAGTCCTATTCTATATACATCAATAGGGTCTTAGGCGGGGGAAAATGTACCGTACTGCCTGGATAATAAAATATCAATTTCAGGACCAATATAAACACTGGAATTTTCATTGAAGGGTAATGAAATAGTGATGTTTAGGCTGACCAGCCCGTACCTATACAAGGCCCAGAGTACTAGATGCTAACCGTTTGAGGGTAATCAGTAAAATCTAGATAATGCTGCTAAATACTATTGAGTGAGATGTCATTTTCCAGAGTATATAGTTTCTTGAAGAGGTTTTAACTAAAATACCATTTTTCCCAAAGACTGTTGACTCATCACCTTTGTCTCTTGTAAATGTTTAAGACATTTATTCTATCCTATGAAAAGCTCTTAGTAACTTTGCTCTATTGTTTACAGAGAAGAAGTACGAAAAAAAAGGCTACAATAAAGCGATGGTAAGTGCCGACTCCTGACATTCTTATGTTTACATGTGGAGCAAAAGTTTGAAGGGTAAGAGCGCAGGACTCCAGCTCCGGGGGTCACAGGTTCGAACCGACCTGGCGTAAGAAATCTCTACTGACTCTCAGCATTCTATAATTTTGATGTGACTACTGGGTTAAACCCAGGAAAAAGTCATCGTGCAGGATTCTGCAATAGATGTAACATAAGTTTAAACAAAACTTCTGTTCACAGAGTACCTCCTGGATACTTAAGAATGAAGCTTCAGTGTAATTCAACATCTTTCTTGACTGTTTCTTCAAGTTCACACGAATTCTAAAATAAAAAAAATAAAAAACATGTTTTTCACAGAAATTGTGAAATAGTGTACTTGGTCCTCTATACAAAAGTGTTTCTCTTGATACAAAAACAAAAAATGTCAAAAACTGGCACATCAGAATGGTTTTGGTTAATGTTTTAACATTTTGAAAAGAACTTTGACATGAGACAATTTAATTTCAGAAAATTCATATAAAAGATACAAAGTGTTATGGACAGACATGCAAACCTAGGTAAGTATGCATTATACAGCCAAAGTCTCAGGTAAAATTGAAACTGTATAGCACCTTCAGATGGTACTCCGAAACTATCTGGCAAGTTTTTAGCCACAATAAGAAATACATGTATTACATTTAGTTAAGAAAGTTATAACTAATGTATACAGATTTTATTTTTTTCTGAAAACTGCCACTTCCTAGTGAATTACCTGAATAGAAAATGATAAGGGTTAGCAACATTTTACTTCTGTTCTTGATTATAAATATCCAGTCATCTTATTAAATCCTTAAATTTTGTTCTTTTGCAGATTCCTGAGAAAAATCAAAGTAAAAAATAAAAAGAACAATCAAATGTAATGACATCTGAGTAAATAAGCATCTGAAAAGTTGATTTTTGTTGGTGTCTTCTTTTTGGGATACAACTCTTACTCTCTCCACCCCCAAATGATAACACTACTGTCTTAGAAATAAGTGGTATATCAATATCAGAGAAACATTACACAGGTAAAACTTTGACATGCTTACAATTCTCCAAACATGGAAATAATTTGAGAGACTCAATTTTTCTAAAGAAACTACAAACACTCTCACATGAATCGTAATGGTCTGTAGCAGGGCAGTTTTGCATAAAATGAAAACAAGTTAGTTGCAACAATTTTGGAATTTAAGTGCAGCCCAGAGCTCTGAGAATATGACGGACAAAGTACCACGTTAAGGAATACCTTGCAGTATGCTATGTTATATCACGCTGTGGCCGGTAGTTACTGCTGTCTGAATTTCCTAGAAACGCGCGTTTGAGAGATTCATTACAGGTGACGTTATCACGGTGAGATTTACTATTTCCCCATTTTTTTTAATTCCTGGTTCAAGATATGGATTTCTATTTTTCTGCAAGTATTTATGACAAACAGCTGTTTAAGTAAGTCTCGAGCTAATGATCTTGTATGGTATAGTCAATATTTTACACCTTTAACTTGCTGTTAGAAAATGTTTTTGTCTTTGTGATCATGGTGATCATGGTTTTCTCAGGTAACAGAGGAGAATAAAGAGATAAGTGATAATTTGACGATTGTTGCAATTAATCATTACTATTTAATTTAAGACTATTATTGCAACTTATTGAAAAAATGTTTAAAATATTAACGATGAAAATCCAACTTTCATTTGTGGCAAAAAAAAAGAAATATGAAAACAATCTTTGGAACAAGTTTGAATTATGAATTCTGTTTTGAGTTGAATTCTCTTTTTTTGTTTAAGTTTTAAGATGGTTAGAAGTTACCAGTTATATCATGTAGTAATTTACAAACAAAATTACAATTTTGATGTTAATAGAAATAATGGAATTCAGGGTTCTATAGCAAAAATAATATTTAAAATAAAATAATAAAAACGGTAATTTTTAAAGGACGCTTCTTAATCAATTTTTTAAAACTTGTCTCCTCTTACACTTGATGTGTGAATACTACACATCCTGATATTGTGTTAATAACATACATTATATTCTTTTTACCGAGACGTCTTAGCAATTTGGGATATAAAGTCAATTTACCAAACTTGTCATTTACCAAAACCTCAGGTAACGTGATCATTTGCTATAAATACCATATATATGATAAATGGTACCATTCAAATTAAATAACCGCCAAGTCCATTTTAGCAATCAGTAGGGTCAGCATTAACACTATATCATTTATGCAGGTGAGTAGGTTCCCTGTTTATAACTCAAACCACCAGTCTTTGACATGTTTTTATAATGCTGTTGGCATGGTATGTTGAATTTTCATTTACAAGAACTGTCACTGAAAGATAATGTCCCTGAAGTGGTGCTTTGAGCTGACTGCCAGATGAAGATAAATTGTAGATCCTTCAAAAGAAGTATTTTTTTGTGTTTTTTTTTTACAATTTAACCTCCAGGTCACTTTAAAAATAATGTCATTTGGAAGATCCCTCAGATGGGGTTGTTGTGTGCCAGCATGAACTAAACCTGTTAGTAAGAAGGGAGTTATGATCAATATTAAGTATTTTTGACAATTGGACCTTCGAGGTTAAGGTCAAATAAATATATGACAGTGGGAAGGTCTTGTTCAAAGGGTTGTTGCGTCCAAGAATGAAGCAAATCCATTTACTAATAATAAAGTTTTAGGATGGAATGACTGGCTGTTAAAAAAACTTCACGCCCCCTTTGAGGACATAAAAAGAATACAACAAAACTTTTAAATGCAAAGTTAGTGGCTTTACATGATAACAGAATATCAAACGGATTAAGAACATGTCTAAGCCTGTAAGAGATAACATGTCTTGTTAAACAATGTAGTTGTTTTCTATTACATGTATTGTAAATTTGTTAATATTTTTCAGTAAAAACAGACTATGGTGATCATTTAATATTAAATACTAAAATAATACTAACACTTAGATACTTGAAGTATCTGTCAAAGACCTAAAATATCACAGACTGGCTACTTGTGTAAATCTCACAAATCTCAAAGCAGCTGGATAAGATCTCACAAAATCTCATTTTTTTGTATCTCAAATATCTCAAAAAATATTTAATCATGATGAAAACAAATTGCATCATGCAACAGGGTATTCATTTGTTTACAAAGTTATACCTTACTTGAGAAACTTGAACCGGATATGATAAAGTTGTACATAGTACATCATCTTCAAAACAATTACAAAATGTAAATACATATTTTACGTAATAATGGACACAAGAATATAAAATTCATTTGCACTCATAAACAAACATACATGTGTTTGGAGAGTTGAAGAAAATTTTAGAATACGAAAAATAGGAAAAGATGCTGGATTTAACTTTCATTCATATTAATATTATTTCTGGATTTAAATGCTTCTCGAATGAATAAAGCTAAATTACAAAGTTTTTTCTTATCATGGCACGATATTAGTTCGTTGAATTTGAAAACCAATGGTCTTACATAAAAACGTTGATCTAAGTATCTTCGTCTTAAATTTCTGTAAAATGGACATATACAGACAAAATGATAGATATCTTCGATATCATGTAAGTTACAGAATAAACAAATTCGTTTGTGTCTAGGTAATCTGTTTTGACCAAACCTACATGTACCTGTATGTATACGAAGACTATGTGCAGAAATACATTGTTTGGTGATAAAGAACCTTAAATCATAAGGGACTAAATCAAGATAAATTTCATAAGCAAATTGATTTTTAAATTGTTTATACTCTTCGAGGACGTTATTGCTATCCACCGATGCAAACCATTCCTGCTTATAACAATCAAACAAATATGCTTTTGACTTCTACTTAGGATTTTTACAGGTCATTTAGTGTTTGGACAAAATGTTGACTTGCCAGTGATTAAAATGGGTATTCCTTTGGCTTATAAAGGAGTTTCGAATCTGTGTTATTTTAGGTCTTTGGTATTTGTAAAATATTTGTTAACATTCTTCAATCACAATATCAAACTTAGATAATATCTTAATTTTGATTTTTATCAAATACCTGAAATAATGCAAAAATAAAAGTAAAGAACAAAAACCAAATGCTAGATACGGCATACAGGAAGAACAAATATTTTTACTGATGTGATAACACTAACTTTAAGTTCATCCAAAAATCAAAACTGCCTTTCAAAGACGTTTTGTAAAATGTGGCTGAAATGTGTGTGTCGCTAAACTGAAAACATACTTATACAGATCTTGCAGAATTCTTAACCACATACTGACATTCTGTGTGTTATATTATGCATTATCTTAAGCAAATTAACTCTGGTATCACATGATAGAACAACTTTTTGGTTCAGCTTGTGGGAGCTCCAGTTCAAACCCAGATTCTGTGGTTTGGTAACTACTGGCATCAGAACCCACAGTATCACAGTCTGAAATATATTCACTGTCTGCCTTTGCCAGGCACGACAACATCTTTTGTTTGCTTTTACACTTGTAAAAAGCTCTCTGACATTCTTGCACATAATGTTCATACTTGGCGTCAAGTTCTCGAGCTTTTGCGATCTGTTCATGTCTGGCAGGAACTTCTAGTGCTTTGGCACATTCCATTGAACAGACCCAGTGCTGGAAGGGTACACATGTGTTCCCTAAGTAAGGATTCTTGAAGGTTATCACTTTGAATCCTGAAATGTAAAAGAAATTACAAAATATGAATTATAATGGTGAATTAAGTAAACATGATAATTTTTGTGTGAAATTTTAACCTTAAAGAATTTCTAAAATAAACTTCTCTATCACTGGGTTTGGACTAACATTTTCATAAGTGTATTATAAGGCAAATCATAGTCTGAACTGGTCTCAAAGGCCAAAGTATAAGTGCCTGAAGGGTAGCAAAAGTAAAACAATCCTAACAAAGCTTTCTTGGTAAATTTATAGTGTCTTTACCAAACATTCTTGAAACATGACAGCAAAATCTGCAGTGACAAATATACACCTTTCAAATGTGCAGTTAAAAATATCTAACATGTCTGTTCTGTTTTTTGTTTTTTTTTCCTCTCAAAGTGAAGAAATATTATAAGATCATAATTACACTGTCTTAATTTACAATTTTTTTTGGAGTAATCATCATTGTCTTCATACATGACTGCATTTTGAACAAAGCTTTTAGGATGGTAAATACATTTCTTTCATTCTGCTCTTTATGCTGGTACAGACTATAACTGAGTAAGCAGCAAACTGATCAAAACACTGCCACATGGTTTTGCTTACAAACTGAATGCTTATAAGAAATAACCATTCCTTTCCAGAACATTTGAATTTAGATCTTCTGCTTCACAGGCTAATTTTGTCTGAAAATAATGAGATAATACCCAATCTGCTGGTTTAAATAGTCCAGTTACACCATTAACTGGAAAACAGACCCACTAATTGCAAATCAGCTACAGTCACATTGGTATAAGCCTACTGGCAGATCGGAATTTGTAATGAACATAAGACATGTCCAAATGATAATTAAATGGGGGGTTAAATGGCTCAATTGTCTGACAGCACTGAGACAAAATGGAACATATTAAAATCTAGCCTTTTTTTCATGCCATGTCATTGCATAAAAATTACGTTTACAGACATCGTCTTAATAGGTTATAAACAAAACATGAAAAAGGTAAGAATTATTTTTGATAGATAATTTTTAAACTATACATTTTAAAATTTTTGTACTGAAACACTGTGTAACAGTCACAAATGTTATTTTAAAAAAATATCAGAAAAATAACAGAAGTGCTTTAACAAATTAAAGAACCTATTAGGTATATAGTATTAACTATTCATATGAAAATTTTATCTTCTTTTATTCAATAAGTATTAACAAATGCATGTACAAGTAAAAATGATACTGCACATTACCTGGTTTATTGCTGAGACAGGCTGTAGGGCAGTTTTGGCAAATATTGAAATTTTCATAAACATCACAGATATAATCTTTCAACACTGGAGCCACATTTTCATCCGTGAAAAAATTCTTTTTAGCTCCAATTATGGCTTTTGCAGCCCAGAATGAAAGCTTGAAAGGTTTCTTTAAAGGAAACTGTACATTTCCAGTCAATGGCATAATTCTACAATACACATCTGTATGGTACCACATGAAAGTTGATTTGAAATAGTTATGATTGCCATGGCGATGGACGGTCTCGATACTAGGCATTTGAAGGAGAAATCCTGGCAATGCGTCTAGTAAGTTATTATCCAAGAGAAGGGTGCGTAGACTAGTGCAGAATGTTAATGTATGTGGAACTGACTGTACATGTAGACGATTATTTGTCAAGGCAAGGTATTTGAGTTTCTGTAGGTGACCTATATCTGGAGGTATGTCATACAAACAGTTAAACTTCAACGAAAGGTAGCGGATATTGGCACACTTGAAAATCTGAAATTAGAATCATATTCTTGCATGAATCTTTACTAAAAAGCTTGAAATCATTGTGATGATGTAGCTAAAACCTTTCATTACAAAAAATACCACAGGCTTTAGAGGAATTTCCTTTACATCCTAAAAATTACTTAAAAACAGTTAAAAAGCTGGCATGACTTATCATTGCAAAAATGTTCCTTGTGAATATCAGTAACATTAATGAAAGCTGACATGCATTCATGTCAACTATACTTAAACAAAGAATCTAGCAAAAAATAAGAAATATTTGAACAAGCCAGATTTCAAGACACTTTTGACAACATCTCAGCATCAACCAATATAACCCATTAAGAATAGTAAAGTACAGAAGTTGTGTTTAGGTAATTTACCTTCACCCTGCTGGATGCAATTGACTCTACCTTTGCAACCTGTGCAGACCAAGATCAGCCTGCATACCTGTGCAGTCTGATCTTGGTCTGTACAATTCGCCAATTCAATCAGGAAAATTTTCAATAGGCACCAACAATTAATGGATCTGTCTAAACTGAAAGTTGAATGAATCCATTTTTAGACATTCAGCATGGTAAGGGGTATTAGTATGTACCTCTTTAGGTAATTTATTGTCTTCTCCATACTTGAAGATACTGTCAAGATGAAATTCTGTAAAGTGATTCATATTGATGTAAGTGGTCAGTAAGGTCTCTGAAATGAAAAAAAAAATCTCCTTTTGTTGCCATATACATGTAAATAGCTTCATCTGCCTACAAGTAGATCTATAAGTTGTTGAGTTTAAATGAAAGGTTTTAACACTGAACCCAAGAACAACCAGCAAATTTGTACAATGTAGAATGCTGCATTAAATGCTCATTACTTTTGGGACCTGTTAGTTTGAAAATAAACTCTCTTTTTTTTAATGCAAATGCATGCTTTTGAAAAAACAAAACAAAAACAAGCTATATAGATGACTACTGTATATGAGAATGGAAGTTTGATCATGAATTACATTATGTTAAGATAACTTTGAGTTTCTACTCTGGCTCAGCAGTTGTCAAATGTAACAATTGTTTCTGAGTCACTGTACATTACTCTAAATCTTACATATAGTAAGATTTGGACACAAGGACAATACAAAATTGTGGCAAATATCATGAAATTCCATCCATTGGTGATTAAGATATGAAACCAGAGCGATAGACAGAAGGATGGACAGGCAGACAGACAGCCCAAAAACTATATCCCTTTGATGAACACTCCTAGTTAGTTGTAATGCTCAAGGCATAGCCATTCTGGAGAAGAAGATTCTGCATTTTCCCCTATACTCGTATAAGTCAATACGCCTTACCAAATTAAATTGTATACAGAAATAATAGAAGGGCCTCAATTCTGTTGTAACTGGTCTGATCAGAACTATGTGAATGTTCCAACCCAGAATGATAATTTGTAAGTGTTGAGTTTCATCAGATATCATCCATTGGTTACTAAGTTAAATGAGACTGGATGGACAGAGGTACATGTACATTGTATTGCATAATTTGCGTGTGTATTGCTGGTAAGACTATGCTTATTGTGATGGCTGAAACAGTCCCCAAGGCTGTTTAGCCACATCGAAAATATACTATTTTTAATTCTCATCTATTGTTGAACATGTGTAAATGATGAAGTCATTTGATGGATTTGTTATACTCATTAAGTCTAAAATATAAAGTACATTACTGAAGTATGGCTAAGAATGGGATTTTTTTTAAATTTAACTCTGAGTTCAACATAAAGCACCTGACAGAACTTGCACATGTATTGGTGCATTATGCTGATTGAAACTTAAAAAGAGTACAAAAAGTTTCCAAGATACAGCCCTAGAAACACAGACGTATATAGAAATTACTTGAAATTTTGGTTAACCAAAGGCCAAAACTCTGGTGTTCCTAAGACTCTGTGAGTAATACTTGCAAATCCCCATCACCGTATCAAAGTAAACATTTGCTGGCAATTTTATTTCAAAATTTCAAACTGTTTCCAAAATGTTGCTCCTGATAGGCAGTTTTTGTGAAATTTAAACAAAGGGCCATAACTTGAGTTCCAAGGCCTAGAGGTGAGTGATTTTTGCAGGGCCACATTTTCCTATTGCAGTAAACTCCAAACCATTTCTGAGTTTTGACTCCTGACGGACCTACAGTGGGGGTAATAATTTTCTAGAGGAAGTGTCAGTAGTTGTTTTAATGATTTGATTAAATGTAGAAATCTCTGAAATCCTCAATGCCTTAAACATATAAATAAATGTTAATTTACTTATTTTCTTTATAACTGATTTCCCAACTCAACTCTGAAGAAAGGTGAAATACTGACAATGATAAGGCAAATTTTATCATTCACAATACCTTTATGACCTACCATAACGCTGGCTTGGATGTTTGCAAAGATGATATAAAATGCTACTGAAAAATGTATCTTTTACCTCCAGTTCTTCTGAGATAATGTTTCTTGTCTTTCTCTATCTCCTCTCTGACAAGCTGCAGCAGGTAGCGGGGCCGCTGATGTAACGCTACTGACAAGTACCATAGCTCTCTTGGAATATCCTGCATCAAAATACAGATTGTCTTAACCCGTCACCTCGGGATGTACGCACAGAAGTAAAAAAAATCAAATGAACTGGCTGATTTAAAAGAATCAGGGTCAGCTCGGCCCTAAATCGTACTCGGCCCCCTAGTCAGCGCAGCCCTATTCCAACTCGGCACGGGTCAGCTCGGCCCATTTTTCAATTTATTAATATATTTGACAATTACAAATAATTTAAGTGAAATTGGAAAAGGAAATTAATTAAGGACTGCTATTTACACCCGCTATTATTACCAATCAATTACCACGTGTATGTTAAGGGTACCAATTAATCAGGTGATAATTATGATTGACGCAACCATTCAAATTTGATTCGTGACCACCTGCATTAATTAGAAGCTTATGATAATAAGTAAACACGTTTTTATTTCATATTTTATTGAAGATAACTTTACAAACAAAAAGCATCGAAGGAAACACATTTGTATTATATTAATTTTTAACGAATCTGCAAGAATAAATGTAACGAATTTCTTCTAAATATTCTGTATGCTCCCTCAGCAGTTAAATGAATACACTACCGTTACTTCACACCGCTGCTTTAATAAGAGTCGATTTATGATATTGACCTTTACAATGAACTTTTGAGCAACCAGAAAGTGCACCAATATCTTGCAGAAGTACAATGTACAATTATATAATAATATACCAGATATATCTTATTTTTATTTAAAACAGCTTGCCTTGATAACATGTAAGTAATCAGAAAAATTTCATACGTTTAATATGTTTTTTTAAAAGAGGGCCCGAGTTGACCTGTGCCGAATTGACCCGTGCCGAGTTGGTACAGGGCCGAGTTGACTCTTTACCGATTAAAAATGTGTTTTCAGCCTAAGATTACTAAATTACATGAGTATATTGCTGTTTTTGTGTACAAAACATAAAATAACCATAAATTTCGCCATATAAAACCAGCCTGAATATCACACTATAATAACACTTTTGTAACAAAAACCAGCCTGAATATCACACTATAACAACACTTTTGTAACAATAAATACGTAAAAAAACACGTCCGGCAAAAATTATTTTGGCTGTTTGAAACGGATCTTAAAAGCTTTGTTTACCCCAAAATTGTCAACACCCTGTTCCTCCCTTTCCTTCAGCTTCTCCCGCCACTCTAGCCATTCCTCTGGGTGTTGACTGAAACGCTTGAACAAGAGGAGCTCATAACCATTGAAGACATTGCACATTACTAATGTGCTATGTCAAATAATAATAAGAAATTTATTTTTTGCAACACGGAAGTCAATTACTCACTCTCCTTATCTCGGACATACCGAGAAACACGATCAGTGGTATAGTAAAATATCAGACAAATAACAGATGTCGCTGTCATCACGCCTGGCGAGTAGGACCTCAGACGCTTGGATGGTAGAGCGGTTTTTGTCCCAAAATGAATCTTGTACTATTTTTCTTTAGCCCTTTTCACATACTGTGACCTTCATAACAAACATGTTTTGCCCATCAAACGACACTGTAGAAAAATGCTTGTTTTTCACTATACGGCTATTATAACATGGCGGATGATGCAGCTATATAGTGAAAAATGGGCATTTTTCATATTCATATATAGTTCCACTGAAAATGACATCAGCAAATTTCCCCATTGAGTAACCTCAGTTTAATTTTGACAAGTGACTTCAGTCACATTCACCTTGTCTTTCCTTCTATATACAGAAGTTTAAATGTAGGAGAGGTACATGTATGTAATATGGCACTGATGCTCCCTTGCCAGTCAGCTAGCAGTAGAGTGCCTGGTTAGTAATTAAAGGTACTCAAAGTTCAAACCAAGCTCACTGACAAGGTAAGTGGATTTTTCTTGGTTACATTAATTTCACATGGATACAACTATTAATCGTTATGATGTTAACGTTTTATTATAACAAATATAGAACTTTATCCTAGCTTCTATTGGCTACAAATGTTTTTGCCTTTGTGTCTCCAGTACAGACCATGTACAAGTCTACACATCTATGCAGTCTTATAATGGACTACACTGTTTGTTATTTAGTATACAACAAAAGCCAAAACAAATGATTGTTTGAATTAACTGATTTTTAACAATCATTATAGTTCAGTCCAGAAATTCTGTAAAAGGTTAAATGTGTATCTATATATATATATATATATATATATATATATATATATATATATATATACACTTTCAGTGCATATATATATATATATATATATACACTTTCAGTGCACAGTTTAAACCTTATTTGTTGCAGAAAGAATTGCAGAAAGAATTATAAAACAAACTGAATTTTCTGTGAATTTTTTTTTTTTTTTAAACAATTATATAATTATATAATATTTCACTACTCCGATGTAATAATTGTACATACTGACAAAAAGTGATCATATATTAAATTTCAATACATATACCTTTTTCCCTAAATCACACAATTCAAAAATAGTGCCTACTTTGACACACATTTTGTGTTAAACATCTCAAGAGCTGGCACCAAGGTGAGTAGTTTGTTTATTATAGTGTTAACCCTACTGAAAGGGGCCAGCCTCCCAGGCTTACATGACACCTTTATCCTACATGCCAGGCACCACGTGGACAGGCAACTGGTTCACCAACTGGCCATGTCTGAGCAAGCTACTGAAGGACTTGAACCTACAACCTCATCTCCATAAGCAGAAGCCACTGAGACTAGCAGCATTTATTTGAAAAAAAATTTTTATAGTTTTTTTTTTTTTATTATCTGCTAGCTGATTAAATATAATGATTTCATAGAGCTGGCCAGTGCAAAACTATTTTAACTACCGTACATATAAACAAGGAATGTTTGTATAGTAAGTGTGCAACACTAAAATCTTTGAATTTATCATGGACCCACGGGAGCATAAACACTGACCAAGTGGGTGCAAAACCTTTCATTTACTCATCATGCCCCATCACTCTATATAAAATTTGAGGGTCTTGGGTTCAGCTGATCTCGAGTTACTGATTGAAAATTAATTTTAAAGTACAGGTTCCTGTGAGCATGACCTTTGAACCAGTGGAGCTCAAATCAGAATCATGACTGACCATTCTTTAAAGTTTGAAGTTCCTCACCTAAATTTTTTCTGAAGTAATTTTTTGGAAATCATTTTCAAAGTACAGGCCCTGGTGTGCTTGCAAATGACCCAGTAAGCTCAAAATAAGGGGTCATTTTCTCATCGTGCTAAACCAACCTGAAAAGTTTGAGTGACCTTGGTTCAGTTGTTCTTGTGTAACTGATCAGACAATTTTCTGAGTAAAAGTCCATCAGCTTGACATTTGATCCAGTGGGTTAAAAGAATAGACAGATGTCTTTTTTTTCATCCTGTTAAGTTTGAGTCTTGGATTCAGTTGTTCTTGAGTTACTGATCTGAAACCTTTTTTCTAAGTGCAAGATCCTGTGAGCTTGACCTCAGCTTGACAATATTTCTACATTAACCCCCCTCTAAAACTATAAATGTTTCTATACAGAAGCTACTAAAAGAGTGACTAGAACTCCATGTGAAACTTATCTACAAAACTAGTAAGACTGTGACAGCTATTTAAGATCGATTTCATTGTTTAAAATAAAATAATAAGAAAGAAATGATCTCAATTCAATTTAACATATAGTTTTCAAACAATGAGTCAATTTTATTTAGTAAAAAGCATTAGTATGTACATGGCTATATCCATAAATTATACATCATGATGCTGGTATAAGGACAGGAAAGATCACACAATGTAAAAACCTTGGTCACACAGAGAAATTCTAGTTCTACATCTTACATTTGAGTCACTGATTCAGCCAAGTTCAGTGCCCTCTAAGAAGCACTGTACTATCTTGAATGACTCTCAACCTGAAAACTTCTCAAATGAATGATCATCATCAGTTTGTGGGGCTTAAACCCATGATCCTAAACCAGTGAGAAATTCAGAGACCTTTACCACTTGACAATCATTGAAATAGTCCTGACATAACAAATTGGACCAATGGGGGTGGGGCTGGAGGATACAACGTGGGATTTTAAGAACACTATATCTCAGCCGTACATATAAAGAAGTTCTTACTTAT
The DNA here is from genome assembly GCA_012932295.1 of Cyclina sinensis. Taxonomy (NCBI): domain Eukaryota; kingdom Metazoa; phylum Mollusca; class Bivalvia; order Venerida; family Veneridae; genus Cyclina; species Cyclina sinensis. The sequence goes on along the minus strand of JAAONU010000011.1, from coordinate 58,381,915 downwards.
GAGATGTTTTAACACTTATGATTTATCCAGTTTCAAACAGTGCATAATATATTGGCTAAAGAACAAGTTTGTGTGCATAGTCACAGGTGTTTTACATGACCACAACAGAATGTACATGGATACACTGTTACAAACAGAGAAATGTCTCAAGTTATGGCATCAAGTTATGGTTAACATGAAATTTTAGAAGAGACAGTCATCTTTAAAGAAAAAGTGAACACTTAACAACTTACAGTAACTTTATAATATGCTCGATTTCACAAACTACCAGTAAGGCTAATATTTACAAGTATGCTGATGTGTTTGTTTTAAAAGAAATAATACATGTATGGTTGCATTTTATAAAAAAGCCTTTGTCCTACCCTAACATGACTTGCAAGTCATTAAGTACTTAAATGCTAAAAAAAAAATCTGGACATAAAAAAATTATACGTATCACAGAAAGGTGGTCAACAAACAAAGCTTAGTATTAAAGTAATCTACATGTACCTTACCAACACGCAGTGTTACATTTGTATATACAGAGAGGCTATGAAATACACAGAACAGTCATACACATACCCATCATATTTTTGAAAGTGATCCCTTTTCTTTAAATATTAAAAGAGTGACAGTGTTTTCACCAAAACTATACAGGAACATGTACGTAAACAGAACTTTAAACTTGATTGCATTTTACAGAACAACAGTATCATGATTTTCAGTTGCATCCTTGTTGTTTACAAAAAGTGTGTGTTATTAAACATATCACCAAGGCTTAGTTATTTCTGCACTGACAAACAAAATGAAAGAACTGAAAAGCACATATATTATACACAATGTCCTAAACCAAAGGCATAAACAGGTAAAAATACACTTCTCCACACATAATCTGTTCTTTCATCTTTTCAAAAAATGGACCTAACGACTGAAAAAAAACAACACCATAATGACATAAGAAATAAAATCATAATTTTCTGACTCTTAATAGTATCATACAAAGGAACAGAAAATCTTCTTAAAAAAAACTAACAATTATTTACTTATAATAGTTTCTTAACATCTTAATCTAAATGCAACTAAATGCCCATCTAGGCATCACGATACATTTTATCAGCTTTACTTAATAGGAAATTACGCCTTATGAGTGTGTGAAATACAAACAGTGGATGAAACAAATAAAACAAATACACAAAGGAATATGAATGATATCAGAATCATTTGCCAGAAATCCTAAATAGTTTGAGACATTAAACTTCCTTATGTTTCCTTGATAACAATAAACCATTCACATTGTTACTTCACAAGCCATACCAGCTACTTTTTATTAATTCCAAGGCACTCAAAGATTTCTTACTTAAATCCATGATTAAAGCTCAAGACTTATCCATGTTTTGCATAAACCTGAAAATTTACTCTTCTTATATAAACACAAACATAATAAGTAAAGGAAAATTTTAAGGACTTAACCCTTAACCTGCTGGAACCGAAAGTGATTAGCCTTTGCCACCAGTATAGAGCCAGGCCAGCCTGCACATCCGTGCAGTCTGACCAGGCTCTATACTGTTGGTAGCTCTATTTTTGTATTTTAATATTGAAATCCCTTAAACTTTGAATGGACTGTTCCAAATTCAAAGCTGGGCAAATCCATTACAAAATTTCAGCATGTTCAGGGTAAATTCAAGCAAAATGTGTAAAATAAAAAAGCAGATATAAACTTTTTGTTCCAGCCCTTCAAAATCTTCCCTAAGAAAGGACTTCCTAACAAAACCAGATTAGGAGACTGGCTTACAGTAGGACAATCTGTAAGTGTGACAGAAACTGATAATATTTAAGTGTAAATATAGTAATGTTAAAATCAATAACTAACTGCTTGTATAACACAAGCTAAAGTAATTTCAAAACAAAAAGCTTTGGTCATTTGGTGGGTAAACAAACCTGTGAGATGAAACAAGCATGTGACTATGTCTCAGAATTAGTACTTTGACAAATGTTTTGCTTTATTTTATAATAAAGTGCTGGCAAAAATGATGACAAAATAATAAAATAACTTTAAATATTGGTAATACTGCTACGTACATTATTACAATATGGCAAGTTTTTGTAAGAATAAGATGCAATAAGTTTAACTGAAACAGAAGCATATAAAACATCTGTATTCTTTGGTGCCTATAAAGATATTTACACAAGAGGGCCATAATAGCCCCATACCACTTACCAGAGTACCATTGCTCTAAATTACAAGGACAGAGAAGGACATTCAATTTAAGTAAATTAAAGTCAAGTTTATTTTATGATCAGTTTCATACTCCATGAATGTCCTTTTGATTAGTAACCACTGAGCCCTAGGATGGGACCAACTTCAAATTCCTTTTCTGTATCATCAACAAGAAAGTAAGTCAGAAGGTCAAGGTCAGTCAAAGTAAAGGTTGAAATTTACAGGCAAAACTTTACACAAAACTATGTTCAAACTTCAAGGATGCAGCATCAAAAAAGAAAGGTCAGTAGGTCAAGGTCATTGTTGCAAAAAGTGAAAGCAAGCAAGCAAAATAATACATGTAGTTCAAATTTCAATGCTGAAGCTTGCTAAAAAAGAAGTAGTTTTAGGCAAATTTCAACCAATTCTGAAGTAAAAATCTACATACAAATCAGATTTAAATGACGCTGATACCACTAGACAACGCTCCACACTTAATATAGAAGTTTTTAGAAAATATTTCTTTTAAATTCCTATTTAAGTTAAATTAGTGAACCCATTGGAAAGGGCCTGGTCTTGACACTTAGGCTATGATCTGAAAAACTATTGTGGTTGATTTAATAATTTTTCCTATGCAAAGCCATGAAAAAGCAAGTGACGCCTGTACTGGGTTCAATGATGACCCTTACGTAATCACACAAACACTCTTGGTAGAGGTCTACTAAACAATCCTACACACTAAATATCTAAATTAAATGCTGTGTGATTTCAGAGAAGAAGGTTTTATAAGATTTTTTCTCTATATGTCTATGTAACAAATAAGCCATGGAGGCTGTTACTTCTGATCCCAGGAGCACCATTTTAACATGTTTGGTAGAGCTCCACTATTCACTGCTACATACAAAATATCAAAACTCTAAAGCATACAGTTACAAACAATATGATTATTAAGATTCAATATTTTACACAAATAGGATCCTTGGGGCAGAGCTAAATTTGATCCCAGGGTCATCATTTGAACAATCTTAGCAGAAGTGCATTTTACTATGTTACATACTAAATATCTGTGCTATAGGGCTCACTGTTTTATACAAATTATTTTTTCCATACATGTCAATGTAAAACAACGGACCATCCAAAGCAGGCATAATTTGAACAACCTTGGTAATGGTGAACTAGAAGATGCTACACACCAAATATCTAACCTCTAAGGTTAAGGTTAATGACAGGATTTTTAAAGTTTTTCCTTCTGATTGCTATGGCAAACCAGAGTTCTACACAGAACTGAATTTATTTAACAAATCTGGCAGGACCAACTAACTATCATTCTTGTGAAGTGTGGTCAATCTATGAAGGCGTGTAACAGATGTCATCTGAAGGAAAAGCTGACAATTTACAACAGGTGACTGACACTGGAGAGCCAGCTTCCACAATCGCTTACCCTTGAACACTTAGGTGTGCTAAAAAAAGATACATTTGGCACAATATGTACAGCTTCCAAGTACTGTTAACAAACAAGGCTCACTTACAACAACTGACTCGTGTGAAGAAACTTTGTTCTCAATCCTACAAATATTGCTGTTTTATACCTGTTTTGATTGAAATATATATAATCTAAGATAAATAGCTGTTTAAAGGTTGTCAGTTACATGTGATAAAAATGGGGGAAAATATTAAAAAGGCTCAATCCCAATACCATTCATTGCAGACTATTCATATATAGAGTCATCTGCATTTTGATATTAACATTATGTGTGCTTAAATAACAAAGTGATTTTTTACAGAAATGGAAAGCAAAAATGTACTGTAACCATAAGATGTATGTATGAAACATTTTTTAATACAAAGGTTTTAATTAAGGTAGCACAGTTTGATACTTCAAATTATTATAATAACAAGACATTTTAAAACAAATGTTGTGGTGTTTACACAATAAAACAAAACAAAATTGCAGACCAAACAAATATCCACAGTCTTGCATATTTATTTTAACTACATGAAATTATAAAAAATCACAACATCATACATGCATGTAATCACATAAGAATATATATTTAACTTACAAAAATTTCTTTTGAACACAAATTCAGAAAAGTTTAAATCTAAATAATAGATTTATTGGTGTGTTTAAACTGAACACAAAAAGATACTTCAAAGACATTAAGATATCATTCAGAAAAAAAAAGCATTATGATGCTAAAATTACTACTCTTTAACCTAGGTTTTATGAGTGCACCCAGATATTCCATGTAAACACAGACCTACACTGAATCAAAACTACACTGAATCAAATCAGTTTGCAGTGAAATAATTACAAACAAGAAACATGGCAATGCCACGAAACCAGGTTTTCAAAAATGTTGTTCTGATTCTATACTATAGTATGAATTTTGGAATGAAGATTGCTATGAATATTCAAAAGATTATAACATGACATGAAGGAAAAGATAATATTCATGAGAATACATGATAATGAGTAGGATGTAAATTTCGGCTAACAATACTGTCTGCAAGGAGTATACTTAATAATGAGACAACAATTTCTGCACGTCATCTTGATGTGGTAAACATTTGTCTGAAGTTTCATCAAAATTCTTCAAAGGGTTGAAGAGTTACAGAGCGGACAGGATTTTCAATGTTAATGTCACTGTGACCTTGACCTTGGAGCCAGCCATGCGGAACATGCGTTCTGCACGTCATCTTGATGTGGTAAACATTTGTCTGAAGTTTCATCAAAATTCTTCAAAGGGTTGAAGAGTTACAGAGCGGACAGGATTTTCAATGTTAATGTCACTGTGACCTTGACCTTGGAGCCAGCCATGCGGAACATGCGTTCTGCACGTCATCTTGATGTGGTAAACATTTGTCTGAAGTTTCATCAAAATTCTTCAAAGGGTTGAAGAGTTACAGAGCGGACAGGATTTTCAATGTTAATGTCACTGTGACCTTGACCTTGGAGCCAGCCATGCGGAACATGCGTTCTGCACGTCATCTTGATGTGGTAAACATTTGTCTGAAGTTTCATCAAAATTCTTCAAAGGGTTGAAGAGTTACAGAGCGGACACAATTTCGTTTGACGCCCGCCCATCCGCCCATCCGCCCGCCATACCCCAATCTAATAACCAGGATTTTCAAAATTGAAAACCTGGTTAAAAATGTTAGAAAATACAGGTACTGTTTAGAAAAGATGATTGTAAATATACTTAAAGAATTCAGGTAAATACATGTCAGATGACTATACAGAACACTATTCTTACAAAGAAAGAGGATGTCTTCTAAATCCTGAGACTGGATTAGCTGTAACATGTAAGATTGATGGGTTTGGCAAAACATTCATATTAAACAAGAAATTTTCTACAACAAACTTACTAAAAGCTGTGAATCAGGACGATGGGAGACATTTAGTTCTAAACAACCTATTTATAATAAACATCGTGATTTTCTTAAAGACGGTGGTTGAACTCTACTAATGTCATGTTAGACCAGAACACTGTGTCTCTGTTATCTTAATATATACACCAGTACTACTGCTGTTAATTAAATGCAAGGAACCTGTCAAACTATGTATTTGTAACTTGTAAGTATGTTTAAGAGGTAGCTTTCCAGGAAAGGAAGAGAACCTGTGTAAAATACCAAGCAAGAAATTACCTATACATAACAGAAGTACATAGGATGGAACATATACTGCAGTTCTATTACAACAAATAGAGTGCAGCTTATTAAAAATATCTAATTAATTTTCAATGATGTACCCATACTAAGGGATCATTTAAATAGGATAGGTGACTGTCCTTAATTCAAATACATGTAAGATACAATAATTTTTAAAGTTATGTTGAAATACTAAATTTTCTACAAGCATATATTAACAGTAACACATAGTGCCATATAAAAATACTGTAAAAGTAGAAAATTCAGAAATTTCTCAACAAACAAAAGATAACAAATTATTTGATATATAGCTTGAACAAATATACAATAAATAAACATCTACATCTCCTTTTTCCAGTGTGGGACATTAATATAATCTATTGTTGCACAGTAAGGTTTCAAATTTTCCCAATCACCATACTTTTATTTTAGTTTATAAAAATTCAACCCTTTTCCTTAAATCATTTTAACCAGTGACATATGAACTTATGAAATGGCACAGTCAAAAATACAAAACAAATCTGTCACGTTCCCAAGAACACACTATCAACATGTAAATTATATATATAATATTCGTTCTCTGTAAGTTAACTAATCTAATGTATTACCCAACACCAATTCATGATATGTATAAACTTTCTTGTATTGTATAACAGAAAGCTATACGTGGTGAAAATTTTACAAAATCATAACAGTGTTTATTCCAATCTCAGATGTAGATATTGTGAACATGTCAACCTTATGCCAGATTGTAACAGTTTTTGACAAATTATATAGTATGCATACATAATGATTCATAGACGGTTACAGGAAATATAATATGACATACACGAGAGGTCTCTGGAGGTAGAGCTTCTGGTCATGGAAAGAAGTAAAGAATAACAGGCATTCCAACAGCCCAAAATAAGTTACAAGAAGGTAGACTATGTGGAAATGGGAAGGACTTGCTAAGTAGATACATAATCATATGTGTTAAAATCTTTTGATTTTCCTATAAAGTGTAACAGACTGTTTTGTGGGAGTTGATTTATTGGCAAGGTATAAATAACTTCATGATATAAAAGCACATCTGTTGCCTTGCTATTCTGTTGACTGATGATGTTACATTATACTTCTTCACTTTAATCTGATATTGAATTGTCACTTCTCGATATCTCAGGTTTCCATCCTTATAAATTAAACAAGAGACATGTTGACATTGCCATCCCCGGCCGAATGTGTTTGCTTAATTATTAATCTTGTGCACAGCACTCCTCCCTTACAAGATCTATCAACCTTCTTTTACCGAAATAAATCTATAATCTTACCTATGAAGTTTCAAGTTGACATCTTAAACACTTTTTGAGTTATTGTCTGAACAAAAATCAAGCATGCAAAATAACAAAGGGCAATAACTAAAAAATTATGAAAGGTAGAGTTATCAACATTGTGCTCTGCACTCATCCTAAATGAGATATATCCACCTATGAAGTTTAAAGCTGATATCTCAAACACTTTTCCAGTTATGTTCCAGACAAAAATTAAGCATGAAAATAACAAAGAACAATAACTCAAAAGTTGTGAAGAGTACAGGTATCATTCTTGGGCACTGCATTCCTCCTCAATGAGACCTATCCATCTATGAAGTTTCAAGTACTTTTTGAGTTATGCTCTGGACAAAAATGTGGGACCGAAGGACAGACGGATGGAAGGATGGACGGAAGGATGGATGGAGACTATTACCATATTCCCCGCCACCTTTTCGGCGGCGGATAACAAATAGCTTGCATACTGACTTTATACAAAGATTGTAGAATACAAAAAGCTTTAAATGCTTAAATTTAAAGGTTTCTAGAAAGCTCACATTGGTAAGAAAAGGCTGTAAAACTCAGGCTTCGAGTATTTACTATATTTCTCCCCATCCATTCAAATATTTTAGCATTTCTTCTATAACATACTTAGAGCGGTAAATTCAAAATGCATAACTTTATCACTAACAGAACACCACATAAATAAACAAAAAGAAATAGATTTTAAAATCAGATTATGACACCAACACCTGTGACTCTATATTGTGCTTTTAGCCAGACTGCATTAAGACAGCTAAAGTCATGTAATTTAAAACTAACATGAGTTTTACAAATAATACATCTATATAACAGCTAATTACATGGAATGAATGGAAAGTGTACATAATCTAGTGCCTTGAACAAAATGAACGCTGTAGCAGGTTTAACTGTAATACTGTGACATCAGAATCATCTTTGCCAGGTCTTTATTTCATTTATAGTCCACATCTGTGAAGATTTATCAGGTATACACTGGACTAACTTAAGCTTATTTTCCAACCCTGCCTCCACACACTTATTGTAGCTAGTGTGTTTGATAAGTCCGGTCCTCTGAAATAATGAAGGCAAATTTATGTAAATTCACCAAATGATATCTGTATTAAGGATATGGTAAGGTTGAGTGCATCCCTGCTTCAAACTCTGAAAACTGGGTCAGATGATAGATGTTTATAGATGAATCAGGTGAATTCTTTGGTTCAATGATCTAGAGAGATGGTTTCTCAGGAAAATTGTCAGCACAAAATTTCAGAAAAAAAAACAAAGAACAAATCTATTACACATTACTTGCAATTAAATTAATGCAGAGGTATCATTACCATCCGACAGATTAACTTAATTGTTAACTGATCAAGGAGATGTATTTAAAGTTTGAAATTATAAACCTTTATTGATTTAACAATTTACCACAATGGTCAAAAATATATCACAGTGGTTCCTATATTTTTCCCAATCTAAACCCCATTGCTGATTGATTGAAAACTTCTTCAGTGCAGAACAGAACACATGCTTTCAGATGCAAGGTAAGGAGATACTGAGATACTTTCTCCAAAACAAAAGTTAGTGAACCTAAAATCTGTTAAGTGTATTGTTCAGTAACTTGTGTAATACATCAGATTTCAATATTTTAATTCATAAATACAAATGGACCTCCTACATGTGACCCCTTTAAAGACACATCTTCATAACCATAAAAATTTACCTCATCCCACTCCCAGGGTCCAACTGGTTGGGTATCACAGAAGCTCATGTGTAACGTATCCCCTGATGGTGACTCAATACATCTTTCTCCTACCCCAAGCTGACCTTTAACATTCAGTCTAAACATCTGAAATAAACTTGTTATGATAATAAAACAATGTGCAGAGCTAAATGTAATTATGCATATCAAAGGAAATAAAAAGGTTGTATCATTTAACACAAACAACACACTAATTAGATTTCTTCCAGTTGTTTTTTTTTTCATGAAAGCAGACTTCAAAATACTATTTCCATAGAGTGGGTTTACTGTTGCTATTCAAAACTTCTATAATATGGTACTGTCAATTTTCTTAGAGAACTCTGTCATTATTAAACTATGACCTAAAGCCAGATATCCATTACAGTGTTGTATAACTAATATGTTCCCCCAGGCAATCACAGAAGAATATTTCTAATGTATCACAGGATAAATGATCAAGTAGTAATGCACTGGACTTGTAAACAGGGAATAGAAAGTTCAGTTCCCTGTTCCTTCATTTACAGTACTGACTGAGAGGTTACAATAAGGTCCCATGTATCAGTGCTATACACTAAGCATGCAAAAGAAACCGATGTGACTTGTGAACTTGTTGCTTTCTATGTCCTCCATTATCCTTTACAAACTAACATAACTAAACACTTCTGGACATGTCGGTTATTATGGGAAACTGATATCTAAAACAAATATTGGCAAATACACACAGCCTAATGATCCCTGAGAAATTCACAAGCAAAGTTTTGATGAATTTCTTAAGTAACACAATGGAAACAATTTCTATATTTGTGCAATAAGAAATTTACAGACTGCTGACAATAACAAGTATCATAATGGAGAAAAGAGATTTAATCATTCATCTAAAATATAATCTCAAATATACTTATCACTGGAAGCAGGTGGTTGTTTTCAATGCAAAATTCTACTATATTTCATGAGAAGTAAAACCACAATGATTGATGGTTATGGGTTTGAGCTTCACTACTAACCTATATCATTAAAGTGAAAAAGTTGGCAGTTTCTTAGGAAGAATGTGAGTTTAGAACTCGTACTTCCATGGAACAATGCTTAGGCAAACTGCCTGCCTGATATCATTTTGACTGTAAGAGGGCATTTTACTCAATTAAGCCAAGCAATTAAACAAAAGGAAAACCACAAACAGAAGCCAATACCTGTCTGATTTTTTTTCCAAAAGCTCAGTCTCAAAGTGTAAACCAGTACAATACAAAACCAGGCTAGGTAACCAAATATTTTATGAATGTTGATTTGGTAACTGTATAGACAACAATGTTTAGAAATAAAAATTACCTCTTTCATCTTTCCAAATCAGATCAACGAAAAAATGAGCCTTGTGCTTTAATATTGGGAAATGTATCAATTTTAATAAAGCCATAAATATTGTTCTATCCTTGTAGTGAAGTTACTGTCAGATGAGAAAATTACTGATTTCCACTGATGTGATTGGTTGCAGGGCATAATGCAAGATAACAATTATTCCTGAAAGATGTTCCGTATTTAGCACCAATATATTGAACCTTGCTTTATGTCTCAGCTGGTGACTTTAGTGAAGGAACAGATGACCAAACTCCTAACCATTAGATAACAAGTCTCAAGTGTCACTGCTAGACTAGTAACCTTCTACCTTGCACTGTTCTGTAAGTACGTGATCATATATCAGCCAAACTATAACACAACAGCTTTTCTCATGCACACAGTGTCATAAGAATCAAATGAATTAAAAACAAGTTTACAATGTTAAAAAAGAATGAAAAGTAAAGATATTTGTGCGAGATTGAAAAAAAAATGTCTTACTTACCTTTACTGAATTATAGAAAACATGCAATGCATATTTAATAGCATATATATATTTATATAATAAAAACTTTTTCTGTATAACAAATCTAATGGAACTCTAATTGTTGGATAAGAAACAAGCATTCTGAAGTACTGTACAGTATAGAAGGCATTCAGCTGCATGAACTTTATTATCTATACTGACATGATTTTTAATGTCTGATGTGGTGCTAGATTAGTCTCCATGAGTCAATGCAAACAGACAAGATTAAATGGTATTAGATATAAATAATAGTGTTATTTAACTCTTTTGTTTGTACATTCTTAAGAAATATTTCAACTATAAAGATGCACTGAACATGTTTTCTATATTTTTTGGTCAAAACTGTAAGACAAACAAAGATAGCAGCCTGGCAGAAGGGAGACACGTTTGTTAAAATAACCCCAGTGTTCCTGATAAACCCTTATTTATTAGCCTCTAACCTTTACCACTATGCACCATACAATACACAATAAAACTCATTCTTTTAACTATCAATTTTCAGAAATGTCTTTTAATGGAGATGATTCTGTATGACAAGTGACATTTGTTAATTCTTAATTTCATTATTTCCCAACCCATTGTACAATTTTCTTGTAAGCCAAGTTTTAGTCATTTAATCAGTACCGGTACCACAAAAAGTAAAATTATTATTAGTAAAATAGTACATAAATAATAATACTTAGTAATAAATGTCTATATAATTAACTTAATTTAAGTATAAAAACTTTGATAGCCTGATATCTAAACTGGATGGGAAAAATGTTAAAGTTATTTTGCTATCCCATTGCTTAAATTACTAAAAATCTCAAATTTTACACATGAAACTACTGTAAGTTCTTTTTTATCTTCAACCAGGAGAAACTCATTTATTCAGGTTATAATTATAGAACTTTATCACATAAATCGATTGTAACCTTTTTGTTACCTTTTTATCTGTCATATTTTAATGAAAAAGGTGGGGAATGTTCATTACATACATTGTTGACATACACTGTTGATGAAGATGCTTCTTTAATTTCCTGTAATCTGCTGGATATTATAATAAAATATGTCCAATATTTCCAAGATGTATTTGAAATAGCACCTTAATTGCCATATTTTATAACATTGAAGACATGCAGAAAAAACTTAAGCTTTTCCTTTACATAATTAAATAATCAAAACACATAAATACTACACTAAGAACACATAGTATAATTTACTCATCTATAAATCACACTCAATAATGTGCTTTCTTCTTTTATCTTTAAGTTTAACAGTTGTAGAAAAACTTAAATATTTCTCTTTATTGATTACTATGACTCATGACTGAAATCTCAAATATGGTGAATATTATTTAACTGATCTTTGTTCTTAATCTATTTGTAAATAAATACTAAAACATTCAAAAACTATTTCCAACCCTTTAAAGGAACCCTTCCATCACCTTTCCGAGTTGTGACAAGTAGGAAATCTATAACAGTTAATCATTTGATTAATTTTACAAGTGCTCACCATGAAGTGTAAATAAAATGAGACAGTTGGCAAAGGTGAGAAATATTTTTTTCAGTCAGTGATGTGGTGCTGCTGCAGGAAAATTAGGAAGGAAAATACCTGTTGAGACCACTGATGGTCTTTAAGTTAGACCACTGATGGTCTTTAAGTTAGACCACTGATGGTCTTTGAGTTAGACCACTGATGGTCTTTAAGTTAGACCACTGATGGTCTTTAAGTTAGACCACTGATGGTCTTTAAGTTAGACCACTGATGGTCTTTGAGTTAGACCACTGATGGTCTTTGAGTTAGACCACTGACGATCTCTGAGTTATTGATACTTGTGTCACCTATTCTTATGTAAAGTTAAACATCAAGAGAAACTGACTGGGACTAAAAAGCAACTTTGAGTTACCTAAATTTGTGAGTTACAGATGCTAGAGTCAACAAGGTTTGACTCTATGTATGTATATTCATAGAAAGAAAACAGTATATATCATAAAAAAAAATTCTGGAATGTATTATATAATGTAATTGTTTAACAATATACAGAGAGAAATACACAGAACAACACATGTGAGAAATGTGTTTTATGGCGTGCAGAAAAGCAGCTAAAATATTATGAGCTGAATAATAGGAAACCGTTTATAGAAACAAAGATTAAAAGAATAGTAAGTAGTAACTTGCACTGACTAAAAGTTGATAAATGAAAAATTAAAAAAAAGGAAAAAGGTCATTACAAAACTACAGATAATATTAGCTAACATGTATATTCTTAATATTCAACGTAAGCTCATTGTTGCTACAAACTAGTGATAAGTGCATATATAATAAAGTTCACTGTGGCTACAATCTAGTGATAAGTGCATATATAATAAAGCATTTGATAGAAAACTGGTCAACATTCAAACTACATAACTAGTTTTCTGTGTATATAGTATTAGTAAAACTTGTGCATGCATGGTAGAATGGTGTTAGACAGGCTCATAGGGTTGTTTGTTAGAACACTGTTGCTATGGTAACATGATGGTACCTCCCACCTACCTGGTTACCACCAAAGTGATGACAGTGACTGACGCCTATAGCGCCTCCACCCACTGACTGGCCTAATGTGTCCCAGCATAATGTTCCCGTCTTTTGCTTAAACTGAAATATAATTGCAAAATGTTGTAATGATTACTTGAGAAATATTCAATAGTTAATATAAAGTTTTCATTTTACACTAAACTGGAAACATGTTCTCAAAACTTAAACTTATACCTTTTAATTGATGACCTTCTGGGTTCAAATTATAAATCTGAAAAGCAAAATGTCAATGGAGGCTCTACCTCCTCAAACTGGTGACCTCCAGATTGCAACCAAAGTTTAATAGTTAACTTTAGTTCCAGAACTATGTATAAGAGTATTTATTTGTATTAAGAATAGCATGGTGTTTTTTAAAGTGACTAACTCACACAATTAAGCTTAAAAACATTTTTCTTTAAAATTTAGGAGAATATACTATGGAAAAAATATAATTACATGCTTCAATACATCATGAAAACTGAAGAAAAAAGAATTAGATTTCAACAGGATTCAAACCAATGCCCTTTCAATCAGTAAAATCAAAGATGGCACACTAACCCACTGAGCCATATAAACTAGTAAGTGCTCATTGTCAAAATAAACAGAATAAACAAAGTATCTACCCCTGTGACAAATGGGGTAAATTTTTTATCGATAAAAGTGTGTAAAACTTTGTATCATGATGTGTTTTTGTGACAAAAAATGAGACAGTAACTTAATTTAGATATGTTCTTCACGATTACAACTAGAATTTCTATACGTATAAACATTTTCTTTTTATGCATCATCCACCCATCTGTGAGACAGTCGCTTTAAAAATACTATTTCTCTAACTGGTCTCTTAAGTATTCAAGGTTTGTTCAAGGCCTGACAAAAAGACTACCTACTAGAAGGTAATTGCTTAAATAACCATACTGAATACAAAAACACACACAAAAAGTGTTCAGTTTGTGTTGGATAAAAAGTAATAAAGATCGTCTAAATGCTAATACAGGACTTCAAATTATCATCAAAAATAGTTTGATACCTTGATTGTAATGGCCAAGACTTCCTACAATAACACAGAAAGTATCTACCACCAAACATAAATTACATGTAATCCTAAATTACCTCTCCCCAAGCTTTATTTGGTGGTAAAACTGGGAATTTATCATAAACTTCATAAGCCACATTGTCCATAAACCATTTAAAACTCTTGCAGCTGTGGTCTTTTTTAAACTGTAACTGTTTTGTTATATCTCCCACTGGATACCCCCTGACACTTGGTTCTCTTGTATAGAAATATTCCTTAAATTCATCATCCAGCCACACTTCAACAACTCTCATGTAATTCTGAAAACAAATAAAACATCAAAACTATCTAAATATGATGACAAGCAATTCTTCTATTCGACAATGAAGATGATCATTTTCTATTTGAAGTGCATTTTTCACTGTAAAACATCTTTCATTCCAAGCAAAAATTGCTGATGGGAACTAAATATATCTTTGTAGTGCACCATAATTTGGTTTTATTGTGATTCATTTGATTACCTTTCCACTGTATATATCAAAACTACGATTTCTTAATGTCTCATACTGTCTTACAATAACAGAATGAAATATTTATAGATTTCAAAAGAATTTCATTCTATCATTCTGCAACAATTAGAAACATTCCTGTTCAAAAGTGAAATCCAGACTTTAGTCATTTAGGCAAAACATTTATTTATAAAGTATTTTTTTAAAAATCTGTATTCCAGTTTCAAATTTCACAAAGGCCACGAAGATTACTAGCCTATAAATTCAGAACTATATTGTACAACTCAAGTAGTCTGAAATTGTAAGTAGGTAACAAAAGCTGTCAGAATGTCACTGACAGACTGATGGTTGCTCAACACAAGATCTCATGAAAAGGTAGACTTTTATATGGTACTACATGTCTAATGAAAATACCTTACCAATAGTATAACAGGAATCTTAACATCAATTTTACCAAAACCATATGGCATGTGGTTTCTATAAACATGGCCCACTCTAGAACATGGTACCCACTCAATACTCCCTCCACACTGCCAGATCTATCACAAAAAATAAGAAATATATCAATTTCAGTTCTGAATACTTTGCATAAAAGCTCATCAATAGTCAATACATTAAAATGTAATACCTAACTTTTTGGGCATTCCAGCTTCTGAACACATTTCATTCCGTCCTTTCCCAACACAAGACTTAAGTGAAAAGCTCTTTCATGTAAAATGAAGGGATGACATTTAGAAAACTGCTATCAAGGAATGCTACTGTGAGTTAAAAAAAGGTTATCTAGTTCTTGAAAAAGCCAAAAAAAAAAAATCATTTAAATACCTTTAACCGGATTTAGAAATAGAAGGAATTCGATTATCAAGTGAGCTTATTATAAATTGGTACTTTGAGCTAAATGTAACATCTTGTGCTTTATTATGTAAATTCAAGAGTACATTATGGAATATCAATCTACCCATTATCTTACAGAAGAAATTTAATGCGCTGGAGCTGACATCAGTATCAGTTAGTTTACATATGTGCCACATATGTTAATGTGCTTGTCGATACAGCAACAATACTGGACCTACATTTACATGTTATACAGAAAGAACAATGAACTATACCTTAAAAGACAGTTCAAAGTTTTCACCACCCCAGATCTGTAGTCCCTCATCATAGCCTCCCATTTCAAAGAAGTATTTCCGATCCATTGCAAATAATCCACCAGCATGTGTGGGTGATCTAAAATATAACAAAGCCCATTTCAAATGAATTTGACTACAAAACATAAATACATGTGACATGTTATTCAAAAGTCTAAATAATCATAAATATTCTTACTCTCCTAAGAGGTTTGGCACCGAAATAATCATGAACTGTTAATACAAGACTTATATTACATACATCCTTTATTTGGCCAATTCTGGACTAAATCCCAATGTATTTCTTAGTATGTATCATCATACACTGGCAAAACACTGGACAATATGTTTAGATATAATTCTGTTAACATGAATGTACATCCAGTCCTGGCAAGCAGACATATTCTCTAGGATTAAAGATTTAATGACATTTTCATTTTACACTATGCCAGTACTACAAAAGCAGTGACTGAATTTTTAGGTGTATATATATGGCTGCTTCCTGATGTGGGAAAAGATTTTATTGAATGGGTAAACAGGATGGTATGTCCAAACACCAAATCAAGAAACATAACACAAAATTGTAATATATACCATGACATTAAAACTTACTGAAAGTCAAGCCTATATTTATATTGTACAATTTACCTGTAACTGAAAAGCCAATACATACCAGTATACTGTTACTAACCTCTGTACCAAATATTTACCCAGCTGTATAAAACAGCTTGCAAATATAATTAATACAAAACATAACTGGAAAAAATTATTGACCAAAGGATAACCTGATCAATACTGAACATTTCTTGTGAAAACCAAGCCTGACCAACCTTTATTTGGGTTAGAGTATATAGGTATGTGAATCAAAACACAATGACATATAAACTTTATACACTTAGGAAATAAACCCTTGCCCTAGAAAAACCTGTAGGGTTCGCTCTGATACATATGCTTTTCGAGCTCCCTTTTAGGGGCTGGCATTTCTTTGTACAGAAGGCCCCAGTCAAATATACCAACTCTGCGGCTGCCAGCTGAGAACAGATGACTGTACTCAAAAGTGTGCCAGTTAATTATATCTAGTGTTGGAACAGCCAGTATGGTTCTAGAAAATAAATTCAAATTACACAAAAAAGTTAAATGTGCATCACAAAATCATTAGTAACTAACTATATGTATGAAACCTGTCTTTAATTTGGTCAAGTAGAATCAAACACCAAAATAAGTACAGTAACTGTTTTTTGTTTGTTTATTTTTTCATTCTGACAGGCAAAGGCAAACCTGCATGTATTAAAAGTGTGCACCAAAAATTGGATTAAACAAAATATTTAAAGAAAAGCTAACAATTTGCTTGACATCTATCACTGATAAAAACAGGTTTCAAATATATCTATAGATTACAGTAATCAGATTCCTTGGCTTGAGATTGCAATCCTGCATTTCAACATTCGTGTTTCTTGAATTAGCAGTTTTGTTACAATATCAGTCTATAGAAAAGTTAAAAGATACTTAAGTTGAAACAATTTCAAAATACATCAGCCCTCAAGCCAAAGAAAACTACTGAATTAATACACACACAGGTGTGCATGCATTTGAAAGTTTCATCTTATTTGTACAGACAATTATAATTTATATATATGAACTTATTCATGTACATGTAACTTCTTACATGAAATTATTTTAATACCCCTAAAAATGGTAAATGTGCTAGTCCAAATTAAAGAAGAGACCAGTCCATTTTGGAGAGTCAGAAGGGTTCAGGAAGGCAGAACGATAACCTCAAACATTCCTATTATACACAAAATACTGCACTAGATGAAACATTCCAATAGCACAACACATTTCATCACTTTGACACAATAATATTCACAAGACATGAAACAAACTCATATAATTGTGCCAATGTGACAAATAACACACAACATATCCAGAACTAAATCCCATTTTCTCATCTTTTCACACTACCTGTATGGCTCACTATTATGTTCTCTTCTTTGTAACTCTTTCTGAGGGACTTGGCTCTCCTTGTACAGAAATCCCCACTCAAATATACCCCTGTGATGTGCTGTGGCTGGTCCATACACAGACGAATAGGCGAAATTATCCCAATTTATACCATCAACAATTGGGACAGCCATTATGGTTCTGCAATTTGAGTTTTTGTGAAACAAGGGAAAAATGTATACAGCTAACTTAAAAATGAGCTGTTTAAATTCATCTAAAAATAATTCATTGTACCCAGAATTACACAGCATGTTTAGTCTTTTGCCATCAGAAACTTATAACTTGTTAAGCATTCATACAATTACATTATACCTGAAGCCTAAACAACTGAAATAAAGAAATAAGAATTTTTTTAGTATTTTTTTTTTACTTTGAAAGGATAGAATAGTTTTTTTTAAAAACGTTTGACAAAAGTGCATAAAAGCCATGTATAGCCCTCCTTCATAAAATATCATAACTGATCATTTAATAATAAATGATTATCTTATATAAGAATTTGTAAGAATATTGTGAGCCTCCACCCTTTCCAGTAAAGCCACTACACAATGCTTTATCCAAAATATAAACATTTAAGCTACAATGTCCTTTTCTTTTGATGAAAAAGTATTTCCAATACAAGGTATATCTATCTCTACTTACATCTAACCATTTGGTGGGGCACCTCATGACCACAGGGGCATGCAAGATTTAAACAAACTTTACTGATATCCACTAGACAATGCCGCATATTAAATTTCATAGTTCTGGGTCTTCTGCTTTTTTGACAAGTGTCTAAATATTTTTCTTCTGGTCCTTATAACAACTAGTTGCCACATGAAATTCTTGCAGCTGTCTCAGTAAAGCTTCATGTAACAAACATTTCAGCCATCTTTTATCAACGTCCAGCAAGTGGTACAAAAGAAAATATTATTGAAGCAAATTGTTCACATGGACAATGAGGACATATTATTGATGAAGACCACTCATAAAAACTCAACATGAGTACATTATAGTGAGCTATTAAAGCATTTAGTTTTTCATTTTTTTCTTACAAATCACCTTAGACCCCGCCAAAAAAAGAGGAAATGTTCAACCGTAAATGCAAATAGCATATCAGGTGTACCTGTCGTAGGCTATCCTGGCTAGGAGTGGAACCAGCCAATTCCGGTTACACTCACAATGAGCATCTAAGAAAACTATGACATCGCCAGTGGAAAGTTCTGCTCCTCGCGTTCTAGTACGAATCAAACCTAAACGTTCCTTATTTCTGTATATTTTCACCACATTATTATGTTTCTTGTTGTATTCTGCCATGTAATCATCTAGCTTGCCTTTTAAATGTTCTGCAAGGAGTTAAAAAACAACAATCTCAAACACTGGCAACACTTTACATATTTCTTTACTCCTTTTTTACCGTGTCAGTCATAAGTATATAAACAGAAAATAAATATTAATGTACTGTACGACTTGCTGATATATACAAGTACCCTTGGGATATTCTGATTCCTCAATAATGAGAGCTTACTTGTGAGACACCTGATTTAAATTTTCATCTATAAAATTATTAAGAAAGTAGAGTAAATACTGTATGTCAAATTAGTTTATACTGGTGTTACTGGTGTTTTTCTTGATTTGTTTTTCTTTCAAAAGTCTGCAAACACTTTTAAAAATAGCACCTCACAGAAACAAATCTAGAGATTTTACTCCCTTAAGACAGCTTTTACGATCTAGAGTCAGTTTAGTGTAGTCAAAAATTCAAACTGAATCATGTATATTCACTAGATATTTGAATGTGTATGACATGACAAAAAAACCTACCTTTATCACTGAAATCATCAACCATGACCACTTCTTTGAGCAGTTCTGGAGGGGACATATTGACCACACTGTGAACAGTACGTACCAGGGTAGACCAACCTTCATTATGGAACACCAGTATGACACTAGCGGTTGGAAGCTTACTCTTCTCAGGGTACTGCCAATATCTACACCTGTAAAGTATGAACACTTTTTTCCCAAGAATCTATGAACAAAAGTTTAACTTAAAAACAATTACAAAATTATTAGAATAGCAGCATTTACTGCTCTTGTTAACTCTAACATAGTATACTTACAAACACATTCTACGTGCTATGCAGTCCAAGACTGAATAACATAATTTCTAGAGAAAGATTGAAAATGAAAGTTTGAAGAATGTCTCAACATTGGTTAATGATATCCTTAATGCATAATAAGTAATTCAGAAAAGTGTTTCCTTCTGCGCTTGGCAATACAGTGGTGCCTTAATCTCTGAAGACTCAAAGAAAGGCAACTGAACATAAACATGCAATTTTGTAATCAATACTAAATAAGGTACTGATATGAACTCATATATATTATAAATCAGTTATTCAGAGTAGATAAGGGATTGTATATGTAAAAGCAGTAATTTTTTTTATTTTCTAGTACTTTGACAGATCTGTAAGTTAACAATGAAGTTTCTGCATACATGTGCCAACAGTAATAATTTCACAACTACAAAAGCTTATCAACCTGAACTGTGGTGTGTGATCTACAAGCAGTATAGACCATGATAAGCCCTGTCCACTATTTGGTAAGTTTTCAATTTTTCAGAGAAAACCCCTACAGATAAAAAATGCATCTGTCTTAACTGATTATAAGACAAATCCATTTTCGAAAATTAGCTTGGTCAGGGTTTATGAGCTTTCATCCCAGTACAGTACATGTGCGGTTGTTTTATTCTGTTACATTAGCATGTAAGTTTATACATACTCATCCATTCTAGTGTCTGGTATACTTCTATCCAGGGATATCTTGTCACTGTTGACCATGTTAAATCCAAACTCATGTACAGATCTATCAGCGGCTTGTTTCTCTTCCATTGATGTAAACACTGGCTGTCCACCCTCACCTATATAAAACATTAATATTTTCAAAAATCTAAGAAATGAATGGTTCTGCACATGTAAGTTTTTGTTTTTGTTATTTCAAGCTCATGTTAAAAAAAAAATTTACTGACTTTATGTACTATGCTAAAACTCACATAACAATGAACTGATTGTTAGAAAACCAGCTTACTATTTGCTTCATGAAATAAAACAAAGCAAAGGGCTACTTAAATGTTTTAAATCTGACACTTTAAACTCTTAAATGATGTTTATACAACAATGTATATTTGCAAACTTCTCTGCTTAAGGTTATTACCTATTTGGGACCTATTTATCAAATAATGATCATATTGAAAGAAATAAAGTAACATCTACAAAAATAACTTTGTATGACTTAATTTCAATTTATTTATCAAATATAGGCTGATTCCGGTGTATATCCGTACGCGCAAATTTTCCGCAACTCGCCGATTTTCTTTCTCTAGCAAAATCTTTCCACTGGAAGATACTTCAAATTCCTTTGGTTAATATTTTATTTCAGATGTGGAGTAATGAAAAATAGCTTTGTATGACTTAAATTCAATTTATTTATGAAATACAGGCCGATTCCTGCGTATATTCGTATGCGCAAATTTCCGCAACTCGCAGATTTTCTTTATCTTGTAAAATCTTTCCACTCGAAGATACTTCAAATTCCTTTTGTTATTACGTTAATTATATTACATATTAATAAACAATGTTGTATATCTTGAAAAAAAAAGGTTTATGTAAGAAATATAGGTCAATTCCCGTAGATTCCGGTAAAAATGGTCGATTCCGGTAAAACGTGGGACCGACGTCTAAACATACATGTGTGTGACTGATATACACAACAATCTTTGCTCATAAAAAAAGTCATTAACTTTTTATCTTGTTAGGATCATATTATCTTTAAAGGTTAGTAAGCAGTGAAGACTCTAATCTTCTATTTACAGCAATCATTACCAGTACATGTACTTCTATTTTTTCTTTACAAACAGCCAGTCAAAAAGTTGATGAAACTTTACCTGGTCCATGGTTTATCTTGTAATCTGGTTCATAGTTGCCTATAACACCTTTCCTGAAGACTGTTTTAGGGCCATACACTTTATTCACTGATGAATCATTGGCTGCACCCTCCTTTGGGAGTTCTAATGGATTTGCAATAACATTCTTCTTTGGGTCATTGAATGGCAACATTTCTTTAACATCATTTGCT
Source organism: Cyclina sinensis (assembly GCA_012932295.1). Classification (NCBI taxonomy): domain Eukaryota; kingdom Metazoa; phylum Mollusca; class Bivalvia; order Venerida; family Veneridae; genus Cyclina; species Cyclina sinensis. Next base: position 58,359,903 of record JAAONU010000011.1, on the reverse strand, counting down.
AACTGAAATGTATCAATCATAACATTCACAAACATTAATGTCAGTAATTTTTAATATGAGTAAGGTTATTACCTGCTAGCTCCTATTAAAATGTAGCAACTGATAACACAAAAAGACAAATAACCCTGGCATCCTAAACAGACTACTGTCTAGTAAGTCAAAACTGTTATGTCTGATGAAAAAAATTGCTGCACATTCTAAGGACCAGAATTTTATCCAAAGTAAGCCTGGAAGATGCAACTGTTTTACCACATTTCATGTAACATCTCAGTTCTGGTCTGGAGCAAAAAAAAAAATGCTTGAAATGAAAACACAAATAAGAGTATATATCTGGTGGACATTTATAAACAAACATTAAAAACAAGAACTGTCACTGGTAAAGATGACAATGCACTTGAAGTGGTGCGGACAGATAAAAAACTACATGTATATGCCTCCCTTTGGGGGCATAAAAACAGTTACACTGAACAACATTATTGCTGTTGGACATTTATAAACAAACATTCAAAAACACTGAACAACATTAATTTATACTACTCTTCAAGTAATGAGGCTTATCTAACAATAAGGATCAACATTTTACCTCACTTATACAACACTTGCATCACCAGTCTTATATGAATAAAGTGCCTTTTTTCAAGTTCTTATAAACTTTCACTTTCTAAAAATGAAATTAGGTAGGCATTTTTGATAAAAATAAAAAAAAATGAAAGATCTTGCTTTTGATCTTGGTATATTTGATACTAATATAAAACAAGCACCATTTTTCTGAATACAAGTTCAAAGCTACAGCTTTTTGAGAAACGCCGGTATAACTCTAAGTCTACCTCATTCAGCCGCGGATTTAGCCACGGGCTTCAGGGCTGCAGCCCCCCCCATCTCGGCCCAAAGATACGTTTTCCAGCTGGGCTGGTATATTTTAATGCATTTATGATCCGTAGTGTATTCCGTTATCAAAGCAGTTAATTGCTATCATCCAATTGTTAATCTCTTGCCTGGGGGCTTGGTTGAGTGTAATTATCGATCAACAAGTTGTACACGCAGTGACGCTTGATTGACATGACCGTTGGAACAGTGTTTTTGATTTGCCGATCATTTTATAATCATCCAATAAAAATAACAGTTACAAAAAGTGGCGAAGCTTTGATAAAGTTAGCAGTTTGTTAACATGTGAAAATGGAGTTGCAATTTTCTTTAAAAATGATAGTTTGTGGCCAGATTGCGGCTATAAATTATGAATTTTAAACTTGAACATAAGCATGCTTTATGTGAAATTTCATAGGGACTGTTTGTCAATTTGTAATTTGTAGTTCTCAGCAGATGAATTAATTATCTTGATTTTTTTAGCATTTATATCTGAGTACTAAAGATTTATAAAGTTTTATATTATCTTGTTGTCTGTTGTTTGGTAATCTGTGCTATAATAAATGCAACAAAGGGCCCAAAAATGCACCAGAATTAATCATTTTAGACCTTCATTTTTCAAATTTTCCGGGGGAGGCCCCCGTACCCTCACCAACGGGAGGGGACACCCCTCCCCTACCCACCCCAAATTGATCTATCCTTCATGTCAGCCCCCTCAACGAGCCCTATTCTGTATCCGCCCCTGGACTCTCAATAATTGAGAGGCCATAGGTTTCATCACTTTTCCTTGTCCAAAACATCACCAGACAGGCTTAATAAATAGTACAGCATTTTGATGCTATTCCCCTAATAATAATGAAGAAAGCTGACCAAGAAAGTAAAGTTAATTCTACCTTATTCCATGACCTGTACTTGAGACTCTCTTGTCTGTTTGTGTTGTCCAACTTCGACACAAAATATGGAATGGTGAAGAGCAATACAAATGTCAACACACCAAGTTTGATAATTAAACCTCGACGAAATTTTACCCTCATAATTGTTTTAATCCTTTAGCGATGTATAACAATGTGATATGCATTCAAAGTCTTATCAATCAACACGACACTCTTGTATTTAGGTTGTCTCCCGTTTGACAGTGAGTGACTGACAACCTGTCAACGTGGCTGAATTTGGAATATTTCAATATTCACACTTAACAATCGACAGTTTCTGCAGCTACTAGTGCATTTAATTTCAAATTCTACCCCGAACAATGGCGGACGAAGATGTAAACTGACTGATGCCTTTGGGGCAAAAGTTAAAACACAAAATGCATGTTTTTTGTAAGGGAATCCTCTGTATACATTTCAAGTCGAGGCCGGGAAATCCCAACCGGTGCGCCGTAATTTATATTATCTCATGAATTTAGTTAGTCAAATAAAAAAGGCAAGGCGATAGTAAAATATTACGAATCGAAGCAGACGGTTTGGTGATTTTTTAAAAAATGTTCGAATTTCGGACGTCTGTTACTATTCTCTTGAGAATGAAAATCACGGCATTAATCTGTTAAATATGTTTTATTGTCAATTTGCAAATATATATTTAACAGCGGTCCTCTCTTGTAATCGTGACCGTTTTTCACATGTCTAAGGCCGCTATGTACAAAGATCTAAAACAAGAGGGCCATGATGGCCCTGGATCGCTCACCTGCTTACTTTGGCTGTAGGTTTGCTGTTAAGCAGTATTTCATTTTTTAATTGAAAATATATAAGTGCCTACAAACCAAATATTTAAAATATCAGTCAATAGGCTCTATGACAGAAAGTAGAAATATCTATTATAAGCTATGGTGACCTTGACCTTGACCCAGTGACCTCAAACCGTACTCATGGGTAGAGGTCCATGCAAGGAACCTATCAAAGATATTGGTCTATAAATGAAGGCTCTATGAGATACAGTAGATAAATCTACTTTTAGCTTCCATGACCTTTAACCTAATCTAATAATTTAAAAAAGCTTGATAAAGCTTGCTTCATGCCAAATTTTAAAATTCTAGGCCTTGTGGTTTCAGACAAGAAGATTTTTAAAGATTGCCTTTTTTACCTATTAAGGGCCCCCGGGGCGGGGCCAATTTTGACCCCAGGGCCAACATATAAACAATACTGGTAAAGGTTCTCTACACAATACTCTACACCAAATATCTAAGGTCTAGTCCTATTAGTTTCGGAGAAAAATGATTTTTCAATGTTTTTCCTATATAACTATATGTAAACCAAGAGAACCCTGGGGCGTGGCCAATTTTGACCCAGGGGACATAATTTGAACAAGCTTGGTAGACATCCACTAGACAATGCTACATATCAAATATCTAAGCTGTAGGCATTGTGGTTTCTGAGAAGAAGATTTTTTGAGATTTCCTATATAAGTCTATGTAAAATGAAGTGACTCCTGGGGCGGGGCCAATTTTGACCCCAGGGAAATAATTTGAATAATTTTTGTAGAGTTCCATTAGAGGGTGCTAAATGCCAAATATCTAAGCTCTAGGCCTTGTGGTTTCAGACAAGAAAATTTTTCAAGTTTTTCCTTTAGGTTGGTATGGCAACCAGAGTTCTGCATGGACTTAATTTCTTTGAACAACTTTGGAAGAGCTTCACGCAAGGAACATCCATGGCAAGTTTCATCAACTTTAGCCCAGTGGTTCCAGAGGAGATGTCGTTTGAATGAAAAGTTTACGGACGACGGACGGAAGGATTACGATCACAAAAGCTCACCTTGTCACTCTGTGACAGGTGAGCTAAAAAGGTATTGAGGAGGTGTTTGACCGCCACTTTCACCATGATACAACTTTTCATGTAAAATAGTAAATACTGAATGTCTTTAAGGCCAAAATGTTTGTTTCCGAAACTCTGCCTAAAATCAGAGACATCTATCTCTCTGAGGCTATATTCAATTAGGCCCCACTGTAAAATAGATCATGGGCCGATAGATGCAATAACAAATTTCTGTTTTAAGTAAAGACAGTTTTATTATTTTCTTATATCGATACAAAGTGAGGCACACATAAATAAGTCCGCATAAATATAAGTGATCACAGCTTTCCGGCAAGTGATACATCTTAAAGCGAAACGATGTATCAATTTACAGTAATATTTCAGTAAGACTAAACAAAATTTTTTTAAGAAAGCGGAACTGACTTTTTTTATTCTATTAGTAATATCAACTGAAAAATTGAATAGGGAAAACGATACTAGAAAGGATAAGAGGAACCAGTGGGTTTACCAGCCTAATACCAGGACTGGACGATCTCTACAGCTACATGAAGACTAAATTCAGTACTTACATCCACATGCATTCATTTCCTTTAAACAGAAAAAACCTTTATAGTAGCTTCTAGAGTTTAAACCGTATTAAATTTTTTTTTAATGCCATCGAAGGGCGACATATAGTAATCTCACTGTCCTTCCGTCTTTCCGTCCTACCATCCGTCCGTCCGACACCGCTTCAACTAAAAAAACACTGGTTGGATTTGAATGGAACCTTCATAGAAGTGATTGTCATGATGCCTAGCTGTGCATAGTATTTGGATTTTCCATTTGGATTAAAACTTCCGGAATTATTGCCCTTTGAATTTTTATACAAATGCTCTGTAGATTATGATTTTGTCCGCGCTTCATCTAAAAAATCACTGGTTGGATTTGAATGAAACCTTCACAGAAGTGATTGTCATGAAGACTAGTTGTGCATGATATTTGGATTTTTCATCTAGATTAAAACTTCCTGAATAATGGGCCTTTGATTTTTTTTATACTTAATTTTTGTCTGTGGCATAACTAAAAAACTGTCGGAGATATAAACTTGAAACTTCAAAGATAAATAGATCTAATTGAGAGGAAGTGCACTGTTCAAGAACCATAAATCTTTTAAACATAATTTTGGAATGATTGCCCCTTGAATTGTTTCATTCTTAATTTTTGTTCGGGGCATAATTCAAAAAGCGTTGGAGGTATCAACTTGAAACTTTATAGATAAATAGAACTCATTGAGCCTAAGAACCATAACTCTCTTTTGCATAATTTTGGAGCTGTTGAGTTTTGTTTGTCCGTGGCATAACTCAAAAACTTTTGAAGGTATCGCCTTAATTGAGACTTCATAGATAAATAGATCTCATTGAGGAGAAGTGCAGTGCCCAAGAACCATAACTCTTTTTTTGCATAATTTTGTTATTATTGCTCTTTTTAATTTTTCATACCCTACTGAAAAAGCGGTATGCGGGGGTATTGGCGCAAGTACATTGGCAATTCTAGTTTCCACAGACTGCATTTTTTCACAAATGATCAAGGTAACATCAAGTTATAAGCTACCATATCTGTGACCATTGCCTTGTTTCGGGGGCATTCGTGTCTGTGACACATTTCTTTTTTTTTCATATTTTTGACGCTAAGAGCAAAAAAATGCTAATCTCACATATCGTACGCGGTTAAAAGTCCTAAGCTTATCATGTATGTTTTGAAATTTTTGAATTAGATATATATTTCAGTCTTAGCTGTTTTTCTGTAAGAGAACTTAAATGAAGCATTGTTTACATCAGACTTATTCAACATAGATTCTGTCAGTCCTTTAACTTTCAGCCTTCTCAGCTCGATCCTGGGTTACAGTGCTTTAACTTTCAGCCTTCTCAGCTCGATCCTGGGTTACAGTGCTTTAACTTTCAGCCTTCTCAGCTCGATCCTGGGTTACAGTGCTTTAACTTTAAGCCTTCTCAGCTCGATCCTGGGTTACAGTGCTTTAACTTTCAGCCTTCTCAGCTCGATCCTGGGTTACGACAATTCTGTGCATTCACTTTTTTTTGTATTACCTCTACAGAACAATAACAGTATTTGTAAGGGAAACATTAGAACGAGAAGCAATCTTATTACTGTTTTATCTTCGAACAAGCTCCTCATCTCACTTTTACAAGCCTTGTCAGCACCGATCATGGGAATATGCCGCTGTTTTAGTAAACTTGCAGCCACAATGTTCAATCTTTATTTGGGTTACAATTGAAAAAAAAGTGAAAGATAAATAAAGAATAATAAGTATTTTTGACAGATTTAAACGTCGCAGAATAATTTACTGAACTTACTTAGTATCTAAAAACTAGTGAAATTGGACATTTTAGTTATAGTCAATGCTTTCAAACCTATCATTAAAGATAAAAAGTGAAAATGTCAAAGTAATCAGCAATCTTGTACAGAATGACATTTCCTAAGTGTCTTATTAACGTTATCTTAGATCCTAGGGGAAATTTAAATAGTCAGTGGTCGTAGAAATAGGAAGGTATTTTTATACACATAGTTTTACCATCACAAAATGAATATACATCACCGAAAAAAGTAAAATGTACAAACTCCAGTAGCTGCATGAAGCCAATGTTTGTAGTATTCTTGTAAAGGGTTAATGTCGGCTTTAGTTTTTTTTACAGAATATTTTTTATCCAATCAAACATTAACTGCACGCTTTTCACCAAACAAGAGAAAACTGATAAAACATTAATTTCTCGCAAAATTGGAGGTAGCTATCTTTAGATTAATGTCTTCTTAGGTGATCCTCAGGTACTTTGTGCAGACTTTAAGAGAGAGATGAAGAGAAAAGCTGATACATATCGACTTGTTGAATTGCTGTGATAATAAAGGAATCAGAAATCGATCGCTATAGAGACCAGAAGCTCTAGAACAAACCTCAGCATTCCTCTAAGGACGAACTGATTGTGACAGTTGAATGTTTCCATATATTACGACTGTTATCTTATTGACAGATCAAATCTAATTAGACTTTAGAAAATGGATTACTCGTAGCATAGACAGCCTACAGGTGCTTCTATAAATAAGTGTTAATGACATGGCTATTGTTGTCATTACTGAAACTGATTGGACTTCATTTCGCGAAGAAATTGCTTCTGATTTTACCTTGGAAATAGTTTTGCAGTACTACTTTAAGTTATGCAGTTGTTCTAGAAATAAATTGCAATGAGTGAAATAAAGTAGCTTACAATAAAGAGATTCAGCAACGTTTATTTACAGATCGTGAACGAAACTGGATATATTAGTCAACGGGAAATGTTTGGTTGTTTCGTCACTAAAATGGATAATTCTGATCAATTAATTTCTCAGGAAAGCACTGTTTCTTTGACTGAAACGAGGGAATGCAAACATTTAGGCGCTGAAAAGGGCGAAAAACATTTCCCTTTCTGTGAAAAAGAGTCGTATTCATTTCCGGTCAAAAGAAGACACTCAACTGGAACTTTTATCTCGGACGCGGAACAAAATTTTTGTAATGATGACACAGGCGAAGAAAGTGAACACTCTGGTAAATACGACAGAAAATTAAGTAGGAAATATTCACAAGAAAACTTTATTTACAATCTTGAAGCGATAAAATGCAGTCGATTTCACAGCCGACGAAACGCACTATGTGACCCTTTGCGCCTGCTCTTGCCGCAACGGAAGCGTGAACAGTTAGAACAAGATGTAGAGAAAAGGAAATCCTCTGTAACTAGGAAAGTTTCACAGTTTATAACTGTCTCGTTAGATTTGAACAGAGACGAAGAGCTTCTTTAATTTAAAGTTGTTGCTAAACCTTTACTGCTTGATTTTGTCATTAATTAGTATTACCAGGTAGGACTTACAGGTATTGGTACTAGTAAGTAAAGAGACATTACATACTTGTTTATATATCTTGTATAATTATCAGTTGTTAATCATCAAGCTTTTTGTAGCAATATTCGTTTCATATATATTGTTTCATGTTAAAGATGAAAGGGACACATCGTAATACCATGCTATGCTGCATATGTTTTCTGAAGGTTGTCCTTAGATTTTACAGGAAAGAAATTCCAGTTTCTCAAAACTTGACTCACTGATTTTCAAATGCATTCGTTCAATCATTAAAGAGGTACACTCTAAACTTTTGAGTATTCCATTTTCTTCAAATTCAAATAAATATGAATAGTATTAAATGATTCTGCTGCCAATGGGTTAGTCGAAAATTCTAAGTAAAACCAGCACACTAAAAGTACTAATATCAGTCTTCATACAGAAGGTCGTTGTCGTACTATTTTTGGGTGGAAAGCCATTTTTTTACAAATGCACGCTTACATTGTTGCTATATGCCAAATCTTTGCTATATGCCTGTAGGAATCGTTTTTGAACATATGTTCTTTTTTAAACCATCAACTGTTTTTGTTTTCCATTTTGAAGAGAATGAACTAATAAATTGCATATGTTGTTTGCTAGACTCAATATTTTCTTTAGTTTTTTTACTTCCCATAGAATATGCAAAAAAGGTAAAACAGCAAGATGTTATTACTGTTATTGTGTAGTTATTTACTTGAAGTACACACTTTTATTTCTGATTCGTGTGTACTGATATATAGTTTGGGACATTCAGATTGTCCTTCACCTGAGTGTAGCATTTTTTTTCTGTGTTACAAATACAATGGTTCTTAAATTAGCTCACTACTCACAAGAAACGACCAAACGTTTATTCAATGCTTTCATTTTTATCAGCACAACCAGTATTCATTACTTCATCCAAATGTTTCTTTGAACTCTGCATGATCTTTATTTCAAGATTCATTTTTTAATGTTCGGTACGTCAAAAATATTTCTGTTACAAACATCTGTTCAAAACTATCCTCGTTTAATTTCATTATAATCATATCGTATTAATAGAATTGAAGCCATAATGTTTAGTTTCCCATTAGAATATTCCTGTCTGTGATATAGAAAATTCTCATGTTTCAAACGTGCATAATTATTCGTTCAATACATTTAGAAACAAAGGAAACCTGGTATTTCGAGGTCTGTTTCCTTAGACAGTAAAATAAGTATTAGACGTAAATGTGGTTTTGATATTCAGGTATTAACAAGGTTAAAAGTATAATAGAGACTTCATCTAGGCCAAATTGTGGCCAAATGATGAGAAATGAATTCATTATTCGTAGAACTTAAATAGAACTTAATTCAATTCGCTTAATTCAAACTTCAGCTTTATTTTAGTTTCATGTTATTGTTTATATTCCAGTAGATGAGTGCTAGAAACCTTACCCTGACATCGAAATGAGCTAAAAAATTGTATAGATATATTTCTTATGATTTTCTTAATGATTTAGATAGGCGAAATTTCTTTAAGGTGGCTCTACAAAAATTTCATTCGCTAAACAGCGAAATTACTTGTACAAAGCGCCATTATCTCTCAGAAATGATCATGTTGAATACAGTAATTGGTAGTCGGATCTTAGCACTTTATTGATTTTAGTAGTCATAATAACTTACTCTCTGAAAATTGAACAAATTTCAAACCTCAATAAGTGTAGTTTTTAACCTGTTAGACAGTTTTTGGGAACAATAATCAAAGACTTGTACTTTAATACTGATATGTAAGCACCCACTCTGGCGTATCCACATATTTGCAGCATATATGGGGGGAGGGGGGGGGGGGGTCTCGTTATTCAGAAATAGTCACGGTATTTTTTCGCCTCATCATGGTAACTTCCTTCATACTTTGTCATTTTGTCAGTTGTTCAGTATAAATGTGGAAAATTACGTTTATATTCTGAGATACTAAACAATCTTGAACGTGGTTGACTAAAAATTAAAAGAAATAGAAAAACAACTTATACATGTATGAAGCTTATTATGTTTGACTCCATTAAAACTGACCTTTTGAACCTTCAAATATATTTTTTTCTTTTTGACAAACAGTGTAAAAATAGTTTGTATTAAATTATAAACATGCAATTTTGTTATTCTAATATTTATTCCTGTGACATATTTTTCTATAAGAAAATCCCAAGAGAAATTTCTTCAGAGAGATCATCAGGTATTTGGTGACAACTTTGAAGTAAACTCATAAATATTGACAGATTGAATTGTTGTGATAATGAAGAGATTAGAAATCTGCCGCCCCAGGAACCAGATATCGTTCTAAAGAGCAATCTAACATTGCCCTGAAGACAATCTGCTCGTTGTTTCTGTGATAAAGACGTTGTTGTTGCTTAATGAAACAGACTTGAATATATATGGAGTTGCTTTTGAAAACACCAAGCGTAAAATATCCTATATGCATCTGTAAGAGTAATAATAGAATTATTGAATAATAGTCATTGAAAATGTAAACAGTTTATGCTGAACAGATGGCTTCGTCGGATATCAAAGATTGTTGATTCTAATGGCTTGAGTTCACGGAATGCAACAGAAGATACTTCTTGAAAACTCATTTCAAAACTTAGCATTAAAGGAATTCACACCGTTTGTCAGTTGACACGCAAGAATGATTGACATTCCTGTTAGTTTCATATCAAAAAGGTAGTGGGTATTTTTTGTTACAATTTGGAAAACGTTTGAATTAAAAATCTCATAAAAATCTTATCCTTTAGATAAACATATCTGTAAATAAGCTTTGAAAACATTTTTACTCTCATAAATGGTTTCTGTATGATTGTGAAAATTAATAGTAAAAATATGTACCAAGGTTTTTTTTACGATTCCAGGGAGACTGTTTGTCGTTAGTGTTTACTGTTAGGATATCCTTTAAATGAGATACAGTCTAGACTAACCCTGAACATGCTGAAATTTTGTAATGGATTTGCCCAGCTTTGAATTTTGAACAGTCAATTCAAGTTTAAGGGATTTCAGTATCAAAATACAAAAATTGAGTTACTAACAGACTGCACGGATGTGTAGGCTGGCCTGGCTCTATACTGGTAGCAAAAAGGCTTATCACTGTCGGTTCCAGCAGGTTAAGGGCTAATATACTTCAATTTCCAGAGGGAGGAGCAAATGTCCTTGGGGGACTCCTAAAAATCCAAATCGATGACTGGTACTTGCGTTTTAGCCAGTTTAGCGTTGAAACAGTGGAATGCGGAAGGCATCATTGATGGTATTCGAATCAAAGACTTCCAAATCAGAATCTATGTCCTACCTGAGATAAATATGCCTTTCCCAAAGAGGAATATATCTAATCGGAAATCTAAACATGTTATTCCAGTGTATGTTTCATTATGTTTTTGCCTGAAAAGTTTATATTATTAATGGGGAAAACTACCTGATTTTTGTTCAGGAAAATCGCTTGTTGAATAGACATCACGATAGTGTAAGGTTAAACTTACTAGTGGTTAAAACATCAACTTAATCCATCATCTATCTTGAACATACAGATTTACCTGTCCCCTCAGACCAATTAAACGGACGGAAATAGATAGATTTTAATAGACTTCCTTTTACTGGCAAACGTTCTTGATTTTCCTAGAACTTTTTTGTTCTATGCTTATTATTCAGTTATAGATACAGTAGAAATTGCAGCATACCTCACTGCATTACATTGTGCATTTACAATTATTTGGAACGTTGTCAAGGTAACAATGAGTGATTGAACAATAATCTGATCTCATTAGCAATTTTAAGTTTTGTCATGCACTGGCAAATATGTCTGCTTGCAATCTATACTATAACAAATTCCAACGATTAATGCTAACAACGCTTGCAGAAATCAGACCCAAAACTTGTTAGAGGGGAAAAACAGAGACAGGATTGCTACTTTTCTTTAAATAATGAAAACAGGAGACTTTATGAAGAATCTTACTATTTCATTGTACAATAATCTTTTGATGATAAAGGCAATTAAAGGATGAGTGAGCTGCACAAGTGATTTACAATGTGTCAAGCAAATACTCAATTTGACAAGCAAATACACAATGTGACGAACGATTCACAGTGTGTTAAGCAAATTCACAATATGCCAACAATTACACAATGTGTCAAGCAATTCACTCTGTGACAAGCAATTCACAGTGTGTCAAGCAATTCACTCTGTGTCAAGCGATTCACTGTGTGTCAAACAAATTCACAACGTGTCAAGCAAATACAAAATGTGTCAAGCAATTCACAGTGTGTCAAGCAATTCACAGTGTGTCAAGCAATTCACAGTGTATCAAGCAATTCACAGTGTGTCAAGCAAATTCACAATGTGTCAAGCAATTCACTGTGTGTCAAGCAAATTCACAATGTGTCACAAGCGATTCACAGTGTGTCAAGCTAATTCACAATGTGTCAAGTAGTTCACAGTGTGTCAAGCAAATTCACAATCTGACAAGCGTTTCACAATGTGACAAGCGATTCAAAATGTGTCACAAGCGACTCACAATGTGACAAGCGATTCACAATGATACCAGCAATTCACAATGTGACAAGCGATTCACAATGTGACAAGCAATTCATAATGTGACAAATAATTCACAATGTCAAAAGTTATTAATTCACAATAATTCATAATGTGACAAGTAATTCACAATGCGTCACGCAATTTGTATTGTGTCAAGCAATTTGTATTGTGTCAAGCAATTTACAATGTGTCAAGCAATTTGCAATGTGCCAAGCGATTCACAGTGTGACAAGCGATTCAACATGTGTCAAGCGATTCACAATGTGACAGGCAATCAACAATGTGACCAGCAATTCACAATGTCTCAGGTATCATATCAAAACAGCATGGGTGTATAAAAGACACAATATTTTAAATATGAAATTTTCTGGAACAAAAGAGTGGTTCGTGTACATACATATATGGGGGTTGGACGACCAGTGCCAGATTAATTCATCACCTGATACGTTCTGTTCAATAAGAAAATAAAAGACTACTCTTTTCCTTGATAGCATGATGTCGTCATTTTGTTTTTCAAATTACGTTAACTTTTTTTCGCCTTTTGTTTCCTACATCATTACCAAAATGTAAAGAAAAAAATCAGGTAAAATATTTCAACAACAGGTCTTGTATTTCTCTCTTCGAAGTTTTTTTTCAAACAAGAGTTGAGGTCGCTTTATGATTGTATATTTTTTCACGCGAAGTCAGAAGACTTTGTTCATACTACAACAGAAATTTCTTTCGGGTGTTTGAACAGCATCTTTTTACATCTAAAAGCGCGCCTTTAAGTGAAATGAATTGCTTTGATGATAAAGGGTCTAGAAATTGACCCCCTCAAGGACCACCTAGCTATACTGCAAATTCCAATATTCCCTCCGAGACAACCTGTATAGATCAGTGCTATGTTTCCATACAAACCGTCTGCTATCACTCTGTCTGATCAAATTTAATTAGACTTAAGGGAATAGATTTTAGATAGATTAAACAATCTGCAAGCGTTTTCTGAATTACAACCATTGACATAAGCATTGCTATCCCTAACAGGGCAAATACGATTTCATTTGCATTAGGTTACGCTTTTTTTTGGGTCAAAATAAGAGTTTGAAATGCAAATACTTTTTAAGGAATTGCAGCGTGTGAAAAAGAGACTAAGTTATGATTAAAACGTGTACTATGATTTTATGTAAAGGAAATATTCAATCATTATCGGCGTTCCATAGGTACACATTGCAAACTAGTTTATGTTAGTTGCATAAGATTATTTGTCACTCTAATATCTTCATTGGTTAGAAGTTTCATGAGAATCCATGCTTTCATTTCTTTTACATTTTAAACAAGGCACACGCATACAACCTTTAATATTACTATTTAAGAGCTAATATGCATCTTGAACAAACACTTGAGATGATGTTAATATGAAAATGCTCGCACTTATTACTGTGTGTTCACAAATTTACATTATAATGCATGAAGACAATATGGTTCTGCCTTGACATCTATCATACAAATTCGATGGAACCTCATCCTGGTTACCTAAGAAAAGCAATCGGTTAAAACATTCAAAGAAATTGGCAGTTCAAGAATTGCGATATTAATCTTCCTCCAGAACTGCGAACTTGCGTAGACATAAATACAATGGCTTCAAAAATAATCAGAAGACCTGAAACCGTGACTTGATTCAAGAGCTCGAACAAAGTTTTATTTGCCATTTTTATTTTATTCGAATGTCCCCGTGGTACTGATGTTACCATAAAGGTCTGTTTAAGCCGGGCAGTCAGAGAGAGGTTTGATCCAAAAATGGTATCAGAGGTGGTATCCAGAAAAGTGTATGGAAGGCATATGCTTCATCCACAGCAATACAGCTGCCCACAAGTGAGAACTTGTGCAGCATTTTCCGGCTAAAGAGAAGGTCGTGCAATTTCCACAAACACCGTACAGCACATGCCTAGGCTTCTTAAGATAAGAGTCTTCCAGTGGTCTGGAAAGTGATTTAATCTATGTCATACCTAAATACGAACATCAACAAACATTTAATCAATGGAATGTAATGCCACAACGGCGTTTTGATACTAAATGGGAATACGCAAATTTCTGAAGTGCGAAATGACATATTCTGAAGTTTTTTTTTTCTGTTACACACTCACTGACATAACTTTTGAACGACCCTAGAATGTACGTTCTTTGGGGCACCTGGTGTGGTAAATGTACTTTAAAGATTCGTTTTACTTACGCTGGGGGAAAACGGTAAAATTTTATCTGGTATAATGATAAGTGTCTTTTAGTGTCCTTTAAACACAGAATTGTAAAAATATTCTTGCTGATTTTGATTAACTCCAAATATTTGTGCAGTGCCATGTGAAATGTCTGGCATCATAAGTTCGCAGCATGGGCAGACGGGCGTATATTACATCTGTTTTGCGATGATTTTCTCTTTATTAAATAATCATAAACCTTTTACACAAATAATTGTTTACGTCGACTACTGCTGAGATTTCTAGGGAGATTGACGTGTTTTTCAATAATTTGTGGACTTGTAAATTATTAATTTGATCTTGAAGCAGTTTATAAATAGACATGATCGTAAAAACAGCTGACAAAGTGATTCACCTGAAATAACATGATGACACGTAACTTGAGACTACAAATCTATTTAACTGATAAAAGGCAATGTTAATGCACTATTATGGAGCGCCATAGCTGTCTTTTGTTGACGCATTTCACGTTGACTTGTCAGTTTGACATGCCAACTTTTCACCGTATCATGTTAATATGCAAAGCGACATTGTTGACTTGTCAATCAGTCATTTGAATATGTCAAAGTGCTGTGTTGTAATGTTAAAACTTCGTTTTATATTGTCAATAGATCATGTGGATTTCTAAACATGCTAAACCTTGTCGTTAAATTGTTAACATATTAACTGAATATGTATACATGCCGTTTTTAGATGTTAGAACGACAACTTATCATGTCGAAAGAACATGTGAAAAAGGTCACTGTTAAAATGTCAAAATACTATCTTAAAATGTCTACGTGTCATGTGATATTGTTAACACAACGTTTTATTATGTTTAAAGAACAAGTGAACTTCTCAAGGCTTCATATTACTATGTTAAATGACAATGTTGACTTGTCTAACTACCATTTGAATATGTCTATGTGCCACGTGATATTGTTAACGTATCGTTTTATTAAGTTTAAAGAACAAGTGAACTTCTCAATGCTTCGTATTAATATGTTAAATGACAATATTGACTTGTCTAACTACCATTTGAAGATGTCTATGTGCCATGTGATATTGTTAACATAATGTCTTATTATGTTAAAAGAACAAGTGAACTTCTCAAGGCTTCGTATTAATATGTTAAACGACAATGTTGACTTGTCTAACTACCATTTGAACATGTCTATGTGCCATTAAGACATTATGTTAACAATATCACATGGAATGGTGGCATATTCAAATGATACTTGATCAATTTAACATTGCGGTGTAACATAATATAGCAATGTCTTGAAAAGTTAACACGATTTTTAACATAATAAGATATTAATTTGACAATATCAAATGTCATTTAGACATATTCAAGTGATATTTGGACATTTTAACACTGCGCTTTAACATAATTATATTATATCTTGACAAGTTAACATGTCTTCTTGACATTTTGGAATATTGTTCTAACAAGATAACATTGATAATATACATATTTAATTGATATTTAGACAAGTTAAAATGTTCTTTAAAATTATCATACCAAGGTTTGAGCATTTCATATTTACTTTTTACATAGTAAGACGTTGTTTAACAATATCACTCAGTACATAGACATGTTCAAATTGTAGTTAGAAAATTTAACAGCTCGGTTTAACAGATTATTACAGAGTCTCGACAAGTTCACATGCCATATTGACATTATAAAACGATGTTTTAACAATATAACATTGTCGATAGACATGTTCAAATGACAGTTTGGCAAGTCAACATTATGTCTTGACATGTAAACACGCTGAAAAAAGAATTTCACATGTCCCACTGACAAGTTACCACGAAATGCGTGAACAAAAGACAGCTGTGGCGTTCCATACACTATGATTGTTTGTCTCGTTCTAGATATTTGTTGCCTTCCAGCATTTCTTTTAACAATATCGTTTGACGTCACTCATGAAATTAAAACCTGGCTTTACTCCACATTAAGTAAAAAGAAATTTGACTTAAGTGACACGACCTCCCTTCTGTTCATAACATGGCGGTTCTGAAGAAATTATTTTAATCAGGTCGAAAGCTTTCCATATTTGTTGCGAAAAACTGATGCCTTTGTTTAATTCAGTACTTGTATCTCATCGGAAGGGACTATACAAGTATGTTTCTTCGGCATCTGTTCATTAGGATGTCACCCAGCATGTCCGTCAGTCTGAAAGTCTGGATACTGCAAAACTCAGAAGATATCGAAATCTTTTCAAGATACTGGCAAGTAATTTGTAGATTATGCATACAAGATTAAAATCTGCTCTTCGACCTTGTATTCAGTCAATCCCAGACAATATTGATTTGGAAATAACTACATTCTTATAACATTATCATGAACGCGGATATCCTTCAGTAAATGCATACTGACATATTGCATGTTCTTTCATTACATATAAAAAATCAAGAATATAATGTTGTGTTCTTTGGTGTTATTTGCTTTGCACATAGTGAAGGTTAAAACAAGAAAATGTTTTGGGTCAACTGCATGTTGGCTACTGAAAACTGACACGCCCATAAGGTACCTCCTTAGTGAAGTTATTTGATATTAGTTAATGAAACTTCAAAATTACAGTGCAGTACAGTGGGTACCGAACAACGAAGCATAAACGCTTACAAACACCAGGAACCAAACTTTTAAATTTCAACATTCTGACTACAGGTCTCAATTAAAATATAAAAAACAGTCTCATTCCAGCGTGCATGTAGAAGTGGCTTATTTCAATATCGGTACTGATACCAATTTCTAATAGTATGTTGTATTATTATTTCCATATAACAATGAGCCTTTGTCGTAAACAGAGATAACTATTCTGTGCCAAAAGCTTAATATGACTTCATTATTGCCTGATTATTGTTTGATTTGTGTGTTGTAAAAATGTTAGCAAGACACCTACACAGTAATTTCATGAAACTATCATATATCAACCAAAGCCAGCTGTTTCCAGAAAATAACTTGGTTATCACAGTCCTTTATTCTAGACTGTACTTAACTATAATTGTATTTGTCAAAACTTAACTGCGATTCTTAAATCAGAGAATACAACTTGAATGTTTGAAACGATCAGTTTTTGTTACACGATCAGTATGCAATAGAAACCGTTGCATTATAATATTAATATCTGTTCTTTAATAATTGTTAAACATCATCATCAACAACATATACAGTACTATCAATTTATGCATGTGCACAGACCTTGATCAATGTAGAGCGTCGTTCAAATGTAGACACATTTTAAATTTTGTATTGTTTGTGAATTTTGTTTTTACAATTAATATTGACTGTTTCTGTGACGAATTATGTATTTGGGATATGATTGTCATATAGTCACCCTTTGACGCTATAAGTCCCTACTATGATGTATAAGTTTACCATAAATCATCAGAGAAACGACTTTTTTTATATCACACTTGCTCAACACACAAGTCCACAGCTACAGTATGTACACAAATTGTTTGTTTGACAAACCGGTAGTGAAGAAACCTAAGAACTACCTTTTCTTAAACAAAATAAACAATATAAAAATATTTTCTGTTTAGTAAGCTATTTCCATTGCCACCTTTGTACATTTGACGTTCGCATCCGATAAGAAAATAATAATTCCATTGCTTTGTCATGATATTTGAGATAAAACTGCCTGGAAGTTGGCAAATTATTTTGATAGCGTTGGACTTAGTTTCCATTTAACAGCCGTTGTCAACATATACATATACATTAACATTTCGCTTTCTCCTTACCTAGTATTAAAATATAAAAATAATTGAAATCAAGGTATATTTACAGTCGTGATAATAACTGAAGGGCCGTGTCAAAACAGAAATGACAAGATATATGACTGGTAGGAAGTTAGCAGTAGCAGTACGCAGTAGCAGCTGGCGGTACAAATTAAATCAAACGTGAAGTTGGCAGTAGCAGTACCAGCAGTAGCAGTAGGAAAAACGTGAAGTTGGCAGTAGCAGTAATAGCAGTAGCAGTAAGAAAAACGTGAAATTGGCAGTAGCAGCAGTAGCAGTAGATAAAACGTAAAGTTTGCAGTAGCAGTGAGAGCAGAAGCAGTAATTAAACGTGAAGTTAGCAGTACCAGTATCAGCAGTAGATAAAACGTGAAGTTGGCAGAAGCAGACCGGGGCAATCGTACCGGGAGTGTCCCTTGACATCTAAAATAACATTTTCTCAATTGGCACTAAAATTCCTGAAAAGCTGCAATAATATAAGAAACAGTCGCAGACCGTAACTCCAGAGAGTACCTAAAAATAAAAAAATGACATTTTCTCGTTTGGCACCAAAATTCCTGAAAGTCTACGAGAGTGTCAGAAACAGTCGCGCACAGATAAAATCGACCCGGGAGGATCTCTAGACATCAAAAATGACATTTTCCCGATTGACACCAAAATTCCTGAAAGTCTGCTGTCAGAAACAGTCACAGACCTGTTAAATCGACCCGAAGCGTCCCTTGACATCAAAAATGACATTTTCCCGATTGGCACCAAAATTCCTGAAAGTCTGTGAGAGTGTCAGAAACAGTCGTAGACCTATGCAATAGACTCAGGGGGGGGGGGGCCTTTAAATGTTAAAACATGTCTTGATTTCATTTAAACTTTCCAGACTTTTAAGAATTTCCTACTGCTACTGCCAACTTCACGTTTTTCCTACTGCTACTGCTCTTACTGCTTCTGCCAACTTCACGCTTTTCCTACTGCTACTGCTGTACTGCTACTGTCAGCTTCACGTTTTTCCTACTGCTACTTCTTACTGCTACTGCCAACTTCACGTTTTTCCTACTGCTACTGCTGTACTGCTACTGTCAGCTTCACGTTTTTCCTACTGCTACTGCTCTTACTGCTTCTGCCAACTTCACGTTTTATCTACTGCTACTCTGGTACTGTTACTGCCAACTTCACGTTTTTCCTACTGCTACTGCTCTTACTGCTACTGCCAACTTTCATGTTTTATCATGCCATTACGGCGATTTCCGTTGATAAACTGCCTATCTGATAAACTTAGCTTTATTAGTCACCCCAAGTTTATCAGGCACCTCATGTGACCTTGACCGAACTACATTCATTTGTATATTTTGTGATTTCTTACATCCTGTTCTTTTATGTCACATAGATATGTCTTATAAGTAGATTTCTAGTGAATAGAAATACATTATCCTACTGAGTTGATTATTTAAATCATTTTACACGCAAACTTTAGCTAAAAAGATCGATTGCTTGCATCGATAAATTCAAAATGGCGAAATCGTGAAACCAAACACCTAAGAAATGCGAAATAAAATTAAAAGAACGGAAAATTTGTACCTTATGTTAGTTAGAAAATACTCAACCGATAAAATTTGAATCGAACAGTTTTTTGAAATATTAAATTTTCTCTTACTTATGACTAAAAACATTCGGAACTATTTCTTATCGATTTACTCCCTTGACTGTAAATACACATATTATTGCGCGCGACATGAACTCGAACGGCTCTGGAGAGGTTTTTTGATTTATCTAAAATTTTAAAAAAGAAACGCAAATAAAAGTTTAAAAACATGATAAATAGAATATCAAACAAGTGTCTGATATTATAAAATTTATCAGGCTCGGCACGAAAAAAATGAAGAGCTCGGCAGAGCCTCGCCTTCATTTTTTTCTAAGCCTTGCCTGATAAATTTTAACTGCTACTGCCAACTTCACGGTTTCCTGCTGCTGTGTTGTGCTACAACTCAGTTCGTATGAAATATGGACACACTTGAAGCCGATTTCTTCTCTCAAGTATGTTGAAATTTTGGATAATAACGTTCTGAAGAGTTATTAAAGTCGAAATTTTGTTTTATACATAGTGTTATGCTAAAGAAGTTATACATAAATTCAACAGCTGCATTTATACTTTGTCAAGTATCATCAACTCCCCTCATTTCGCGACTACCATTAATTCGCGGCTATCTTTGTTACCAAGAGAGTGTTGATGAAAAGGGTCTTACATGTGACCACACACCTTCTTCTGTAATTGCCAGGTCTGATCATCCTCCTCCTGCAGTAACATCAGGTAAAGGAAAGACAGTCAAACTAATTGGTTGTGGAAGTGCAAGTGGGTATGCTTTGCTACCATACATTGTCTACCCTGACAAGAGACTTTTGCCAGAGCTTCTTGAAGGTTCTACTCCAGGTGCTACAGGAAATATGAGTGAGACTTGTTGGTCGAATGGTACCATTTTCAAAGATTTCTTGCAGTATTACTTTTTTAAGTATATTCCTGGTCGTACTGCTGAAAAAGTTCTTCTGATCTTAGATGGTCATTGCTCACATATATCTGTAGGAATTGTTGACTGGGCAAGAGATAATAACATTTTATTTTACATATTCCCTGCTCATACAAGTCATATACTTCAACCTTTAGATTTAGCATGTTACGGTCCATTCAATGGCATGTACAATAATGCATGTCACAAGTTAATACGTGAAACTGCTGCATCTGTAACAATGTATAACATTTGTTCTCTTGCTTGTAAGGTACATCTTCAAGCATTAAAATCTGAAAATCTCCAGTCGGATTTAAACGTGCTGGTATTTATCCACTTTATAGAGAAGCAGTAGCGAAAAAGGACTTCATTCCTGCTGAGCTTTATGTTGGTACTGACAGTGATTCAGATGCAACGGCTGAAGATGGTATTCAGGAAGATCGTGATGGGTACCGAATGTTTGCAGTTAAGGAAAATGAACAAAAGAAAATAAAACAAGGTCTACAAGTGTGAAAAAAAAGAAAAAAATGTAAGCAAAATTGTAGCAGGTAAAGAAATCACCAATGATGTACATGAAAAATTAAAAGAGCATGAGTCTCAAAAACCAATTTCTAAATCTGTTAAAAAGCTGTCTCAAAAGGAACAATAAACAAAAAATTACAAAGTAAAAAAGTCTAAAGATCCTCAACCTGGTCCTTCACATATAAACTTTGCTGTCATTACTCTAAATCATCTGAATCTGATGCTGAAAGTGACGAAGACAAATGTTGTGTTTGTAACTTATTCACTCCAAAGGAGGTATCTGGTTCCACTTCCTTGATTTTTACAAAGTGGGCCCAGTGTGAAGGTGTAAAAATGGAAGACAAGTTAAAATTGGACCAGAATTAAATGTTAACTTTGGACTAAGTGGTGACCAAAACTAAATAATTAAACTTTTATGTGGCCTAATTGTACTTTTTTGGCAAAGAACTATGGGATTACGTCACACCGCGAATGGCGGGAAGTGAAACAAAATGGTCGCCTCCTATTGCTAAATGTAAACAAATTGTGACATTGACACTTGTTGAAGATGATTTATGTGTAAGATTCGTAAGGATTATTAGGAAATAGATTTCTTTTAACGGGTAAGTAACGAATATTTTGTACTTGTTGATTTTTTATTGTTTATTACGCCGGAAAATGCTTAGCGTCGCGAATCTACGGTAGTCGAGGATATATCTATGATCTGACTGAAATAGAATAAACGTCTCGAGAGCTTTTATGTAAAAGCAAAAGAGACTGAGAAATTCACTCAAAGCATTGGGGGAAAAAGACAAAAAAATGTTCAAATATACTGTCAAATGCAAAATCATTTTTCGTCTGCTGTATACTTAAATGATAATATTTACTTGATGCTTGAATAAAACACAGACATCTAGGGTAAATAAACTACTTGTTTCACCCATGCAAAGCCATAAGGCACTCATAAACCAAGTTTGGTGCCTGTCTGAGAACGTTTCAATAATTGCTAAAATTCACTAATAAGCCTTAAAAGAGCTTTAGAAACATGTTTAATATATTTGTATGTAGCTATATGTATAGACATGTACATAAAATGAGTGAAATGAGTTCAGATACAAATAGGAACAAACATATCAATGTCAAATTTCAACATCAAAAATAAGTTAATTTAAAGTTTCTTATTATCTACAGGTGAACACAATTAATACAATTTTAGATAACATTACAGTTACATATAATGGCATTTTCTTAAATGCTGTAAAATGTGTTGGATGGTAACAAACCAAGCTAAATAACGTCAGCTAACAGGGATCTTGTTTATCCTATATATCCTATATATAAGTCTAATCAAAATAAGGTTAAAACTATGGAATATGATCTTAACATACACGACTAGAGAAGATGTGATTAAGAAAGGAGACAATATATTGCAGTGGGTGAGATTATATAGATCAAAACGAAGCACGCATACAAGCTCGGTGCTGAACTACTAAGGTAAAAATGTTCAATTAATTCCGCTTGAATTTAAGCATTTCCAATGTGAAGTGTATGCATTAAAACAGTTACACAATGCACTTACACTGTAATTGATCCCAGTTTTTTTTAAAAAACTGCCACAAATTCACACCATTATGGTTAGCTTTTCTAAAATCATTTGAAAATGAGTTGTGTGGGGTTCCATCTTTCTCCGGTACAAAAAAAACGTCTATGTGTCAGTGAACAAAGTCAGCTTAGGAAAAAGATGTAGCACGCTAACACTTAATGGAAATAATAATTATGGGCTCATTTCTATATTATTTTATCTCCAAACATTACAATTCTAACAAATGACCGCGACCGAACGCCCATTATATGTTTCCATTTTAACCATTTTCGTTAGTTTAAGAGTAACCTTGGTCATAACCTTGTTGTTTAGCTGATGGACTGTAGGTTTTCTACGCTCTACAGTAAATTCAACTCCACTGCTGAAATTTTACCTTCTTCTACCTCTGTACATTGATTTTAGTGAACTCCGGGTGAACCATAAAATGTACTCAAAGTAACTGAGCTACCTACATAATAATGGCCAACAATTTGAGTACAATAAACACATTCTGTAAATGTTGATAATTGACACTATGATCCTTACTATTTTTATGTCGAATATCATTGAATATGTACAGTAACATACAAATTTTCTCGGTAAACCCAAGGAACACACGATCAAGTTCTTTTTTTAACAAATCCCATGTGTATCTCAGCTCCAGTCATTCTATGTTCCGTGTTGTATCTCATCTCTCTCTCTCTCTCAAAGGAAGCCGCTTTACAATAACAGTGACCATCTCCCACATCCGTAACAAAACGGCATGGGATAAACAAACTGCGATCAAATCGAACCGTTTGCAGTCTCATCTAGTCTCGTGTTACTGGAGCCTAGGGACATCTGCAATAATTTTTATTAGGTACCTTCACCTTGTTCTTCTTAGTGGGAGACTGTACATAACTAAATCTTTTGGCAAACCTCTGGGATTCGAGTTTCCCCAACAGTCTTCTGCATGTTCCTTCCACTGTTCATTAACATCCGCATTGCTACCAGAATCTGTCTGAAACCAGTGCTGCTGGTTATACCTGATCCAATTTTCTTCGAACAAATAACCTCTTTTCAAACAGAGTTCCATGTTTTTCTTCGACAGTTTCTTTGCTAATGCTTCTCCTCCAAATATTGCTTTATAGTATGTTTTCAAAGTGTGGAACCTTGGTCCTAGAACTGGTATGTAACTAACCTGTTTTAGAGCTTTTTTGATACGCTGAAAAGATGATGGAAGATGAAATAAAATTTATAGCACTGTTAAATAAAACTACTGCTCCGACAACAAAACACAGCTTTCTTAACATAGAAATAGCTCACTTTAATAGTTAATCTTAATTGAAAAGGAGGAAAATTATAGACTATTAATTGAACATTTACCATTTTTATATTCTTCTGCGGGCTACATTCATCGTTTTGTGTTTTAACAGATGACGTTATAAGCATGTACTCTAAACAGTTTGCATCTCCCATCAACGAGTAGAACGACGTCTCCTGGACATTATAAAGTTGCCAGTTCTCAAACAATAGCTGACTCTCCGACCACCTTTCACAACGTGCAAACCTTGTGTAGAAAATGTACAAATTATTTGAAGTTAAGCTGTATATATATAAAGGCTCTCTAGGATTTACGTGACACATTCTGTATATTCTATTAATTAGGTCACAAGTGCTGTATGTTTGATAGATTTCTTGCTTTATTATACGGTAGCTATTTATTAATTCCATTACCCTTGATATTTTAACTTTTGTCTTTCTCATGATTAAGTCTTGATGTATATGTACTGTGACTGTTTTGCGTGCTTCCATTTTGCTAAGTGTAACTGAAATGATTAATAATCATTTAAATTTTTAGGTATACATAGATGAAGGTCTGTTTATTATACGGGTTCACCCTACCTCCGTTGTTCAGGCAAGAAATAAATAAGCTCGAAAGTATTATAACAGATGCAAAATGGTGAGTGTCCATATATATCTATGTAAATATCACTGCTTTCACGTTTTCATTTTTGCTTACAGCTGTGTATCTACGATAATTTCAAATATTTCACTATGTTTAGAGTTTGAAATTGCCGCTGTGTTTTACCGAAAATCGTTATGAAAACAATAAAAATTATCCATTACATTAATAACCTACAAAATTTTGAGCTAACTGCGCTTCATAATTACTGAAAGAACCCGTGTATTTCCCAGTTACTTCAGTGCTCGTGAAAAATTCCATTTCGCGTGATCGGACATCGTCTTATTTTAATCTCTGTATAAAGGTTTATAGTATACCATTACTTTCACCAGATATATCCCTAGAGTAGAAATATAGAAAACCTACAAGATATTTGTGCTTAAATATTACACAAAGTAGTAAAAGTGTATTTGGGTTCTTAGTGTTAATGTCTCCGTCAGCCTATACCAGTGAGTTCCTAAATGTGTATTTATTTAAGAATACAGTGTTTCAATAAAATAAAACGCACTTAATAAAATAAAGTAGAAGATTTAGTAAAATGAAGACCAATCCCGCAATTAAACACTTACACTGGATATTCCAAATACACCTGATACACAAAATATACCAGATGTACTAAATATCACAATTATACCCAAAGCTGTAACTTTGTTCACCTGAATGGATTAATGAGACTGCTACCAGTTTTAGTCCTCCAGTATAAAAAAATACCTGCGATGGCACCAATACATGGTGTTATCACAATATTTTACCGGTTTATGATAATTGTTCCTCAAGGGTATTGAAATATTTTCAAGTGCTTAGGGAAACTGATTGTGTGTAATATACACGATGAATACAGTGAATTGAACGTGTTAAACTTAATTAAATTGTTGTATTGTTAAGCGATAGCAAGGTCTTTCTATTTGAAAGACCCTGGTGATAGCTACTAGTATTTCGAGGTTTTTATAGAAAGGTGCCTGTTAAGTATATATATAAATATTTGTTAAATTTATGTTAAATGGTTTATGCTTACAACAGTATGTTATTGTAATGTAGTCTGTTGTTAATTAATACCATTAGTTACTGTAATGTAAACTGTGAATTAAGTTTTCCTTCAAATCTATCTTTCCTCCGTTGTATTTGATAAATAACCTTAAATTTCAACCTTGCATTTCATATAGATTCACCAAAGGCTAGGACAAGTCGAACTCATGTAGCACCCCTGTAAGAGTTAAGCCTTATCAGCCAACACTCCAGGAAGGAGTTCGTTACAAGATAAGAATCAGTAGAGCGATCAGAAGGATGACTGATAAACTAACCACAATGCCAGAGTTGTTGCTGCGTAAAACTTTACAGCAGATCTATGATTTGTCTCCTCACTGCTTTGGAGGAATTTCCTTAGGGAGGAAACACAAGTCTGTATGCTTTCTGGTGGGATTCCTACAAAAGAAATATTTACTACTTGTATCAATTCACTTAGAATTACAGTTGTTAAAAGTGAATAAAATGTCATTATGTAATTAGAATTGCAATACAAGTTCATCGGTTATAATTAAAATGTACATTTAACACAAGTACTCTTTAATTTGTAAATCAATGAGTTTTTGACATAAAAGGATATTTTACCTCCAGCTAGAGCGATTTCTATGCAAATCACATGATACAAAGCTAAAACATCCGCATTATCAGGTTCTATAAGCACCGAACTTCTCACCACTTCAAGAAGACCAATACTTTCTTGGTACCTTTAGAACAAACACCGTAATGACAGCATTGATCAAAGGCAGCGACAATTTATATCAAATCTCAAAACATAATATCACTGTAATTGTTAAATCACTGTTATAAGAAAATAGCACTGCTAATCAATGGAGGTAAATTTATTATAAATGTTTATATCAAATAAAGAAATCTGTTTTAAAGAAAACAAAGTGGCTAAAATCTATAAAATTAAACATTGTAGCACTTACAGATGTATGTTTAAAAAGATGGTTTCAGTGTTTTGTATAACAAAATGCTTTTAACAGTCAAGTTGTAACATTCTTACGCATTTCTAAACAGGCATAGGAAGAAGTAGTAGGGCCCAAACATCTTTGCTGTCTTCACATCTCTTATACATGTGCACAGGTCCGCTGCTGCTTTACCTAAAAAATAAATATACATGTAAAAATGAAGCACTGTTTTATTAATAATAATAATGATAATACTCCGAATAAATCTACCTCTTCTTTGAGAAAAAAACTTTAACTTCTGTAAAATTGTCTATAAAATAGGTATTTTTGCAAGTGATATCATAAAATATCGTCGACATTGGAAAAAGGGCACTTGCACATCTGTTGTAGTACTGAAATATAGTGAACTGAAAACCAGCAAACGCTGGCAAATATATCATCTCCTTCAAATGTAGATTTAAACTTAAAGAATGTTAGCCAAAATATTGTCTTCGTGATCAACACTGTCATGGCAACAGGATCTGAAGACTGTTTTTTTTTTCTTATATAAAAGTGACATTCCCCGATAAATCGCAACGTTGAATGATAACAATTATAGTTTTGTATAAAGATTGCATAAATTGAAAAACTAAAGAATTTTTCGGTAAAATAGTTAAAATTTAAAAACATGCAAGATCACATATATATTTACTGCAAATAGAAAGTAAGATACAGTTCGACGTAAAACCAGGGTATGTGACGTCACTTATGGAATATCAATTTTGCGCGTTATGTTCCTCTTCAACATGATATTATACCATATCTGTTCATTGCAGGAAGCTACAATTTTCAGACATAAATTCCGAGATACTATTTTTTCAAATAAGTAAACAAATCAATTCCCAAATATTATGCCCGAGTGCCCTTTTCCCAGAGTCGTTGGTCATTAATACAAATTAGAGAATAACTTAAAAAAATACCTGACGTGATACTATAGAGGAAAACATTAAAATTCAGTATTACTTGTTTCATACTGCAATTTTTTGTGGGACCTAAATTAAATTTACATATTTAGATCTATTAAGCTAAAACTATACCGGAGAGTGTTATATGAATTGGTAGAGTAAATTCCAGTGACTAAGTACAAAACACGAATTACACATACCAACTACCTTAGCTTTCTCCAAGTTTCCATGTAAAAAGTAATGCATGCAACTAGTGCCATATATCTCACAGAGTATAATCCTGTCATATGTTGAAAGCTCTTCATTTCTTTCTGCACACCTTTGATGGACAAAACGAAAAAAGTGCAAAAGGTTGATCGGTACGTGTATATCAATGCTCGAAGTCAGTTTAAGAATGCAAATTTCTCTTAGTAAGACTTATTGACTTTGTATAAAACCTGAATTTATATGTTTTCCTTTTCATTGTGTTTCTTTAATATCTAAGGTGAAAAGTATGACAACGTCTAAAATAACAAAATTAAAATGAAACTGTACTGGCATTGCAAAGACTGGCAATTTACGCTCAATAATGACTGACGAAATATAAGGTCTCAACTACAGTCAACTTAAAAGTGTATGAATATTACAGACAAGAGTTTTCATTTTGAAAAAATAGCAAAAAGATCCCTAAATATTGACAGAAAAGCCCTTAGCAAAAACTCTCAGCATCTACAAAGTCTAATTTGGAAACTTAAAAATTAAATCTTACATTCGAAGGAGATCCCATTGTAGACCTTCACATGTAGCTGTCCACCCTTTTTCTCGGCTGCATTCTATCATTGATGAGTACGCTGCAACAACCTTATAAAAAAGACAGTAATGTAGATTTATTTCACACAAAAAATCATGACCGTTTTTTCCAGGCAATGTAAACATTATTTTTATTTTGCTTACAGATAGAAATGTTTGAATACCTGATGAACATGAGCCCTCCCTGATGTTATAGTCATGAATTGTTTAACAGCATGTGCCAATTTTAGTCTTTTGTGTCCTTGTTCTGTGTCCATTCGATGCAATTCAGCAAACAAGTAACCTTGTTCCAGGGCTAATACGCCAATGCATTCACTGTAAATAATACAGATGAAATATCAATTTCACTTAATTGACTTAAGATATAATTTACGAGTAGATAGGAGAACGACGACAACATATGATTATTTCAGCTTTCATTTGATATTAAAACAGACAGGATCTCTCGCATTTCATGACTTGTACAATCTGTAGTTCTTTTTTCAAAATGTTCACACAATTTAAATTACGTGAATGCTAATCTGTAATGAATTGCAACATCCAGTCGTTGCTTAGTAAACTAAACGTCAGTTTAGAGACAAGTTTTCAAAATGAGTTCATGAGACATTTATACAGAGACAGAATATCTAGACATCTACGAAAATGGTACATGTTAATTTCAGGTATTTTCCTGCTCTGTCAGGATTAGGGTTTTTAACCTGTGGTGAGTAAGGAATCTCCAACACCAAAAGAATCTCATGATTAGTAAAATGTTTATGACTGCCGATGATTGTGGGCTTGCTGATTCTCTGAGACCAAGATATGACGCTGCAACTGACATCAGTCTGTAAGCATTCTTCACATCTCCTATATGATAGAGAATCTGAATGAAATAAAATATAAGTTGTAATAAACTGACATAGAATTATTAAGGCCATTATAAACATTTTAATCATACTTTTATATTAAATAAATATGGAAAGAACTACATTTATTTTATTTTTATCTCTTAGCAAATAGAAAAATTTAAAATCACAAAAAAATTATTCAGGTTACAATGTTATTCACGAGATAACTTGACATCCTGATATTGTTAACAGTGAAGATGTTTTTTTCTTCTTTAAAAAAGGCTGAATCAGTGTTGAAAAATGGGAAATCTATTTTTTAAAGTTTGCATTTACAGTTTTTATTTTGTTTGAACACTAACCTGTCCATGAAGTCTGTTTATCCTTGAAAACATTAAGTTCTGTGTCTTTTTCGGGCACGCTGATTCTCCCTTCACTTCATCAAGTAAGGCAAGGGCAACGTGCAAAAACTCTAAAGCCTGGAAACAATTGTCTTATCATTACACATTTAGTTAGCAGCATGTAACAATGAAAACCAAAATAAACTAGTATGTAAATCGTCGACTGCACATACTTTGGAACAAGGCACTCATGGGTAGAGTGATATATGAGAGATATTTCTATATATATATATATATATATATATATATTATTACTCCACCAATTTAGAGTAAAACAACCGTTAAGACTGTCTGAAGTAAAATAATAAGTGCAATATCATACATAAAGTGATCAATACCTCTTCAACACGACCAATGACAAGATCTGCAGCAATTGCCTCAGCGAGTGTCAACAGAGCATTTCTTGTTTTACCGATACACCTCCAATGATAAATCAGTGATGTGTAAATAGGTAACAGTTCTCGAAGATAAACATGCGAAGGCTCAACAGGCTTGCCACCTTGTGATATTTCTCCTACTAACTTTATGGCTTCTCTGAAATAAGACATTGTCATTGCTGTATTCAATTAAAATGGCTTCAGAGAGTGAGATTTAAGATGGTAGAGTTTATTGGTCAAAATATTTCAACATTTTCTATACAATATACATGCCATTTTCTTTTTAAGATAACATCTTAGCCTAAAATATAACTGATGTCCGTTTGGACTTTTTCAAAATGCATTACGATTAAGCTAATAATAAGCTTTGACTTTGTTTTCTCATTTATCTGACGTTCTGCTTCATTCCTAGGAATTCAAATTATAACTTACTCAGCTGACACAAATACTGCCTGTCTACGTCCACGTTTTGTTTTCAGCTCAGTAGCTTGAGCAACAAAGCAAGTATGTTCTGCCTCCTTAGTCTCTAAGCTCTTTCTTCTTACAGATATGACAGCATCTACATCTGAACAAATATAAATCAGTTTTCATTTAGCTCTAAAACAAACAATCAGGAGAAGTTTGGATACTAGTGAGCTTGATGAACTAAAACGTTTTAGCAAAGCTTGATATAATATTGTGGTTTAGACTGTGGATATATGCATTTGAAATTTCACTCCAATTCAGTTGAAAATGTCTAGGATTTTATACATATAAATAACATGTATGTACCTAATTTTGGATTAGCTTCGTGAATATAATTTTCGTTTTTGATCTGTTTCATCAAAAAAGGAAATTAATATAAATGAGACAACCTGCAAGTTTTACATCAATACGCTTCGATCTCTCTTCGACGTCATCGTCTGGGGGTCTAAACAAAAGATAGTATGGTATCTGAACTCTTAGCTCATCGGCAGAAAGTTCAAGATAGTGAGCAGCTTTTGTGTGAAGTTCATTTCTTTGTGACTCCATAAGCACTTCGTAGGCTGTTTCCTGCAACAACTGATGTGTAAACATTGGCTCATTACAAGCATCTATCTCAACAGCACTTGGTTCAGAGACACCTCTATTGCAACAGCATTTGTTTTTAGATCCATAATCATCAGGAACTTCTTTATTTTGAGAATGAGAAGACTGGTACCTAGAGCACGTGAATATCCCGTTCTCCATTAACCTTCGAATTGTTCCTGCAAGCTTTGGCCGGTGTGCCTTTGGTAAAAGAATCTCAAGTATTTCTCGTCTAACAATTTTCCCAAGCACTGCTGCACATTTAATTAAAAGCTGATCTGTTGCTCGCATTGAATCTATCCGCGCAACAATAAGTTCTGTACAAGAAAGAAAAAGAGAAAAACTGTATGTACTGTCTTAAATCAAAACATATTTTTTACATAAGTTATTCAATTAACTTACAAGTCTATATGGGAATTTTATAAAAGTCTTAATATAAAATTAAATTGAAGTTTTTCTTTTACGTGATATTAAGAAAACAGAAATTTAACATCTGCTTTTTAAATATGTCTGGCACTTTGAGACAAAAAAAGTGATGATATATGTAACTGAATTTTTTGTACAGTTATTGTTAGGCAGTCACCCAAGTTGCTACCTTTCATAGAAACAGGGACAGGCAGGTCATCTGTGTTAATGCCCTCAGCAAATACAGCAATTCTTTTCCTTTCCGCTTTGATTTCCAATGACTGGCTATAACCATCTTTCTGATATTTTAGGTAATCAGAAGATGACATCGAAAAAGAGAATGTTCGGCTTCGGTTTGCACCAGGTGGATTTGCCAAGTCAAAGCCAAGATCGGATAAAATCCCTTGGTCCGAAGTAGGTAAACTATCATTTTTCAACTTAAAAAAAAAAGAAACTGTTAACTTAGCTGAAAACATTACGTAATGATAAAATAATAAGTCTAAACATTACACTAGTCTGTCTGAACACCTGAACACAAACTGAAATATCCTAGAGGCAGCATATTCTTTTCTATCTTTTAATTACAAAAAATAACCATGTATATTATTAAGAAATATATTTTGGGTTATCTATAAATCAGTTTTAAAGCAACTACGGCATTGCATTATGCAGAGTAAAATTTAACGAACTGGGTCATATTAGGCTCTGTTAAGATTATCATACTTTATGAAAGTAATGAGATAAAGCATCAGTAAAAAGCCTGACAAAAACTTACATCTGTGACAGAAAAGTCTTGAAGTTGGTGTACTCTTGCGTCGCTTGGCACATTCAAGGAATGCATTGCTGCAGTTGTTGTTATCAAGGCTCTGTTTGGTGCAATAAAAGGCTGTTTGTAGTCATAATTTCCATCATCAACCACTATAAGCAACTCTTTCTTTTCAAGCATGTCTCGCAAGATTTCCAGACACCATAAAGGAACTCCGTGGCTTCTTTCTCGCAAAAGTCTATCATGATGAATTATAAAGTGTTCAATCAAAACAGTCTAAAGATAATATAAGATATAAAAAATAAGCATAGTTCTTTGCATAAACTTGAAAGGTATTACCTTTAACAAACTGCAACCATTTCAAAAAAGACTACTTAGCGAAATGTATCCCCATTTTATAAACCAGGTTGACGCCAAACTTGGTGTATAGGTAGCTTATATCAAGAGGCAGCGTGGGATTGCTACCCAGGTGTCTGTGATCAAGGTCAAGGTCACTGTTGCTAAAAATAAAACTTCAGTTTCCGCTCAATAACTTGAGTTTGCTTTGACCTAATGACCCCAAACTTGGTATATGAGTAGCTTATATTAAGGGGCAGCTTGGGATTGCTACCCAGGTGTCTGTGATCAAGGTCAAGGTCACTGTTGCTAAAAATAGAAATTCAGTTTCCGCTCAATAACTTTAGTTTGCTTTGGCCTATTGACACCAAACTTGGTGTATGGGTAGCTTATATTAAGAGACAGCTTGGGATTGCTACCCAGCTGTCTGTGGAAGAAAGAGACACACAAGTAATTACATGTTGCTGATATTAAAGTAAGCAGGTAAAATTTAAAAAATGTTACACATGAAAGTTAACTACAGATTAAAGTATAGAAACCCCAGGTGTGTCAGGTCCCGTAAAAAACATTACCCTTCCTTTACTATCATCTACACATTAAGGTTGTTCATCACTGAAAGTTTAAGCAAAATCTGATATCCGGTTTATGAGGAGTTGTGTTCACAAATTTATTTCACTTTATGGTATATAGTGAAAAAATCAACAAAGAGCCATAATTCCGTTAAATTTTGTCGCAGCAAAAATTCCTTCCTTTACTATCATCTACACATTAAGGTTGTTCATTCCTGAAAGTTAAAGCAAAATCTGCCATCCGATTTATGAGGAGTTGCGTTCACAAATTTATTTGGCTATATGGTATATAGTGAAAAAATCAACAAAGGGCCATAATTCTGTTAAATTTGGTCGAAGCAAAATTTCCTTCCTCTACTATCATCTACACATTAAGGTTGTTCATCCCTGAAAGTTTAAGCAAAATCTGCCATCCGGTTTAAGGGGAGTTGCGTTCACAAAATTTCGGGACGTATGTACGTACAGACGTACGGTCGTACGGGCTGACGGACAAGTGCAACGCTATATGCTCCCACTTTGTGGGGGCATAAAAAGAAATTCAGCTTCTACTCAATAACTCGAGTTTGCTTTGGCCTATTGACAACATGCTTGGTGTATGGGTAGCTTATATCAGAGGCAGCTTGGCATTGCTACCCAGTTGTCTATGATCAAGGTCAAGGTCACTGTTGCTAAAAATAGAAATTCAGTTTCCACATAATAACTTGAGTTAGCTGTGACCTCTTGGCAGCAAATTTGGTGTGTGGGTACCTTCTTTCAAGACGCTACTCGAGATTGCTACCCAGATGTCTGTGATCAGGGTAAATGTCATTGTTGCTAAAAATAGAAATTCAGTCTCTGCATAATAACTTGAGTTTTCTTAGACCTATTGACGCCAAATTTAGTATTTGGGTAGCTGATATCAAGATGCAAGTTGGGATTGCTACCAAGGTGTCTGTGAACAAGGTCAAGGTCAGTGTTGCTTTAAAAAGAAATTCAGTTTTCACGTAATAACTTGAGTTTGCGTTGACCTGTTGACACCAAACTTGCTGTGTGGTAGCTTATATTAAGATGCAGCTGTGGATAGCTACTTTGATATCTGGGAGCAAGGCCAAGGTCACTTGCTTACAATAGAATTTTCAGCTTCTACTCAATAACTTCAGCACACTTTGACCTATTGATACTCAACTTGGCATGTGTGTAGCTTACATGAAAATACAACCTGGCATTGCTACTCAGGTATCTGATTTATTTTTATTTTGAACTATTGAAACCAACTTTCTGTGTTGGTACCAAAATAACAGCATCATTTTTACTTCACTGCCATATTTCTTCCTTATTCCTGTCACATCAATACTTGGTCGTTGAAAACCTGGTTTTCGTCGCATTGCGGCGCTTCTTGTTCTGTTTCTTTTTCAGAATTAAGCTGATCAGTTTTATACCTGTCTAGGTCTTTTGGTATGCTGCAAACATTCATCATCTGGCAGGCAAGGGGTGCAACAAATTTCAAATCCAAGGCCGTCAAATCAGTAACCTTCACTTCGGAGTGCTGAAGGAAGTAAAGAGCTTCTGGGCAAGATGGGGTGTCCAAAATGGTTGGGCGTATACTCATGACAATCAAGCAGTTCTTCATAGGTAGGAGCTCACACAGAAATACCCATGAAAATGTGTCAATATTTTGGGCGTCGTCTATGACAACAACTGTTCCATCAGTATCTAAACACTGAATATTTACAAAAAAAATCAATAAAACACATTTATCAAAATTAAAAGAGAATGAATTATGTAAAAACTAATCTAATGTCTAACGACTAATGAAAAATGAAATGATAAAAGCTCTTAGGTTAGTTTAAACCTATTTATTTTACATCATTTGGGAAAGAAGTTGTTGCAGCTGATTTCAATCTCACTCAAAGACTGCCTCCTAGATGAAGACCAATACTTGCATTAAACGAAAGTCACTGGAGAATATTACCTCGTGTGGGCTTCGAACCTGTGACCTCCATATCGGGTGTCCAGCACTCTAACTTCTAGACCACTGGTCGTCCAAAGTAAGCTCTTTTTGTTTACAGATGAAATTTACAAAAAACAACAGAAGTTAAGGATTTTAAAACTCTGATTTAAGTATGCCACTGTCAGTTAAAATGACAATATGTACTAGTATTTTAAATTACCTCCGTGGCAATCTTTCGAAATAACAATTTTCTCTTCAGCTTTTCATCTATTTTCTGACCAACAAGAGAAATTGGTTTTTCGATCTGAAATATACATGTGCAAATAATCAATAAAATACAAATAGTACCATTATAAGTTGCGTTAACTGCATATAGGTTAAAATTGTTTTAGATATAAACACGTTTTTAATCAAATTATTATTGATTCAGCGAAAGTACTGAAAATGACATGAGGCAAAAAAGCTACATCACAAATACACAACCATTCAATGTCATTAATGAAACACATGCAACGTTATCAAACACTTAACCTAAAGCAAGGCAATGAAACATCTAATCGCCTGTCACTAGTTTCTATTCATACGAACCTTGGTTCCAAGCACGTCGTTCAGAACATACAGGTAGGCACTTTCTTCTCCAATAGCATCAAGCAGGTATGGGTCCTTATCAATCTGGTCAGAGTAACCTTTATTGCCCAATAGGCACCTTAAAATATGGTTACCCACAAAGTGAGGATAACTACTGTCTTCCAACTCAACACGGCATGATATTGTACTGAAATGAAAAAAACATAATTTAATACATGTTTTTTCGTAATGGTAGGAAACAGCTGCAAAGAAGTTTGGACTTTGAAATAAAATTAAAATAAGTTCACGTTTTTAGCTTGTTTCAAGATTTATAAAAAGAGGAAACGTTGTCTTTCCTTTTGAAAATGCCACCTTTACTCTCGAATTATAGCCGATGCAACTACATTCAAGACGCATTATCTCTCATAAACAAACATTTTAAGCAGAACAAATTTTAGTAGTCAGTCAGGTTTTAGTTCTATATTGATTATAGAAACATTGGTAACTTGCACTTATAGCACTTAATCTAGCAGGATTTCAAACCTCAATCAGTAAATTAATTTACGTCCGAGATTTTCGAAGACTAACGATCGTTGCCGTATAACACAAGTTGATTTATGAATAGAAAGGTGTGTCAGCAATATTTGAAAACTGTT
The DNA here is from genome assembly GCA_012932295.1 of Cyclina sinensis. Taxonomy (NCBI): domain Eukaryota; kingdom Metazoa; phylum Mollusca; class Bivalvia; order Venerida; family Veneridae; genus Cyclina; species Cyclina sinensis. The sequence goes on along the minus strand of JAAONU010000011.1, from coordinate 58,323,836 downwards.
ATGACGTTTTGAATTAATTTCGGATGACGCTGACGTTTATGCGTAGAACCAAACAGAATGCCACCAGAAACGTCTGCAGATGAACAACATCATGAAAAAGCATCCAATAAAGTTTGAAGGTCCTGGGCGGATTTGTTCTTGAGTTAGTTATTGCAAATCGTTTTGAAAGTGTGGGCCCCTGTCAGCTTTGCCTTTTACACTATAAAGCATAGTGTTCATCTACTTATCATGCCAAACCAATATGTATATAAACTAGCAATAATTCTTGAATTATCGACTAGAAATCGTTTTCAAACCATGTTCAGCTTTGAGCTGACATTTGACTCTTTAGGTATAAAAACAACAGAGGTCAACTACTCATTACTTCCGACCATTCTGTAAAATTGTAGAAGACAACAACTGTTATGTAGTTACTGAAAACCGCTTTCAAACTGCAGGACCCTATGAGTTCGAATTTTGAATTATCAGGCCCAAAAACAGTACGGTTCATTTACACAAATACCTTTATGTATCTATCAAATTTTGCCTATTTGTTCTCAAGTTCTTGATCTGAAACGATTTGGTCTACTGATGGAAAGACATACATTATCAATGCAATATACAGCCACTACTTCAAACAGGGGCATAAAATACAAGACTTTTTACTCTTACTTGAAGCTCTCTTGACCTGCAACATATAGGACTTGATCCAGAACTTTTGTTTTGCCAATTCCAGCTGGTCCACTGAACACTAAATGACACCTTTTATTCTCTTCTCTTCGAATCACTTTCAGTTGTTCACGGTATATAAAGTCTTCAATCTTCCGACCTAAGAAAACAAAAAAATGCACTATAAAATGAAAAATATTAAGTCTTGTTGAATGTAACTTGTTCTGCATAAAAATACAAGATTAACATCATTTAACAGGGTTACGTATATTCTGCCTTTTACGCTGATTGTGATTTTGATTCATACTTATCAAAAATGAAAAATACCTGCAGGTATACATATTCAAAAAATAAGTTCCAGTATTTTGGTAGATTTTCACAACATTCATGACAAGATCAATAAATTTTCTATATTCTATGTTTCTGAATCTTTGAGAGACCCAACATTAGCATTGTCCCCCTCAATATATACAATACTTCGTGAATAAAACCACTATACAAAGAATGTCTTTAGAAAAGCAATTTCAAAATGGGTACAAATGACTACCTAGAATGGGGTAATCTGTATGCAAAATACTTTTGGCTACCATCTTTTCATCTTTTGAATAGCCAACAAATTGCCTAATAACACCAATATTCCTCAGCCCCTTCATTCTCTTGGTCATCAACACTTGAAAGAATGATGGTGGCAGTCGACACGTCTGGTATGTGTCTGTATCACAGGTAATTTTGTCTGGATAGTGCATCATCAATCTTGCAGCCATGTTTACCTTTCTTCCAATGACTGGAAGAAAAATCGTAGATTGAAGTGAATCTAAATAACTTCTTATTAGCAAGAATGATAAAAATAAACTTATTTCTGTGATGAGAGTCACATACTTCGTCATGGATTTGTTTGTTGTATTTTCAATCACAACTCCTTTGTAGTCGAAAATGTGTGAAGGTGTATTTTGTTTGTTGAATACATACGTATTACATTTCAATGGCTAAAACTCATGTTTTCTATATTATAGAAAAAATCAGAGAAAACTGTACAATATTAAAAGGTGATAAGTTCGTCATAAATTTAGCAGACCTGTTTAAAAGTGTACCCAGAGATTATTTGCTAAATGAAAAAAATACTTGCCAGAGTATTCGTGCCTTTGATAATGCCCAACAACTCCACAGAAAGTTGTTCCGGTCGTGACTCCTATCGATACTCTTCTGAAAGTTACAAATCAACCATTTTAAGACCCTTTCTAGAAACTGAATCATCATTATCAAACATACTGAGATAACATTGAAGCGGCAATTTCATATACAATATAAGTCTTTCCAACACATATAAAAGGCATTCAAAAATGCGTTAAATGTAAAAAATTCATGCAATATTACAGTTACTTACTCTATCCCTTCTATGTTATCAAGCTGACATTTCATTCGTCCAGAACAAGTCAAAGCATGCGCACAATCGTTTTCATGTTTGTAACCTGGTAATCCAAATATCACCAAGAAAGTGCATCCCTGACAAAGAAAAAAATTTAAAGGGTCATGTGTCACTTTTATTTCTAGAACACATGTTCGAACATATACTCTCAATGATTAATACCTTTTATACATTCCCTTTATAAAAACATTTTTCTAAAACGTTAATAAAATTTTTGACAATTAAATGAAGCATTAATGTGTCAAAACTTGCTATAAAATATGAGAGTACTTGAACTTTTGAGTCACTGATGGTTAACCCTGACTACGTTGATAAATCAGGAAGAGAAGACTAGAAAATATAAATTTAATTAATGATAAGAGAATACTTACCTTGTCAAAGAGAAAAACTTTGTTCAATGCGCCTGAAATAATTAAAACAGAAAGATGAACGGATCACAAAGAATCTCTTTCTCCTTCTGAAGTTTATTAAAAGTATGGATTTTTACTAAGTAAGAACTAGCAGTCACTTAATAGTTTTAAACAGTTTTTAGAAAACAGTAGTTTTTAAAGGGCACTTTAAAGCACAGTTAACAAGTCGAAAAGTGTTCAAATAATGTAATTTGTCAATAATTTTTTGGGTAAGAACATACCATGCATAGCCTTTGTTTTCATGTACACTAATTCAAATATCTGTTGAAGAAGCTGCTCAGTTTGTTCAGTGTCTTGTTGTACATTTTCATCCAGCACCAGGTTCATGAACAAGATTGAAACTTGTCTCATTTCAGACAAGTACTCCAGCGGCTGGTTATCATCTATCTAAAATCAAACAGCTTTGGAAATGTAACCTTACTTGTAGGTTTGTTAGTTATTTTCTCATGAGAAGTGCAACAAAACGTTCTAGTTAAACCGTTATGTTGACCCTTAATTTGTTTCTTTTTTAATATAAACGGATTTCTGTAATTTATTGTTTGATTAAGAATATGAATTCGATTAAATCCAACATTTGTGCTTATGTGATAACAGCGAGAATTGTAAAGATCTCCCATAAATATATCTTCGTAAAGTATTGTAAGAAATACCTTTTTGAGAACAGGAGTGAGAATATACAGTCTCAAGGCCATGTCCAATTTCATCTCGGTGACAGTTGTAACCAGTTTTCTTACTTGTTAAAAAGACAGGAAATATAGAAACTGAAAAATCGTTCTTGAGTATATGACATATTTACGAATAAAGATCAATTTAGAGGAAGAGTTTATCCATAATGGTTGTTTAGGTAAGCTCTTTTCTTTTGCCATATTCTAAATCAAAGAAAGACCTAAATGCTTTGCAAAAAAGTCAAGAGAGAGAGAGAGAGAGAAGGAGAAAGAACGATGCAAAGCATCAAAAAAGAGATATAGTATATATTTTAGAGTATGACTATTACTGACAGTAAAATCATATTTGATAATTCAATATCTAATATTTAAGCCAAAGACTGTAATCCTAAAAATAACGCAAATTTCAAACAGCTTACTTTTAAGAATGGACAATAGCAACTTACATTTTCCAAACTTTGACCCAATTTTCATTTTATTTTGAACAACAGATTTCATATGACCCACTGGTCTTTCTGTTTCACCACGATCGTTATTCTCTGTTTCAGTTAACTCTATAGTTGGAATTGTTGGTTCGGCGTTTGTGTTTGGCATTGCAACTGACGATATCACTGTGGGTAAAGTGGACACTCGCAGTAAATGATCCTTCATCACTGACCTTGATTTTATCTCCTTTATGTCATCAGCATTAATGTCATCAGATTTTCGTCTTTCTGAAACAAAAAGACATAATTAAGTATTTTACTCCAACAGTTATTAACAGTACTGGTTTTCTTTTTTCATTGAACATTTAAAAGGACTTAAAGATATTCAGAACAAGATTTGTCGGCAAGCCGAACATGTACAATATATTGCATGCTGTATTAATTTAGGTAGTAATTCCTACCTTGCAACTGAGTGTGCAGTTGCTGAGCGGGAAGACTGTAGCTTCTTGAACGTTGAGCTGGTACAACTCCAAGCACCTAAATGGAAGAGGCATTTATAAAAAAAACTTGCCCTTGTACTGTAATCATCGTGATAAAGATAGAATAATAAAAAAAACATGCATTTAACCATTCCAAACGGTAGGGCAGTCATGCATATCACAGTTAGACACATAACACATTTATGATGTTCTTCTCCAAAGGGAGAAAAGTGGGATTTGTCGAGAAAGAAATTGAAAAGGCCAGAACAAAATGATAAAAGGTCTAAGAATGGATAGGGATTATTCTGTATTTTTCATTCCATTTATTTGTGACCTTTCCGTTGACCGTGACGCAACTGACCAGACTTATTTGGTCCAGGATACCTAAGAAACAAATGTGTACAAATTTTACTTTATATGACATAATTATACAATTTTAGACAGGCACAAAGTTGCATATTTTTATCATGTTCTGGCGAAAAATTCATTTCCACAATTAAATCACAACATTATTGATAATAAATCGTAAAATGTTATTTTATTATAGGACTGAAATCGGGATTTGTAAAAAAAAATTATTCAGAGAACATATTTTGTAATATAAGCATTTAAAACAGAAGTGTGGTCGGTAGTAAAATTGTGTGCAATGGATGTTAGCAGTAGGTTAAGAATGTACTTCAGTTTACCTAAGAAGAAACATGAAACAGAATGGAATAACCATAATCACAACCAGTACATACCTGCATATGCTTCAAATCTTCAACTGGCTCAAGTTCGAACAGTTCCTTGTCGCAATGCTCCCAAGTATCAGGTGAAATCACAATCATGCCCGACTGACAGAAATGTTCAGCAGTATTTACAGCACTAATAGCTGGTCCCAACTCAACGTAATGCCGATATTCACGATTTCCGAGAAATGTTACTGACATTTCCCCAGCTGCAACGCCTGATGAAAACGTTGAAATTATAATTACTTGAACGTCATATTCAAGTACTGCAAAAATGACAGTAATAGTGTACGTATGATTATAAAAATACCATATCATTACACAGTGGTACCTGAGTAATTCTTTGGGCATATCGTTGCTAGTTGGCAAAGTTATAAAAATACGTTGCGTGAATTTTTACTAATTAGAAAAGACTGGCTTTAAAAAATCAGAGAACATAAAAAATTTGCTGTATGGGAGATTTTGCTAGCATGCAAGCTTGCCTTCACAGAAAACAACAATTCAGGAATAAAGTATGATAAACGGTTACAAACATAATTATGCATATACTTCACCTATTTTCACAGTAAGCTTGATACCAACATCCGTGTCCCATTCACCACACTTCTCCTGTATACGAAGACAACATTTTACAACCTTTACCACCTCTGACTGAAGTTCTTCCACCCTGCCAACCCTCCAAATCGCTAGGATAGCATCACCTTTAAAGTAAGAATAGGTCTCTCGAGAGGTGTATTCGAGGTGTAAAAAGCGTCTTTCTGCATACGTTTTGTCTCAGGTTCTTTAAAAATGATTCTACGAGATTGTTTCAAATATTTTTGAAGAGTTTTATAAAATATCTAAATAGTTTCGGCTTTCTTTCGGATTGTTTAGTATTTGATCACCAGAAGCAGTAACGAAAAGTCCATTCATCAAAACAGGTTAGTCTTTATTTTATCTTTATTTTAGGCCCTATGAGATAAACTTGTTTTAATTCTAGATCGAATAGTCAGCACTCAGCAGTGTAATTACCAAGAATTACTAATTTACATCATCTGATTGATATAAAATCATGTGTTTCTGTCTCTGTATTTTTATCAAACAAAGTTCAAAACATTATGTTTATGGAACAAAATCAATAATTAAAACTATGTAATAATATATACAAGCAGAATAAAATAATCATGCGCGCATGCAGTTAAATTTTTCCAGTTCCTCACCCTGTATTTATGAAAAGGTCGCGACAAATTTAAACTTTCATATAGTTGACAAATTGCTTAAGTTTCACACAGTGAAAGTGCTTTCAAGGTTTAACTATATCAATGACCGGTTGAATAACATTGCTTAATACTTTTGTTATTTCCAAACTTTCATTCAATCAATTATATCTGATTGTAATTTACGTTTGACGTTTTAATCCTATATCGTATTAACCATGATGTGGCCACTCATTTGATATTTTAGTGCAGACATGTTGTTACCTTTATTTTTCAACATTTACCACTACATCTCTCTGTTCTTAAATGAACTTATTATTTCATCTTGGAACTGAGCAAATAAGAGGGCATTGTATTAATTTATACCTGCAAACTTAAGTATATCTCCATCTGAGCTAAGTATGCCTTCTACAAGAACGCTCAGATATTCGTTTAGCGTCCTGGTCAGCTGATCAACTCCTGATTGGCCCATAGTACTGTACTTTTCACACAATGATGTAAACCCTTTAAAAAAAGTTAGAATGAGTGAAAGTGACTTCTTTCATACGTTTTAATATTCCTAAGGCTTAAACAGGAGAGTTTTAAAAACAACTACACTACGTCGACGACAGTGTTCGTATGGGTTCAAAAGAGCTTAAATATATATGATAAAGTTGAACATGCATTATATTTTGCATTGTATCTAAACTACTTTACAGCAAGTGTTTAGTTGTGATATAATGCATGTGCTTTGTCATTTTACATTAACATCATGGGATAAGCGATACCTGAAAAGTTCTGATAAAAAATAACGGTCGCGTTTCTGAAAACATGCAGTGGTCACGGGTACTATCTCTGGACCAATGTCGACAGGAGAATATTTTTTTCTTTAGAATGATCATAAATGGAGGTACCAATTTATATATATATTTTTTTCTAACGCATTACAGGCTTTTGCAATGTACCATATTTCTTTATATGGCGAATTAGCTCATTTCATTGATGCACAATTTTTTCCTCGGGGCACTGGCATGTTTCTCATGGCGACTTTGATATATTCGTACATTAACAACCAACAAAACTTTAGGTCAAGAATTTCAAACCTTACATTTTTAAGGGCTAACATATTCGTAGACTTTAGAATTAAAATGTCAAACTGTTGATTCCCCCGCTTACACTGTCAATGTTCGCACCTTTACAAAGATGTTTGGATTACATTAGTTACTTAAGTGGAGAAATACCAGCGATATATAAAAAATAAAGTGGTGCTTAAAAAAAAAGAATTTTACAAAGTGCTCGAGTATGAATTTTGGTAACCGAGACTCGGACGTTCGATCGAGGTTACTCGATGCAATCCATACTTTAGGCAGAAAACGTGCGTACCTCTAGACTGTAGTTCTACAGAAGGGATCATTGAACAAAAAGATTATTTACAACAATGATTAAAAAAACTTGTATTTACAGTGCCTTTTAAAAAACTTTTCTACAAACCTGAAACGTCAGCAAATAACGTTACTGCATGGTAAGTGACAGACCAGGGGAGTGGGCGGTTGTGGTCGGCAAATATTACAATACCAGGAACGTGGGGTTTCATCTTCTTAAGTTTTGACATCTCGTCATCATCACTGGAGCCTGCTGCAGACGCCGAGGTCAACGCTGCCCCTGAGACTAAAAAACATACATGCACTGAAATTTTAAATTGTACTACCCAAACCTAAATTACATTTGTAATTTGTTTCTCTGCAAAGTTTTTCTGTAACAAACTAATCATCATATGCCTACGATATAATCTGAATCCGAATGCAATTTTTATGCCGACTAGTTGGCCGACTAGTGAAATTGTTTATTATATTTTACAAATGCAGAAATTTTTTAAACTTCGAATACGCATATAAGATACGACGAATGAATTCTTCGGGGCATAAACGTAACGAACTAAATTGGAAACGACGTTGGAACGAGTTCATAATCTATCAGTGGCGTCGATATATACGTTCGTGTTGAAAATGTCTAGTATTATAAGTATTAGGAGTATAAACTTTAACCAACATCATATATGTAGCAAGTGTGAAAAAAGACATTTGGCAGATGTGTGCCACATCATGTAAATACACATGAAAATTTATCTGAATAGTCACGAAAAGCAAATTACTCATGCTCGTCAACAAATGAAACTGTTAATAAATAGATGGGTAAAATTAAATATGCATCTTTTGATCTCATGTGTGATCTTGGCGGAGCCAACCGTCGAAGGAACCACACAAAAGGTAATTTCAATGTGTTCGAGAGATACGGAGTGAGCACGAAATGGGGGACGGACGTGTTGATACTAAATCCTCTTTTCAGGACTATAAAAATGATAAAACATTGGGCTGCCTGAAGACCCCCAACCACCCCTTGTGCACTGCCAGTTCTGAATTCCTGTATCCTTCACTGCTGCGAAGTCTATGTTGATAATGTTTTTGAAGTTAGCGTCTCGGCGACGAAGAGTACGCAGCTCAGCGACATATTTTATATTTCATGTACTAGGATAAACGTAATTTTTTTGAAGTCATTGCAAACGATTTCCCTTTCATCATTAATTTCAAAAACACAATGTTATCTTAGGTCGCTAGGCCGCTGTGTCGCTAACAGAACTACAAGCAAATACTTTCCTTTTCTTTTAATTCCTAAACCTTAACTTTAATCATCTCCTTTTTGATGTTTGTTGGAATTAAGCTCAACAATGTCGTTATTACTGTGGTCACTGTCGCAAGGACTTTCCGTGATCCAGCAAAGGCACACCAAGACATGGCGGATAACAACAATTGCAGAAGGTAAGGCTTTGCATTTGCATTGTGTTTTACCTCCAAGTTTTTTTGTGTATTATTATCATTACATGTATTATTATTCTCAGATCAAGTAAGTGCCTTAACAGAATACCTTTCTCCGCATGCTCCAACGTGCAATTCTGTCAGTTTTCCTATATTTTGGTGAATAATTCAGTGTCATCATAGCGTTTGAGAAAAATCAAAACATGAAGCGAGACCGCCATAGTCACATCAATATTAGCGATAAGTCTTTAATATTGTAAACAATGGGTTGGAAAAGAAGGTTATCCCTGATACTCACTGCATTCCAGAAGGTAGTTGGTAATTCAAACATAAGATATTAGAACACATTGCTTTAACAATATGATACACTAACATAAACGCATATAAAGTAAGCTTCTCAACATAAAAGAACTGTTTTCGCCAATCAGGATTGATCAATTAACTAAACTGGTAATTCTCCCGAATCCCCAACTACCTTCCAGAAGGAAGTTGGTAATTCAAACTTTGAGATTTGAAAAACAAATTACATTACTTGTATTCTACTTTAAATCATAAACGTTCATGAAGTAAGTACTACAACATAACAGAACTGTCTTCGCCCGTCTGCTTTGATTAGGTTCCGCAGTTGGTAATTCGCCGGAATTCCCAACTGCCTTCATGCAGAAGGTAGCTGGTAATTCAAACTTAAGTGAGATTTTAAATGCTAATTACTTTAATTGTATTTTACGTTCATTCATAAACGAAGGTGTATAAAAACCACAACATAACAGAACTGTCTTTGCCCTTCTGGGTTTCTCACGTTGCTCAGCTGGTAATCGCCCGAATTCCCAAATATCTCCAGAATGTAGTTGGTTATTCAAACTTTAGTAAGATATAAATGCAAATACTAACGCCATATGACAAAGTACATACTTTAACATTCCTGAAGTAAGCAATACAACATAACAAATAACTGCTAGAGTCATGAAACTTTCTAATTATAGTTGTCAGCATGTGCACTTACACACCTTGGTATTTTGACGCAAATTAATTGAAGATCGGCAGGGTTATGCCCCCTGATTAAGCAAAAATAGCATTTTAGACTTGTGTTGCGTGTGACTGCAAACGTATAACTGCCAGACCCATGAAACTTTCTACGAAAAGTTGTCACCATATAAGTTACCCAACTGGGTATTTTGACGCAAATTTATTGGAGATCGGCAAATTTATGCCCCTTGATAAGGCTAAAATATAGCATTTTTAGTCTTTATACGCAGTTGTAATTGTACAGGATTCTTCGTGACAATACAGCGGAACGTGGGGCATTTATGTCCTACGGACACATCTCTAGTTATAAATCATATGAACATTTGTTGCTTCAGTATCAGGTGGGGGATGAAATATTACAATCACTACTGGGATTGGTAAAATTTGTTTTACAAAGTAATGAAACATATTGTATATTGTAGCACCAGTTATTTCACACCAACCACCTAAGAACCAAGAGGAGATGTGCATATTACCAGCATCCGTCCAGACTGATTATTTTTTTCAGTTAATGGCTACAATCCTGCACAAAAATATATGTCCTGTCTGTTTCTCAGTTATCTATGATTGTAATTAAACGAAACTTTATGGATAGCTTCAGTATCAGAAAAAAATGCGCATATTAATCATCCAGATACATAATGTTTCTCCAAGTTAGGTAGGGTCCCTTTGATTTGCCACATATATTCATGCTACGAAAGGATTCAATAACAAGCTTTGGGGAGTATCTATCGTTGACAAAAATTTCTTGTCTGTCTATGAAATCGCCGATATCATGATAACTGGTTATGCCTCGTCATTACGCTACTAAAAACAAAATTTAGAATTTATTATATGCCCCTAATTTCAAGTATGTGACTTTGTGTTTCGATGTCGGGCGTTTGGTGAAAGTTCATGTACTGAAATGTTGATCCAACAAATAATTCAGAAATATTAAAAGCACAAATGCCGCAACCCAGTCAATAAACTTCAAATGTCTAATCATCATAGCAAAAGTATCGTATTACTGTTAAAATGACAGAACAGGGAACATGTGGAACACAAAATGGACATATCTATATCAGTGAATACATAATATATCATATGTACTCTATTTAAGGATTTATATTATGTTATTGTTAATGTACTTATCTGCTAGGTGTTTGAAAATTCGATCTAAAATATGTGTTTAATCCAAGTGTTGTAGAAAAAAATTTCTTCGCCATTTTTTTGAAGGAAGACATTTTTGATAGCATTTTAATTTATTATCTTTTTTATTATTTTAAGTTTCCTCGAGTAAAGAAGTGTTACATAGTGACAGCAATTGTGGAAATCTTGACAAAGTTTCAAAACTATTGAAGTTTTAAACCTAAAAAAGTCTTTTCATGCCTCTACTTTGAAACTATCTTCAAATAGAGATTGCATCGTTTTTCTTTTGATAGCTTACATGCATGGTTCAAAATGTTATAATTCATTTATTTCTTTGAACTTCATTTACTCTGTCTCGTTTCATATTGCTTCTTGGTTGCTTATATCAAGAAACAGCAGAACATGTTTTACAATAATCTGGTAATTTTACATTCTGGTCGTCTTTTCATACTGTAACATGTAGAGCAAAAATATAACTGTGAAAACACAGTGTTTTTGTTTTCATGTTTTATTCTTCACAGACAACAGCGGCGCATTTAAGCCTCTACATCCAACAGTCTTTCAAAGAAAATCGACAACATTTACTAAGGACAACTGGAGTAACCTTTTGAAAGATTTAAAAACAGTCGTCTAAACAACGACATTCTTTCAAATTGTTGTCAAATAACAAAGCAATTTGAATTAAAAAATATCTTCTAAAGGATTGTTGCGAATTGTCACAAACAACCGGTAAGAGTCCAAAAAAAGCCAAACCCTTCTGGAAGGCAGTTGGGGAATAGGGCGAATTACCAACTGAGGAAACTGATCAACCCAAAGGGCCGAAGACAGTTCCGTTATGTTGTAGTGCTTATTTCATGATCAGTTATGAATAAACGTAAAATAAGACTAAAGTATTTAACATTTAAAAACTCACTAAAGTTTGAATTACCTACTACCTTCTAGAAGGTAGTTCGGGGTGCGGGCAAATTACCTAACCGAGGAAACTCATCTACCCAGAGGGGTTAAGACAGTTCTGTAATGTTGTAGTGCTTACTTCCTTGAACGTTTATGAATAAACGTAGAAAACAAATTAAGTAATTAGAGTTTAAAATTTCACTAAGTATGAATTACCTACTACCTTCTGGAAGGTAGTTGGTGATTCGATTACCAACTGAGAAACCTGATCAACCCTGAGGGGCCGAACACAGTTCTGTTATGTTGTGGTGCTTTATTCGTCATAATTAATGAATAAACGTAGAATACAACTACGTAACTAAGCATTTAAAATCTCACTAAAGTTCAAATTAACAACTACCTTGAGATTCGGGCAAGGAGCTTGATCAACCAAGGGGGGCGAAGACAGTTCTGTTTTGTTTTGATGCTTATTTCATGATCGTTTATGAATTAACGTAGAAGTAGAATACAACTTAAGTAATTAATATTGAAAATCATATTTATGTTTGAATTACCAGCTACCTTCTGGAAGGTAGTTGGGGATTCAGGCGAAATACCAACTGAGGAACCTGATCAACGCAGAGGGGCGAAGACAGCTCTGTTATGTTTTAGTGCTTACTTCCTTAAGTTATATTAATAACCGTATAATACAACTTATATAATTAGTTTATAAAATCTCACTAAAATTTGAATTGCCAACTACCTTTCACAATGATTGAGGTGAATTACCAACTGAGGAACCTGATTAACAAAGAGGAGCGAAGAAGTTCTGTTACGTTGTAGTGTTTTTTTCATGATCGTTCATGAGTAACGTAGAATAGATCTAAAGTAATTAGCATTTAAAATCTCACTGAAGTCTGAATTACCAACTACCTTCTTGAAGGCAGTTGGGGATTCAGGCGAATTACCGAGGAACCTGATTAACGCAGAGGGGCGAAGACAGTTCTGTTTTGTTGTGGTGCTTACTTCATGAACATTTATGAATAAACGTATAACACAACTAATGTGATTAGTTTTTTAAATCTCCAAAAAGTATAATTATCAAGTAGCTTCTGGAAGGCAGTTGGTGATTCGGGCGAATTACCGACTGAGGAACTTGATCAACCAAGGGTGGGGATAAGACAGTTCTGTTATGTTGTAGTGCTTACTTCATGAACGTTGATGATTTACAGTAGAATACAAGTAATGTAATTTGTTTTTTCAAAATCTCACTAAAGTTTGAATTACCAAATACTTTCTGGGAGGTAGTTGGTGATGCGAGTGAATGGCCAACTGAGAAACCTGATTTACCTAGAGGAGCGCGGACAGTACTGTTATCTTGTAGTGCTAACCTCATAAACGGTTATGTATAGAATAAATATAATTATATTATCATATAACTGAAGTAATTTGTATTCATATCTTGCTTAATTTTGAGTTACCAACTACCTTCTGGAATGTAGTCAGGGATTCGGGCGAATTACCAGTTTAGTTAATTGATCAACCCAGATGGGCGAAGACAGTTCTATTATGTTGAGAAGCTAACTTTATATATGTTTATGTTAACGTATCGTACTGTTAAAGAAATGTGTTGTAATATCTTGTGTTTGAATTACAAACTACCTCCTCGAATGCCTGTGGTGATTCGAATAACCAACTACCAACTGCCAACTACCGACCAACTTTAGATTTATGTGTCGATTAGCAAAATTAAGAAAATATATACACATTTTTTAACCTATTTAATATTGTGTTATTGCTTAAAGTATTTTTTTCAAACATTTGGGAAAAATGAAATGGTATTCACGCAAATCCCTATTCACTAGAATGTGAACTAGGCTACTATTCAGTAAAGAGCATATTCTCTGTATCAAATTCTGGAATCGTCTTACAGGATACAAAACTTTCTTATCCCAGGTCAAAAGAGAAAAATACTGTGAAACTTACAACACAATACAAATTCATATACAACTGTCTCTGTATAAACGTTGATTAACGCATTTATTTTTTTAGACGACCACTCATGAGCATCGACCACTGCAAAGTCCTTTTTTGTGTTTGCAACTTAGTATGCTTATAACCATAAAAAGATGACCCTGATTATATCACTCAGGAAGTACTTTAAAAGGCATGGAAATGGTACGATCTAAAAAGAAGGCCAGTGTAGTGCATGTTAGAATGAATAAGGAGTGTCTTCAATCCAACAAAACAAGTACTCGTATAAATTAATGCTGCTAATTCTAATGCCGCTATTTACGGTGTTCCTTTAGGGCCAGCGCGTCCTTCCTGAGAACGCCAAGCGCGAAGCGCGACAGTACGATGGTGACAGCACGATGTTGAAGCGAGACAGAACGATGGTGACAGCACGAAAATACGATGGCGAAGCGCGAGAGTACGATGGTGACAGTACGACTGTACCGGATGGTGAAGCGCAATAGTACGATGGTGACAGTATGACTGTACCGGATGGTGAAGCACGACAGTACGATGGTGACAGTATGAAAGTACGATGACGAAGCGCGACAGTACGATTGTGACAGTATGAAAATACGATGGCGAAGCGCGAGAGTACGATGGTGACAGAATGACTGTACCGGATGGTGAAGCACGACAGTACGATGGTGACAGTATGAAAGTACGATGACGAAGCGCGACAGTACGATTGTGACAGTATGAAAATACGATGGCAAAGCGCGAGAGTACGATGGTGACAGAATGACTGTACCGGATGGTGAAGCACGACAGTACGATGGTGACAGTATGAAAGTACGATGACGAAGCGCGACAGTACGATTGTGACAGTATGAAAATACGATGGCGAAGCGCGAGAGTACGATGGTGACAGTACGACTGTACCGGATGGTGAAGCGCAAAAGTACGATGGTGACAGTATGAAAGTACGATGGCGAAGCGCGACAGTACGATGGTGACAGTACGACTGTACCGGATGGTGAAGCGCGACAGTACGATGATGACAGTATGACTGTACCGGATGGTGAAGCGCGAGATTACGATGGTGACAGTATGAAAGTACGATGGCGAAGCGCGACAGTATGATTGTG